>JASDDO010000019.1:280195964-280795964 GCA_030015575.1 Agapanthus africanus | reverse complement strand
AGACAACTCCAAGGCGGACCGGGTGCTTTTTGACAATTTACCCTTATCTACAGTACTCCTATAAGCAAATTAACATTTTTTTTGTGCGCATGTTCAGTTAAGATTTAGTATAAACTAAAATACCCTGTTTAGTTAAGATTTGGTATAAACTAAAATACCCTTAGTATAACAAATTTAAATATAATATTTATTAAAATAAGGAATATAAATTAAGAAAAATATTATAAGTTGAAATTTCCTTTTTACATTGAAATGGTATCTTTTTAAAACAAACAAATCATGTAGAAATAATTATGTGTGAATTTTAAAGATATAAGACTTCTTAAATTTTAAGCTAAATTTCACTAAACCCCCCAATATTTTGAGCATGTATCACATAGACCCCTATGTTTTAAAGTGATACAAAATACATCCTTATATTTTTCTAAACCATTAAAATCTCTAATTGTGTGAGTAGAGAATGATGAAAAGACAAATTAGCTCTTACAATATTTTGGGGAAAAATTAAAACTTTGTTTTTAGTATTTTTCATATCTTTTACAGTTTTGTTATGATATGTCTGACCATCATTTATTTTCTCTATCTTTTTTTCTTCAACTCTCTTTCAATTTCTTTTACCCTAATTTCTTTTAGGGTATTTGAAATCAACAGTTTTTTTTAGCACTTGCATATAAATACAAAAAAAATTTATATTTATTTTGAAGAAAAGAAAAAAATGAAAAAAAAATAAAGAATGAAGAAGATGAATATATGAAAGGTCTAACAAAACAATGAGAGAAATGGAAAGTTGAAGAAATTATATATATTCTAAAGGAAAGAAAAACTTAAAAAAAGAAAGAAAGAAGATGATGAATATATGAAAGGCCTAACAAATATAAAGAAAATTGGAACGTGATTAAATTGTGAAGAAAGGAAATATAGGATATCCGGAGAAAATAATAAAAGATATGATCAAAACAAATTAAACAAATTTTCATTTTCTTCCCAAAATATTTTAAGGCCGTCAGAGATTTTAATGGTGTAGAAAAATATAGGGACGTATTTCGTATCACATTAAATTGTAGGGGGATTATGTGATGCATACTCAAAATATATGGGGGTTTAGTGGAATTTAGCCTAAATTTTAACCATGGTTAATTCCGTGTGTAGCATTTGAAAATATTCATCTATTTATACAATATTATACTTACTATTCTTATAAACAAATTAGTCTAATTCTTCGTCTATCATATTGTCACGACCTGGAAACGACACGTGATCGGCACTTGAATCACATGAAATCTATAAGATCCCACCGTAATCCAAGTAAACCGAAAACCAGGAATCTAAACATTTTTAACTAAATAATGGAGGTGAAGCGTTGAAAAGGGGTTATTTATGAAATCAAGTTCCGTTTTTTAAAATATAAATAAAGTTCGTTGAAAATACAAGTGGATTGTATACTAAAATTTGAAAATATTTTCGTCATTTGAAATTTTGACAGCACCTCCTTTGTAAATTTTGATCAAAACCAGTACATAAACAATAAGTATAATCCGCATCCCTAATCGGGAGTTATATCAACGCCAATCGGTAGAATCACAACCACGCAGTATATACGACGCCCAAGGAGAAGATCAACACAAGAAAAGAGAAAAAGAAATACCAAAAACATCATCAATATCAACTGTAAAGAATATCATATGGGTCCAAAAGAATATACAAATCTGGTCTCTGAGTCCACAAATATACAAATTTGGTCGATAGAGTTTTTAACTAAATTACAAATGAATAAAAATATACAAGCAGTGGTTACGATATGTAATATAACCCACCTACCAAACAATCACCCAAAACAAGAAATTGTCACGACCCGAAATTTGCACGTGACGGCCCTACTACTACGCAACGTCTACAGGCATAACGCAGTAAAAGAAAACCAAAACCCAGAAATCTAAACCATTAAAAGACAAGAAAAGACAAGAAACATTATTTAAATTTTTGAAAATCTCAAGTATAAATTCTTAAAGTCCAATTTACTTTCTTGAAAATTTCGGCAGCACCTCCTTTGTAAAAAAACCAACCTAAAAAATGGGTACAACATAAATATAAAGTAAAGCATCCCCAACGGAAGTAAAATCCACGTCCAACGGCGGAAAACAAACACCACAACAGATATACGACGCCGTAGAGAAGAAAGAGACGATATAAATAAAACTGCATAAAAACCTCCAAGACACAAAATAATATACAATATCGTCCTCATATCAAGTCTCTAAGTTATACAAGATAATGGTAGATGGAGAGTACAGGATACAACGAATATACAACAAGCAATATCGGATAACCGCAAAACCTACCTAAGCAAAATTGCACACTGTCAGACGAAGCGATATCCGTAGCAAAAGATGATACGACAGATGAAAATAGCCCTGCCTCTGACTATCCTGAGGAACACCTGCAAAACACTGTGGCACAACAGAGGTAAGTTGCCAACTTGTGAATAGTAAAATAACATATGCAGGTAATCGTGAGTATGCACGTACAGCGCGAATCTAATATAAGCATCTAATAGCAATGAATGGTCATATGTAATGCATCAGTCATGAAAGGTACGCTAGTAGGTACTACTAATACACAAAGCAATAATATGACAATCGGTATGCAATAATCATGTAAGGTACTCTATCAGATACAAATAATATATGAAACAATGCATATAATAGTATGTAAATGCAACAGTCATGGAAAGTACTCAATCAAGTACAACTAATACATGAAGCAGTGCATAAATAATAAATGTGGAGTATGAAATAAAACATGTCATTCCCAACGGAAATCCTAAGCTCGTGGTAGGACCAAAATCCAACAAGACAATCCAATTCCCAATTTCCACAAATCAGCCCCCAAATTGGCTCTCATATCATGTAAATCTCATATATCCTTAATGTACAATATCAAGTAAATTTCATATATCCTGAATGTCCAATATCAAGTATATCTCACATATCCTTAATGTACAATATCAGTATATCCCACATATCCTGTATGTACAATATCAGTATCAAGTAAGTTTCATATAAGGTGAGTGTCTAACATCGACACCCAAAACATCATGAAATAAATGTCAAGTATCGACACCGAAATACTGATGTATCAGGTGCTGTTACCACGACTGGCCCCCTGATAGGTACGTATCATACGCTATACCGAAAAGCCTGAGTGCCTAGCTCTGACCCTCGTCTCTCGACGTATCCATACATACATGACTCCCGTCGGTATCCCCACGATAACTGCCGAGTCATAGGTACTGTCACCGGAGTGTATGGTTCCCCTGCCAGGCTCAATCGGCAAGATCCATCAATCGTCTTGCCCCGGGGTACCTCCGGGCCCCACCATGTACCCGCAGACGGTGTCTCCCGCTCCTCGAATCGGGTATATAATCAGAACCGATAAAACTCATGGTGGCTGCAGAAATATCATATCAAGAGAAACCGGGTTTTTCAAATAATGCATAATTTCATGAAACAACCACTGTCCTTAAATCCAGAAAATATCAAGTAATGAATAAGTATAACTGGATGAATCAATACATATATATATTAGCGTCCCACTCCACTAATATATATATATATATATATATATATATATATATATATATATATATATAACAGCGTTCCACTCCACTATTATATATACTTAGGAGTAACAATATCAGAGAACATCATATGAAATCTAAGAATGTAACATATGCAGCATGAAACAGTAATATGAGCATATAAAGGAAAACCGCTATTTAACTGCAACAAATTATTAAATATATATCATGCGGTTCCTGATTTCTCCGAAATCAGATGCAACATCGTATACAGGTGAACATGTAGCTATAACAAGGTATGCGTACCATGTCGGTATAGCAAGATATGTGTGTCCGTATGTAAGTATGTATGATGTAAAAGTATCCGTAGCAAGGTATGTTTCTATGCTTATCCATAATACCCTCCAGGTATATGTATGTATGTATGCTAGATGTACATGTAGCTATGTCTCATATGTGTATATACCTATCACTAATTGTACACTACCCTATAGGTATATGGGTAACTAGCATGTAAGCATGTCAGGGCATATGTGTAAGCATGTAGGCATACAGGTATGCTATAAGTCATATGCACAAAGAAATATGAATCAATGTCTTAATGCCCCTAACCAAACAATATCATATCTATAAGGGTGTTGTGCGTGTCATGGCAATTATTGGCGGTGTGTGTGGCATACAATCAATCTCGTGCAATATAAGCCGTCAATAATAGTGGAAAGGGCACTAGTCCAAGCACAACAATAACTACGCAGTAATGTGTATGCGCAACTCTATATATGCAATAGAATATGCGACAAAACATAACATGTCTAGCCCAGACGCATAACGCCATGTGGGTGATTCCCCTGTAGATGTTAAATCTACTCACCAACCATCCTGGCTAAGTGAAGCCAACCACTTGTTTCCCCTTTTTCACAGCGTCCGAAGTCCCCGCCTGCGAACCTAAGACAACACAACGATAACACAAGTATATATATTAGTAAACGATCAAAAATACGTACAAACTACGTTTTACCGACACACCAACTCCAAACCTACTCCCAAGTATTCGTATTGTGGCTTACGTACGTAGCGACACGACAAAACCAAACCAAGAGCAAAACCAGCACAAAGTGCACGGACCGTGTTGGATAACGTAACACGCGGACACAAAACACTAGATTATAGGAAAACGATCCCAGATTTTGCATACTGTAAATACTAAAAATTTAAACAGTACCAAACACCCTTAAACCACAGCAGATAGCTATCCACAAAAATACCAACATCCATCTCCCCACCAAAACCGGTGTCGCCGGAATTCGCCAAAGAGTCGCCGGCCAAAACCGGTGGGGTGGTGCTCGTGTCTCTGGTGGAATCCTAGGGTCACTAGTATACCACTACTACCTTGTTTGGTCACTCAGTAAAAATCTCAGATCGCAGCAGATCACAGAGACTCTAAAAAGATACTAAAAATACGATATTACACTAATCGATACTTTAAGTGTTCTACACCATAACAAACAAGCTATACATCATAAAAACTCCTATTTAACAGTTAGAGATTATACCTTTCAACCTTTGCTCCCAAGATCCAAGCTTTCCTAGCTCCAAGTGATCAAAGAAGCTAAATCAAGACTTGAAATATTTTTGTGAAATTATTTAGGGAATTTTAGAGATTTATTGAGCTTGGATTGTTGCAAATGGTGAAAGAAATGATCAAGAGCAGAAGAAAGGAGGAGGCTCGACCAATAGAGGAAGTGGGGGGATTTGTGAAGACTTGTGTGGATTGTTCTAGCAAGAAATTGCAATAAATGCACATAAATGCACATTCATGCATGAAGCTACATCTCCCATTCTTTTCTTTTCTTTAAAACTTAATCCTTTTCACACAAGAATATCAAGATATTATATGGAGGTTTTGTTTTACTCAAACTTGATTAATTAGAAATGATACAAATTTTGGAGAAATTTCCCAAACCCAATTTGTAAATACCGCATTAAAATAATATTAAAATAGGAAAAAATTCAATCTGAACCAAAACTTCCCATATACCCCCAAACCTCGCGCACTAGCTTTATTTTAGCTAAACTAGGTGCTGGCAAGTTTATACGGGCGTTTGATCATAGTCGGATTAAAACGGAAAAATTCGCATAACGATTTCTAAAACGTTACAGAAATGTACCAGCCAGCTGCTACTGATCCGAGCGGTCGGTCATGTAAGAAAACAATGGCACAACAGGGATGAGTTGCCAGCCAGCGAGTAGAAGAGATCATCAGGTAGAAATCGAAAGTATAACGATCTACATAGGTTATACTGTATAATGATATCATATTATATAATAACGAGCGTGTACGTATGTGTAATACCGTGTCTGTATCAATATATGGTAATATGTCATCTATAGCATGCTTATATATATATATATATCATCCAATGAGATTCCATCAATGACACTCGAAATCATCCTAAAATACTGAATGTTCAGTATCGACATTCGAAATCTTCATAAATCCCGTGTCCGACACGTAAAATTCTCATATCTCAGGCGCCATCTCTCGGACCAGCCCTCTCTCAGGCGCCGTCTCATCGAATCGGCCATCATACCCATCTGTATCATATCACACCGGATATCCGCCGAGTCCCATACTGTTACTGGTAGATAGTGTTTCCAACAAGGCTCAACGTCTTTCTATACGATCCTTCTTACCTCTGGATATCATACCGAGTCCACCATATATCCGCAGACGGTCTCACTACTCGAATCGAATAATACTCATAGCTCAGAACCGAGAAAACTTATGGTGAACATCGAAATATCATATCAAGATAAATCCGCATTTTTAAAACATCACAAGTTTATAAAATCTTATCTGTGGTTCCTCGAATCTCAGAAATCGCATGAAAATATAATCTCATAAGAACATGGCGATAATGGAACAACATGTAAAGGCACATAACAGTAATATAATGCATGACAAGTGTGTTCATATAAGCAATGTAAAGAAAATACAATATTCGGAACAGTATGCGGTGCTGGGTACTAAACAGTAATCTATTATACTAACTGGGTATAGTGCGATACGGGTGACATAGCAAATTCTATATGTGTACGTGGTATGGCAATTACCGATGAGATATAGGTGTAATATGGGAGTATGTGCAAGTGTAACATGAATCACCAGTAATGCTGTGCGTATCATAGCACATGAAGTTAAGTCGAGTTAAAAGTAAGAACGTAGTATATATTGTAAATAATTGAAGCGCGAACGTATGCAAAAATAAGAAAATCGAAATGCGAGCATATGCAGAATAATGAAATCGTAACGTGAATAAGTAATATAATATCCAATTACGTATGAGCCATACAGTTATACTTTAAAATAATGCGAAACGTTGTTTTGGAAATAAGGGACTACGATATTTTTGAAATAAATATCATATGAAAAGTCGTAGCGCACCCTTAATGTTATCATTTAAAAGTATGTAACGAATCGTTAGTTTTAAAAGTAAGTATAGCTCTAAATATCTCATGAATTTTCCTTTTGTGATTTTAAACAAGACTCCTCGAGTCAAAATAAATATCAACCGTAATCGGCAATCAATTCTCATCATATCATGTACAGAATATCTTTCGTACGATATCATCCAATCAATATGGTACGGATTTATAGTCGCATACATCAACCCATCTCATATCATGTGTACATATATCATATCCATTCTCATATCATATATATACTTATATCATAATAGGTACTTATAAATATATATGTATGTAAATATAACTCAATGGCTAAGAAATAAAAAGTAGGAATATATCTTTCTACTAAATATAATACTATCGCATATAGTTAAATTGGCTATATAATTCTAGGATATATAATATCCTAACTACTATGGTTGCGTGGGTGCTATACGCCATCCATCCGACTTCCCCCATAGATATACATCTACTCACCTAAACGTCTCGTCCGAGTCGAAACCGACGGATGCCTCGCCCTTCTTCGTTGTCTCGGAAGATCCTGTGATCATACCTACAATTGAAACAATACAAAATCGCATAAAAATCCATATAAAAAAATGATACGATGAGCGAAGCGCACACATGTTAGAACTGATGGTCAACGCGTGCTAAATCCGATAAATTACTCCCGGTGTCGACGTACGAACGTCGAACGACCAAGTCACAACATAGAAATACGAACATCAAATTTCAAAATTCGCAAAACATAGTTAAAAACCAAGTAAAACAACTCCAGATTTTAACTAAGAGAATCTGGGGCAATTTAGCATATAAAATATGCTTGTATATAATGTGAAACACTTGCTGACCAAACCCCGACACCTAATTATTACAGTAAGCCGCAGATTTAATCAATTTTCCCGCAATTTATGACCCAAGTTTGGAATTAGGGTCTCGTCTTTATGATGGGGTCTCCCTATACGCTAAATATTTTTCAGAGATCTCGAACTCTCCAGATTTCATTTGAACTTTAAAACTCAATGAAAATCGACATTTGAAAATTTTAACTCATGGTGTAAAACTTTAAAACTCTGTAGATCAAAAATATTTGCACTATAATACCCTTTTCTCTTATTAATTAGGTTGTAATCACTTCCTAAGTCTCTACTACACCGCCACTACAAGTTGTATCCATAAAATCCCACTTTTGAAAATCTCAAGTCTAGAAAATATGAACCTTAGCTCTAAAACAAATTGGTGAAGGCAAGTATACTTTAAAACTTGTTAAAAAGTGGGGTTTTACCTCTAAATGGGAACTAAGGAAACTTCCAAGCTAGAAAATGGCTTCAAAGTGGAGACTTGATCGCATCTTCATGTTTAGGATGATGATAAGAAGATTTTTTATGAAGGCTTCGATGTGTTTTGAGGGATTTTGTGTGGGTGTTTGTGGTGGTGGTGGAAAGTGGAGGAGGTGGAGAGGGAGGGAAGAAGGAGATAATGATACATGAAAAAATGAGATGAGAAAGATGTGAGGATATCATGGTGGGCTCTCTCCTTTCTCTTTCATCCATACCTCATTTTTAAATACCCACTGTACTCTCATGTCTCCTTCTCTCTCTCATTTTCTTTTCTTTTCTCCTTTCTATAAAAACATAAAATCATAATACACAAATGTAAATGTTAACCCTTCTCATAACATGTCATAGCACTATAAAGCACGTTTAACAAAAATCAAACTTGGTTTTGTGCACAAAATAGGAAAACACAATTTAACTTTAAGATTAAACTTGTATGCATATAATTATATGCTAATTAAAGAAAAGTCCAATTAAATAAATGCTTTCATAAATAATAACTCGTTTTAAATTCCAATTATTTTCAAAAAATAGAAGTATATAATTATACCAATCTATAAAAGCTCAAATCTATACTCGGTATAATATCTGTAAAATTCATTATATTATTATTTAAATTCTAAAATAATATTTTTCATTTTCTAAAATGTTACAATCTTCTCCTTTAAATAAATTCGGTTCCCGAATTTAAATTTAAAATTCAGGTCTTAAAACATTTCAGTAAACCAAATCAACGGGGCTTCGAAATCATGGCCAAACTAGAAATATCATAGCACGACGCGTGCGCATGAAAATAAGTGCAAAACTCAAATAACTAAAATTCTGACAAGTGTTATGTAAAATTCTGACAAGTTACGATAAAATATGCAATTTGCAAAATCAACCATCTAAATCAAGCACGATATAATCAAGGCTACAATATGTACGCATCCATGTAAAATCATTTAAATAACTGAAAATATATGTATGAAAAATCCTTTCAAACTAGACGCATGATACGTAAATTGCGGCACAAATAGAGGACGTTCATTTATGAAGAATATATATTTATATCTATATATGTTTGCTTAAGATATACATTCTGCCTTTTTGAAAAATAATTTAGAAGGGTTTTCTTTTTGTAAAAATCTTGTGTCGCTCACTGACACGTAGGAAAATAATGAGACTATAGTTCCTTTAAAAACCTCTTCTGCATATATTGGTATATGCAAAAATCATTCAAGTACTGTCTCTCAGACCATTCCTGCTCTGCTACTATATAATATAATATATATCATAGAAATGCGATGCTCGAAAAGAAATCAATATCATCCGGTGTGCACGAAAACCAACCTACGTGCGACTGGTGTACACGAAAGTCAAAGTCAAAACCAAGTGCAACGAATGTGCACGAAAACAAAAACGAAAACCGAGTGCAATGGGTGTACACGAAAGTATCTGTCGAGTGCAACGGGTGTGCACGACAATATCAAATGCATTTAGAGTGCACGAAAATCTTATTCAAGTGCAACTGATGTTGTCGGGACCCGGTTCTTGCTCACGGAATAAAGTGCTATACGGAACAAAGTGCCACGCCAAGTGTCATGCCAAGGGGACGGGGGCCACCTCTTGAATCCGTGGGACCCACTGTAGAACAATGGGGAATAATACATTCCGAAAGAGGACAGATCTGGAACTATAAATAAAATGATACCACTTTTCAATACAGAGACGCCTTTTAAGTGAACCGATACTGTAGGAGATTGAGAACTCCGTTGTTAAGCGTGCTCGAGCCAGGGAAGTTCTGGAATGGGTGACCTCCTGGGAAGTGGCCTTTGGTCGGGTCTGGTTCGTCCCGAAGGACAAAACCGTGCGGTTTCGGACAGAGCAGACAACACTCTCTGTATTGGAGTGGGGCATGACTGAATGGTATCAGAGCTGGTCCCTCAATAGTAGGTCTGTGGTTCGAGAATGAACCATTGTTCAAAGGTGGGGAGAATGTCGGGACCCGATTTTTGCTCACGGAACAAAGTGCCACATGGAACAAAGTGCCACGCCAAGTGTCATGCCAAGGGGTTGGGGACCACCTCTTGAATCCATAGGACCCACTATAAAACAATGGGGAATAATACATTCCGAAAAAGGGCATTTCCGGAACTATAAATGAAATGATACCACTCTTCAATACAGAGGCGCCTTTTAAGTGAACCAGCACTATATGAGATTGAGAACTCCGTAGTTAAGCGTGCTCGAGCCAGAGAAATTCTGGGATGGGTGACCTCCTGGGATGTGGCCCCTGATCGGGTCCGGTTCGCCCCGAAGGACAAAACCGTGCGGTTTCGGCCAGAGCAGACAATTCTCTCTGTATTGGGGGTGGGGCATGATTGAATTCTATGTCACGCCTTGCCTCTCAAAAATACGGAATGCGGGGGGTGACTAGGCCAGCCATGCTCCTACGGTCAATGGATAATCCCGCTGTAATCACACTTCTGCTTCTAGCATTACATGGTATTCAGTAAACAATACTAGAGTAAAAAAAATCACAGTTTAAAACATAAAAGAGTTCAAGATACATTTATTTGCATAAAGAAATAACTAACCAACGAAATAACACTGTGCTTATAGCAGAAAGGAATGGCGCTGATGTTGCGGTCTAGACCTCCGCGATCTCGAATGGAAGGTCCTGCTCCTTAGTTGGGTCTACTTCGTCCTCTGAGCATGCACACTCAGGTCGTCATGACGACACATATAGAAATAAATGTATAATGTGCGTACAATGTTATCAAATATGAAAGGTGCAACAGAATACAGAAATATGAGAATAATGAATATCATTTGAATATGCACATCGCGATATATGTATCATGTCAGTAAACCAGGCAATGTGTATGTCACTATTTATCAATCACTAAGTCAATGAAATCAATTGGAGGAATAGATACCCGTGTTTAATAAGGGTCTCGTGCATGCCCGAGACTACGGTCCACCATTGCCTGAGATATAATCCTGCAGCCGTGCCGCTTGGCCCACGACCTAATATATATATATATATATATATATATATATATAATATCGAATGATCATCCTCTAAATCACTATACCTCGCTAAATACGAGTTCAATTTCACCTTGATTTCCCCATTCCCCATGTTATAGTATGTATTCAGGTATTAGATAGGTTGTGAATAAATACGTATCGCTTTCACTTTCAATCACGCTTCCACTTATCAATTCACTTTCAATCACTGGTTCACTATCGTACTTGCCACAACCCAATCACTAACACTTATATATTGACAATGAAAATCGGTTACTAGGTCTCAATGTAAACGATCACTATACAGAAGGTATAAAGCAAACACAAAATAAAGTAGAAATGCACTGAACAAATATTCACTAAGTTATGACAGCCAACGCCATATGATTTTCAAAATTCACCATAAATCACACGTATAGAATCCACCAAAACAATGCAAATAACGTACAAAGTATACTTGATTATATAAGCGGTAAAATTAGTTTCATGTGAATAGAAATTCAGGTTAGGGACTTATCATCATTTCAAATTAGCGATCAATCGCTGGAATTTCAGTTTCAGAACTGGAAGTCCAACTTCGTACGCGGTTTACTAGGGATTGTGTTTAGATTCAGGTGTTTACCCAGTTGAATAAAACCTAGTTCTATCTGTTAGGTTTCTGAAGCATCAAGAGGATCCATGATATCCTTTCTGTACTAGGAGATATGTCCTGTTTAGTGTGAAAGTGAAAGAAATGTCACTGCAGAATCTGCAAAACACGTCAACAGTCTAAAATAAAAAAAAAACAAACGATTGTGAAACTGAACGAGACTAGATCCGTATGTTAGATAACTAAATTATATACGCGGCTATATAGGACTCTGCACATTTTCAGTTTTATGTAGGGGCGTACAGGCGCTTAAGTTTAGGTATCCTCATCGAATGCTGCCCCGGACTGCAGTCCAGAGCCGCATTCCCAGTCAATTCTCGTTACAGTGGTCTATCAGCATTAAAGGATAAATTATATAGGGTTCTATATTATCGAGTCAGATTTGATATGAGCCATAGAAAATTACATTCCGACATGTAACTAATTTAATACCAATTTAACACTACTACGTGTACAGTAAAACCAGATTTGACGTTACGTCTTTGGGATGTCGTTTCCTTGCACGATGCTTTGTTATTTGAGTTCAGTTTTCTACATAATATTTAAGAGTAGAAAAAGTATTATTGGTAAAAGCTTTGAGCATGTTCGACGGGGTTTTGGTTCAGTTCACAACATCGAACTCTTAGCGTACACTATCACGAGCCATCGAATTAAAGTCGGTTTTGCCCGACTCATGAAAATGATATCTAATACTACATTTCACATGATATTAATAGGATATTTTAGATCCGATTATGCCCAAAACTAACATCTTAGAATTACTATGGTTTTCCATGAAAACGCAATGATTGCTTACGATATATACGTGATAGTATACTACTTAACACATGTTCGTAATAATCTATCTAATATAATTCTGACACGAAAATCATAGATCTATGTTCATAGCATGTTAAAGAAAGTGAGGGTTGTCACGCCTCGCTTCCCAAAATATGGAATGCAAAGGGTGACTAGGCCAGCCATACTCCTACGGTCAGAGAATAGTCTCACCGTAATCACACTTTGGCTTCTAGCATTATATGGTAGTCAGTAAACAGTACTAGAGTAGAGGGAATCACAGTTAACAACTTTATTACATCAAAATAAAAGAGTTCAAGATACATTTATTTGTATAAAGAAATAACTAACCAACGAAATAACAATGTGCTTATAGGAAAAAAGGCGGCGCTGATGTCGCGTTCTAAACCTCCGCAATCTCGAATGGCAGGTCCTGCTTCTTAGCTAGGTCTACTTCATGCTCTGAGCATGCACACTCAAGTCGTCAGTGCGACACATATAGCAATAAATATATAATGTGCGTACATTATTATCAAATATGAAAGGTGCGACAGAATACAGAAATATGAGAATAATAAATATCATTTGAATATGAACAGCGCGATATAAGTATCATGTCAGTAAATCAGGCAATGTGTATGTCACTACTTATCAGTCACTAAGTCAATGAAATCAATTGGTGAAAAGGATACTCGTGTTTAATAAAACTCTCATGCATGTCCGAGATTACGGTCCACTGTTTCTCGGGACATAATCCTGCAGCTATGCTACCAGGCCCATGACCAAATGTGTGTATGTGTGTGTGTGTGTGTGTGTGTGTGTGTGTGTGTGTGTGTGTGTGTGTGTCATCCTCTAAATCATTGTACCTCGCTAAATACGAGTTCAATTCCACCTTGACTTCCCCATTCCCCAGGTTATAGTATGTGTTCAGGTATTAGATAGGTTGTGAACAAATACGTATCGCCTTTACTTTCAATCACGCTTACGCTTATCAATATCACTTTCAATCACTAGTTCACTATCGTACTTGCCACAACCCAATCACTAACACTTATATATCGACAATGCAAATCGGTCGTTAGGTCTCAATGTAAACGATCACTATGCAGAAGGTATAAAGCAAACACAAAATAAAGTAGAAATGCACTGAACAGATATTCACTAAGTTATGACAGTCAACGCCATATGATTTGCAAAATTTACCATAAATCACACGTATAGAATCGACCAAAACAATACAAATGACGTATGAAGTATACTTGATTATCTAAGAGGTAAAATTAGTTTCATGTCAATAGGAATTCAGGTTAGGGACTTATCATCATTTCAAATTAGCGATCAATTGCTGGAATTCCAGTTTCAGAACTGGAAGTCCAACTTCGCTCGCGGTTTACTAAGTATTGTGTTTAGATTCAGGTGTTGTCCAAATGAATAAAACCTAGTTCTATCTGTTAGGTTTCCAACGCATCAAGTGGATCTATGATAGCCTTTTTGTATTAGGAGATATGTCATGTTTAGTGTGGAAGTGAAAGAAATGTCACTGTAGAATCTGCAGAACACGCCGACAGTCTAAAATATAAACAAAATACCAAACGACAGTGAAACTAAAAGAGAATGGATCCATATATTAGTTAACTAAAGTATATACACAACTATATAGGACTCCGCACATTTTCAGTTTTATATAGGGACGCTCAGGCACTTAAGTTCAGCTATCCTCGTGGAATGTTGTCCCGGACTGCAGGCCAGAGCCGCATTCCCAGTCAATTCTCGTTATAGTGGTCTATCAGCATTGAAGGCTAAACTATAGAGGATTCTATCTTATCGAGTCGGTTTCGATATGAGCCATAGAACATTACATTCCGACATGTAACTAATTTAATACCAATTTAACACTATTACGTGTACAGTAAAACCAGATTTGACGTTGCATCTTTGGGACGTCGTTTCCTTGCACGATGCTTTGTTATCTGAGTTCAGTTTTCTACATAATATTTAAGGGTAGAAAAAGTAATTTTTGGTAAAAGCTTTGAGCATGTTTGACGGGGCTTTAGTTACGTTCACGACATCGAACTCTTAGCTTACACTATCACGAGCCATCGAATTAAAGTCAGTTTTGCCCGGCACGTGAAAACGGTATCTAATACTTACATTTCATATGATATTAATAGGATATTTTAGATCCGATTACGCTACAAAACCAACATCTTAGCATTACTATGGTTTTCCATGAAAATGCGATGATGACTTACGATATATACATGATAGTATACTATTTAACACATGTTCATAATAATCTATCTAATGTAATTCTAATACAAAATCGTAAATCTATGTTCATAGCATGTTAAAGGAAGTGAGGGCTTTGTAGGGTGTTTATCGTCACCCCATTAAGATGGGAATACGCGTCGCTTGTCAGGCGTACTACAGATTCCATCTACCAAGGGTAGGTGAGGGTTTATTGATTATGGGGATCCGAATTTTCGGCAGCCGCGGACTAAGCTGCCGTTAATTACCCTTCGCCTTTGGAGCGAAGGAACCTACGATTGACGGGTCAAATTGATCATGTGAACTCAATGTGCAGTGTGCATGTGTTGTGTTTTGTGTTGTGTTTTGAAGGGTCTTGGGTATATCGGAGGCATCGCAGAGTTTACGGAGGTCCCTAGCAGCCCCTTGTAGGGTGCGAGGCAGTGCCCCGTTAGAAATTTGTTCTAACGGGAAAAGTGTTGTGGAGTGTGTATAAAAAAGATGGATAGCATCCAAAGGACGAGTGGGCGCCATCGCCTCACATGCCTGGCACACAAAGCGCTGGGCACAGGCGCTACACGTGCCCGGCACATAGGCGCTGGGTGTTTGGATGCTGGACGCCTCACGCGCCCGGCACGCGGGCACTAGATGCCCGCAGAAAAAGGGGCTTAACCCCTATACTGGGAGATGTACTCCTAATTGACTTTTGGAGTTAAACTCCTAAAAGAAGGACAAAAAGGGTTTAGCCTCTGCATTAGGAGTTGTACAACCAATTGACGTTTGGAGTTAAACTCCTTAAAAAAGGATTTATTATTTTATATATTATTTTTTTTTGTGGAGTTAAATTCCTGAGACATTTTCAGAGATGATGAAAGAAGACCCCTTTCTTCTCCCTTGAGCCCTGGGTTTTCTCTTGAGTTTTGGATCTTTCCCAAAAAGGGATTTTTGGAGATAGGTCTCCTTCTTCCTCCTCTCTGCTGGCTGGATCTTGGAGAAAAAGAGGGATGAGATTTAAAACTCTCCCCTTTTTGAGATCGGATGGGAGATCTGAGCTCCCCTTTGTGGGTTTTATAGTGAAAAACTATTCTTTTTTGGAAAAGGAAGAGTTAAACTCTTGATTTAATTCAAGAAATGGGAAGAAGCTTTAAAATCTTGAAGAAGAAGAAGAAGAAGGCACAGGAACCCTAGATTTTAAGGGGAATGAATTTTATATCTTCATTTCATCATCTTATTGCTTTATATAGGCTTCCAAATTTACATATAGCCCTCGGGCTTTAAAAAATGGCATTTTGCCCATCCCATACCTCATGTGCTTATTTCTTTTACACATGAGCCATGAGATTTACAAAAATTTGGCTTCTTGCCTATTTATTTTACAATCATGCATGAAAATTATATCAAACTTATTTATTACATAATTTTCTTCTTAGCATGGGGGAGGCCAGCCGCTTCATGTTTGGGCTTGACTTGGGTCGCTGGGGTGTAAATTTTGGCCCCAACAGGCTTCACTTTCCTTCGGTCGTTGATATAGAAGCGACACTACTTGTGGACTTCGTCTCGACACACGAGACGATGCGATGCTGGACACAGTGTGGCGTGAGTGCGATGCGTAGAGATCCGGTACTGGGCATAGAGACGACGCGAGCATGACACGGTAGTGGGTGTGGTCTTGGCTCGGTGCGAAGTATGGGAATGGCACGACACGACATGGTACCGAACGCGATGCAGGTGCGGGAGTGGGAATGGTGAGTGCACTGGATCGGGGTACGGTGTGGCACGGGGGATGGCACGGCGTGGCATGGGGACTGGGTACGAGGTGGCACGGTGAGGGGGTAGGTGTGGCACGGGGAGTGTGTACGATGTGGCACGGCTGTAACAACCCCAAATTTCCTATACAAATTTTTCAAAATATTTTTTCAAAAATCCATAAAGGGGTATTTATTGCCCGAGCACAAGACTTAAGTAATTAATTAGCAGTTTCATTACAAGAAGGAGCTTGTAGCTCATTGGTAATACCTTGCATTGCTGAACCAAGCCACCAGAGTTCAAATCGCTTGTTCCACATTATTTTTAATATTATCTTGTTTTAAATTCTTTGGAAGCCCAACAGTCCACACACCATAACTCCCAAAACTTGAACTGCACCTGAAAACCTAAATACACTGGAGGCCTCATCTGACGACCCCTCACCTCCTGCCACCCTGACTCGGCCGGCGGACCGGCCAACTCGGCCGGCGGACCGGCCAACTCGGCTTACCGCTGCCGGCCGGAGTTGCCGATTCCGGCGAGTCATCAACTGGAAAGTTGTGACTTTTCAACTTCCTAACCCCCCTGCACACTCTAAATTATGAGATCGGTTACAGAGAGTTAAACATACCCTATTTAATCTATTTTTAATGATTTTTCACACATTTTTACAATTTTTTATTATTAAAAACCCTTCATCTACCCTAACCCTAGCCTACCCCTATAAATACACCCCCTACCCTCTACCCTCTCACCCCAAAATCCTAAGCCCACTCTCTCAAAAAATTTCCAAGAATCATATACTTTGAAAACAAGCTCGAGGCGAAGCTCCGACGAATTCCCGGCGGAATTTTCGGCGATCATTTTAGGAACTACCGGCGACGACGCAACACATCGGCGATTCCTCTAGTTCCCTCTCACTCTCTCGTGTAATCTAAAACCGTAAGTCCCTTTTCTATCTCTCTTTTCCATTCTCAAAATACGAATTTACAAAACCCGACGGAATCGGAACAAATCCGATTTCCGATTTGGTTTTCTATAAAATTCCATTTCTCACTAATACAATCATACTTAAACTTCCTCATGTTGACTATTAAACACTAACCAAACAATTTGAACAAGTTTCATTACATGAAATGATAGCTATCTCAATTTATCGTATTTTTCACTTAAATACCATATTGTTTCAATCCTTCATTTAACTCCATCAAACTTGCTATACATTTAAAGTAGATCACGGGGTAACGACCTACCTCCTCACACACTTATATGCAGCACCCCGAGAATCTAGAATATGAGAAAACAAACATTTTTCATTTAAATACCACATACTTAATAAAACCATTTCTAAAAGATTTAGTTTTGATACACTTTTAAAGAAGTACCACTTATTATGAAAATACAATAACTTGTGGACATCAGTCGTTTATCTAAACCTGACTTTGTGGTGTCTAGGTTAGGCAAGTGAGAAAAGTAACTTTAAAAGGCCCGTCTCACGGTGATTCGTGAGCGGATCCCTCTTTTCCTCACTTGTACTTACCTGACCACAATTGGCGGTGAAGAGGCAATTTGAGGCATCTCACAACTTGTCGTTTGGACCAATTAGGAATAGACTGGTTGACTTAGGAGAATGTAGAACATACAATACGGAAAATATACACCTTTACAAATAAATACCACTTACTTCATAAAACCGTTTTCTAAAGGATTTAGTATTTTACAATCTTTGCAAAGCGCCGCTAAAACCCATTTTGGGGAACCCGTTCGGGATGGTGCGGTTTATCGCACACCCTCGGGCTTAGTAGTGTGAGATTCAGACCTCCGTAAGGAGCATTCGGTCTTGAAAGATTTAAAATACGACATCTTAAGAAAATGGGATTTTTTTAGAATATAAAATATTTATTAAATTTATTTTTGTATTAATATATGTATATTTATCATTAAAATATCTATTTTGTTATGATATAAATATTCCACCTTTTTCTAAAAGTCACAAGAACAAATTTTACACTAAAATACCATGAATTCCAAATAAATTAATATTATAAATAAATACCTTTAATTATGAATCTAGGATATTTTCACTAGAAATATCACAATATAAAATCCATATTCATTATAACTCTAAAGACGAATAATGAATACTTGAGGTGTATTTTGAGAAATATATAAAAGTATTTTTACATAAATCCCCCTCATGTTTTATAAATTACTCTAAGGACCCTAGCAATTATAGGTTTAAGAAATAATCAAGACTTCGATTTACACTTCTAATTGTCTGACTCGGGTTTGAGTCTGATTAATCTGGCTTGAATATGATTCAAGTACAATCTACAATCTACAATTTTCAACATGAATCCATGAATCCAATTATCAATCTATACGACTTGACTGAACCGAACCATGGATATACATTCCATTTACATAGTTCTCCATTTATTCCACTTACATGATTCTACGGTTACATCCGTTTACTGATATCATGGTTTCGGTCAGTCTTTCAATTATACACTTAATTCAATTTACAGTACAAAATAATACAAATAAAACACTACCGGGTTTAAGGGGTAGACTGGTACGGAATATGTTAAAGGTGGCACGAGGTGGTCACTTAAGATGTAGTTACATCCATGTCGTTGTTCCGTGGTATTATCGACGGAGCCTTGTACTACAGGTTACCAAAGTCCCCGGTATAAGTGAGACTCCTCTCGTATACACTGGCATCTTCTGTACCAGGCTACAAACAACAGTGTTAATACAACATTACAACATTATAATACAACATTAAAAGCTACTCTCTCTCTTACTCTCTGTCTATTTCTCCCTCATGCTTGGGACTTACCGAACGACTTGTTCGCTGACGACATTCTCTTTCTTTCTTCTTAGAATGTCGTCGGGTGATTCAGATCTTTCAGAGATCGAGCCAACTGCAGAAGACTTGGATTAGTTTGCTGAAGAAGCAGAGCTCTAGTTTCATTGTAATTTTCCATTCAGTACTTTTCATTTCCTGTTGTGTCATTATTTAGGCATCGCTTTTATTTCAGTTGTATTTCCTTTTCATGCATTGTACAAAAGAATGTTAATAAATAAAAATTGTTGTTTTTATTATATCTTGTCTCTTGTGTATTTACTTTTATATTGCTTAGATACGCTTAGCGTATTTACTTCAGAGTAAATACGTAGCGGACCAGTCGCGTCCCCTTCGCCGTATACTGGGAAGCGGGGCGTGACAGGTTTTGTTGGTGGCCCATGCAGGTCAGAGCTGTATGAAACTCTATTATGCAGTTCTGTTCTGCGTGAACAACCTAATCAATATAACATAAGAACCAGCAACTAAAACATTATTTACAATCATCTTCCTTGAATCCCATCATTTCTTATTCTTTGAATCATATACTTTGAATCTGTCCTAACCTAAATTTTTCATTCAAGGTTATGGACTCACCAAACAACACCAACACCAATGTCAACAACACACCTCCACCACTACCACTCACACCTTCCGTTCCTGCTCCACTCAACGAGCAAACGGTTCTGCTTGAGGCAATCCGCAGCCTCCTAGAGGGACAGCAACAGCTCTTAAACAGTCCCGAGGCTGAAGCACCTAGGGTGAAGCAATTCAGAGCTTTACATCCCAAACAGTTCTCAGGAAATGGGAGCCCACTGGAAGCTGAGAAATGAGCTCAAAGTATCGAGGATGATCTGGCAACAGCACAAGTGCCAGAAATAGCTTGGGTTCGAGTTGCGAAGCTGCAACTCACGGACAATGCACGAAACTGGTGGAAGGCGGAAGAAAGCCGTCTTGATCAGCCCATTGAATGGAAGACTTTTCGTGATAGATTCGATGCGAAGTACTTTCCTGTGACTGCCAGGTTTGCCATGGAACAGCAGTTCATTCATCTACAACAAGGTTCGACGTGGGACAAATCAGTAGAAGAGTATGATGCTGAGTTCACCATACTCAGTCGGTAAGATATGTCACAGTATTTCAAATTTTTTATATCACATAATACACAGCTAACACAAGACCGTAACAGATTTGTGGCGCACCTGATACCGACAGATGAGATCAGAGCCCATCGATTTCAACAAGATTTGGACACGGAAATCCAGGCTGCACTAGCCATAGGGAAATTTCCGACTCACGAGGATGCTCTGGAAGTTGCCCGCCGTTATGAAGCAGTGATAAAGGCAAGGGGCAGACCTCACTTACAGGAGTGAAATGCCCTGCCACTCAAATGGCAGGAGGGGCTTCTTCAAGGCCAGCTGTTGAATTCAGAAGACTGGAAGAAGTCAAGGATCGGCCAAGACCCGATTTGTCTTTTACTTCAAGAGGGAATGACACTTATGGAAGGACTGTAGGCGCGCAAAAGGCTTATGCTTGGTTTGTGGGGCGTCCAATCACGGAATTGGAAACTGTCCTATAGACGCAACCCAGCTCACACACCCGTCAACTACCCACAGCAGCCAGCTATCCAGGCTCCTGCAACTCGTCCTGCACTCCCAGCACCACCTCCATACAGAACTCCTGCATAGCATACTCGCCAATTCCATCAGGCACTGAGAAACATGCCTCGAGTACAGGGTAATATGCCTCCAGCTAGGAGGAACGTGCCGAGACGCCAGGTTTACAATTTAGCGGCCGTAGAAGCTGATACGGTTGGTCAGGATAACCCTGATAATTCTCTTCAACCTTTTTCACACCCTTGCATCACTTTGTTATTCTTCACACACTATCACCAAACTTTCCTTGAATCTGTTACACTTTCCTTTTACAAATTTCGAGGACGAAATTTTTATAAGAAGGGTAGAATGTAACAACCCCAAATTTCCTATACAAATTTTTCAAAATATTTTTTCAAAAATCCATAAAGGGGTATTTATTGCCTGAGCACAAGACTTAAATAATTAATTAGCAATTTAATTACAAGAAGGAGCTTGTAGCTCATTGGTAATACCTTGCATTGCTGAACCAAGCCACTAGAGTTCAAATCCCCTGCCCCACATTATTTTTAATATTATTTTGTTTTAAATTCTTTGGAAGCCCAACAGTCCACACACCATAACTCCCAAAACTTGAACTGCACCTGAAAACCTAAATACACCAAAGGCCCCATCTGACTACCCCCCACCTCCTGCCACCTTGACTCGGTCCGGATCGGCCAACTCGGCCGGCGGACCGGCCAACTCGGCCCACCGCCGCCGGCCGGAGTTGCCGATTCCGGCGAGTCATCAACTGGAAAGTTGTGACTTTTCAGCTTCCTAACCCCCCTGCACACTCTAAATTATGAGATCGGTTCCAGAGAGTTAAATATACCCTATTTAATCTATTTTTAATGATTTTTCACACATTTTACAATTTTTTTTATTAAAAACCCTTCATCTACCCTAATCCTAGCCTACCCCTATAAATACACCCCCTACCCTCTACCCTCTCACCCCAAAATCCTAAGCCCACTCTCTCAAAAAATTTCCAAGAATCGTGTACTTTGAAAACAAGCTCGAGGCGAAACTCCGATGAATTCCCGGCGAAATTTTCGGCGATCATTTTAGGAACTACCGGCGACGACGCAACACATCGGCGATTTCTCTGGTTCCCTTTCACTCTCTCGTGTAATCTAAAACCGTAAGTCCCTTTTCTATCTCTCTTTTTCATTCTCAAAATACGAATTTACAAAACCCGACGAAATCGGAACAAATCCGATTTCCGATTCGGTTTTCTATAAAATTCCATTTCTCACTAATACAATCATACTCAAACTTTCTCATGTTGACTATTAAACACTAATCAAACAATTTGAACAAGTTTCATCACATGAAATGATAGCCATCTCAATTTATCGTATTTTTCACTTAAATACCACATTGTTTCAATCTTTCATTTAACTCCATCAAACTTGCTATACATTTAAAGTAGATCACGAGGTAACGACCTACCTCCTCACACACTTATATGCAGCACCCCGAGAACCTAGAATATGAGAAAACAAACATTTTTCATTTAAATACCACATACTTAATAAAACCATTTCTAAAAGATTTAGTTTTGATACACTTTTAAAGAAGTACCACTTATTATGAAAATACAATAACTTGTGGACATCAGTCGTTTATCTAAACCTGACTTTGTGGTGTCTAGGTTAGGCAAGTGAGAAAAGTAACTTTAAAAGGCCCGTCTCACGGTGATTCGTGAGCGGATCCCTCTTTTCCTCACTTGTACTTACCTGACCACAATTGGCGGTGAAGAGGCAATTTGAGGCATCTCACAACTTGTCGTTTGGACCAATTAGGAATAGACTGGTTGACTTAGGAGAATGTAGAACATACAATACGGAAAATATACACCTTTACAAATAAATACCACTTACTTCATAAAACCGTTTTCTAAAGGATTTAGTATTTTACAATCTTTGCAAAGCGCCGCTATAACCCATTTTGGGGAACCCATTCGGGATGGTGCAGTTTATCGCACACCCTCGGGCTTAGTAGTGCGAGATTCAGACCTCCGCAAGGAGCATTCGGTCTCGAAAGATTTAAAATACGACATCTTAAGAAAATGGGATTTTTTTTAGAATATAAAATATTTATTAAATTTATTTTTTTTATAAATATATGTATATTTATTATTAAAATATCTATTTTGTTATGATATAAATATTCCACCTTTTTCTAAAAATCAAAAGAACAAATTTTACACTAAAATACCATGAATTCCAAATAAATCAATATTATAAATAATTACCTTTAATTATGAATCTAGCATATTTTCACTAGAAATATCACAATATAAAATCCACATTCATTATAACTCTAAAGACGAATAATGAATATTTGAGGTGTATTTTGAGAAGTATATAAAAGTATTTTTACATAAAACCCCCTCATGTTTTATAAATTACTCTAAGGACCCTAGCAATTATAGGCTTAAGAAATAATCAAGAATTTGATTTACACTTCTAATTGTCTGACTCGGGTTTGAGTCTGATTAATCTGGTTTGAATATGATTCAAGTACAATCTACAATTTACAATCTTCAACATGAATCCATGAATTCAATTATCAATCTATATGACTTGACTGAACCAAACCATGGATATACATTCCATTTAGATGGTTCTCTATTTATTCCACTTACATGATTCTACGGTTACATCCGTTTACTGATATCATGGTTTCGGTCAGTCTTTCAATTATACACTCAATTCAATTTACAGTACAAAACAATACAAATAAAACACTACGGGGTTTAAGGGGTAGACTGGTACGGAATATGTTAAAGTTGGCATGAGGTGGTCACTTAAGACGTAATTACATTCATGCCGTTGTTCCGTGGTATTATCGATGGAGCCTTGTACTACAGGTTACCAAAGTCCCCGGTGTAAGTGGGACTCCTCTCGTATACACTGGTATTTTCTGTACCAGGCTACAAACAACAGCGTTAATAAAACATTACAACATTATAATACAACATTAAAAGCTACCCTCTCTCTCTCTTACTCTCTGTCTATTTCTCCCTCATGTTTGGGACTTACCGAGCGACCTGTTCGCTGACGACATTCTCTTTCTTTCTTCTTTGAATGTCGTCAGTTGATTCGGATCTTTCAGAGATCGAGCCAACTGCAGAAGACTTGGATCAGTTTGCTGAAGAACCAGAGCTCTAGTTTCACTGTACATTTTCCATTCAGTACTTTTAATTTCCTGTTATGCCATTGTTTAGGCATTACTTTTATTTCAGTTGTATTTCCTTTTCATGAATGTTAATAAATAAAAGTTGCTGTTTTTATTTTATCTTGTCTCTTGTGTATTTACTTTTATATTGCTTAGATACGCTTAGCGTATTTACTTCAGAGTAAATACGTAGCGGACCAGTCGCGTCCCCTTCATCGTATACTGGGAAGCGGGGCGTGACAACGGCGGCGGGAACGGATCTGGACACGGTGTTGGTATTCGTCGAGGAGGCGATGGGGTTGGCGAGGGGTCGTCGGCGGTCGAGTTAGGCGGCGGGAGGAGGCGGTGAAGCCCTGGGGTGCCGACGACGGTCAAGGCGGCGAGGGGATCTCGGGCGTAGGCCGAGCGTCGTGATAGAGGCATGGGGGTGCGGTGGTGAAGGTGAATGCGGTGGTGGTTGTCGAAGACGACCTCGTTGGAGGCTCGTCGGTGTCGAGATAGGGTCGACGGTAGTCGGAGGTTGAAGGGAAAGGGGTAGATGAGAGGGAGTAAGGCTCGTTCATGGTGGTGGTGAGGGAGAAAGCTTGGAGGGGACGAAGGAGAGTGAGTGGAGTAAGATGGGAAAAGAAGGGAGAGGGGGTTTGGTTGAAGGAGACTGACGTTGAGGAGATCGTGGGGGGTTGGCGTGCAGATCACGCGGCTGTTGGGGAAGAAGTGGCGTGAGTCTCGCGTAGGCAGCGTGAGAAGAGGCGAAAGTGTCTTTGGGAGAAAATAGAGATGAGGCGTGGGTTGTTGGGTCCAAGGCGAGGTCGTCGCGGAGGTGGGCGCAGGTCTTGGGGCGACGGTTGTGAGAAAGGAGGAGAGGAACGTTGGAAAAAGGTGGGAAAAGAAAAGAAGAAGAAGAAGGAGGAGGAAAAGAAGGATGGGGTGTCATGCCCCGCTTCCCAGTATACGGGCAGAGGACGCGACGGGTCACACGACGTATTTACTCAGAAATAAACACGCTTAGCGTATCTAAGCAATATAAAATAAAATATACAAGAGACAAGATGTAAATGAACAACAACTTTATTTATTTAACATTCTATTTACAATACAAAGGAAAAGTAAATACATAAAATGAAAGCGATGCCTAAACAGTGGTATAACAGAAATGAAAATATATACAAGTAAACAAGAGCTCTGGGTCGAAGCCTATCTGATCCAAATCCTCGCTAGTGGGTTCTATCTCCAAAAGGTCCGATCCACCTGACAATATTCCAAAGAAAGAAGAAAGGAATGCCGTCAGTGAACAATCGCTCGGTAAGTCCCAAAGAATAGGTATAGACAGAATAGACAGAAGGAGAATGTAAATTTTAAAGTTGTCTTATATTGTTAACGTTGTTGTTTGTAGTTTGGTACAGAAAATACCCGTGTATACGAGAGGAGTCCTACTATTCTGGAGACTAAGGTATATGGAGCACAAGGAACCGTTCAGCCACTGTACAACGGCAATGGATATTCAGGTTAGGTGTATTATGGTTACAGTCTCGTGCCACTTTTAACACCTTCCGTACCAATCTACCCCTTATAAACTCCACGATGTCTTGATTGTATTTTTTGTATTGATTGTATTGTATTGTCTTGTATTGTAAATTGTATATGGATGACTTGCCGGAACCATAATATCAGTAATGGATGTAACTGGAGAATCATGTAGATGGATGTATATCCATGGTTCGGTTCGGTCAAGTTATGTACAGATGGATTCATATTGAATTTTTGTATTGTAAATTTATACTTGAATTGTATTCAAGTCAGAGTGAGACTCAGTCTGAGTCAGATACTTTAAAAAGAACTTGAATTCCTAAATTAGTTTTGATGTTATCGGTAACTGCTGTATATGGACGGTAGGATTTGTGTCTTTTTCCAAGACAATCACCATGTTGATAACACCGTCTGTTAGATTTTTTACTTTAAATAGGAAAGCACCCATATCTCCGGCTCCCTGAGGCTCAAGAGACTGGTCCCGCTTAAAGCTATGTTTACTAGGGTCTTTATTGTGATTTAATATAACTTGAGGGGGTTTTACGTAAAATAGTTTGATATAATTTTCAAAATACATCTCAAGCATTTAATTATCGTCTTTATGGTTTTCATAGATGTATATTTTTATACAAGTGAAATTTCTAGTGAGTAAAACCTAACTTCATAATATATGGTATTTTATTGAAATATTGGAATTGTGTTGTATTTGGATGATATTTTTCATGTAATAGTGATTCCTTTGATTTAGAAAACTTGGAATATTTATATAATATAATTAAAATAGTTATTTTGATAATATATATATATATATATATATATATATTTCTAAAAATAAATTTTATTTATTTTAGAAATCTCATTTTTTAAAGAAAAATGCATAAAAATTCCATCGAGATCGAATGCTTCTTTCGAATGTCTGCATCTCGCTCTACTAGGCCCAAGAATGTGCAATAATCCGCACCATCCCGAACGGGGTCCCCAAAAGTGGGTTGTAGAGGCGCAACTGCAAGGAATTGTTTAATACATTTTTTTAAAGAAAAGGTTCTATAAGTTAAAAGTATTTATTTATAAAGTCGTTTTATCCCATACTATATTCCCAAAATTTCCATCGTACTATATTAGAGATGTGTGTTGTGATGAGGTAGGTCATTACCTCGTGAACTAACTAAAGGTAATGCAAATTTATATTGTTTTATGTCGGTAAATGAAGTATGTGGTATTTTGCTGTAAAACTGCGATAAAAATTGAAATATAAATTCTTTTGATGTGAAACTTGTTTAATATGTTTGTTAATGCTTATTGAACATGATATGAAACTTTGGTATTTTCTTATTTAAGAAAAATAGGATTTTTAAAGAAAAACCGAATCGAAAGTCAGATTAACTCCGCTTCCGTCGGGATTTAGTATTTAAGATTTTTAGAATAGAGAAAGAGAGAGGAAGAGGGGAATTACTAGCTTTAGGATAAAAGAAGGGAGAGAGGGAGCTAAAGAAGGCTTCGGGGCGTCGTTTCGTCGTCGGAGTCTCCTCGGAATTTCGTCGGAGCTTCACCCTTCGCTAACTCCACTTGTACACCAAAGAGGACTTGAAAATTTTGTATAGTTTTGACAGGAATTTATGAGTGAGGATGTGTGAATTTGGGTGTAGTATTTATAGGAAAAACTAAGGTTTAGGGGGGTGAAAGAAATGCATTAAAAATTTGCATTTAAAAGAATTAAAGGGGTGATTCAATGTTCTCTGTATGAATGCAGAGAAAACAAGCAGTGTGAGAGGAGTGGGGTAGCTGAAAGGTTGCAGGGAGAAAAAGATCAAGGCATTAGCGATGGATATGACCGGCGGTGCCGGTGTTTTTAGTGCTTGTCGCCGGGTTTTTACCGGCGGAGGGGGCTAGGGTTTAGGCCACGTGTCGGGGTCGTTTGGTATTCTTCAGTGCACATGTTTAAATAATTTGTAACTCTTCAGTTTACGTGTTGTGCACGTGTAGACTCTTGGACTTCTAAAAGATTAAAAGAAAATACAATAAAAATAATATATGGCTGATGGGATTTGAACTCAGGTGCTATGTCTCAACAGTGCAAGGTCTTACCAGTGGGCTACAAGCTCCTTCTTACTGTTCTAAAGAAAATCAAATTCTTATAGTATTCACAGGAATTGTAAATACCCCAATTGTACATTAACTTTAAATGAATTTTCTGTACAATAAAATTGGAGTTGTTATAGGGGTTCGGGTCGGATCGGGTCGGGTCGGGTGTAGGGTTTAGATTAGGAAATTATAATAAACAAAATAAATAAAAAAAATATTTAAAAAAGTGCAAAGATAATAGGAAAATTCTGGGAAAATACGGGAAATATACATGGAACCGGGGATTTACATCATACCCCCTTACAAAAATTTTGTCCTCGAAATAAAAATGAAAACAACGAAACAAACAACATTACTCAAACAGATGCAGAAAATGTGGACGGATGTCCTCCTCGTGTTCCTAGGTAGACTCTCTTAGAGAACGACCACCCAAGAAACTTGAACTAAGGGAATGACTTTGTTCTTTAGCACTTTTTACCGACGATCGAGAATGGTGGTAGGCTGCTCCTCGTAAGACAGATCGGTACCCAATGTTAATTCTAAATGGTCCAGGATATGGTTGTCATCCCGAACATAGCGTCTCAACTGAGATATATGGAAAGTATTGTGCACACCAGCTAAGGATGGAGGTAAGACAAGTCGATAAGCCACCTCTCCTACTCGCTCAGGCACCTCAAAAAGTCCGATGAATCGGGGACTGAGTTTCTCCCGACTACCAAACCTAATCACTCCCCGAGTAGGTGATATCTTCAGAAATACGTGGTCACCAACACCAAACTCCAACGACCTCTTTCTGGCATCTGCTCAACTCTTTTGTCGGTCCTGAGCCGCCTTGATTCATTGCCTGATCGTCTGAACCTTGCTCACTGTCTGTACTTTAAGCTCAGAGACAAACATCCTTCGTTCACCTGCGTCATCCCAATAAAAAGGGGACCGACACTTCTGTCCATACAGAGCTTCGAATGAGGCCATCTGGATGCTAGCTTGGTAGTCGTTGTTATACGAAAACTCTATCAGGTGGAGGTGATCCTCCCAAAAACTGTAACACCCGAGCCCAATGCTACTATTTTCAGTTACTGTTTGAGCATAATGTGTTACTCATTTCATTTAATTTGCTTGTTTGTTGCTTACTGTAAAATTTACCCGGCAAAGTCATTTCTACATATAACAAATTTTAGCATCTAAAATAAAATTGAAAATATGCATCTTGGCCTACTTGACACCCCTAGCCTCGTGGTAGCGTCCGTGCATTATGTTCTCGTCCCGTTCAGTAAAACGGACAAGTTTGGATGGCTACGTGCACGCACGTGTGTCCGTTTTGAGAGTATGCTTTTTAATCATAAAACATTTCATTTTAAAATTTGGAACCCGCTTAAAATCCTATTATTTGAATTTCGAATTTTTGGACCCAACCCGGGCGCAATTTGGAAATGTTTCATTTGGCGCCAAAATCCCAAATTTTTAATATTATTAAAACCTTCGCATATATTTTTCTAACTAATCTGATATCTTACTGTTCATTACCTATCTTTTAAATCTTTAAGTTAACCATATAATATTTTTACAATCTTTTATATCATTCTCAATTTATTCTCTCAGCCAATCGCAACCTCCCCTTTAACCCCGTGGTCCCCACTTTCTCTCTCTCCTTCTTCTCTCTCTCTCCACTTTCTCTCTCTCTCTACCCCTTATATATTCTCTCGTACTTCTCTTTATCATTTTTCTCTTCTTGCTTCATGTCTCGTTTCTCATTTCTTTTAACTGTTCTTTTGTTACCGGAATTCCGTCGTGCCGGTGACGTTTCTCGACGTTCCAGCGAGATACCCCGACCCGTGTGGTTCCTTTGTTCGTCGTTTGGGTTCATTCCGTGAACCGTGCGCCGTCGCGAGTTTTCCCCGCCGACGGTTAACGTTCCGTTTTCCCGATTCGCGACCCATCGAGGCAAGTTAATCTTGCTACATGCTATATACTTTTATAATCTTCATTTTATAATATTATACATTTGAAAATCTTATAATTTACATATGAAATGTCGTTGAAAAATCGGATATGACAAATCTGAAATTTACTGTACACCTTATCTTATAAAATTCATTATAAATCATAGAAAAATCATTAGGATACGTTCTTTAGTTCGTTACGAAGCTAATTCAGAATAATATAACTCTATGAAATATTTACTTGCAAAATAAATTGTTTAATTAACGTAAAATGCAAATGAACACATCTCTAAACTGCTGTCCAGGGAAATTCCAGCAGCAAACTTTCAACTTTGAATATTCATAACTTTTTGTAGGGATAACCTGAGATGCTTATACTTATAAAACTGAAAACCTTATTGAATTATCTTTATTTTGGTATAAGATACGTCTCTTTTGGAGAACATTTGTTATTTTAAAGCTATTTTACAAATTAGGGTGACGCTAAATTTCTGAACGGAACCTTCTTGTGCATGGTTAATCAATACATCTTTTATAGTTACTAATCGCTTTGAATATGCTATCCATATTAATATTATTATATCACATATTGTTTAGTTGTACATCCCACATTACCATTTTATAGTTTTATAACTTTTCGGATACCCGTTTGCATCCATCGTATTTAAGATACATATAATTGCATCCATAGATCACATCACTACATAATAATGTGATATTAACACTCCATGTTTAATAAATTGTATCCTAATTAATATTGGAACTATAAATGTAACCCTAATCGATAACTGTGCATCCATATCCTTGAAATTATATCTATTGGCATATCATATTACATGTTCCAGTTATTGTTCTGATAGTACTCATGCTTGTTTATTTATACACATGTTTATGTTAGTTTGATTATGAGCACCCACATGACATCTTGTGCTTCCTGACATGACCTGTTACACTTCCTACTTGACATGACATGGTACCGTACACTCTTGACATGACATGACACCTTTATACATTACCTGGTTGACCTGATGTACCATGGCTTTACCTGTTACCTGATCTCATGCCTAATGCCGACAAACCCGACCATCCCTGCTGTCTATCCATACAGACCTACTCTTACCGGATTTTGTGTTGGCATTAGTCCTTGACTACTGAATACCTGACCTGACATACATAGCTTGGGGGTATGGGGAAATCAAAGATGAACCTGACTTGTAACTCGACAGTTCACTACCGTTCGAGTGTACACATTTCTATTCTGTGCCTAACGGCATGTCTCGGCTGCCGCCGAGAATATTGTGGCCGTGGTCCCGGGTATGTACGGGATACTATTGGGTTACATCGACGATTCATCAATTGATTTCAAAGACTTTAGAGTAGAAACCTGATAGGACAGTTCAGTCACCATTGCACATTACCCTGCTCTGTTATTTCTTAGTACTGCTTTATTCATGTTCATACCTGCATTGCTTATTACCATGTTCATATTATATTGTTGGTCGACATGACGCGCTGACGTCTGGGTTTTGCATGGCCCAGATTCTTTACCACTGTCGACGATTGAGCAGGAGTACTTCAGCCAACAGGCTGATTTGTGAGTTCTGTAGTGGTTAGTTCATTTATTGCATTTTATTTCCAGGTGTGATCCCGCATTACGGGACGTACCTTTCTATTATTGCATTGGATCATTTGCTTCCGCACTTATTTATCATTGACTCTGGTTATTATGGATTTGGACATGTGTTAGATAGTTTATTTATCTTGTTCTTGATATCTCTACAGCCGTAATGTGACTGTGGATGGATACTTCCTACCCACAGGTAGCATGGTTGGCTATGTCACGTGCTCAATCTTGCATACTCTGGGAAGCGGGGCGTGACATGGTTCTTTTGGTATCAGAGCCATAGGTTAGTCGGGTTGATTCTTTTGTAGTTGGGTATTGTACCCAATACACGAATCAGAATACCCGTGTTTAGGAAACATGTCCAGCCACATTGACCGTTTTACCGTTCTTGAATCACATTCTTCCTGATTATATCTTTTACGACGTGCAAACTTACTTTGCATGTCGACTCGGAAACCTAATTTCTTGTATCTCTAGGACTTAGGCGACTTGGGTGGAGTTAAGTAATTGCGGCTATGATACCGCGGCATAGCTACAATGCGGTACTCTATTTAAGTATCTTGGAGTTCTAGCCTTGATCCATATTCAGAATCTATCATCATGCTAATATTGGGTGTTTTGAGTTCAGGATTATGACAGGTAAGAAGTTGAAGACGTACCAGAGGCGTGTGAACGGAGCCGCCATGCTTGGAGTGATAAGAGGAATGCTGGAAATCAAAGAAACAGCCCGAGCTGATCCAGCAGCAAGCGGACTCGTTTCAGGAAGGTTTGCAGATCGTTCAGCAGTCTGTGAACAAGATTGGAACTAGACCAGTTGACCGAGTAGGGACCGTGGCAGAGTTCAGACGTGTGGGTCCTACTACTATCACTGGTTTGTAGGAGCCATGCCAGCCGAGCAGTGGCTAGTCAGCACGGAGAATTCGCTGATTGCGGCACAGATTCCAGAGGACAAAGGAGTTGATGTGGTGCGCATTCAACTAGTGGATTACGCCGAGAGTGGTGGCTTGTGGAGGAGAACCGTTTGCCCAAGCCAAGCAGTTAGGCGGATTTCTCTAAGAGTTTCCTGGAGAAGTTCTTTCCGCGGACTGCACGGGAGGAAATGGAAAAGAAATTTATTGGGCTGAGGCAGAATGGAGCACCCGTGGACGTGCATGCAGCAGAGTGGACGAGACTCAGCAGTTTCGCTGGACCTTTAGTCGCCAACGATGCAGACAGGGCACGAAGGTCCATGCGCAGCTTGGATGTGGACATCCAAAGGCAAACCGTCTCCCTGGGTTTGACCACTTTCTCACAGGTTCTTACGGCAGCTCGAGAACAGCAGAGCATATCAGGAAAAATTGGGAGTTCACAGCAGACAGCAGTTGCGGTAAGGAAGCAGTTCTGTCGGGCCGGTCGAGTTTAGGGCTAGGCCGACAAACAATGTTCTTGCATCAATGGAAGTGATGAAAGTAAAGAGCCGGCTGTTGTTCGTGATTCTATGGACGTGTTTGAAGATATATCGGGCTTACCGCCGAAGCGAGACGTGGAGTTCACGATTGACCTTAGTCCTGGTGCAGCGCCAGTGTCTAAAGCTTACTATCCAATGGCACCAGTGGAATTGGAAGGAGTTAAGAAGCAAGTTGGTGAATTACTTGAGAAGGGTTGGATTCGAAGCAGCAACTCGCCTTGGGAGCTCCAGTTCTTTTAGTAAAGAAGAAGGATGGCACGAGAAGGATGTGCATTGATTATCGAGAATTGAACCGGGCGACTATTAAGAACAAGTACCCGATCCCTCGCATTGGAGGACTTTTGAGCAGCTTAGTGGCGCGAGAGTATTCTCGAAACTGGATTTGCGATCTGGATATCATTAGGTCCTGCAGATGTTGAGACAGGAGAAGCTTTATGCGAAGATGAGTAGTGAGAATTCTGGCTGGAAGAAGTGAAATTTCTGGGACATGTCGTGTCGGGTGATGGAATCGCCGTCCATCCCGAAAAGATTGCAGCAGTTCGAGATTGGCCTATTCCAAGGAATGTAGCTGAGATAAGAAGTTTCCTTGGATTAGCCGGATACTACAGGAGATTTGTGGAGAACTTTGCTCGTTTGGCAGAACCGCTGACCAAGCTTATGCGTAAGGAGGTACCTTTTGTATGGACGGATAAGTGTGCGTTGGCTTTGAGACGTTGAAGCAGAAGTTGATAACCGCCCCTATCCTGACCGTACCAGACAATTCCGGAGGACTGATGATTCATAGCGACGCATCTGGGAAAGAATTGGGATGTGTTTTGATGCAGCATGGGAAGTCGTAGCATACGCATCAAGACAACTGAAGACCCATGAGAAGAATTATCTAACTCATGACTTGGAGCTTGCGGCTGTGATTTTCGCTTTGAAGATTTGGAGACACTACCTTTTGGGCGTAAGAGTCGAAGTTTTTACAGATCATAAGAGCTTGAAGTACGTGTTCACGCAGAAGGAGTTGAACATGAGGCAACGCAGATGGTTGGAGCTGACGGCCGACTACGACCTTGATCTTAAGTACCATCCGGGAAAAGTTAACGTCGTGCCAGATGCGCTAAGTCGGTTACCAGCAATTCAGGTATTGATCGCACAAAGGGAGATCATTGCGGATTTTCGGAGATTTGACTTGGAGGTTGTGCTACCACATGCTACGGGACAGTCGATGCAGTTGCAAGTACAGTCGTCCTTAGTTGAGAAGATTAAAACAGCACAATCGCAGGATCCTAGACTACAAAAGTTTCGAGAGCAGGTTGAAGCCAGACTACAAACAGATTTATTGATCCACGAAGATGGTTCGTTGAGGTATGGTAGCCGTGTGTGTGTGCCAAAAGGGGATGTGCGTGAAGAGCTTATGAAGGAGGCACACAATTCAGTTTACTCTGTACATCCAGGAGGGACAAAGATGTACCAAGATATTCGACAGCATTTCTGGTGGGAAGGCATGAAACGGGAGATTGCTCGCTTCGTGGCTAAGTGCTTGGTATGTCAGCAAGTCAAGGCTGAACACCAAATGGTTGCTGGTTTATTGCAACTATTTCCGATTCCTCAGTGGAAGTGGGAACATATAACCATGGATTTCGTGATGGCTTTACCGCGGAGTCCAAAAGGCAACAATGCAGTAAGGGTGATTGTTGATCGGTTGACCAAGGCAGCTCACTTTATTCCTTTTCGGGTTGGTCAATCCATAGAGACTTTGGCAGAGCGGTACATGCAGGAGATCATAAGATTGCATGGAGTACCGGTGAGCATCGTGTCCGATCGGGACACTCGGTTCTTATCACACTTCTGGAGGAGTTTACAGGAAAGTTTGGGGACTCGATTGAAGTTTAGCACAGCTTATCATCCTCAAACTGATGGTCAGTCGGAGAGAACGATCCAAACTCTTGAGGATACGTTGAGAACATGCAGGTTAGACTTCAAGGGGTCTTGGGAGGATCATCTACTTTTGGTGGAGTTGTCTTACAACAACAGTTTTCAGGCAACTATTCAGATGGCTCCATTTGAAGGTTTGTATGGTCGCAAGTGCCGTTCACCTGTTTGTTGGGATGATGTTGGTGAACGAAGGTTACTAGGACCAGATTTGGTGGTGCAGACAGTCGAGAAGGTGAATACAATCAGAAATCATATGAAGGCAGCACAGGACCGATAGAAGAGTTGGGCAGATACGTCAAGAAGACCTCTGGAGTTCACCGTGGGTGATTTGGTATTCTTGAAGATATCACCGACTAGAGGGGTGATTCGCTTTGGGAGTCGAGGAAAGCTTGGTTCTCGATTCGTTGGACCCTTCGAGATATTGGAGCGTGTTGGAGAGGTAGCGTACCGTTTGGCCTTACCACAGTCCTTGGCAGGTGTGCACGATGTGGTTCGTGTATCTCAACTACGGAGGTATGTTCGAGATGAAACCCACGTATTGGATCATTCGGAGTTGACCGTACGGGAGGACCTAACTTTTGAAGAGCGACCAGTTGAAATCAAGGATCGAAGAGAAAAGGTTCTTAAGAACAAGGTTACCCCTCTTGTGCTAGTTTCTTGGGGTAATCGATCGCATGGAGAATCCACTTGGGAACGAGAAGATGAAATCCGGCAGAAGTTTCCTCACCTTTTCTTGTAGTTATCTATCTTTGTATTCTTGGAATTTCGAGGACGAAATTCTTTTTGTAGTTGGGTATAATGTAACACCCGAGCCCAATGCTACTATTTTCAGTTACTGTTTGAGCATAATGTGGTACTCATTTCATTTAATTTGCTTGTTTGTTGCTTACTGTAAAATTTACCCGGCAAAGTCATTTCTACATATAACAAATTTTAGCATCTAAAATAAAATTGAAAATATGCATCTTGGCCTACTTGACACCCCTAGCCTCGTGGTAGCGTCCGTGCATTATGTTCTCGTCCCGTTCAGTAAAACGGACAAGTTTGGATGGCTACGTGCACGCACGTGTGTCCGTTTTGAGAGTATGCTTTTTAATCATAAAACATTTCATTTTAAAATTTGGAACCCGCTTAAAATCCTATTATTTGAATTTCGAATTTTTGGACCCAACCCGGGCGCAATTTGGGAATGTTTCATTTGGCGCCAAAATCCCAAATTTTTAATATTATTAAAACCTTCGCATATATTTTTCTAACTAATCTGATATCTTACTGTTCATTACCTATCTTTTAAATCTTTAAGTTAACCATATAATATTTTTACAATCTTTTATATCATTCTCAATTTATTCTCTCAGCCAATCGCAACCTCCCCTTTAACCCCGTGGTCCCCACTTTCTCTCTCTCCTTCTTCTCTCTCTCTCCACTTTCTCTCTCTCTCTACCCCTTATATATTCTCTCGTACTTCTCTTTATCATTTTTCTCTTCTTGCTTCATGTCTCGTTTCTCATTTCTTTTAACTGTTCTTTTGTTACCGGAATTCCGTCGTGCCGGTGACGTTTCTCGACGTTCCAGCGAGATACCCCGACCCGTGTGGTTCCTTTGTTCGTCGTTTGGGTTCATTCCGTGAACCGTGCGCCGTCGCGAGTTTTCCCCGCCGACGGTTAACGTTCCGTTTTCCCGATTCGCGACCCATCGAGGCAAGTTAATCTTGCTACATGCTATATACTTTTATAATCTTCATTTTATAATATTATACATTTGAAAATCTTATAATTTACATATGAAATGTCGTTGAAAAATCGGATATGACAAATCTGAAATTTACTGTACACCTTATCTTATAAAATTCATTATAAATCATAGAAAAATCATTAGGATACGTTCTTTAGTTCGTTACGAAGCTAATTCAGAATAATATAACTCTATGAAATATTTACTTGCAAAATAAATTGTTTAATTAACGTAAAATGCAAATGAACACATCTCTAAACTGCTGTCCAGGGAAATTCCAGCAGCAAACTTTCAACTTTGAATATTCATAACTTTTTGTAGGGATAACCTGAGATGCTTATACTTATAAAACTGAAAACCTTATTGAATTATCTTTATTTTGGTATAAGATACGTCTCTTTTGGAGAACATTTGTTATTTTTAAGCTATTTTACAAATTAGGGTGACGCTAAATTTCTGAACGGAACCTTCTTGTGCATGGTTAATCAATACATCTTTTATAGTTACTAATCGCTTTGAATATGCTATCCATATTAATATTATTATATCACATATTGTTTAGTTGTACATCCCACATTACCATTTTATAGTTTTATAACTTTTCGGATACCCGTTTGCATCCATCGTATTTAAGATACATATAATTGCATCCATAGATCACATCACTACATAATAATGTGATATTAACACTCCATGTTTAATAAATTGTATCCTAATTAATATTGGAACTATAAATGTAACCCTAATCGATAACTGTGCATCCATATCCTTGAAATTATATCTATTGGCATATCATATTACATGTTCCAGTTATTGTTCTGATAGTACTCATGCTTGTTTATTTATACACATGTTTATGTTAGTTTGATTATGAGCACCCACATGACATCTTGTGCTTCCTGACATGACCTGTTACACTTCCTACTTGACATGACATGGTACCGTACACTCTTGACATGACATGACACCTTTATACATTACCTGGTTGACCTGATGTACCATGGCTTTACCTGTTACCTGATCTCATGCCTAATGCCGACAAACCCGACCATCCCTGCTGTCTATCCATACAGACCTACTCTTACCGGATTTTGTGTTGGCATTAGTCCTTGACTACTGAATACCTGACCTGACATACATAGCTTGGGGGTATGGGGAAATCAAAGATGAACCTGACTTGTAACTCGACAGTTCACTACCGTTCGAGTGTACACATTTCTATTCTGTGCCTAACGGCATGTCTCGGCTGCCGCCGAGAATATTGTGGCCGTGGTCCCGGGTATGTACGGGATACTATTGGGTTACATCGACGATTCATCAATTGATTTCAAAGACTTTAGAGTAGAAACCTGATAGGACAGTTCAGTCACCATTGCACATTACCCTGCTCTGTTATTTCTTAGTACTGCTTTATTCATGTTCATACCTGCATTGCTTATTACCATGTTCATATTATATTGTTGGTCGACATGACGCGCTGACGTCTGGGTTTTGCATGGCCCAGATTCTTTACCACTGTCGACGATTGAGCAGGAGTACTTCAGCCAACAGGCTGATTTGTGAGTTCTGTAGTGGTTAGTTCATTTATTGCATTTTATTTCCAGGTGTGATCCCGCATTACGGGACGTACCTTTCTATTATTGCATTGGATCATTTGCTTCCGCACTTATTTATCATTGACTCTGGTTATTATGGATTTGGACATGTGTTAGATAGTTTATTTATCTTGTTCTTGATATCTCTACAGCCGTAATGTGACTGTGGATGGATACTTCCTACCCACAGGTAGCATGGTTGGCTATGTCACGTGCTCAATCTTGCATACTCTGGGAAGCGGGGCGTGACAAAAACCTTGAAAATCAAGCATGCATGTCCTCAGCATATCCTCGAGCGTCTGGATAGTACGCTCGGATTGCCCATCCGTCTGCAGATGATAGGTCGTGCTGAACTTGAGACGTGTGCCCAAACTCTCCTGCAGGCTCTTCCAGAAATAGGAAATGAACCTGGTGTCTCGATCAGATATGATACTAACGGGCACCCCATGCAGTCTCACAATCTCCTGCATATACTTCTCCACGAGTGACTCCGTCGATTGTCTGACTTGGAAAGGTATGAAGTGTGCTGCCTTTGTGAGACGATCAACAATAACCCAGACAGCATTGTTGCCCCCTTGGACTTCGAGGTACAAAGGGCAACAATGCTTCTGGGTTATTGTTGATCATCTCACGAAGGCAGCACATTTCATACTTTTCCGAGTCGGACAATCAACGGAGTCGCTCGCGGAGAAGTATATGCAGGAGATTGTGAGACTGCACGGGGTGCCCGTTAGTATCGTGTCTGATCGAGACACCGGGTTCATTTCCCATTTCTGGAAGAGCCTGCAGGAGAGTTTGGGCACGCATCTCAAGTTCAACAGGCTTATCATCCGCAGACGGATGGGCAATCCTAGCGTACTATCCAGATGCTCAAGGATATGCTCAGGGCATGCATGCTTGATTTTCAGGGTTCTTAAGAGGATCACCTCCATCTGATAGAGTTTTCGTATAACAACAGCTATCAAGCTAGCATCCAGATGGCCCCATTCGAGGCTTTGTATGGACGGAAGTGTCGGTCCCCTCTTTATTGGAATGACGTGAGTAAACAAAGGATGTTGGGCCCTGAGCTTATAGTACAGACAGTGAGCAAGGTTCAGACGATCAGGCAACGAATCAAGGCGGCTCAGGATCGACAAAAGAGTTGGGCAAATGCCAGCAGGAGGTAGTTGGAGTTTGGTGTTGGTGACCACGTATTTCTAAAGATATCACCCACTCGGGGAGTGATCAGGTTTGGTAGTCGGGAGAAACTCATTCCCCGATTCATCAGACCTTTTGAGGTGCTAGAGAGAGTAGGAGAGGTGGCTTATCGACTTGACTTACCTCCATCGCTAACTGGTGTGCACAATACTTTCCATGTATCTCAGTTGAGACACTATGTTCGGGACGACAGCCATATCCTGGACCATTCAGAGTTAACGTTGAGCACCGATCTGTCTTACGAGGAGCAGCCTACCACGATTCTCGATTGTCGGGAAAAGTACTAAAGAACAAAGTCATTCCCTTGTTTCGAGTTTCCTGGGGTGGTTGTTCTCTGGGAGAGTCTACCTGGGAACACGAGGAGGACATCCGTCCATGTTTTCCGCACCTGTTTGAGTAGTGTTGTTTATTCCGTTGTTTTCATTTTTATTTTGAGGACAAAATTTTTGTAACGGCGTATGATGTAAATCCCTAATTCCATGTATATTTCCCGTAATTTTCTATTATTTTTGCATTTTTATATATATATTTTTTATTTATTTTATTTATTATAATTTCCTAATCTAAACCCTAAACTCGACCCGACCCGATTCGACCCGAACCCCCACATCCTTCTTCTCCTCCTCCTTATTTTCTTTTCTTTTCCTGCCTCTTTCCAACGTTCCTCTCCTCCTTCCTCGCGGCCGTCGCCCTAAGACCTATGCCCACCTCTGCGACGATCTCACTTTAGACCCAACAACCCACGCCTCCTCTCTCCTTTCCCCCAAAGACTCTTTCCCCTCTTCTCGCACTGCCTCCGCGAGACTCGTGCCACCTCGTCGCCAACAGCCGCGTGATCTGCGCGCTGACCCCCACGATCTCCTCAACGTCGGTCTCCCTCAACTGAGCCTATTCTCCCTTCTTTTCCCATCTTGCTCCACCCATTCTCCTTCGTCCCCTCCAATCTTTCTCCCTCACCACCACCACGAACGAGCCCAACTCCCTCTCATGTACCCTACTCTCTTCAACTTCCGACCACCGTTGACCCCATCTCGATGCCGACGAGCCCCTAACGAGGTCGTCTCTGATAACCGCCACTGCCTTCGCCTTCACCACTGCACCCCTATGCCTCCATCATGACGCTCGGCCTACGCCTGAGCTCCCCTCACTGCCCTGACCGTTTTCTGCACCCCAGGGCTTCACCGCCTCCTGCCGCCGCCTAACTCGACCGCCGACGACCTCTCGCCAACTCCATCGCCTCCTCGACGAATACCAACACCGCGTCCAGAGCCGTACCCGCCACCGTGCCACATCGTACCCACTCCCCATGCCACGCCGTGCCAGACCCCATGCCACACCGTGCCAGCCTCCATGCCACACCGTACCCTAATCCAGTGCACGCACCGTTCCCACTCCGGCACCAGCATCGCTTTCGGTACCGTGTCGCGCCGTGCCACTGCCGCACCATGCACCGAGTCAAGACCACGCCTACTACCATATCACGTCCGCGTCGTCACCGTGCCTGGTACCGGATCTCCACGTATCGCGCTCGCGCCATGCACCGTGTCCAGCATTGTATCGTCTTGTGTGTTAAGATGAAGTCCGCAAGTGGTGTCGCTTCTATATCAGTGACCGAAGGCAAGTAAAGTCCTTACTTTCTTTAACATGCTATGAACATAGATTTACGATTTTGTATTAGAATTACATTAGATAGATTATTACGAACATGTGTTAAGTAGTATACTATCACATATATATCATAAGCCATCATCACATTTTCATGGAAAACCATAGTAATTCTAAGATGTTGGTTTTTTAGCGTAATCGGATCTAAAATATCCTATTAATATCGTGTGAAATGAAAGTATTAGATACCGTTTCATGAGTCGGGCAAAACCGACTTTAATTCGATGGCTCGTGATAGTGTACGCTAAGAGTTCGATGTCGTGAACGGAACCAAAGCCCAGTCGGACATGATCAAATATTTTACCAAATATTACTTTTGCTACTCATAAATATTATGTAGAAAACTGAACTCAGATGACAAAGCATCATGCAAGGAAACGACGTCCTAAAACGCGACGTCAAATCTGGTTTTACTGTACACGCAGTAGTGTTAAATTGGTATTTAATTAGTTACATGTCAGAATGTAATGTTTTATAGCTCATATCGAAGACGACTTGATAAGATAGAACCCTTTATAGTTTAGCCTTCAATGCTGATAGACCACTGTAACGAGAATTGACTGGGAATGCAGCTCTGGACTGCAGTCCGGGACATCATTCCATGAGGATACCTGAACTTAAGCGCCTGCACATCTCTACATAAAACTGAAAATGTGCGAAGTCCTATATAGTCACGTAGATAATTTAGTTAAATAACATATGGATCTAGTCTCGTTTAGTTTCACTGTCGTTTGGTATTTTTTTTATATTTTAGACCGTCGACGCGTTCTGTAGATTCTGCACTGACATTTCTTTCACCTTCACACTAAACATGACATATCTCCTAATACAGAAAGGCTATCATGGATACTCTTGATGATTTAGAAACCTAAAAGATATAACTAGGTTTTATTCAACTGGGGTAACACCTGAATCTAAACACAATCTCTAGTAAACCGCATGCAAAGTTGTACTTCCAGTTCTGAAATTGGAATTCCAGCAATTGATCGCTAATTTGAAATGATGATAAGTCCATAACCTGAATTCCTATTGACATGAAACTAATTTTACCGCTTAGATAATCAAGTATACTTCATACATCATTTCTATTGTTTTGGTCGATTCTATACGTGTGATTTATGGTGAATTTTTAAAGTCATATGGCATCGGTTGTCATAACTTAGTGAATATCTGTTCAGTACATTTCTACCTTATTTTATGTTTGCTTTATACCTTTTGCATAGTGATCGTTTACATTGAGACCTAGCGTCCGATTTGCATTGTCGATATATAAGTGTTAGTGATTGGGTTGTGGCAAGTACGATAGTGAATCAGTGATTAAAGGTGATATTGATAAGTGGAAGCATGATTGAAAATGAAGGCGATATGTATTTGTTCACAACCTATCTAATACCTGAACACATACTATAATCTGGGGAATGGGGAAATCAAGGTGGAATTGATCTCGTATTTAGTAAGGTACAGTGATTTAGAGGATGGTCATTCGATATTAGTGATATACACACACAAACAGACATACACATTAGGTCATGGGCCTAGCGGTACGGCTGCAGGATTATGTCCCGGGTAACATTGGACTATAGTCTCGGACATGCACGAGACCCTTATTAAACACAAGTATCCTTTCCACTAATTGATTTCGTTGACTTAGTGACTAATAAGTAGTGACATACACATTGCCTGGTTTACTGACATGATACTTATATCACGCTGTTCATATTCAAATGATATTTATTATTCTCATGTTTCTGTATTCTATCACACCTTTCATATTTGATAATATTGTACGCACATTATATATTTATTGCTATATGTGTTGCATTGACGACTTGAGTGTGCATGCTCAAAGGACGAAGTAAACCCAGCTAAGGAGCAAAACCTGCCATTCGAGATTGTGAAGGTTTAGAACGCGACATCAGTGCTGCCCTTTTTGCTATAAGCACATTATTATTTCATTGGTTAGTTATTTCTTTATGCAAATAAATGTATCTTGAACTCTTTTGTTTTGATGTAATAAAATTGTTAACTGTGATTTTCTTTACTCTAGTACTGTTTACTGACTACCATGTAATGTTAGAAGCCGAAATATGACTACGGCAGAATTATTCCCTGACCGTAGGAGCATGGCTGGCCTAGTACCCCTCGAATTCCGTATTTTGGGAAGCGGGGCGTGACAGATGTGCACGAAAACATCTATAGGTGCAAATAGAGTGCATGAAAACCACATCAATGCATCGAATGTGAATGCAAACAACATCGAGTGTATCTAAAGTGCACGAATCAAAATCAGGTGCATACAACGTGCACGAAATCAAAATTACATGTATCGGGTGCACAAAATCATAAATATGTATAATGAATGTATAAAAGTATAAATCAAGTGCAACTGCTGTGCACCAAGAAAATGTCCACCAAGTGCAGCTATGGTGCAAAAAAATATGAATCATGAAACTCAGTCATCAAAACACAAAAGTTCAAACGACAATAACGTGATACTCGAATCACCAAAACAGAAATAAAAAACAAATGATATTGATATACACCTTCTTCAATATCGAAAGGAGCCTATGCACCTGGAGCTGGCAGAGAAAGAATTTCCACTTGCTTTCTGCCCATGGTCTGACGTCCTAAATCTCTAGGTCCTTGTTCTCTCCACGGACCACTAAATCCACGGCCTCTTGGCTCGACAGCCTGGTAAGAAATGGCGACGGAAACAGTCCTACTCTGGTACCTCTCTGAACACCTCCTGGCCAAGTAACCTGGCCACTGGCAATATAGCACATCAACGACGGCGGCCTCTGGCCCTCTGAGTATGTGCCATATAACCGATCCTGGGCCCAAATCTTTATCGCTGTAGTATCCCGAAAAGAACCTGCCATGGCCTCTTCCAATATCATCTCCGCCAAACTGCCCGGAACTGCACTCCTTAAATAAACTCGCTTCCGTTCCAGAGCAGCTGCAATGTCATCAAGACTTCTCTCTGAAGGTGTGGCCGTATTCAACGCCTTTGCGTATGTATCAAATCTCTAGTATCAACGGAGAGGGACGACTCATTGAGATCTCTCACGAACCTCTTAATCCACTTCTGTTCAATATCGACCAAATCAGAATCATATCTCGAAAGCTGCGTAAAATGCAATTCATACTCGGCTACGGTTATATCCAGAGTCTCTCGCAAAGACTCGAAGCTACAAATTCGGTATCTCCAACACTCTACAGAAGAAATCTGGCTAAATACGTCCTCGAGAACTCGCCCAAACCATCGAAGGAATATGCACTGCTCGTCCTCTCTCGATCGACTCACATTAGGTCTGAACAAGACCCTTCAAACTGAAACTAGCCAACCCATCCGATCTCGCATAGGGGCATCCTAACAAATGAAATATCCTGGTCACTCTATCCAGGTATGACTAAGGACTCTCTGTAACATCCCTGCCTGTAAACTCATGTGGCTTCAATTTTATAAACTGTAATGCCCCACGCTCCAGTATAGATGGTATTGTCCGCTCTGGCTGAAGCCGCACAGTTTTGCCCTTTAGAGTGAACCGGGCCCGACCAGGGGCCACTTCCCAGGAGTTCACCCATCCCAAGAATTCCCTAGCCTGAGCACGCTTAACTACAGAGTTGTAGTGTCGATTCACTTAAAAGGCGCCTCTGTAATTGAGGGTGGCATCATTACATTTATAATGCAGTTCGGTCCTCTTTCGGAATGTGTTCCGAAAATTCTCCATCGTTCTACAGTGGGTCCCAAGGACTCAAGAAGTGGCCCTCACAGATTCAAGAGGTGGCCTGATTGATCTTTCTTGACGTGTTAAGTAAAATGTTTTACAACCAAAGAAATTTATACCGCAATCAATTAACGATGTCGCTTGTAGCGATCGTTAGTGAGCACGGATCGTCCACTGAGATGTGTGTACTTGTTTGATCTTGTTTTAGTTGAGTCGAAAAGAAAATATAAAAGAAAATTCAAGAAATTAATTCAAGATTTGATTGAGTTGTCATTTCAAGAAAATCAAGAATATATTCAAGAATTAAGAAGATTTCCAAATCAATTTAGTTATCAAGATTATGAAGAATAACTTATAGGATTCGATTAAATTAGTAGTAATGATGAATCTAACAATGACTTATCCTATCTATTGATGAATTGTAACTAGGACGATGGTGATGAATGAAGATTAGGGATCTATTGAAAAAACTAGGGTTTCTCCTTCTCTATCCCTTATCTTTTCATTGATCATCATTCAGATCTAGCCTTTAGGAAAGAGAATCATCAATTATTGAATCCCTAATTTGCAACGAAATTAACAAGAATATGATCTCGATCCAATTTAGGTCATTGATGATTCTTTTTCCTAAAGTTCAAAAATCTCATAAGACTTAAGATTAGTATTAGGATTTTATCATCACTTGATCTACCGATTCTCTCGAATCCTTTACAAGCGGAGATTTCACTCACACATCATGAAAATTAAAGAATCAAGAATGAAGAATTTCATAATGCAAGAATGTAAAGAAAGCAAGAATTACAATTATCACACTTATTAATCGATGACTAGGTATACATTCCATCAATTCGAGGTTACAAGATTTTGCTCTCGATTGCTCCTTTTGAAGAGGTAACTAGTTCCGTCGAAATTCGCTTCGCATCGATCTCGTGAGACTTGGACCTGTCGAGGATCTTGCGCTCTTGTTGAAGACCAGCATTGCGATAAAGGATCGTTGATTGCTTGCTTGATTCGCTTCTCGATGGATCTTGATTTGGCTTTGGAATTGGATTGATTTGGATTTGTGCTAGAATTAACAACTAATTGTGTAACCAACTAATGAACAACCTCCAACCTTAGATCTAGATCCCCTTTTATAAAATTCAAATGAATCTTCCCTCCAAAGATAGTTTGTTAGAGAGAGCCTTCTAGAATGAGGTAGGTTGTTAGGGAGAGCCTTCTAGAATGAGCTTATTACAAGGAGCCTTCTACAAGAAGGTTGTTATGCAGAGCCTTCCAGAATGAACCACATGGTAATTAAGCATCTTGAGGAGGCAAGGTTGTTGGGATGAAGCTTCTGGGGAACCGACGTCACTTGATGCCCTAACTCGGCCGCGGAACCGAGGCAACTCGGCCAACTCGGCCGCGTTTCCACGGCCGTTTGAAGAGCTCTCTGTATCATTTTTCTGTGGTCTTCTTCTGTTGGTCTCTGGGTGTATAATTAAAATCTGGAATATTTTTATCCCCTCTGAATCTTTGTCAGATTTGAATTTTTTGACTTGCTGTATTTTATCAGCAAATTTTGCGATTCTGGTTCTTTGGCCTGAAGAATTTTCTGCACACAATCTCGATAAAATGTGTTGAAACATACAATATCATGCGTGTAGAAATAAACACACAATTTCCTTCCAGAGTATCGATTATATATATAACACATGGTATTTGGTATTTTTCAGATGAATTTGTAATCCGTGTTATATTTACAATAAACACCCTTAGATGATTAGAAAGAGTAGGGAAATTGATGTGTTAAGAATGCAATATTTTCGACTGATCAAATTCCCCCAAACTTAATTTTGATCGTCTCGAGCAAATATCTTTTATTCAAGAGAAGGAGAAAATTTTATTAAGAAAAAGAAAAACTAACTAGCACACTTTCGTAGGCAACACGATTGCACTGAGCATGTGCAACAAGCCTTTAAACCTCTAGGTGTTCCTAATAGGAGGAGTATTGTCTACTGAGGGTTTTCAGCGGATTGCACCCACAAAATCCTATAATAAAAGGAAGACCGTGAAATTTACATTTAAAGATAAGAATTATAAAAGAAAGACTTTGAAAATCAGAGTTTCCAACTACACTAGCTTTTCGGTTGCTATGAGCCCTATCTTAATAGTCATGAAAAGATATTAGAAATCACATCATCCCTCAATAAAACATCACCTTTATTCTTCATCCCTACCTTTCTTCCAAACACCGATCATATACCCCTACGTGTGTGTAAAAGACATCCCTACACTCGGAGAATTCAATTCAAGCTATCATACTCTTGTCTATCACCACAGTACTTTTTAGTTGGTGAATATTTTAGATGGAATTGCTCACACATTTTTCATGCGACCGTTAATACTTCTTGAAGTATTAACCGACCGATTACTCATGTGCTTGCTTATTAGGTGTATTAGTATTTTCCTCGTCTTGCAACACCTGAGGCTTAGCAGTGACTCCCAAATCAGTTGGTCTAAAGCACTAGGTGATGAAGCACCCTCGCTATATTTTTTTTATGCTGCCTTGGTGATTACAAAACTAGTGTTCGTTTTTCTACACCATTTTATATTTTCTTCATTTATAATTTCCTTCATACTTTGGCTTTTAGACAAGAGCATTTCAAGGTATTCTCTACTATCCCGAGTTTCAAGACGTGTGTAAGTGCATATAGTAGGGTATCAACATTCAAATGTTTGGCTTCTAGAATAGGAACTATTTTTCAGACTAATTTTTATCCTCAGATTAGTGACTTCTTTCATCTTACTAACCCTTGGGACAATAGCTCATAACTACTTATTACTAGTTTTGTTTAAGAAAACATCTAAATTTCTTGGTTTTCTTAAATTTTTCCAATCTTTTAGATGTAATTTTTCACTTTCTAATCTTTTATTATCTTATTTATATACACAATTTTTTTTATGTTTTGTGCTTATGCAAAGTATGATGCAAAGTGATGCGTAAATAAGTACAAACCTCCCCCAAACTTGTTTACAACAGTGTCCTCACTGTTGTCATCTGTTAAATCTCAGAAACCTATAGGCTTGGGAGGAAAATTTATTAGCGGGGACAAGAATAACTGAACGTGAAAATCCTCCCCCAAACTTATTTTTGGCTCACAATTTTGAGGACAACTTTTATTTTCAAGAGCCAACAATATACCCCCCAAACTTGAGTTAAACACTGTTAATCTTTTAAAATCATAAGAGGGGGTAAAGTTATTGGTCAATGCCAAGATTTGTAAAGACCAAAAGTCAACACCAACCATTCGAAGATTTTATCGGTGTAGTACACCTGTTGGTGGAAGAACATGTTGTATAGAGTCAAGAAGTAGTGGGAAAAAGATAAGTGGTGTGATGGAAAGGGTTTGCGCCTCAACTTGGAGAGACAACATAATGATTATGATGGATTACTCGCATTCTCGTGATTGTTCAGAAAAAGGGGTGGAGGTTCAATTTCTTTGTTTTGGAGATGATTCATCTTAACACCCGTGTCTTTTAAAAATGCGAGTTCATCAGGGAAAATGTCCTTAAAGCTTTCATCAATACCCCGAAGAATAATCTCATCCGAAAGAACGGGATGATCCTCAGACTCCATAAAAGGTTCAAAATCAGCGTTAGATGTTGACCCGGACAGCTCGATGGAAGAGTCCGTATGTGTATAACACATAGCTGGGTCAAACAAGAACGTATTGAGGAAGTCTGGATCAGTATCATGAAGCTCGTCGAATTTGCTGCTGTCGACATCCATTAATTCGACAGAACAGACCTGAGCAGAAGGTTTGGAGGGTACACTTCCCAACTTGTAAATGTTAAGCTCAATTGACATCTTCCCGAAGGATAGGGTCATAGAGCCGTTTCGACAGTTGATTATAGCATTGGAAGTGGCTAAAAAGGGTCGACCGAGAATCACCAGAATTTGGTTCCGTGGGTTCGCTACTGGTTGTGTATCTAAAACAATGAAGTCCACAGGAAAAACAAAGTCCCCGACTTTTATCAACACATCCTCAAGCGCACCCCTAGGTTTGGTGATTGATCGGTCGGCTATCTGGAGAGTTGTGTTCGAGGGCTTTAACTCTCCGATACCTAATTGCTCATAGACTGAATAAGGAAGCAGGTGAACACTTGCGCCAAGGTCAAGTAAAACACGGTTAATATTTTTACCCCCAATAGAAATCGAGATTGTAGGATAGCTAGGGTCCTTACGTTTCCTCGGTAATTGTTGCGGAAAAGATGTGTTTACAGTACTCGACATGAACACCATTTTTGGCACTTGAGTCTTTCTCTTCCTAATGCACAAGTCCTTGAGAATTTTCGCATAAGCCGGGACTTGTTGTATAGCATCTAGGAGATGGATATTGATGTTAACCTGTTTAAAGATTTCAGTGATCTTCTCCATTTGCGGACTTGGTCCGTTTCCCTTTAACCTATTAGGAAAAGGAGCTTTAGCAATAATAGCAGGGTCCAACATTGGAGAAGATCATGTGGGTAGGAAAGATCCCAGAATAGGAGTGAGGATCGTCTTTGGTGGATTAGAATAAGTGTGCTGAGGGTTCAAGCCTTGGGGAAAACGGTGAATAGGCTCGCAAGAAGGTGGTGTGGTAGACAAAGTAGGATCAGAAGTAGAAGTAGAAGTGGAAGGAAAAGTCTCAGCTGGCGTATCAGTGATTGATTCCTCACCATCAATCTCTTCACCGACATGGTTATCTAGCACTCTTCTAGATCTCAACGTGGTAATAGCATTCACATGATGTGAGTAACCAGGATTCGGTACGGGTTGAGCTGGAAATTTCCTTTTCTTTCTAGCACTCATTTCGGCTTTTAATTATGCAATTTGTGCTTTCATCGATTTAATACTCTCACCTTAGGAGGCAGAGTTCTTCTTTATGTCATCGACAGAAGACTTCATCTCAGCCGAAACTTGCATGAAGTTTGTCAGAAGCAAATTCATGGTTTGTTCGAGTGAAGAGGAGTTATCAGTACCGGTCAATTGCAAAGAATTGTTGTACGGTACAGAAGTGTTGAACGGATTTTGAAAATTTTGTGATTGATAGGGGTGCTGACTCAGTTGTAGTGGTTGCTGTTGTTGTGAAGGGACCCTTTGAAAGTTGTTTTGATTTGGAACCGTGTTCTGAGTTTGTTGTTGGTTCCAAGCAAAATTAGGGTGATTCCTCCAATCCTGATTATAAGTGGAAGAATACGGATCGTTTCTAGGTCTTTACTAGAAAGCAGCATTAGTGTGCTCTTGACCTTGAAACGGAGAATTTAAAGGACATTCTTCCGTAAGATGTGATGGATCAGAACATCATCCACAGACAGTTTTGGGGAGTGTCATCTGATTTGGGGAGTGTCATCTGATTGGGGAGGTGATCAGTCGAAAATATTGCATTTTTAACACATTAATTTCCCTGCTATTTGCAATCATCTAAACGTGTTCGGTATGAATATGGCACATATTAGCAAATTGTCTGTAAAATACCAAATAACTTGTGCTATACATTATAACCGGAATTTTGAGGGAAATTAAGTGTTTATTATTGCACGCATGATCTTTGTATATCGCAACACTTGTCTCGAGATTGTATGCAGGAAATTCTCCAAGAAAAGAGCCGAAACTGCTAAAAGTGCTGATAAAAATACGCCAAGTCCAAGACTTGAAATCTGGCAGCGAACAAGAAATTATAAAAATATTCCAGACATTCTAAAAGTGCCATAAAGCTAACAGAGGAATTACCATGAAGTTTCATGCATCAATCACTCCAAACGGCCGCGGATCCGCGGCCGAATGTGCCGATCCGCCGCGGATCTGCGGCCACGATGACATGTCAGCGGCAGTATGTTTTCTCAGGATTCTCCTTTCACTAGCCAAACTTCTTCAAGACACTTTAAACTCCAGAGATCTCCAAAAGCTTCCGTCCTAACAGCCAAGCTTCTTGTACAAGCCTAATACCTCCAAGCTTCTCAAGCAAGCTAGCTAAATCTAGAAGGTTCTCCTCAACAACCAAGCTTCCCTTGAAAGCAACATAACTAACTAATTCTAGAAGCTTCTACTCAACTACCAAGCTTGCAAGAGAAGCTAAACCTAGCTTAGCTTCTGAAGGAAGCTAAACCTAATCAAGCTTCTAGGAGAAGCTAAAGAAGAAGGCTATATAAAGGGACCCAAGGCTTCATTCTAAAGGTTGTTGAACAATTCCAAACACAAGTTGAGTGACACAACTTGTACATCCAAACCCTAGCCCAAATACAATTCAAAATCCAAATCAAGATTCATCGAGTACAAAATGAAGCAAGAATTCAACAAGCCTTTTTGAAGCAACGCCGATCTTCATCCAAGCAAATGATCCGAGACGATCCGCGACTCACGAAGACAATGCGAAGCTAGTTCGACGATTGAGTTCTTGATTTGTGTGAAAAAGTGTTTGTAGAATAACCGCAATCAATAACGGTGTCGCTTGTAGCTAGCCGAGATGAGTACAGGTCGTCCGCAGGGAAACGTGGAATATTTTATTCTTACTTTAGGCGTGTTGAGAAAGAAAGGAGCAAGAAATAAGAATGGTTGTAGGCTCTAGATCTACGTTAAACACGGATGCAAAATATAGATCTAGATTAATTATGGATGTAAGTTCAATATTAAAAGGGAGCTTGTAGGGTTCATTAGGATTTAGTAATTATGGATGGTTAATTAAAGATTACTCTTTTTATCCTTTAATAGATTTAAAACTAGAACGACAGAGATGCATGTAGATTAGGGTTTCTGTAGGGAAAAGGGTTCCCACTCTTAACCCCTATTTCGATATGGAACTCCGTTCATATCTAGCCTTTACCAAAACAATCATTAATCCAATCTCTAATCGCGGTCGAGACTAACAATAAATTGGTAGCGCGTCCGATTAGGATGTTAATGATTCTTTTAGTAAAGTTTATAAACTTTATAGGACGTAAAAAGAGTTTAAGGATCTTCATCATCCATTAATCTACCCTAATCCTATGAACCGAAACAAGCGGAGAATTACTCGCGCATGTTGGGAAAAAGAGACGAAAAGACAGAGAGGGAAAACATAATGTAAAATACAAAAGAATTAAATAAAACAACTACCTTTATTAATCAACTTGAACAATCTACACTTTATTCCTTAGAAAATGATTACAAAAACTTGGTTTGCTTCTCGAACTCTTCCGAAGGAGGTAGATGAACAGTTGATGATCAGCCTGGATGCGTGAGCCGTCTTGGACTTCGTGATCTCTTCAGCTTGATGCCTTCTAACTTTAGCCCTTGGTCCTTTATATAGCCCTCAAAGAAGAAAAAATAGTTACCATATATGGTGACTTCCAAATATGGTGACTTTCCATATATGGATTCTGAGTCCCTGTCAGTATTGATTTTATGATTTTGGCAGATTTTTGATCCTGACATCTTGAACATCTTGATCTCTTGACCAGAGCTAAATCTTGCAGAATATCTATATGAATAATGTTAGTTCTATTTATTAAATTAGAGAGGGTATCTTAATCACTATATATAGTAATAAATGTTTAAGAAATTTGATTAAGAATATTTAATATGCTATGCACTTTATATGGTAATAAATCTTTAAGAAACTTGATTAAGAATATTTGATATGCTATGCATTTTTTAATTACTAAAATATTATGCATATATTTTGAAATATTATTCTAACCATTTGTATGATATTATATCTTTTAAGAATTGTTATTAGAATATTTGATATGATATGCATATTTTAAATTACAAAAATATTATATAAATATAAAATGCCTATATTTTCATTATAGAAACATATGGTAAATAGTATTTTGCAGATAAATCCAAATATGTTCTATATTTATAATAAACACCTTTAAATATTTAAGAAAAGTAAGGAAAATGTTATATCAAAAGTGCAATATTTTCGACTGAACAAATACCCCCAAACTTAACTTTGATCGTCCCGAGCAAACTAGTTATTTCAAGAAAAGGAGAAAAAGAAAGGAGAAAGCTAAGCACACTTTCGTAGGCAACACGATTGCACTGAGTACGTGCAACAAGCCGTTAAACCTCTAGGTGTCCCTAGTAGGAGGAGTGTTGTCTCCTGAGGGTTTTCAGCGGATTACACCCACAAAATCCCATAATAAAAGGAAGATAGTGAAAATTACATATAAAGATAAGAATTATAAAAGAAAGACTTTGAAAATCAGAGTTTCCAACTACACTAGTTTTTCGGTTGTCATGAGCCCTATCTTAATAGTCATGAAAAGATATTAGAAATCACATCATCCCTCAATAAAACATCGTCTTTATTCTTCATTCCTATTTTTCTTCCAAACATCGATCATATAACCCTACGTGTGTGTAATAGATATCCCTACACTCGGAGAATTCAATTCAAGCTATCATACTCTTGTCCATCTGCCTCAGTACTTTTTAATTTGATGAATATTTAGATGGATTTGCTCACACACTTTCATGCGACCGTTAATACTTCTTGAGGTACTAACCGACCGATTACTCATGTGTTTGCTTATTAGGTGTATTCCTCGTCTTGCACCACCTAAGGCTTAGCAGTGACTCCCAGACCAGTTGGTCTAAGGCACTAGGTGATGAAGCACCCTCGCTATATTTTTTTATTGCTTCCTTGGCGATAACAAAACCAGTGTTCATTTTTCTCACCATTTTATATTTTATTCAATTTTTTATTTTCTTCATACTTTGGCTTTTAGACAAGAGCATTTCAAGGTATCCTCTATTATCCCGAGTTTCAAGACGTGTGTAAGTGCGTATAGTAGGGTTTCAACGTTCAAATGTTTGGCTTCTAGAATAGGAATTATTTTTCAGACTTATTTTTATTCTCAGATTAGTGACTTCTTTCATCTTACTAACCCTTGGGACAACGGCTCATAACTACTTATTACTAGTTCGTTTAAGAAAACTTCTAATTTTCTAGGTTTTCTTAAATTTTTCCAATCTTTTGAATGTAATTTTTCACCATCTAATCTTTTATTATCTTATTTATGTACAAATTTTTTTTTTTATCTTTTGAAATTTTTTTTTAAATTTTTATATGTTTTTTAAAAATGTTTTGTGCTTATGCAAAGTATAATGCAAATGATGCGTAAATAAGCACAAACCTCCCCCAAACTTGTTTTCAACAGTTTCCTCATTGTTGTTAACCGCTAAATCACAAAATCCTGTAAGTCTGGGAGGAAATTCATTAATGGGGGCAAAATATATTAAAGTGAAAATCCTTCCCCAAACTTATTCTTTGGCTCACCATTTTGAGTAAAAAAAAATTCTTTCAAGAGCCAGATTATACCTCCCCCCAAACTTGAATTAAACAATATTAATCTTTGAAAATCACAAGAGGGGGTCAAGATTAGTGGTCGATGCCAAGTTTTGCAAAGACCGAAGGTCAACACCAACCATTCAAAAATTTTATCAATGTAATGCTCCAGTTGGTGAAAGAACAAGTTGAAAAGAGCCAAGAAGAAGTGGGGAAAAGGTAAGTGGTGGGATAGAATGTGTTTACGTCTCATTTTGGAGAGACGACACAGTGATTGTGATTGATTACTCGCATTCTCTTTATAGTCCAGAAGAAGGGGTGGAGGTTCAATTTCGTTGTATCGAGGTGGATTCATCTCAACACCCGTGTCTTTCAAAAATACGAGTTTTTCAGCAAAAATTTCCTCAAAAATCTCATCTATACCCCGGAGAATAATCTCATCAGAAAGAACGGGATGATACTCTGACTCCATGAAATATTCATATTTAGCGTTAGATGTTGATCCGGACAACTCGAAAGAAGGGTCAGTATGTGTATAATACATATCTGGGTCAAACAACAACGTATGAAAATAGTCTATATCAATATCGTGAAGCTGTTCAAATTCGCTGCTGTCGATATTCATTAATTCGACAGAACATACTCGAGCATGAGGTTCGGAGGCTTCACTTCCCAACTTGTAAATGTTAAGATCAATTGACATATTCCCGAAGGATAGGGTCATAGAATCGTTTCGACGATTGATTACAGCATTGGAAGTCGCAAGAAAAGGTCGACCTAGAATCACCGGAATTTGGTTCCGTGGGTTTGCTACAGGTTGTGTATCTAGAACAATAAAGTCCACAGGGAAGATAAATTCCCTGACTTTTATTAACACATCCTCTAACCTACCTCTTGGTTTGGTGATCGATCGATCAGCCATCTATAAAGTGCATTGCGATGGTTTTAATTCTCCGATACCCAATTGCTCATACACAGAATAAGGAAGCAAGTTAACACTAGCGCCTAAATCGAGTAAAGCACGATTGATATTTTTACCCCCAATAGAAATAGAGATTGTAGGATAGCCAGGGTCCTTACGTTTCTTGGGTAATTGCTGTGTAAAAGCTGTGCTTACATTACTCGACATGAAAACTTTTTTCGGCACTTGAGTTTTTCTCTTCCTAGTGCACAAGTTCTTAAGTATTTTCGCATAAGCTGGAACTTGTTGTATAGCATCTAGGAGAGCAATATTTACGTTAACTTGCTTAAACATTTCCACAACCTTCTCCATTTTTGCATTCGGTTTGTTGGACCTCAATCTATCTGGAAATGGAGCTTTATCAATAAGTGTTGGGTCCAACGTATGTGGAGAAGTTTGTGGGGGTAGAAAGGATGAAGTAGGTGGAGGGTTCGAGCCTTGGGGAAAACGGAGAATAGGCTCGGAAGAAGATGGTAAACTAGACGAAATAGGGTAAGAAGTAGAAGTGGAAGTGAAAGTGGAAACCGGGGGTTCAATTTGTTCCTCAATATTAGTTTCAATCTGTTCACCCGCATGGCTATCCAGCACTCTTCCAGATCTCAACATGGTAAGTGCATTCACATTATACCGTGAGCACCCAGGATCAGGTAGGGGTTGAGCTGAATGATTCCCTTTCTCTCTAGCACTCATTGTTGCAGTCAGTTTGCAATTTGTGCTTTTATCAATTTGATACTCTCACCGTGGGAGACAGTGTTTTGTACTAACGCATGGATAGAAGACGTTAAAATGTCATTCGTTCGCATGGACTATGTAATGAACATATCGAGTGCAGAGGGTTTATCGATACCGGCAGAAAAAGGATCAAAGTTGTTGGCCGGGTTTTGTAAAGGTTGTAGTTGAAAGGGGTGCTGACCCAGTTGTGGTGGTTGCTGTTGCTGTGGAGGGAACCTTTGGAAGTCATTTGGGTTTGGAACCGTATTTTGAGTTTGGTGTTGGTTCCAAGAAACATTAGGGTGATTCCTCCAACCTTGATTATAAGTGGAAGAAGAAGGATCGTTTCCAGGTCTTTGCTGCTGAAAAGCAGCATTAGTGTGCTCTTGACCGTGAAACGGTACATTCAAAGGACATTCTTCAGTCAAATGTGATGGGTTGGAACAGCAACCACACACGGTTTTGGGAAGTGTGTATTGGGTTAGGGAGGCTGAAGAAATTCTGTTTTCTATAGCGTCGAGTTTCCTTTGTATTGCGGCCATTTCGGCTTTCATTGTGACGGAAATATCGAGCTGATTGATACCTTCCCTAGACAATGGTTGACTAATACTTTCCCATTGTAAAGTGTTTTGAGCAAGATCTTCTAGATATTTCCAAGTTTCACCATCATCTTTAGACAGGAATTGACATTGACACATGGTTTCAAGTATCTGTTTTGTCGTGAGATCAATACCCTCATAGATAATTCGGCACAGATCCCATCTAGGGATTCCGTGATGAGGACATTGTAAAAGAAGATTCTTGAACCGTTCAAAGCATTTCCAAAATGGTTCATTGAGAAGTTGGGTAAATTGGAAGATTTCGCTCCGAACACGGGCGGTCTTATGATTGGGATAAAATTTCTTCAGGAATGCTATAACGAATTCGTCCCATGTTGAAATAGAATGTGCGGGTATGTTATAAAGCCACTTCTCGGCTAAATCGCACAAAGTGAACGGGAGAATACGTAAACGCATAGCATCCACAGAAAGCTATGAAGTACCCATCAAAGCATATACGTTTTCGAATTTGGTGATAAAAACGTATGCGTCTTCAGACTCGAGCCCGTGAAATTTGGGTAAAAGTTTGATGAAATGAGGTTTAATTTCGAAATTATCCCCATTGGCTGGTGGAATGGAAAGACAAGTGTGAAGGGGACCACGTGTAGGGTAGCATCTCTCCTGGAGAGAAATGCGTGGAGGATTCTGCGCACCTGCGGGCGGTGGCAGAGTGGTGTTAAAGTTTGATGGATATCCGTCCATCGCGGTCGTGGTGGGTGGTGGGGGAAAAGAAGATGAAGAAACACCGACTTCGGAGTCGATAGCAGGAACGCGGACAAGACGGGCACTAGAATCCCGTGTCCAGCCGAGCATGCACTAAGCGGGTTTAGCGCAAGTGGCAGCGTGTGTGATTTAAAAATTTGGTTTGTTTTGAAAAGTGTGCCGGACTTTGACAAATCACACAAAAATGCACAAACAGCCCTAGAACTGAGGTTACCTAGGTCAAGTCTCTAGACCGCTCCTAGACTTCCAAAGGACAAGCTGCAGGATCAATCCTCTACCACCTTTTTACTACTCTTGTGGCCAGGTAAGTTCCAGGTAAGTGGAAGGTTCTCCACTACGTAAGTAGTGGGCCTAATTAAGTAACCACTTGTCTTAGACACACTTGCCTAGACACCACAAAATTAATGCGGATAAGCGATAGATTACCCACGACCTTCCTCTGTCCTTATTGAGCACGACAGTCCTTAGAGTCTTGTCTAGATATTTTTTAAATTAATGTAGGGTTGATACAGATACTCGGTTTGTGATTTGTGGGGCTTAGGAAGGGTGATAAAATCCCCACCTAATCTGAATTTTGGTCTTGCCCCTTAAAATCCGTATTAAAATATAAAATAACAAACCAATAACAAAACTTTGCAAAAAGATTTTTGAGCGGCGATATTTTGCAAAGAATCCTGCAGAAAAGATATTTAATTGGATTTCAGAGGAGAGAGAATGAGTTGAAAATTTCACCAGAGAAGTTTGGAACCCTAATTCCTCACTTAAGCCACGGATTCGCCGCTAAAATAGCCTTTCTGCCGTGCTTCCGCCGTGCTTTGAAGGAATCTTTTGATGATTTTTGCTATGTGGCCTCCTGTGCTCCTCTGGATCTTGATGAATGCCTCTGGCTCTCTGTTTCCTCAAGTCTGCAACTCCAGATCCCCTCCCAAAATTAACACAATAATCGTTAAATATACAATTTGCAGTTTTGTTTTGTTTATGATAATGATCGAATAAGAATTTAACACAAATAGTACGAATAAAAAATTACGCACGTATCCCCGGCAACGGCGCCATTTGATTTGTGTGAAAAAAGTGTTTGTAGAATAACCGCAATCAATAACGGTGTCGTTTGTAGCTAGCCGAGATGAGTACGGGTCATCCACAGGGAAACGTGGAATATTTTATTCTTACTTTAGGCGTGTTGAGAAAGAAAAGAGAAAGAAATAAGAATGGTTGTAGGTTCTAAATCTACGTTAAACACGGATGCAAAATATAGATCTAAATTAATTATGGATGTAAGTTCAATATTAAAAGGGAGCTTGTAGGGTTCATTAGGATTTAGTAGTTATGGATGGTTAATTAAAGATTACTCTTTTCATCCTTTAATAGATTTAAAACTAGAACGACAGAGATACATGTAGATTAGGGTTTCTGGAAGGAAAAGGGTTCCCACTCTTAACCCCTATCTCGACATGGAACTCCGTTCATATCTAGCCTTTACCAAAACAATCATTAATCTAATCTTTAATCGCGATCGAGACTAACAATAAATTGGTAGCGCGCCCGATTAGGATGTTAATGATTCTTTTAGTAAAGTTTATAAACTTTATAGGACGTAAAAAGAGTTTAAGGATCTTCATCATCCATTAATCTACCCTAATCCTATGAACACTAACAAGCGGAGAATTACTCGCGCATGTTAGGAAAAGGAGATGAAAAGACAGAGAGGGAAAATATAATGTAAAATGCAAAAGAATTAAATAAAACAACTACCTTTATTAATCAACTTGAATAATCTACACTTTATTCCTTAGAAAATGATTACAAAACTTGGTTTGCTTCTCGAACTCTTCCGAAGGATGTAGATGAACAGTTGATGATCAGCCTGGATGCGTGAGCCGTCTTGGACTTCGTAATCTCTTCGGCTTGATGCCTTCTAATTTTAGCCCTTGGTCCTTTATATAGCCCTCAAAGAAGAAAAACTACTTACCATATATGGTGACTTCTAAATATGGTTACTTTCCATATATGGATTCTGAATCCTTGTCAGTATTGATTTTATGATTTTGGCAGATTTTTGATTCTGACATCTTGAACATCTTGATCTCTTGACCAGAGCTAAATCTTGCACAGTATCTATATGAATAATATTAGTACTATTTATTAAATTAGAGAGAGTATCTTAATCACTATATATATAGTAATAAATGTTTAAGAAATTTGATTAAGAATATTTAATATGCTATGCACTTTATATGGTAATAAATCTTTAAGAAACTTGATTAAGAATATTTGATATGCTATGCATCTTTTAATTACTAAAATATTATGCATATATTTTGAAATATTATTCTAACTATTTGTATGATATTATATCTTTTAAGAATTGTGATTAGAATATTTGATATGATATGTATATTTTCAATTACCAAAATATTATATAAATATAAAATGCCTATATTTTCTTTATAGAAACATATGGTAAATTGTATTTTGCAGATAAATCCAAATATGTTCTATATTTATAATAAACACCTTTAAATATTTAAGAAAAGTAAGGAAAATGTTATATCAAAAGTGCAATATTTTCGACTGAACAATTCTCTCCTCAATTCTTGTAGTCTTGAGTGAATTGTAATGAAACGTTGAATAATGAAAGGTAAAAATTCTTGATCTTGCTTTTCTTTACATTTGAGCATTATGATGAGTTCTCAATTCTTGATTGTTTTCTTTGTCATGATGTTTGAGTGAAAACTCCGCTCGTGGAGGAATTGAGAAAATAGATAGATGATGATGATTAAATTCTTGAATGATTCTTAAGTCTTATGAGTTTTGTAAACTTTAGAAAATTGAATCATCGACAACCTAGTTTCGAGCGAGATACTTTCTTGAATGTTTTCGCTCCTAATTAGAGATCAATGATCGATGATTGAATTTCCTAGAGGCTAGAAATTGAATGCTAATTAACGAAAGGACAAGGGATGAGATGAAGAAACCCTAGTTTCTTCGATAGATCCCTAATTCTCGTTGATCGTTATCGATCTAGCAACCAATCATCAATGGATAAGAATTTGTAATCAACATTCTTCATCATCACTATCGATTGGATCGATTCCTACGAGTCTCATTGCAAATCTTGATAATTCATTTGATTTGGACAATTCTTGATTCTTGATTCTTGATCTATAGTATTTCATGATATTAGATCTAGATGTTTAAAATTCTTGAAACTAAATTTCAAAATTCTTGAATCATTTTCTTTTCTCTTTTAATTTTCGACTCAACTAAAACAAATACGAGCAAATCACACTTTCCTTGTGGACGATCGGCACTCGCTAACGAACCTACAATTGACACCGTTATTGATTGCGGTTTATAAATTTCTTTGGTTGTGATCTTTACATTTTTCTACCTACACACCGAGAAAAAGATCAATCAAATGGCGCCGTTGCCGGGGATAGTATGCTAATTTGTTAGTTTTTGAAATTTAAGTTGAAAGATTTATTAATCCATCAGAATTTTTAGATCAAAATTCGCACAAACACTAAACGATTCGTTGTGATTTGTTGCAAGGAGATCTGGAATCTGTGGAGCGAGAGGAAAAATTTTCTGAATATTCCAGAGAGTTCAGTGAGTGAACAGAAGCATTTGTACCAATTTCTGTGCAGGGATTCATTTGACTGACCGCGGATCCGCGGTTTTGGAAACTTACTGCAGCGGAAACGTGGCGTTTCTAGGGTTTCACTGCTTCAAATTTGCTCGGTGAATTTCTGATTTTCTTATCTCCTCCCTGCTCTGCTCTAATAACCAATTTCTGTAGGATTCTTTGCAAAAATTCGCAGCGTCGCAAAAAGAAAAATTGTGCGTGTTTGATCTTGGTTGTTTGCATTTTTAATATGGAAATTAAGGGGCAAAGACCAAATTCAGATTAGGTGGGGAGTTCATTACCTTTCCTGAGCCCCAAAAATCACAAAACTGCATTCGCATTACCCTCATTAACTAAAAAATATCTAGATATGACTCTAAGGACCGTCGCGCTCACTTAGGACAGAAGGAGGCCCTGGGTAATCTATTTCTTATCCGTGTTTTTTTTGTGGTGTCTAAGGCAAGTGCGTCTAAGGCAAGTGGTTACTTAATTAGGCCCACTACTTACGTAGTGGAGAACCTCCCACTTACCTGTCACTTACCGGCCACGGGAGGGACAAAGAGGCAGTAGAGGATTTATCTAGCGACTTGTCTTCTGAAAGTCTAGGAGCGGTCTAGAGACTTGACCTAGTTGACCACTAGAATTAGGGTTGCTTGTGCATTGTTTATGATTTGCATTTTTCAAAAAATCCGTATCTTTTTCAAAACAAACACCAACTCATCATTTTCCTTAATTATCACAACGCTGCCACTTGTGCTAAACCATTTAGTGCATGCTCGGCTGGACACGGGATTCTAGTGCTCGTCTTGTCCGCGTTCCTCCTATCGACTCCGAAGTCGGTAATTCTATGTCTACTTTTTCTTTACCCACCACATCCACTTCGATGGACAATTCTCCATCGAACTTCTTTAACACTACTCTGCCGCCGTCCGCAGGTGCGCAGAATCCACCCCGCATCTCTCTCCAAGAGAGATGTTACCCTATGCGAGGTCCTCTTTCGACCTATCTCACCATTCTACCAGCCAATAGGGACAACTTTGAAATAAAACCCCAATCTACTACCAAAATATCACGGTCTCGAGTCTGAAGACGCATATGTCTTTATTACCAAATTTGAAAATGTATGCGCTATGATGGGTACTTCACAGCTTTCTGTGGATGCTATGCGTTTACGTCTTCTCCCATTTACTTTGTGCGATATAGCCGAGAAGTGGCTTTATAACACAGCCGCACATTCTATTTCAAACTGGGATGAATTCGTCCCATCTTTCCTTAAGAAATTCTACCCCAATCATAAAACAGCTCGAGTCCATAGCGAAATAAATCAATTCACCCAGCTTTCAAATGAACTATTCTCGAAGTGTTTTGAACGCTTCAAGAATCTGTTAGTTCAATATCCACATCACGGAATTCCTAGATGGGATCTGTGCAAAATCATATACGAGGGCATTAATCCTACCACAAAATAGAACCTTGAATCCATGTGTTAAGGCACTTTCATGACTAAAGATGATGGTGAAGCCTGAAGATTCTTAGAAGATTTCGCTGAAAAATCTTTACAGTGGGAGAGTGTAAACCAGTCATCGTCTAGGGATGGCATTCACCAAATTGATGTTTCCATAGGAGTTAGAGCTAAAATGGCAGCAATGCAAAAGAAGCTCGAAGCTATGGAACACAAATTTTTAGCAGCCTCCCCAAATCAGATGTCGCTCCCCAAAACTGTATGTGGATGCTGTTCTGATCCATCACATCTTAAAGAAGAATGTCTATTGAATTCTCCGTTTCAAGGTCAAGAGTTTACCAATGCTGCTTTCCAACAAACACCTAGAAACGATCCATATTCTTCCACTTATGTGGACTCGATTTGTTACCCCTTAACCGATTAGGATAAAGAGCTTTAGCAATAAGAGCTGGGTCCATCATTGGAGAAGGTGGTGTGTGTGGATATGATCCCAGAATAGGAGTGGGGATCATCTTTTGTAGACTAGAAGAGGTTTGCTGAGGTGTCGAGCCTTGGAGGAAACGAAGAATAGGCTCGCAAGAAGATAGTGGGGTAGAAGAACAAGGATCCGAAGTAGAAGTGGATGTGGAAGGAAAAGTCTCAGCCGGGATATTATTGATAGATCTTTCATTATCATCAATCTCTTCCCCAACGTGATTATACAGCACTCTTGGTGATCTCAACGTTGTGATGACATTCAACTTGTAATGCCCAGGATTCGGAAAGGGTTGAGACGGAAGTTTCCCTTTCTCTTTCGCACTCATTTCGGCTTTTAATTTTGCAATTTCTGCTTCCATCGATTTAATACTCTCACCATGAGAGTCAGAGTTTTTCTGGATTTTATCGACAGAAGTCTTTATTTCAGCCGAAACTTGCATAAAATTTATCAGAAGCAAATTCATAGTTTGTGCGAATGAAGAGGATTCATCAGTACCGGTCAACTGCAAAGAACTAGATGGTGCAGAAGTGTTGACCTGGTTTTGGAAGTTTTGTGATTGATAGGGGTGCTGAGTTAGTTGTAGTGGTTGCTGTTGTGGTGGAGGAGCCCTTTGGAAATTGTTTTGATTTGGAACCGTGTTTTGATTTTGTTGTTGGTTCCAAGCAAAGTTAGGGTGATTCCTCCAACCCTGATTGTGGAGAAGATTATGGAATTGTTTAAACAGGTTAACATCAACATCCCTCTCTTAGATGCTATTCAACAAGTCCCCGCTTATGCGAAAATTCTCAAAGACGTGCACTAGGAAGAGTAAGACTCAAGTGCCAAAGAAGGTCTTCATGACTAATAATGTTAGCACTGCTTTTACCCCACAGTTACCAAAGAAACTTAAGGACCCAGGATGTCTTACGATATCGATTTCTATTGGGGGTAAAAATATTAACCGTGCTTTATTTGACCTGGACGCAAGTGTTAACCTGCTTCCATACTCTGTCTACGAGCAGTTAGGGATTGGAGAGTTGAAATCAGCTCATTACACTCTCCAAATGGCAGACCGTTCAATTACCAAACCTAGGGGTGAACTGGAGGATGTGTTGATAAAATTAGGGGAATTTGTATTCCCTGTGGACTTCATTGTTCTCGATACACAACCTGTAGCAAACCCACAGAACCAAATTCCGGTGATTTTGGGTCGACCATTCCGTGCCACTTCCAATGCTGTCATTAATTGTCGAAACGGTTCAATGAACCTATCTTTTGGAAAAATGACAATTGAACTGAACAGCTACAAAATTGGAAGTCAGCCATCTGAACCCTCTGCTCACATACTTGATATCTGTTCTGTCCACGAGATTGCTCCCGAAAGTTGCGAAGTTGATGAACTTTGCTTTGAAGATCTTGACGACACTAGCACATCAATGTTTGATCTTTCACATCTTAGTGAGGACACATTTTCCACGCTTGAGTCTGAAACTCTTGACTCATCACCTTCCGAGTCTGTATCCTATGCAGGCTACGAGCTTCTTTGTGACTCTGAATATCATTCGATGATCCCACCTTCTATAGTTTCTCCGCCAGCATTAGATCTCAAACTTTTACCTTCTCATCTTAAATATGCATATTTATGTGAGAATGAGTCTTTACCTATGATCATATCCGCTTCTCTAATATCAGAGCAAGAGAATGCACTTTTGACGGTATTGAGATCTAATAGGCAGGCGTTTGGTTGGACTATGGCTGACATCAAAGGGATTAGTCCCTTGATGGTAGAACATCATATACATCTGATGGATGAAGCCAAGCCAACCCGAGAACCACAGAGACGGTTGAACCCCGTCATGAAGGATGCGGTGAAGAAAGAAATCGTCAAATGCCTTGACAATGGTATCATTTACCCAATCTCCGATAGCCAATGGATAAGTCCAATTCATGTTGTCCCTAAGAAATCTGGCATCACAGTCATTACCAATGAGGATAATGAGTTAATCCAGACACGCGCTCAAACTGGGTGGCGTGTATGTATTGATTATAGAAAACTCAATGCCGCAACGAGGAAAGACCACTTTCCTCTACCTTTCATTGACCAGATGCTAGAACGCTTAGCTGGACGAGAATATTACTGCTTCATGGACGGATACTCTGGCTATAACCAGGTCCTTATTGCCAAAAAGGATCAAGATAAAACCACATTTACTTGTCATTTTGGTACCTTTGCTTATAGACGCATGCCCTTTGGGTTATGCAATACTCCCGCTACATTCCAGCGGTGTATGATGGGGATATTCTCGAACATGGTCGAGATTTTTCTGGAGATTTTCATGGACGATTTCTCGATATTCGGAGATTCTTTTTCTGACTGCCTATTTCATCTTGACACAGTTCTTACTCGTTGTAAAGAGAAGAACTTAACTTTGAATTGGGAAAAATGCCATTTCATGGTCCAAGAGGGAATTGTGCTTGGACATGTTATTTCACGGAAAGGCATTGAGGTTGAAAAAGCTAAAATAGATTCATTCAAAACCTTTCTCATCCTAAATGCGTCAAGGATATCTGATCTTTTCTTGGCCATGCAGGCTTTTATAGAAGATTCATTAAGGATTTTAACAAAATTGCTAGACCCTTAACTCTTCTCTTGGGCAAGGACACAACCTTCCACTTTGACTCGGATTGTGAGGCAGTATTCGACTCACTCAAACACTCTCTCACTACAGCCCCCGTTCTATCATCTCCAGATTGGAACCACCCTTTTAAGCTTATGTGTGATGCATCAGATTTTGCAGTTGGTGCAGTCTTAGGACAACACATTGACAAGATGCCACACGTGATTTATTATGCAAGCAAGACCCTGAATGATGCTCAAATTAACTATACAACTACCGAAAAATAACTTTTGGCAGTTGTATTCGCATTAGAAAAATTCAGGCCTTACTTGATTGGCTCACCAATTATTGTGTACACTGATCACCCCGCCTTGAAATATCTTTTGGCGAAGAAGGAAGCTAAAGGTAGGCTAATACGTTGGATCCTTCTATTACAAGAATTTGATCTTATTATTAAAGATAAGAAAGGATGTAAAAATGTTGTTGCTGACCATCTTTCGTGCATCTCTTCTTCACCTGTGATCCTGCCGATCAATGATTCTTTTCCGGACGAACAACTCTTGAATGTATCCGATAAATCTTGGTTCAGGGATATTGTGAATTATCTTGCAACGGGATTTATTCCCCGTGAATTGTCAAAACAGGACAAATATCGATTTCTATCCCAAGTAAAATATTTTTATTGGGATGAACCATATCTGTTTAAGTATTGTCCTGATCAGATCATTCGCAGGTGTGTCCCTAATGATGAATTCAAGAGTGTTCTATCTTTTTGTCATGATCAGGCATGTGGGGGTCACTTCGGTCCTCGAAAGACGGCGGAGAAGGTTTTGCAATGCGGTTTTTATTGGCCGACTTTGTTCAAATATGCATTTGATCATTGCAAAATCTGTACACAATGTCAACACAAGGGTAGGATTTCCCGGAGAAATGAGATGCCACAGCAACCCATCTTAGTGGTTGAAATTTTCGACGTTTGGGGCATTGACTTTATGGGTCCTTTTCCCAACTCCTTTGGAAATCTGTACATATTGCTTGCGGTTGATTACGTCTCAAAGTGGGTTGAAGATATTCCTTGTAGCACTAATGAAAAAAAGGTTGTCATTAAGTTCTTAAAAGAAATCTTTTCGCGATTTGGACACCCACGCGCTATCATTAGCGATAACGGGACACATTTCTGTAATCGGTCCTTCGAGACTTTGATGCGAAAATATGCAATCAACCACAAACTTTCCACACCCTATCATCCCCAAACGAGCAGGCAAGCTGAGGTTTCTAACAGACAGATCAAACAAATTTTGGAGAAAACTGTTTCTAAGAATCGAAAAGATTGGTCGACTAAATTGACGGATGCTCTTTGGGCATTCCGAACTGCATATAAAACCGATCTAGGTATGTCTCCTTACAGACTAGTGTTTGGTAAAGCTTGTCACCTGTCGGTTGAGATTGAGCACAAAGCAATGTGGGCCACTAGAGAAATCAACTTTGACTTAAATGAAGCCTGCAACTTTAGGAAGCTGCAATTAAACGAGCTAAGCGAACTCCGCGATGAAGCTTACGATAATTCTGTAATTGTAAAGAATCGGACTAAGGTATTTCACGATAAAAACATTTTGAGAAAAACGTTTACACCTGGTCAACAAGTCCTTCTTTATGATTCACGACTCCATCTTCATGCGGGTAAGCTACGATCTCGGTGGAAAAGACCTTTTGTTGTGCTGTCTGTATACCCGCACGGGGCAGTTGAGGTTGAAAATGTTAAAAATGGTACATTTTTCAAAGTAAATGGACATAGATTAAAACCGTATTTTTCCACTGACCCCACGGAGGAGCTCCTGTTTTTACAGGAGCCATTTTATCTTGATTAAAATTCCTCCGTCTCACCTCCATGTCCTGTAAATTACTGTATCATCTTTTGAATGGAGGTGAGTGAATAGAATAAGTTTGGGGGAGGATTTTCACGATCATATTTATTGCCCCCATTAATAAATTTCCTCCCAAGCTTACAGGTTTTTGAGATCTAGCGGATGGTAACAGTGAGGAAACTGTTGAAAACAAGTTTGGGGGAGGTTTGTGCTTATTTGCGCATCATTTTGCATCATACTTTGCATAAGCACAAAACATTTAAAACATATAAAAAGTTAATATTTTTTCAAAAAGATAAAAATATTTAATATTTAATTTTGTACATAAATAAAATAATAAAAGATTAGATAGTGCAAAATTACATCCAAAAGATTGGAAAAATTTAAGAAAACCAAGAAAATTAGAAGTTTTCTTAAACGAACTAGTAATAAGTAGTTATGAGCCGTTGTCCCAAGGGTTAGTAAGATGAAGGAAGTCACTAATATGAGGATAAAAATAAGTCTGAAAAATAGTTCCTATTCTGGAAGCCAAACATTTGAATATTGATACCCTACTATACGCACTTACACACGTCTTGAAGCTCGGGATAATAGAGGATGCCTTGAAATGCTCTTGTCTAAAAGCTAAAAGTATGAAGGAAATAATAAATGAATGAAAAAATAAATGGTGAAGAAAATGAACACTGGTTTTGTTATCGCCAAGTCAGCAATAAAAAAATATAGTGAGGGTGCTTCATCACCTAGTGCCTTAGACCAACTGGTCTGGGAGTCACTGCTAAGCCTTAGGTGATGCAAGACGAAAAAAACACCTAATAAGCAAGCACATGAGTAATCGGTCGGTTAGTACCTCAAGAAGTATTAACGGTCGCATGAAAAATGTGTGAGAAAATCCATATATTCATCAAATTAAAAAGTACTGAGGCAGATGGACAAGAGTATGATAGCTTGAATTGAATTCTCCGAGTGTAGGGATGTCTTTTACACACACGTAGGGTTATATGATCGATGTTTGGAATAAAGATAGGGATGAAGAATAAAGATGATGTTTTATTGAGAGATGATGTGATTTCTAACATCTTTTCATGACTATTAAGATAGGGCTCATGACAACCGAAAAGCTAGTATAGTTGGAAACTCTAATTTTCAAAGTCTTTCTTTTACAATTCTTATCTTTATATGTAACTTTCACGGTCTTCCTTTTATTATTGGATTTTGTGGGTGCAATCCGCTGAAAACCCTCAGGAGACAACACTCCTCCTATTAGGGACACCTAGAGGTTTAAAGGCTTGTTGCACGTGCTCAGTGCAATCGTGTTGCCTACGAAAATGTGCTAGTTAGTTTTTCTTTTTCTTATATTTTCTCCTTCTTTTTCTAATAAAACAGTTTGCTCGAGAAGACCAAAATTAAGTTTGGGGGAATTTGATCAGTCGAAAATATTGCATTTTTAACACATCAATTTCCCTACTATTTGCAATCATCAAAACGTGTTCGGTATGAATATGGCACATATTAGCAAATTGTCTGTAAAATACCAAATAACTTGTGTTATACATTATAACCGGCATTTTGAGGGAAATTGAGTGTTTATTATTGCACGCATGATCTTTGTATATCGCAACACTTGTCTCGAGATTGTATGCAGGAAATTCTCCAAGAAAAAAGCCGAAACTGCTAAAAGTGCTGATAAAAATACGCCAAGTCCAAGACTTGAAATCTGGCAGTGAACAAGAAATTATAAAAATATTCCAGACATTCTAAAAGTGCCATAAAGCCAACAGAGGAATTACCATGAAGTTTCATGCATCAATCACTGCAAACGGCAGCGGATCCAAGGCCGAATGCGCCGATCCGCCGCGGATCCGCAGCCACGATGACATGTCAGCGGCAGTATGTTTTCTCAAGCTTCTCCTTTCACTGGCCAAACTTCTTCAAGACACTTTAAACTCCAGAGATCTCCAGAAGCTTCCTTCTTAACAGCCAAGCTTCTTGTACAAGCCTAGTACCTCCAAGCTTCTCAAGCAAACTAGCTAAATCTAGAAGGTTCTCCTCAACAACCAAGCTTCCCTTGCAAGCTACATAACTAACTAATTCTAGAAGCTTCTACTCAACTACCAAGTGTTCCCCTCCGAAAGACGTCGCGATATGACGTCTTGCCTGAGATTCGGGGCAGATGCTAATAGGTGCTATCCGTCTACCTCTCCGAAGATGCCAAGTTGATTTATGGCACCATGCATCGGAGGTATAAACGGATGCGGCCGATGTAGCAGACTTCGTCAGATTCCCTCTCGCTTGAGGGTTTTTTTGATTGTGGGGACGCTCTTCCCTGCAGGCGCAATCCCCTGCAGTTAATTACGCTACCGCATTGCGGCAACAACTTTCTCCTTCTCCAAATGGTCACTTCGTATCGTGTGTGTTTGTTTTATTTTTGGTTGCCCGTGGATTGTATACGAAGACTGAGTTATGTCGTCGCCCGTAGGGCGTGGACTAGTTCAAATCCGTATTATCTTAGATTTGGGTTTGGGGGTTTGGGTTTAAGGATAGGTTAGCCTCTTTCGAGACTAAGATCAACTTAAACGTTTGTTAAGGATACGTTAGTCTAGTTTTAGACTAAGATCGACTTAACGGGATCGTTTAGATCCAACAAGAGAGCAATTAAGGAAGCCCTGTTGTTTAGTTTAGCGACGTTGCGGTCGATGGATAGTTTAAGGACATTGCGGTCCAATGTTAGTTTTAAGATGTTGCGGTCAAGGTTAAGGACATCATAGTCCGTGGATTTAAGGACTCCACAGTCCGGCGTTAGTTTTAAGACATCACGGTCAAGGTTAAGGACATCATAGTCCGTTTTTAGTTTTAAGACATCCCGGTCAAGGTTAAGGACATCATAGTCCGTGGATTTTAAGGACTCCACAGTCCGGCATTAGTTTTAAGACATCACGGTAAAGATTAAGGACATCATAGTCCATGAGTTTAAGGACCCCACAGTCCGTCTCAATGTGTGGTCATCGGGACCCATCACCTCTTTGAAGACATCAAGGAATTACAACGCCAAGTATCAAAGGAGTGAAAAGATGTACCTTTGAACCAAGGTAGATTAAATAATCTTTGGCCCAATTTGGGACTAAGACTAATTAATTATATTATGAGCCCATTAGCCCAGTTAAGTTTGAATTGAGGACTTATGGCCAGCTTGGGCTAAGTCCAATCATGTTTAGAATATTGGCCCTCTGTTGGTTCATTGAAGGAGAGGCCTTACCTCTAGAAACTTAGCCAACTGGGCTAAAACTAGTGTTAAACACTAAAGACCAACAGTGTTGAACACCGGGAATAAGATTAACAAGTTAGTGTTAAACACTAAAAGATAACCAGTGTTAAACACTAGCAATAGGGCTTTCAAATTAGTATTAAACACAAAAACAAATCAGTGTTAAACACTGGGAACAAAGTTTTCAAATTAGTGTTAAACACTAAGGAGAGAGGGGTTACGTGTGGACACGTGAGAGCGCCCTGATTCCCCTTATTTTATTATGCCAAAAGTATTGAATACTTCCTATAATTGCTCTTGGAGCATCACGTGCTGTCACGTGATGGGAATATGGGTTTTTAACTGTTAAAGCCTTTGCCAAGGGGTTACGTGGTAGTACGTGAGGGCGTCCATAGCTTCTGTTTGCTTTTTCTTTGTATCCTTCAGGGGTCACGCGGGGCACGTGAGGCGTTGCCTCAAAGTTCTTTTCTGTGGATCTTTACAGGGGTCAATAGTTGGCTTCTGCCCCCAGCAAAACTCGACTCAAATAGTAGAGTGCTCTTTCTTTCCCTTGGTCATTCTCTTGTGCCCATAGTGCTCCCAAGGAACCTTCAAGGGCTGTTGTATAAAGAATAAGAGGTTTTCGCTTAACTGGAGCAGCTAACACCGGCCAGTTCTGCAGGTACTGCTTGATCCCGTCCAGTGCGCCTTGGCATTTGTGATCCCAGACGAAAGGGGTTCCCTTCTTCATCAGGTGACTGTAAGGGCCGCACTTGCCTGAAAGGTTGGCTATAAATCGCCGGATGTACGCGAGCTTTCCTTGGAGAGACCGCAATTGTTTGAGAGTTTTTGGCGGTGGCATTTCCATGATCGCTTTGATCTTTGACGTATCTATCTCAATGCCTCGGTGCCGGACGATGAATCCTAGGAATTTACCTGAGGACACCCCGAATGCGCATTTGAGAGGGTTCATCTTTAAATTGTATTGTCTAAGGCGTTGAAATACGGTCTTCAGATGCTCTAAATGCTCCTCGTACGATTTGCTCTTAACCACGAGGTCGTCAATATAGCATTCAACGATTTCATGTATGAGGTCATCGAAAATCTTCGTCATGGCCCTCTGATAGGTGGCACCGGCGTTCTTTAAACCGAAGGGCATAACTTTGTAGCAGAATATACCCAGAGGAGTCCGGAAAGCGGTGTGCTTCTGGTCTTTAGGGTGCATCTTTATCTGATTGTATCCTGATGAGCCGCCCATGAAGGAGAAAACCTCGTGAGTGGATGTGTTATTTATCATCAGCTCGGTGACTGGTACTGGGAAATCGTCCTTCGGGCAAGCTTTATTAAGATCCCGGAAGTCCACGCATATGCGCACTGTCCCATTTTTCTTCATTACCAGGACGATGTTGGCAATCCAATCAGGGTACTGAACCTCCTGGATAAACCCAGAGTCGATCAGTTTCTTGACTTCGGCATTGATGCTCATCTCAAGCTCGAGCCGCATTCTTCTCGGCGCTTGTTTGACTGGCTTGATGTCCGGGGATATTGCCAATTTATGGACAGCTATTTCTGGATCCAGTCCTGGCATTTCTGAATAGTTCCATGCGAAGTAGTCTTTATGCTGCATAAGCACATCTTTTAACGCAGCCACCCTTTCTTCCGATAGCAATTCGCTGACAAATGTCTGTCGCGGGTCGTTTGCCGTCCCCAACTCAATCTTCTTGAGGTTATCTGCAGTAGTATGTATTCCATCTTCCAGCTCTTTTGGCGCTGGTGGAAATTCTGAGATCACCCCGTCGTCATTGTTTTCGAAGCACCAAGGAAGGTCATCCATATTCTCGGGCTCTCCTTTTGATATTGTTATTATATGACAGGTATGAGCTCGCTTCCAAGACCGATATGGATCTGGTTCTGCTCTTGTGGCTTTGGGTTCATGCTTTTGTGGCGGCGTTACCCTCCAGCTGCTGGATAGAGCAAACCTGCCTTGCTGGTACTGGTCTTCGACCCAATTCTTGAAGGTGAAGCAGTCTTCGGTAGGGTGTCCTATGGCTCGGTGATAAGAGCAATAACTCGGATGAGAGACCTCGTTAGCTTGCTCAGGGTGCTTAGACTCCGGGAGTGTAATCATTCGATGTTTTAAAGCGAGATCATTCTTCGTCTTGTCTTGAGGGAAAGAATACGCTCGACTCATCTTCTTCATGAGGGACAGATCCGGCCCGCGCAATTCCCGATCACATGACTCTTTGATCCCGCGTTGTAGTTGTCTACTCCCCTTTCCGCTCTTTGACTTATTTCTGCCTCTGCGTCGGGCCTTTTGCACAGCAGGTTGACAGGGAGGAGCATCTTCGTCTCTTGCAGCCTGTTGAAGAAGACTTGTGTCCTGGCTTTTTCATAGATGGCCATTTCGCGATTATGGTCGTCCCGAGCTTTTTGACACGCTTTCCTGATAAGCTTGCCCATTCGTTCATCAAATGACGGACTCGGCACTTCGATTGCGGGATCTAGTTTTGATAAGAGGTCGGCATTTCCCGACAGGGCGTCCTCTTCTTCATCGAAGTTATATATGGCGTAGCTACCGTGGACTCATTCCCGTTTCCCGGATCTCACATATTCAAGCCCAAGCGTTTCCGTTCTCCCGTTGGGCAATTTGCGCTGAGTCCCAGAGACATCCCAAATCCTGTTGTAGAACTTAGCCTTTCGAGCGGTCTGTTTGAAGGATATCCCCTGGCGCCTCAATAGCCTCTTCAAGCCTTCTGTATAATATCTGGGCAGACAGATGGGCTGAAGCCTGTCAAGCGTAGGATCTGCGCCGTGCCAGATTTCTTTCTCCACTTTGGTTTCCTCAGAGCGGTAGAATAGAATTGCCTTTTCGCCTTTTCGCCCGGGAGGGACGTAAAACGTCTGCAGGTCTTGCATATTGTAAGCTTAAACTGCGTCAAGATCTTTGTAGTGCTCTCGCGGAATCATGGTAATTTGCAAACTTTGATCATCACTAGGGAATTCTTGTATTGGCGGCCGACTGGAGAAAACAGCATTAACTTCATCTTCCGTGTCGCTTTCGAAGATCAATATGGGGGCGGACGGTCCCGGGTTGTTGCGTCGAGACGGTCCAGCGTAAACTATCTCTTCTTCTTTTTCGGTATCACTCCCGAAAACAGGAATGGTGGCGGCGGCTTTATTCTCCGGTTTGCGACACTTCTCCGTGTCCTCAAAATCTGGCAAAAAGTGCTTTGCATCTTCGTATTTGCGGACTTCGTTCATGGAGAACGGGTTCAGCTCACCTGTTACGATATACTCAAGACCATCTTTGAAATACTTCATACACTGATGTTGTGTAGAAGGGATGATGTTGTACTCATGTAACCAGGGACGACCGAGCAAAGCATTGTAGCAGGTCTTGGCGTCAATGACGTGAAACTTGATGTCCGTGACGAGTAGTCCGAAGCGTAATGTTAGTATTACAGATCCGAGAGTTCATGACGACTGGGAGTCAAAACCGGAGATGGTAATTTTATCACGAGCGAGGTGCTGAACGATCATGCAGATTTCCTTCAACACCCGAACATTAAGGAGATTGACGGAGGATCCATTATCAACCAGGATTTTGCCTATCTTGATATCGTGGCAGTATCCAGAGACGTATAGGGGACGGTTGTGGTCGCACGTCCCAAGGAGAAGGTCCTCATCACCGAAAGTGATATCGGCCGTGTGCACTTCTTCCAATTCATCCTTCATCCTTTCTTCAGCAAGGAAGGCTTAGAATTGTTCAGGCTCTTGCAGCGCCTTGATTAATGAATCTCTCGCTTCTTTTGATAATAGGAGGGCGTCAAGAATGCTGAGCTGCGAGGGTAGTTTCCTCAGGTGCGCTAGAATGTTATAGTCCACTTTACTCCTCTTGGGCGGGTCCTTGGCAGTTAGCTCTTTCAAGACTTGGTCATCTAAGGCGATATCCTCAATGACCTTTTCCTTTCCCTTATCTTTTCTAGTCGAGTGTCCGAGATTCTTTTCCGGGAGCGTGCGATTGCACAACTGAATGTTTTCACAGGCCGCTGGTTCTTCCTCTTTCCCTAAGATGGATTCTTTAAAGAGAGGGCCCAGAGCCATTTCCTCATCAGAGTTACTCCCAAAGGTGAGAACTTGTGATCCTCCGGCGTTGACCGTGTAACAGCTGCCGGTAGTTCTTTTGTGCCTGTCGGTTGTACTTCTCTGCTCCCGACGAGTTCTGCGTTTCATTCGCTTAAAATGTTGCCGGTGAGCACCATATCCCTACCACCATATCTTAAAAGCGTCGCACTCCTCAGTGGGGTGTGAAATCTTCCGATGATATGAGCAGTAATTAGGGTGCCTCTCCGCCCCATTGAGCGTGTTTTCTTCCGAGGGTGGTAGCTTCATTCCCATTGACATGGCTTTGGCAAACCTTTTCCTCGTCTTGAATATATTTTTATTCGCATCGGATGTCTTTTGATCTGGCGGGAATGCTTCGACTTTTTCATTTAGTCGCCTGCGTTTGGCTCCTTCTGATGCGTCCATCTCACGCTCCCCATCGACTTTACTTTTCAAACGAATCTCGTCTAGAAAGGCGTCGATCATTTCGTCTATCGGCCATACAAGTTCTGGTTTAGGCTGTGCCCCCAGTTTCTCAGTGCCAGGAGTTTTTTCATCGTCCGTAAACGAGTGGGAGATCACATGACAACTCGCCACGTATACCTCGGATTCATCCGACGAGCTTTCTCCATCATCTTCCTCTTGAAAGATGTGCTTGAGGAACTCTTGGAGTGTGATGGGAGTCCGCGTCTTTTGATTGTACTCTTCCAACGCGTCAATTTGTTTCTGTAAGTCCGTGCGCTTGTCGCCAGGCTTCACGGGCTTTCTGGACCTCTTCTTCTTTTTCTTTGAAAATTTTGACGGCTGGTTGTGAGTGCTCGGGCCATCACCACCGATCTTTGGAGTTGGGCGCGGCTTTAGCATCCCTTCAATGATCTGGGGTTCTAGTGGGTTCTTCCACCTAATCGCCGGGCATGTATGGAGCTCATTCAGCATTCTTTTGGTTTTTGCTGAAAGCACAATTTCCCATGGAGCTTCTTCAACAACAGAACACGTTGCCCCCGGTGTGTCCGTCTTCTTAGGAGTGTGCGGTTGTGGTGGGCTCACCTTCCACTTCTCGGACAGCGCAAATTTGCCCTGTAGGTATTGATCTTCAATCCATCCTTTGAAGACGAAGCAATCCTCAATCGGATGGCTTACCGTTTGATGGTAAGGGCAATAATTGGGGTTATTCACCTCACTGGGTTGTGGCGGTCGCCTTGGGTTTGGTAAGTTGATAAGCCTGTTGCGTACCGCTAGCTCGAATAGCCTCTTCGTCTTATCCCGCGGGAATGAGTAGGGGCGCTTCATTTTCTCATTATAATACCGCCGTCTTTCTTCTAGCTGATCCGCCAGCTTTAGGGCACTGGGCTGCTGCTGAGCATTCGCAACGAAGGTTGCCTTCCCTTTACCCTTGTCATTCCGTGGTTCTGGCTTCGGGGGAGACGGTCTGCAACCCATCTGGTCCATCTGGGCCAGCTTGTCGATCAAAGCCTGAAACGTGGTTGGCTTAAAGAACATTATGAACTGTGAGATAGTTGCATGAGGATCTAGGGTGCCCATGAACATGCCCACTGCGGGTGCTTCCTCAATGCGTTGTTCGCATTTCGACTACAAGTTTCGCCAGCGTATAGTGTACTGGACCCACGTCTTGCCTGGTTTCACCCTGGCATTAATCAACGCCGTTATCGGGGTGCGTTCACTGGCGCTCGCGAATCGCTGAGTGAATAGAAACTCCATTTCAGCAAACGTCTTGACAGAGTTATTTAGGAGTTCGGAGTACAACTCAAATGCCGTCTCTGATAAGCTGCCAACGAATTGGCGAAGCAAGAGCTTATCATCACTGCCGGGCTACAAAGAGCCTTGAACTGGGCAACATGTTGATGGGGATTTCCGGTCCCCTTACAGACATGGAATTTCGGTATTGTATAGCCCGGCGGGTACTTGATCTGATCGTACCAGCTCAGATATGGTCGTCCCGTTCTGACAACTTGACCAGCTGCCTCAGTCGCCTGGTGAACCCGTATCTGCTGAGCTATATATTCGTCCAAGTTAGCTTTGGAAATCGTCTCCTCCTTGGCTGTTGACAGAGCCGGTGGAGGATTTGACATTTCTCCCTTGTCATCTTCAAGGACGATCGGAGGATCTTCAGCAGGAGGATCTTGTTGGATCATCATACCCTCCATGTCCTGCAACAGAAGGGCCATTCGCTTTATATTGGCTGCTTGTTCCGCAGCCTATTTATCCTTCTTTTCCAGTATCCTGCGAAGGAACTCAGCGTTAGTTTCCTGCTCCTGGCGTTGATCCAAGGATGCTTCGGGGCTTTCTTTTAGCCCAGTGAGTGCAGCTATTGCGGTCATCATTTCTTGGAGCTTTTGCTGCTGTTCCTGAGCTTTAGTCACCGATAGCGTAAGCGGACTATGACCTGTAGATGTATGGCTGTCCTCTTTACCAGACGCCATGTAGACGGTATGTACTACAATGCCCCCAGGCTTAGGGCGTTTGGGCTCACCGCCTTTGGCATTTGCCGCAGGCGTGGAGACCTTCTCCGGCCTGCTTCTTTTGTGGGCCGTCGAAATTGAGGGGGCCGTTGCCGCGGGCACCCAAGTAGTTGTCGTCCTTTGCTGTTTAATAGGACGGTTCTTTTCTTCCTGAACCTTCACACTCTTCTGCTGGCGAGAGTGATCTTGGTCGATTACTGAGTCCTGAACCCGTCGCCAGACCTTGTAAATCTTGGAGGACAGCCGTTGAGGAGGCTGCTCCGGCTTCGCTTCTGTAACACTCTCCGCAGGTGGAGGAGATCTTTTCAACGTGGCAGTCGGAGAGTTCTTGCGTACCCTCCTTAGCGGTTCAAAGCTGTTCCCAGTTGGGACAACAACATTAACTTCCACCATTGGAGCCGGTGGAGTTAGCTCTGAGGGGGAGTTTCTCCCGGCCTTCCTTACTCGGCGCCAGTGGCGACGTCAAGCGTGTCGAGCCGTTAGGACCGGCTCGGCGATAGGGATGGTTTTATCTTGCCCCCTGTCTGGATGAGATGCCGCTGGTGCCAGCCTCTTGAAGACTGATGTCTTTTGAGTGGCGGTGTCTAATCTGTCAAAGAAAGACCCTCGAGCAGGAACAAGAGCCGAAATAGTTAGCCTTGAAAAGACCGACACTTTAGCAGGAGAAGCCGTCTTGACGACTTCAGGAATGGAGATGGCTGTCTTCTTCAAGATGGCCATGTCAGGGGTCATGGGCTTCTTGGCAGGCCCATCAGAGTTCAGGTTCAGCCTGGTAAAGATCGAGGCTGCCGGCTTGGCATTGGACGAACCGTTGAGAGGGGCCGTGGTAGTAGTGAGCCGATTGAAGACCGACTTCTTTTGTGCTTCCGGCGCGGGCACTGGAATAGTGAAGCTTGCTGGCGGGAGCATGGTCCCGAAAAACAGACCGGTGGTGGCCTGAGTCACTTGTTCCACCAGCATGGTAAGGATGGAGGCCGCTTGAGGCCCATAGGCTACACCTCCAGGTGAGGCGGAGCGTCTGTTACACTTGCATTTCGAGCAGCTCGAGCAGTTGGATGCTATTGATGCTTGATTTCTGCGCCAGGCAAAAGTCCAAATCTTAGTAACTTGAAACCCAAAGGCAACCATTAACAAACCGCGATTCGTTCGCGAAGACGACACATGAAGTGTGGAGTGGAAAGAGGAAAAGGTCCCACCGGTCGTGCCAGAATCTGTTCCCCTCCGAAAGACGGCGCGTCATGACGTCTTGCCTGAGATTCGGGACAGATGCTAATAGGTGCTATCCGTCCACCTCTCCGAAGATGCCAAGTTGATTTATGGCACCATGCATCGGAGGTTTAAACGGATGCGGCCGATGTAGCAGACTTCGTCAGATTCCCCCTCGCTTGAGGGGTTTTTTGATTGTGGGGACGCTCTTCCATGCAGGCGCAAGCTCCTGCAGTTAATTACGCTACCGCATTGCGATAACTTTCTCCTTCTCCAAATGGTCACTTCGTGTCGTGTGTGTTTGTTTTATGTTTGGTTGCCCGTGGATTGTATACGGAGACTGAGTTATGTCGTCGCCCGTAGGGCGTGGACTAGTCCAAATCCGTATTATCTTAGATTTGGGTTTGGGGGTTTGGGTTTAAGGATACGTTAGCCTCTTTCGAGACTAAGATCAACTTAAACATTTATTAAGGATACGTTAGTCTAGTTTTAGACTAAGATCGACTTAACGGGATCGTTTAGATCCAACAAGAGAGCAATTAAGGGAGCCCTGTTGTTTAGTTTAGCGACGTTGCGGTCGATGGGTAGTTTAAGGACATTGCGGTCCAATGTTAGTTTTAAGACTTTGCGGTCAAGGTTAAGGACATCATAGTCCGTGGATTTAAGGACTCCACAGTCCGGCGTTAGTTTTAAGACATCACGGTCAAGGTTGAGGACATCATAATCCGTTGTTAGTTTTAAGACATCCCGGTCAAGGTTAAGGACATCATAGTCCGTGGATTTTAAGGACTCCACAGTCCGGCATTAGTTTTAAGACATCACGGTCAAGGTTAAGGACATCATAGTCCATGAGTTTAAGGACCCCACAGTCCGTCTCAATGTGTAGTCATCGGGACCCGTCACCTCTTTGAAGACGTTGAGAAATTACAACGCCAAGTATCAAAGGAGTGAAGAGATGTACCCTTGAACCAAGGTAGATTAAATAATCTTTGGCCCAATTTGGGACTAAGACTAATTAATTATATTATGAGCCCATTAGCCTAGTTAAGTTTGAATTGAGGACTTATGGTCAGCTTGGGCTAAGTCCAATCATGTTTAGAATATTGGCCCTCTGTTGGTTCATTGAAGGAGAGGCCTTACTTCTAGAAACTTAGCCAATTGGGCTAAAGCTAGTGTTAAACACTAAAGACCAACAGTGTTGAACACTGGGAATAAGATTAACAAGTTAGTGTTAAACACTAAAAGATAATCAGTGTTAAACACTAGCAACAGAGGTTTCAAATTAGTGTTAAACACTAAAGCAAATCAGTGTTAAACACTGGGAACAAAGTTTTCAAATTAGTATTAAACATTAAGGAGAGAGGGGTCACGTGTGGACACGTGAGAGCGCCCTGATTCCCCTTATTTTATTATGCCAAAAGTATTGAATATTTCCTATAATTGCTCTTGAAGCATCACGTGCTGTCACGTGATGGGAATGTGGGTTTTTAACTGTTAAAGCCTTTGCCAAGGGGTCACGTGGTAGCACGTGAGGGCGTCCATAGCTTCTGTTTGTTTTTTCTTTGTATCCTTCAGGGGTCACGTGGGGCACGTGAGGCGTTGCCTCAAAGTTCTTTTCTGTGGATCTTTACAGGGGCCACGTGGTAGCACGTGACTTTGGTTCTTTGCATGTTTTAAAGATTTGTTCATCTTTTAAGAATTAAATTCTTGAAAGGGTTAAACCCTAGCAATAAAATTTAGAGAAATTAAATTCCTATTTTCTTCTGAAGAATTATATTCTTAGATAGGGTTAAACCCTAATTTCTTTTCTGTAGGAATTAAATTCCCCATATATGTAAAGAATTAAATTCTGGCATAGGGTGAAACCCTAATTTCTTTTTTAAGGGAATTAAATTCCTGTGAGTTTGAGAGAATTAAGTTCTCACATAGGGTTAAACCCTAGTTCTGTCCATCTTGAAGGAATTAAATTCCTATAATATAAGGTTAAACCCTAATTTTATCCCAAAGGATTTAAATTCCTATAATTCTGTGAGAATTAAATTCTCAAAACTCAATCCCTCCTTTATATTTTAGATCTGCATGGCAGGATCTCAACCCAATGAGAATTAAATTCTTAATTTATGGGGAGATGTGCACTTTGCAGATCTTCCACCAGAGAAAGAACTAAGTTCTTTTCTTTATATAAGAGTTAAACTCTTTTGATAATTAAATTCTCTTTCGAAACCTCTCTTTTCTTACCTAGGGTTTTTCTTTTGCAGAGAATCAAATTCTTCCTTTTGAATTTTCAAGATTCCAAGGCTCTATATATCTCTCCCTGTCTCTTCTCCCTCTTCTATTATTTACAGGAGAAGGAAAAGAGTCATTCTGTTTAGTGAATCTTTCATTGAAAGATCTGATTTGTTTATTGAGAGATCTGATTTATCTTTATCATTAATCTGGGCCTTTAGATTATTAGGTGAATTTTATTCACCATTGGATTTTAAGTCCAAAGATATCTCTTTGTTATTTCGGTTAGATTTAGGGGAAAATCTTTCCATGTCCAAGATTTTTCCATAAATTGGTGATATTTAATCACCCTTAGATTCTTGACCCAACGGTTTCAGATAAATCTTCTCCATTTTGGAAAGATTTGAATGATCTCTCCTAAGAATTTAATTCTGTTAAAGAATAAGGCTTTTAAAGCCGGTCACGTGTGGCCACGTGACCGTTGGTCACGTGTGAGCATGTGACCCCTGGTCATGTGTAAGCACGTGACCCCTGGAATGAGCTTCTCTTCTTCTGCACTCTGTTCTCTGGCCGCTGCTTAACCATCACGTGCCAACACGTGACCACTGGTCACGTGTGAGCACGTGATGCCTCTTCTGAAGCTTTTTCCTGATTTTTAATCAGGGAACACCAAGCTTGCAAGAGAAGCTAAACCTAGCTTAGCTTCTAAAGGAAGCTAAACCTAATCAAGCTTCTAAGAGAAGCTAAAGAAGAAGGCTATATAAAGAGACCCAAGGCTTCATTCTAAAGGTTGTTGAACAATTCCAAACACAAGCTGAGTGACACAACTTGTGCATCCAAACCCTAGCCCAAATACAATTCAAAATCCAAATCAAGATTCATCGAGTACAAAATGAAGCAAGAATTCAACAAGCCTTTTTGAAGATATACCGATCTTCATCCGAGCAAGTGATCCAAGACGATCCGCGACTCACGAAGACGATGCGAAGCTAGTTCGACGATCGAGTTCTCTCCTCAATTCTTGTAGTCTTGAGTGAATTGTAACGAAACGTTGAATAATGAAAGGTGAAAATTCTTGATCTTGCTTTTTTTTACATTTGAGCATTATGATGAGTTCTCAATTCTTGATTGTTTTCTTTGTCATGATGTTTGAGTGAAAACTCCGCTCGTGGAGGAATCGAGAAAATAGATAGATGATGATGATTAAATTCTTGAACGATTCTTAAGTCTTATGAATTTTGTAAACTTTAGGAAATTGAATCATCGACAACCTAGTTTCGAGCGAGATACTTTCTTGAATTTTTTCTCTCCTAATTAGAGATCAACGATCGATGATTGAATTTCCTAAAGGCTAGAAATTGAATGCTAATCAACGAAAGGAAAAGGGATGAGATGAAGAAACCCTAGTTTTTTCGATAGATCCCTAATTCTCATTGATCGTCATCGATCTAGCAACAAATCATCAATGGATAAGAATTTGTAATCTACATTCTTCATCATCACTATCAATTGGATCGATTCCTACGAGCCTCATTACAAATCTTGATAATTCATTTGATTTGGACAATTCTTGATTCTTGATTCTTGATCTATAGTATTTCTTAGATCTAGATCTTTAAAATTCTTGAAACTAAATTTCAAAATTCTTGAATCATTTTCTTTTCTCCTTTAATTTTCGACTCAACTAAAACAAATACGAGCAAATCACACTTTCTCTGTGGACGATCTGCACTCGCTAACGAACCTACAATTGACACCGTTATTGATTGCGGTTTACAAATTTCTTTGGTTGTGATCTTTACATTTTTCTACCTACACACCGAGAAAAAGATCAATCAGGAGGTTACTAAAAATTTATGTTCCATAACTTCGATTTTCTTTTTCATTGCTGCTATTTCAGCACTAACTCCTATGGAAACATCAAGTTGGTGAATATCACCCCTAGATGATTGTTGGTTTACACTCTCCCACTGTAAAGTATTTTCAGCGAAATCTTCTAAAAATCTTCAGGATTCACCATCATTTTTAGACATGAAGGTGCCTTAACACATGGATTCAAGATTCTGTTTTGTTGTAGGATTAATGTCCTCATATACGATTCTGCACAGATCCCATCTAGGGATTCCTTGATGAGAACATTGAACTAACAGATCCTTGAAGCGTTCAAAACACTTCGAAAATGTTTCATTTGGAAGCTGGGTAAATTGATTTATTTCGCTACGGACTCGAGCTGTCTTATGATTGGGGTAGAATTTCTTTAGGAAAGCAATGACGAATTCATCCCAGTTTGAAATAGAACGTGCGGCTGTGTTATAAAGCCACTTCTCGGCTAAATCGCACAAAGTGAACGGGAGGAGACGTAATCTCATAGCATCCACAGAAAGCTGTGAAGTACCCATCATAGTGCAAACGTTTTCAAATTTGGTAGTAAAGACGTATGCGTCCTCAGACTCGAGACCATGATATTTATGTAAAAGATTGATGTATTGAGGTTTGATTTCGAAATTTTCCCTATTGGCTGGTGGAATGGAAAGATAGGTAGAAAGAGGACCTCGGATAGAGTTGTTGGATATATGTATGCCCTAGAGGCCATTATGTGATAGTGGATGTATCTATACATGTATATATATTCAGTATGCATTCTTGCTCGACATGATAGTATGCTATCTGGTTCTTCTTTATCTGACATGTTGATTTGATCATGCTTATTATTCACTCATACATGCTGATAAAGCCCTGAGGATATTGGCTTGACTGCTCTGATTATGATGGAGATCATACTAGTGGGACATCTGTAGTCTATAAGCATATCCTGGAAAGTCCCTAGTCGTAGGTATATCGAGACGGGGCATTGATATACCAGAGTAGACTAGCGTATATGATACTAGACCCATATGATGGGCGATGGATGTTCCCACATTCATCGATGTTTGACATCAAGATCATATACGGGTGCTCAGTGCTGACTGGGTACACTGGACGGACTCACCGAGAACTCCTATATGGAATTATATCTATTGTCGGATAGCAGTTCTCAGGTGACACTGGTACAGGTTAGTCTGTAGACCTGAGATCGTCATGGAGTCTTGTGTGTTCTCCCACTGTACTTTGATTACCACCCTACCACGGCTCTACTGAGTCGTGCAAACAGGTAGCCGTTGGGTACAGTCCCGAGATACACGAAGGCAATGAGCGATAGGAGGGGTTTCGTCTCTCCCGGTATTGGGAGTTGATGCTGTACTGTGCCCGACTGGTTATATCAGTAAGTCCCTGGCCAGGGCTGCTGAGAATTGCTGATAAGTGTTATCAGTAGTTTCTCGATCTGTTATAGACCATTCACCGGCATGACTTATTGAGTTATTAGGGTCGACGTTACCATCCCTAGGCTCGATATGCGGCATATCTGACGAAGAGATCGGACTGTACGGTAGTGTTGCCGGTTGGCTCGACGGGAGTTGTAGCAGGTTCGCTTGTTGTCTTCTGATCGCTCAATACCCGGGTAGCCGTTACGTTTAGCTGACCGCTTGCGTCTTGGGGGTACCTGATATGATCATCACCCTCTGCCGGCGTATTGACGAGTCTTAGAGTCCCACAAAGGAGTTACCCAGTCCAGGCGAAATGTTGTGGTGCGCGTATGCGATATGCGCGTGCACCCGATTAAAATGTGCGTATATGATACCGAACATTGATCGGGTGGCCTGCTTTTGGTGGGGTCATATGAGATATGACCGGATTGATAAATCAAGTGTTGATTTATCATCTAACCATTAGTTTTCTCACTTGAAACCTTTCTAGAATTTGATGGATGTATGCATGCATGCATGTGTTTCTTTCTTTCATTCTAGTTTCATGCACATGTGGATGTGCATACATGCATACATACATACACCCATCTATCATGGTTGTTAGCACATGGAAATGGTGGCAATATAAGACTCACACCATGGATTAAGTAATGGATTTTTATTTGATTTTGTATTTAAAACAAAATTGAAAAGAAAAGGATAATCTTTACTAGCTTCTACATTCTTCTTCTAACCTAACCAAGCTCACCTACCTCTAACCTTGGGTTATCCTTCTCTTTATCATTTAAAACTCAAGTTAAATAAACTCTCCATCACTTAACCATGGTTGGATGTAAGAAGGAATAAAATATAAAAGGTTATATTTCATTTCCTTTTTGGATGGTCATCTTTTATCTTTTACACTTGCTAAAAAGAAAAGCCACCATCTTCATCCTCCTTCACTATTTGCTCTTTAGGTTTTTTATTGAGTTAAACACACTTAAAGAAAGGTTTTTGAAGTGAGATTCCAAACCACAACATCGTTCTATGCAAGTTTAGCCAACTTGTTTAGAGTGTTCTCTTCGGTTTTACGAAGTTGCGAGCTTGGACGGAGAACTCCGTGGTGGATCGTCGTGGACGCGAGAGGACTTCAAGAGGACCTCCATTCAACACCCAAGACACCAAGGAGTCCAGCAATAGGGAGCTACAAATGTTGTAGTCTCGAAACCCTAACTTTATAAGTCTTAAGTTTCGAAACCCTAATTTTCTAGGATCGATTCCTTTGCATGCTTGTTTAGCACCATCAAAATTAAAACTTTAAGGCATGTGATGCTTCAAAACTCTTCATAAGGTGCTAGACATACCTTACATTGGTATCAGAGCCGACCTAGAACATTAGGCGACGCTTTTACGAAGTAAAAATCCCGATCGGACAAAAAATACGATTTTTTGGACCCTCTCTGGACAAATTTCAAAATCTGACATTTTTCAGAATTAAAAATACTTAAAAAATACAGCAGGGAAAACTAAGAATAATGGTGAAAAACGATGCAGTGTACTGTTCATATGGCCACGGAACCGCGGCAATTCCTTGCTTAGGCCGCGGATCTGCGGCCGTACAGTGGAATCATGCTATGAAAATTGCACCATAATTCCTAGGTCTGCTAGTATACTGTTTTAGGTATGTTTAATCTGAATATAGTACTGTATTTTCTGGAGATGGTTTTGGACGCGTAGTTTTGATCGGTATTTTCATTTCGTAGTATTTCCGGGTAAATTAGAAAGTATTGAAGTGTTTGAACGAGTATCATTTGCTCACTATTCACGGGGTTTAAATGCTTTGGAGATACGTGCAAGTCTTTTTGTGGTGGTCCCTCTAGAAGACAACAAACCTTAACTCGATTATGTGACCGTCTTGAACTGCCCTTTGAACCTTAGGGTTTGGGGCAGTACGGCGTGCCACATGTGAGGCGTTGGCTTGACCCTTCTACGGCTGGACCGCTACTACTGTGTCACACTCCAGGTGTTTGAACTCTGCTCAAGTGTTGGGCTTTAGTGAATCCTGGGTATTTGATCGTTCGTTCGAAAACTTCAATACTGTCTGTTTATCCGGAATGTGATGCAATGTGTGGAATTCATATTACTAGACATGAAATACGGAATATGTGATATTTCGCATTTGTGATGTCTAAAGCGAATGTGGATTCCAGATATTGCAGTTTTACACTTTCTTTTCTGTGACCGTAAGTGTAGTATGTAGTGGTATTGCCGATTATCGTTGCTATATGTCGACGACAATCGGTGTATGCATACTTACTTACGTTGATGATATGAGATATTATGTGTTGCTGAGATATGATGTGCAGGATTGTCGCGATTGAATAACCGGGGTTTTTTTTTTGTGAGATGAGAGTTTTTATATTTTCATTCATGTAAATTCAAATGTAATGTAATATTCTTTTATTTGGGGCACTTCCGGGTTGAGGTTGTTGCCACCAGTGTTGTATATTATTTACTTTTCCGCATTAGGATGGACCCAAGGAGGGGAGCACAGGTGACCGGGTTCTGGGGTTCAGTGGGAGGCCATCTCGAGGAGTCGAGACCGGGTCTCCTAAACTCCAGAATTGGCAGGGTCACTTGCCGCTCTCGTAGGGGTCCAGGGTGTGGGCTTGGCTATTCATCGCGACTGTGGAATCCGTATTTTCTATTCTGGCTAAATACTAAATACGGACGTCCTAGTATATCCCACGTTATATCTATATTTCTGCTGCCTGTGTTCTATGATATCTGAGACGAATGACATATTATACATATGATATATAGTAGACGTTGCTTATGTTTTACACCCGCGCTAGTCCCGTCCCGGTATGCCGTTAGTTAAGTAACCTAACGGTGCATAACGGAACATTGCGGCGAATGCGGATGGCATAAGCGTACGTGTTATTTTCGTTTCTTTTCTGTGATTGGCTTAAGGACTTAAATGATGGGATTACATTAATGTGATTAATGTAAAGAAAATAAACCTAAAAGATGTTGTAGAATCGGATTTGAAAACTACTCGGCTATTTATGAAAAAGCTATATTTCAAAACTGCGGAGCTTAAGCCACTCCTTTTCAAAACCAGTTGATTCTACAACGATATCAAGTTCAAAGCGTTAAAGATTTTCTTAAAAATCATTCGCAACCCTCCGTCATTTTAGGAAGTAGAGTACTTAGTATTCGTGCTACGTTTGTTGACTTTAGTTAAGGCGTAGTGTACGGTAGCTAAGTGATGTCTTCCTATATTGCATATGATGCAGATTAATTAGGACATTCTTATGACTTTGTTGACCTTAGTTAAGGGTCATATGAGTGGGTCTGATTAATCAAGAAATGACGGGTAGAACTTGACTGGTACTTATGATTTGTTGACCTTAGTTAAGGTCATAAGTGCTAGGGGTAAAAACCACATCGGGAATTTCAATAGTTGAAATTTGCAATGAGATTGCATACCTTCCATGTGATGGTTGGATCCCGATCCCACTGTGGGCAATAGTTGCTCCTAGGAGAGTTTTACAGTTTATAATTAGCTAACTCATTAGGTGTCTAGAAAGGTGTTAACGGGGCTCCGCCTCTGGGAAAACGAGGTTTACTCTAATTAGGTCCATGCGAAAGCACGGGGAACCTCCCTCAAGTACCGACACTGGCCTGGCTGAACGGTTAGCGAAGTTGTAGACTGTAATTAATCCTGGCTAGTTTTTCTTTTTAAGGTTTGAAAGGAAAACTCGATAAAAAGCAGTGGGAAATATCGATTAGACAAGATAATAACCAATCTAATCTATGCAAGAGCTTTCGCTGAGTGTATTCTTTTCTCTCTCTTAATGGCAGATACCCATGACTGGACTCAAGCTTCTACTAGATAAAAACAAACTGAATGGGACCAACTATAAAGACTGGCTAAGGAATCTGAAAATCGCCTTGACTTATGATAAAGTATCATATGTCCTCACGGCTTTAGCCCCGCCCGTCCCTGGTCCAAAATCCTCAGTTGCGGACATTGAAGTCCACAAGACATGGGACGCTGACTGTGCCACGGCCAAATGCCTCGCGCTTGCATCGATGGACAACACACATCAAAAACAGCACGAGGACATGGACATTCATGGTATATTGCTCCATACAAAGGAGTTGTATGGGGAGCAAGCCCGCGTATTACGATACGAAGCATCAAAGAAATTATTTCAGATGTGGATGGCCCCTGGCACACCAGTAGGAGACCATGTTCTGAAGATGATAGCTCTTATAGAAGAGCTTGAAGACCTTGGATGGACAATGGACAATGAACAATATATAGATATTATTCTGCAGTCCCTGCCCTCCACCTTTGCTCAGTTCATAGTGAACTTTAACATGCATGGCATGGAGAAGGAACTCCCTGAACTCCTTAATATGTTAAGCAGTGCAGAGAGCACTATGAAGTTAGCAAAAACTCCCGTTATAACTATTGGTTAGTCTTCTTCTTCTCGCCCGAAAGCTAAGGCCAAGGGAAAGAAAAAGAAGAAACCCATTAATCCTAAGGGCGGAGTTAAAAAGGTAAAGGGAAAGGGAAAGTTCAAAGCTGGAGACCCGGGGAAAGGCGAATGTTTTCATTGCCACAAGACAGGACATTGGAAGCGCAATTGCACGGAGTACTTAAGTCTCAAGAAGAAGCATGGTGATGCTTCTGCTTCAGGTGCGTTTGTGACTGAAAACTATTTTTCTATAAACTCTGCTTCCTGGGTATTGGATACCGGTTCAGGTTCTCACATTTGCAATTCTATGCAGGGGCTGAGAAATAGCAAGGTTTTGAGGACAGGTGACCATAATCTCCGCGTTGGAAATGGTTCCAATGTACATACAGTCGCAGTGGGAGAGTATCACTTGGGGTTGCCATCTGGATGTATTTTGGTTTTAAATCCATGTTATTTTGTACCAAGTATGCTATGTAATTTAATATCCGTTTCTTTGTTGGACAATGAAGGGTATAATTTTGTATTGCAGAACAATGTTATGAACATTAACCTGAATCAAATGTTGGTTGGGTATGGTACGCTTAACAACGGAATATATGTCCTAAATCAACACACAGTTTTCAGTATACAACACACTAATAAAAGAAAACTTTCAGAATTAAATGAAGCTTTTCTTTGGCACTGTAGACTTTGGTCATATTAACGAAACAAGACTAAACAAGTTACACAAAGATGGATATTTAAATTCTTTTGAATATAAATCTTATGCGACTTGCCAGTCTTGTATCAAGGGTAAAATGACCAAAACTGCGTTTACCGGACACGGAGAAAGAGCTACTCAGCTCCTGGGCCTCATACATAGTGATGTATGTGGGCCTATGTCTACACAGGCTAGAGGCGGTTTTTTATACTTCATTACATTCACTAATGATTTCTCAAGATTCATTCATGTATTTTTATTAAAACACAAGTCCGAAGCTTTTGAGAAATTCATTGAATATAATCAGGAAGTAGAAAAACAAACCGGCTTGAGTATCAAGATACTTCGATCAGATCGAGGTGGTGAGTATCTCAGTCCAGAATTTGCAAACTTCTTGAAAGAGAATGGGATTCTCTCTCAGCTCACTCCTCCTTACACACCACAGCACAACGGTGTGTCAGAACGAAGGAATAGAACCCTATTAGATATGGTCTGGTCCATGATGAGTGACGCTGAGTTACCCGTCTCGTTTTGGGGGCATGCATTGGAGACTGCAGCGTTTCTACTAAATAGGGTTCCAACCAAAGCCGTGTCTACCACACCATATGAGATATGGCATGGAAAGAGACCATCTCTTAAGAGAATTAAGATTTGGGGTTGCCCGGCCTATGTTAAAAAGCAGAATCCGGACAAACTCGAGACACGGTCAGTCTTATGTAACTTTGTGGGATATCCAAAGAATTCTTATGGATATCTATTCTACCACAAAGAGGAACAAAAAGTGTTTGTTTCTCAGTATGCCACATTCTTGGAAAAAGAGTTTTTCACAGATAAAGATAATGGCAAGGTGGTAGATCTAGAAGAGGTTCTAGAGACACAAACTACAAATGACGATTTGGTTGAACTAGCTGTTGCAGCAGAAACTGAAGAACCTCGGCCACTCCGTAGGTCTGGTAGGACTTCTCGCCCACCGGAGAGGTACTATGGTTTCCTCATTGATGGTAACGGAGAAGATTGCATCATGGATGATGATGATCCTACCAGTTTTCAGCAAGCTATCACGAGTAAAGACTCTGTGAAGTGGCTGGATGCCATGAGATCCGAAATGGAGTCTATGTACACCAACAAAGTGTGGACTTTGGACGTTGTACCCCCTGGGGTGAAACCTGTGGGGTGCAAATGGATCTTTAAAAGAAAGATTGGTGTAGATAGGCAGGTGGAGACCTATAAGGCAAGACTTGTGGCGAAGGGTTTTGGTCAAAGACCAGGTTTGGACTATGACGAGACATTTTCTCCCGTAGCCATGCTTAAATCCATTCGGATCCTACTTGCTATTGCTGCTCACTACTATTATGAAATCTGGCAGATGGACGTTAAAACCGCATTTCTGAATGGAAATTTAGAAGAATGCGTTTATATGGATCAGCCAGAGGGCTTCATTGACAGTGGGAGCAGTGGGAAAGCATGTAAATTGCTTAAATCCATATATGGGTTAAAGCAGGCATCACGGAGTTGGAACATCTGTTTCGATGATGTCATCAAAGAGTTTGATTTCATCAAAAATCCAGATGAACCTTGTGTTTATAAGAAGGCTGTAGGAAGAGCTGTCACATTCCTCGTATTGTACGTGGATGACATTCTTCTGATAGGAAATGATATTCCTATGCTACAGTCGGTCAAATCTTTCTTGTCACTAAGGTTCTCCATGAAGGACCTGGGTGATGCCACATACATTCTGGGCATAAGGATCTATAGGGATAGATCCAAAAGGTTATTGGGATTGTCCCAAACCAGGTACATTGACACCATCCTAAAAAGGTTTAGTATGGAAGACTCCAAGCGGGGTGCCTTACCTGCTTGCCATGGGATCACTCTCTCCAAGGATTCTTGCCCAAAGACCGATGAAGAGAGAGCTCGCATGAGTATTATACCCTATGCTTCGGCAGTAGGATCTATAATGTATGCGATGTTATGTACACGCCCAGATATAGCTTATGCACTTAGTGTTGTAAGCAGGTATCAATCCAACCCAGGGGAGAATCACTGGACAGCTGTGAAGAACATTCTTAAGTACTTGCGAAGGACTAAAGAATTGTTCTTGGTGTATGGTAATGGAGATCTCCAAATGGAGGCCTTTACCGATTCGAGCTTCCAGAGCGATAAGGACGACAGCAAATCTATCTCTGGGTTTGTATTTACCCTCAATGGAGGGGCGGTGAGGTGGAAGAGTTCCAAACAAGATACCGTTGCAGACTCTATGATGGAAGCTGAGTACATTGCTGCAAATGATGCCGCCAAGGAAGCCGTCTGGATGACGAAGTTCGTCTCAGAGCTAGGAGTAGTTCCAACCATTATTGATCCAATACCTTTGTATTGTGACAATAATGGGGCTATGGCGTTAGCCAAGGAGCTCAGATCCCATCAGCGGTCCAGACACATCCTGAGGCGTTTTCATTTGATCCGGGAGATTGTAGATCGCCGCGAGATCGAGATTAGGAGGGTAGACACAAAGAATAACGCCGCGGATCCATTCACCAAGGCCCTCCCTCAGCCGCAGCATGAGCGACTTTTTGAGATGTTGGGTATGAGATACGCCAATAACTGGCCTTAGTGCAAGTGGGAGATTGTTGGATATATGTATGCCCTAGAGGCCATTATGTGATAGTGGATGTATCTATACATGTATATATATTCAGTATGCATTCTTGCTCGACATGATAGTATGCTATCTGGTTCTTCTTTATCTGACATGTTGATTTGATCATGCTTATTATTCACTCATACATGCTGATAAAGCCCTGAGGATATTGGCTTGACTGCTCTGATTATGATGGAGATCATACTAGTGGGACATCTGTAGTCTATAAGCATATCCTGGAAAGTCCCTAGTCATAGGTATATCGAGACGGGGCATTAATATACCAGAGTAGACTAGCGTATATGATACTAGACCCATATGATGGGCGATGGATGTTCCCACATTCATCGATGTTTGACATCAAGATCATATACGGGTGCTCAGTGCTGAATGGGTACACTGGACGGACTCACCGAGAACTCCTATATGGAATTATATCTATCGTCGGATAGCAGTTCTCAGGTGACACTGGTACAGGTTAGTCTGTAGACCCGAGATCGTCATGGAGTCTTGTGTGTTCTCCCACTGTACTTTGATTACCACCCTACCACAGCTCTACTGAGTCGTGCAAACAGGTGTCCATTGGGTACAGTCCCGAGACACACGTAGGCAATGAGCGATAGGAGGGGTTTCGTCTCTCCCGGTATTGGGAGTTGATGCTGTACTGTGCCCGACTGGTTATATCAGTAAGTCCCTGGCCAGGGCTGCTGAGAATTGCTGATAAGTGTTATCAGTAGTTTCTCGATCTGTTATAGACCATTCACCGGCATGACTTATTGAGTTATTAGGGTCGATGTTACCATCCCTAGGCTCGATATGCGGCATATCTGACGAAGAGACCGGACTGTACGGTAGTGTTGCCGGTTGGCTTGACGGGAGTTGTAGCAGGTTCGCTTGTTGTCTTCTGATCGCTCAATACCCGGGTGGCCGTTACGTTTAGCTGACCGCTTGCGGCTTGGGGGTACCTGATATGATCATCACCCTCTGCCGGCGTATTGACGAGTCTTAGAGTCCCACAAAGGAGTTACCCAGCCCAGGCGAAACGTTGTGGTGCGCGTATGCGATATGCGTGTGCACCCGATTAAAATGTGCGTATATGATACCGAACATTGATCGGGTGGCTTGCTTTTGGTGGGGTCATATGAGATATGACCGGATTGATAAATCAAGTGTTGATTTATCATCTAACCATTAGTTTTCTCACTTGAAACCTTTCTAGAATTTGATGGATGTATGCATGCATGCATGTGTTTCTTTCTTTCATTCTAGTTTCATGCACATGTGGATGTGCATACATGCATACATACATACACCCATCTATCATGGTTGTTAGCACATGGAAATGGTGGCAATATAAGACTCACACCATGGATTAAGTAATGGATTTTTATTTGATTTTGTATTTAAAACAAAATTGAAAAGAAAAGGATAATCTTTACTAGCTTCTACATTCTTCTTCTAACCTAACCAAGCTCACCTACCTCTAACCTTGGGTTATCCTTCTCTTTATCATTTAAAACTCAAGTTAAATAAACTCTCCATCACTTAACCATGGTTGGATGTAAGAAGGAATAAAATATAAAAGGTTATATTTCATTTCCTTTTTGGATGGTCATCTTTTATCTTTTACACTTACTAAAAAGAAAAGCCACCATCTTCATCCTCCTTCACCATTTGCTCTCTAGGTTTTTCTATTGAGTTAAACACACTTAAAGAAAGGTTTTTGAAGTGAGATTCCAAACCACAACATCGTTCTATGCAAGTTTAGCCAACTTGTTTAGAGTGTTCTCTTCGGTTTTACGAAGTTGCGAGCTTGGACGGAGAACTCCGTGGTGGATCGTCGTGGACGCGAGAGGACTTCAAGAGGACCTCCATTCAACACCCAAGACACCAAGGAGTCCAGCAATAGGGAGCTACAAAGGTTGTAGTCTCGAAACCCTAACTTTATAAGTCTTAAGTTTCGAAACCCTAATTTTCTAGGATCGATTCCTTTGCATGCTTGTTTAGCACCATCAAAATTAAAACTTTAAGGCATGTGATGCTTCAAAACTCTTCATAGGGTGCTAGACATACCTTACAAGAGTAGCATCTCTCTTGGAGAGAGATGCGGGGCGGAGTCTGCGCACTTGCGGACGGTGGCAAAGTGGTGTTAAAGAAGTTCGATGGAGAACCGTCCATTGAAGTGGATGTGGTATTGGGTGAAGAAAAAGTAGATGTAGAATTACCGACTTCGGAGTCGATAGGAGGAACGCGGACAAGACGGGCACTAGAATCCCGTGTCCAGCCGAGCATGCACTAAATGGTTTAGCACAAGTGGCAACATTGTGATAATTAGAAAAAATTTAGATTTGGTGTTTGGTTTGAAAAAGACGGATTTTGAAAAATCACACAAAAAATGCACAAGCAACCCTAGATCTAATGGTCACTTAGGTCAAGTCACTAGACCGCTCCTAGAATTCCAGAAGACAAATCGCAGGATAAATCCTCTACTGCCTCTTTATCCCTTTTGTGGCCAGGTAAGTGCCAGGTAAGTGGGAGATTCTTCACTATGTAAGTAGTGGGCCTAATTAAGTAACCACTTTTCTTAGACACACTTGCCTTAGATACTACAAAAGAAATACGGATAAGCAATAGATTATCCATGACCTTCTTCTGTCCTAATTGAGCGCGACGGTCCTTAGAGTCTTATCTAGATATTTTTTAGTTAATGAGGGTGATGCGGATGCTAGTTTTATGATTTCCGGGGCTTAGGAAGGGTAATGAACTCCCCACCTAATCTTAATTTGGTCTTTGCACCTTAATTTCCGTATTAAAATATGCAAACAACCAAGATCAAACACGCAACAATTTTTCTTTAGCGGCGCTGCGAATTTTGCAAATAATTCTGCAGAAATTGGTCAATGGAAAAGAGCAGGGAGGAGATATACTTGAAAAATTTGGAACACTGAAGCCTCAAGAACGTCGCGGTTCCGCCGCTAAATGCCTCGTATGGCCGCGGATCCGCGGTCATATGTGGTGATCTCTGAACAAAAATTTCTACAGCTCCTCGCTTCAGTTCTCTGTCCTCCCTGAGATGATCTGAATATTTTTCCCCTTGCTGCAGAAATTCCAGATTTCCTCGCAAAAATTACAACAAATCGTTAATCACTTGATGCGATTTTGATCCAAAAAAATTCTGATGGTATAATAATTTTTCAATTCAAACAACAAAAACGAACAAAATAGCACACATCCCCGGCAACGGCGCCATTTTATTGATCTTTTTTGACGTGTTAAGTAAAATGTTTCACAACCAAAGAAATTTATACCGCAATCAATTAACGGTGTCGCTTGTAGCGATCGTTAGTGAGCACGGATCGTCCATTGATATGTGTGTACTTGTTTGATCTTGTTTTAGTTGAGTCGAAAAGAAAATATAAAAGAAAATTCAAGAAATTAATTCAATATTTGATTGAGTTGTCATTTCAAGAAAATCAAGAATATATTCAAGAATTAAGAAGATGTCTAAATCAATTTAGTTATCAAGATTATGAAGAATAACTTGTAGGATTCGATTGAATTAGTAGCAATGATGAATCTAACAATGACTTATCTTATCTATTGATGAATTGTAACTAGGACGATGGTGATGAATGAAGATTAGGGATCTATTGAAGAAACTAGGGTTTCTCCTTCTCTATCCCTTGTCTTTTCATTGATCATCATTCGGATCTGGCCTTTAGCAAAGAGAATCATCAATTATTGAATCCCTAATTTGCAAAGAAATTAACAAGAATGTGATCTCGATCTAATTTAGGTCATTGATGATTCTTTTCCTTAAAGTTCACAAATCTCATAAGACTTAAGATTAGTATTAGGATTTTATCATCACTTGATCTACCGATTCTCTTGAATCCTTTACAAGCGGAGATTTCACTCACACATCATGAAAATTAAAGAATCAAGAATGAAGAATTTCATAATGCAAGAATGTAAAGAAATCAAGAATTACAATTATCACTTTTATTAATCGATGACTAGGTACACATTCTCTCAATTCGAGGTTACAAGATTTTGCTCTCGATTGCTCCTTTTGAAGAGGTAACTAGTTCCGTCGAAATTCGCTTCGCATCGATCTAGTGAGACTTGGACCTGTCGAGGAACTCGCGCTCTTGTTGAAAACCGGCGTTGCGATAAAGGATCGTTGATTGCTTACTTGATTCGCTTCTGGATGGATCTTGATTTGGCTTTAGAATTGGATTGATTTGGATTTGTGCTAGAATTAACAACTAATTGTGTAACCAACTAATGTACAACCTCCAACCTTAGATCTGGATCCCTTTTTATAAAATTCAAATGAATCTTCCCTCCAAAGCTAGGTTGTTAGAGAGAGACTTCTATAATGAGGTAGGTTGTCAGGGAGAGCCTTCTAGAATGAGCTTGTTACAAGGAGCCTTCTACAAGAAGGTTGTTATGCAGAGCCTTCCAGAATGAGCCACGTGGTAATTAAGCATCTTGAGGAGGCAAGCTTGTTGGGACGAAGCTTCTGGAGAACCGACATCACTTGATTCCCTAACTCGGCTGCGGAACCGCGACAACTCAGCCAAGGAACTGCGGCAACTCGGCCAACTCGGTCGCGGTTCCGCGGCCGTTTGAAGCGCTCTCTGTATCATTTTTCTGTGGTCTTCTTCTGTTGGTCTCTGGGTGTATAATTAATATCTGGAATCTTTTTATCCCCTCTGAATCTTTGCCAGATTTGATTTCTTTGACTTACTGTATTTTATCGGCAAATTTTTCGATTCCGGTTTTTTGACCTGAAGAATTTTCTGTACACAATCTAGATAAAATGTGTTGAGACATACAATATCATGCATGTAGAAATAAACACACAATTTCCTTCCAGAGTATCGATTATATATATAACACTTGGTATTTGGTATTTTCCAGATGAATTTATAATCCGTGTTATATTTACAATAAACACTCTTAGATGATTAGAAAGAGTAGGGCAATTGATGTGTTAAGAATGCAATAGTTTTGACTGATCATGGCCCCCGCCCTCTTGGCATGTCAATTGGCATGGCACTTTGTTCTGTATGGCACTTTGTTCCGTGAGCAAGAACCAGGTCCAGACATTCTCTTCACCTTTGAACAATGGTTCGTCCTCGAACCACAGACCTACTACTGAGGGACCTGGATGAGCCACCATAAATGTAACGACCCACACCCCAGTACAGATGGTATTGTCCGCTCTGGCCGAAACCGCACAATTTTTCCCTTTAGAGCGAACCGGACCCGACCAGGGGCCACTTCCCAGGAGGCCACCCATCCCAAGACTTCCCTGGCCTGAGAATGCTTAACTACGGAGTTCTCAACCTCCTGTAGTGCCGATTCACTTAAAAGGCGTCTCTATAATTAAGGGTGGTATCATTACATTTATAATATAATTTGGTCCTCTTTTGAAATGTGTTCCGAAGATTCCCCATTGTTCTACAGTGGGTCCCATGGACTCAAGAGGTGGCCCCTACAGATTCAAGAGGTGGCCCCCGCCCTCTTGGCATGTTAATTGGTGTGACACTTTGTTCCATGTGGCATTTTGTTCCGTGAGAAAGAACCGGGTCCCGACATAAACTCTAGGAGCAATACCTCGTCAATCTCAACAGCGGCCGGTACATCTGTCTGTACGATAGACGACACAACGATTCCCATAGTAGGTTGTATGTCAACAGACCTCTCAATCTGGCTGGCCTCAAGCAATAGCCCGTCCATCCGTTGCGGATCTAGATAACTCGCCTCAAACGAGAAATCCTAACATAAATGGATAATCTATCTGTTCCTGTGTCATCAGGATAACACCCTAGTCAGTCCTCACCCCCGATGAGCTTGCCCTGACCGTATCTCTAGCCACAGCCCGCGCGGCTCGCGTAGCCATGGTGACAGGAATCACAAGCAAGTATTGATGAGGATAAATCACAAGAACGAATAAAAAAAGGATCTCAAGATATACATATCCTAAGATTACTTAAGCGGAGTATCGTCTCGTAAATATACCGTGGAACATACGTACGGTACGTTACTCTACCTAAGCTACATAATCCATCAGCTAAGGTAAATCTATGTAACGAAAGTTCCGATCTAATACCCCTAAAGTCAAGTCTAAGTTCCGTAAGGTCAAACCTAGGTTCCGAAATATACGCCCTAAACTCCACATTGTCAAACCTAGACTCGAACAAAAATTGAACCTAACGCTCAGATATTAACTTTGTCATGACCCCGAAACGGCACGTGACCGGCACTTGAATCACGTGAAGTTTATAGGACCCCACCGTAACCCAAGTAAGCCGAAAATCAGGAATCTAAACCTTTTTAAGTAAATAATGGAGGTGAAGCATTGAAAAAGGATTATTTATGAAATCAAGTTGCGCTTTTTAAAGTATAAATAAAGTTCGTTGAAAATACAAGTGGAATGTATACTAAAGTTTGAAAATATTTTCATCATTTGAAATTTTGGCAGCACCTCCTTTATAAATTTTGATCAAAACCTGTACATAAATAATAAGTATAATCCGCATCCCCAATCGGGATCTATCTCATCGCCAATGGGCGGAATCACAACCACAAAGTATATACGACGTCCAAGGCGAAGATCAACATAAGAAAAGAGTAAAAGAAATACCAAAAACATCATCAATATCAACTGTAAAGAATATCATACAGGTGATGTCTTTAAGTCCAAAAGAATATACAAATCCGGTCTCTAAGTCCACAAATATACAAGTTTGGTTGATGGGTTTTTTAACTAGATAGTAAATGAATAAAAATATACAAGCGGCGATTACGGTCTATAATGTAACCCACCTACCAAGCAATCACCCAAAAGAAGAAGTGTGCCAGCAAGCCGCTACTGATCCAAGCGGTCGGTCCTGCAAAAAACTGTGGCGTAACGAGGGTGAGTTGCCAACTCATGAATAGAAGACATCATCGGGTAGAAATCGAATGCATAACAATCTACCTAGCTCATACTGTATAATAATATCATACTATGTAGTAACAAATGTGTACGTGTGTATATATATAATACCGTGTCTATATCAATATGTGGTAACATGTCATCCATATGTATGTATGTATGTATGTATGTATGTATGTGTGTCTATATATATATATATATATATATATATCATCTAATGTATGTCTATCAACGACACTCGAAATCATCATAAAACACCGAGTGTCCAGTATCGACAATCGAAATCCTCATAAATCCTGTGTCCAACATCGCACATAAAATCCTCATATTTCAGGCGCCGTCTCTCAGACCGGCTCTCTCTCAGGTATCGTCTTATCGGATCGGCCCTTATACCCATCAGTATCATATCACTCCAGTCGATATCCTTCGGATATCCGCCGAGTCTCATACTGTCACCGGCAGGTAGTATTCCCAGCCACGCTCAACGCCTTTATATACGATCTACTTTCCCCTGGGTACCGTACTGGGTCAACCATGTATCCGCAAATGGTGAATTCTCACTCCTCGAATCGGATAATAATCATAACTCAAAACCGAGAAAACTCATGGTGGACACCGAAATATCATATCAAGAAAAAACCGCGTTTTTAAAATATTCACAAGTTTATAAAATCTTATCTGCGGTTCCTCAAATCTCAAAAATCACATGAAAACACAATCTCATAAGAACATGGTGATAATGGAACAACATTTAAAGGCACAGAACATTAATATAATGCATAACAAGTGTGTTCATATAATCATATTCGTATAAGCAATATAAAGAAAGTACTGTAACACCCTAGTACATTTATACTATATATTTGGGGTATGTCAAATCTTACGACAGATTTCTTTATTATTGTTGTTTGGGTTACGGGTAGTTCATTTAGCAGGTGTGGTTATTATCCGACCCAACCCGCATATTTGAAACCCATCATTGTTCAAGATTACATCAAATATTTTCTAGTAAAGAGGATCCACGTAAATCTGGATAACACGTATATAATATATTTTAGTATCCGCATATCTTTTATAATACAAAATAAAAACCAAATATTATATTTTGATACCTAGCCTTGCATGTCATCACACCCCATAGCATGTGGTTGCACCCATATATCGTGTTCATACCCTAATTGCTAAAACAGACTCATTTTTTATTGCTATGTATATTTACGTAGATCCGTACTTGGGGGTATACATTTTTATTGACTGGATATCACATTGTCATTTTTTATTGCTATGCCCGGAATTTACCGATTTACGGCTTTACCGTATCCGTCTGTATCCGTACTGATAATAGCTTATCTAGTTGCATGCCGGAATGTCACAACGTTATCATACTACTATATTAGTTCAATACGCTATCTAAACTGAATCATACATGGTAATAGACGTGTAATGGCTATTACAGATAGATACATATATATCCTGGCATTAATAGTATTTCGATATTGATTACAGTTTTACATTTGGCATCTATCGGGTAATATACAGTACATGATATATTCACAACACACGACCAGATTTATTACTTGGATATTATCTGTAATGCCAACAATCATGACATTGTTGTCCTGACGGACGTGACTTGTTGTCCGTATAGACAAGACTTATACCTTCTTGATCCTGTGTTGGCATTAGATTTATATCGGCAATACCTGACTTGAACACAGAACCTTGGAGGAAAAGGGAAAATCAAGAATATAATCAAAACGTAACTCAAGTGGATATTATTATTATTTGACGTGATTCCGGGCGTTACGGAATAATCATTATTGTTTGCCGTGATTCCAGGCGTTACAGAATAAATCATTGTTTGTCGTGATTCCGGGCCTTATGGAATAAATCATTGTACCGTGGTCCCGTGGGGCATGAACATGATATATACTGTTAGGTTACGATGAGAATTATGTTAAATAATTTCAAAAACTTATAGAATAGATAACCTTGAAGCACAGACTTTAAGATACACATAACATATATATACCTCATTGTTTTATACCTGTGATTATTATTTACATTCTTGTTTAATCATATCATCCTATCCTAGTTGTTACTATTATTTTGATATTATGACGCACTGACGTCTGGATTTTGTATGGCCCGGTTCTTCTACCTTTATCGCAGGCAGATCATAAGTACTTTAACAATCAAGACGAGCGATGAGGAGCTAGCTATTTAGTTTCTTTTATTTCAGCAGTTTTATTTTATTGATGGGAGCCTATATTGGGACGTGATTCAGATACTATTGTTTATTGGATCTTGATTCGTTTCTGCTATATGCATTTCTTGATTCTGTTTACTGTGGCAGATGGACATGTGTTAGATAGATTATATATTTTGCTGTTCTTGATAGAGGGATGATTCCTGGCCACAGGAAGCATGGTTGGCTATATTACGTGCCATAGTTACGTATCTTGGGAACCGGGGCATGACAGGTTTGTTTGGTATCAGAGCCATAGGATTTAGAGTTAGTCGGGTTTGGTTCTTTTGTAGTTTGGTATTGAACCCAATACACTAATCAGGAAACCCGAAATTAGCAACATGTCCTGTCACATTATTGTCTTGTCATTCAAATTCTTGAATCTTATCTTTCTTTTAACTATTTTATTTTGACGATATGGAAATGACTTTGTATCTCAACTTTGAATTCTCATGATTTCTTATTCCTTCGATTCTAATAGTAGAATTTAGGCAACTTGAATGGGGTTATGTGATTGTAATGGCATGATTACAATGCGGTACTCTATTTAGGTAATCTAGAGCCTTATTTTGATTCATTCTCTTGACTTATGTTCGTTGTATTACCTTGGCTCCTCTCGGCGTCATTGCTTACGAGTTTATGTCTTATTGCGAGCTTGAATCCAGTAACAACGTTATATCATTCCTCTCGTCCCGTAGTGACCAGTCCGTCTGCATTTCAAAGAATAAAGAGAAACACAGGAGAGTATATGATGATTGCAGTAGTTCGAGATTAACCCTAGCGGGAGGTGGTACAGACCGCTTAAAGGCCGATCTGATGTAAGATATTTGATTGAAGAAGTTCTGACAGACCCGCTTCAGTTTATCAGAGTAGCGCAGCGGAAGTGTAGTGGGCTGATAACCCACAAGTCTTAGAACAGACTTGTAAATTCATGATGAAGGGAACTGTTTATGTGTGCACCGATAGTTGTTCGGGAATTCATGGAGGTATTCAAGAAAATCTTGGGTGTATCGTCTAAACGAGATGTGGAGTTTGCGATTGATCTTATTCATGTAGCAGCGCTAATTTCGAAGGCTTATTATCCGATGGAAGTAGAAGAAGTAAAGAAGCAGGTTGCCGAATTACTAAAGAAGGGTTAGATTCGTAGAAGCGGTTCACCATGGGAAGCTCCAGTTTTTCTAGTCAAGAAGAAGGATGGCACACGACGGATGTGCATCGATTATCGAGAATTAAACCGGGTGACTATTAAGAACAAGTACCCAATCCCTCGCATCGGTGAATTATTTGATCAACTCAGTGGCGCGGGGGTATTCTCGAAGTTAGATTTGCGATCTGGATATCATCAAGTTCGAGTGAAATCAGAAGATATTTGCAAGACAGCGTTCCGAACTCGATATGGGCATTATGAGTACTTAGTGATTCCATTCGGAGTTACGAACGCACCGACAATATTCATGGACTTGATGAACCGAATTTTTTCACCATACTTGGACTGGTTCATAGTGGTGTTTATGCTAAGGATCCCAGGAGTGTTATCAGAGCCAAGCTAGATAATTAGACGATGTTAGTAGAATTATGAAACCGAAACAACTCCAAAACACTCGAAACAAAACCTTAGTTTCTATCGAATTTTAAAAGTTCTCTGAAATTTTTTTAAACTGCAGAATGTTGCATGAGATGTAACATGAACACCAGCGCAAAATGAGACATTTTCACCGGGTTTGACCCGGCGAAACTTGTGTAAAAACCGGTCCCACCAGTTTTATTAAGGTGTTTTGGCCTCGTTTCACTTTGGTGTTCTAGGATCTAGGTTTTGGTGTTTCAGGTATTGTTTGTTTTTACTAAAATTGCATGTGATGTTATCTTTCTATAAAGGCAATTCGGAGTGTTTCATAGTCGTAATTTTAACATCGTTTCGGGTAACATTGACGACGTTAAAAAAGTTCGAACGAATATCAAAACCCCATTTTTCACCTCTTTCTGGAAAATTTTCCAAAAGTTGGATTTTTCAAAGTTAAAAATATTCAAAAATCATGCAGGTAATTTCTATGGACCCTGTAACATTTCAAAAAAATAAAATATTATTTTTGGGAATTTTTATAATTAAATAATAAAATATTGAATATTTTGATAAAGCGGTAATTAAATACCGATAAATGGGGGAAAATTTGGAAAAATTATGGAAATTATTAAAAGAGGGTGTTTTATGTGAATTATACAAATTTTAAGTTTTTATGATTAGTTTGACACTAATTTAGTGTTAATCGCGATTAAAAATCGCTAATCACGCTTTAAGCGTATATTGTGCAAAACGTTGTACCGTATCATTTTTACACTTGTTATATTTTTGCATGGCTTTTATTTTGGGTTTACTATTGAGGAGAGAAGGAAAATGGATTAGAAAAGAAAAGAAATTGAATAAAGAATGGAATAGTGTTAGGTATGGGTGAGAGAGAGAAAGAGAGTGTGAGGGGTCAACCTTGTCTTGAGCCATCCCCCATCATTCTGCTTCACTCATTCCCTCTCCCTTCCTCTTGTTACTGCTGCTGCTGCTGCCCTAGCCCCCATCTCCTCTTGTTGCTGCTGCTGCTGCCGCCCTAGCCCCGTCCTCCTCTTCAACCCTCTCAAACTCCATGAAAAACACTCCAAAACCACACCCCCTCTTCACAAAAAATGTGCAGAAGCCCTCAAGAAACCCTTTGGACCAAGAAAGTATTCATTTTGGCGCTGTTGAGAATTCATGAGTGTCTAATGAGGTAATTCCTTCACAATTAGTGTAGTATTTCTTTTGCTTAAGCCTCATTTCAAGTTTGAAATCGATGTCGGGTAGTTTAGTGCGCTTTGGACATTACTAAGGTGTTAGTTATATGTATGCCCTAGAGGCCATTACTATACAGAGGATGTATATTGTAGTGGGTGCTTGGACATATATAGGGAGGACTTTCTTGCTCGACATGATAGTATGCTATCTGGTTGATCTTTACCTTAACGTGTACACTGATTGTCTCTCTGTTACATGTTGGTAAAGCCCTTAGGATGTGTACTTGACTACCTGGACTATGATGCGGATCATACTAGTGGGGACATGGTAGTCCATAAGTACATCCTTCAAGGTCCCTAGTAGTGGGTGTATCGAGACGGGGCATCGATATACCAGAGTAGACTAGCGTATACCTTCTCGACCCATACAGATGGGCGATGGATGATCCCATATCCATTGGTGTTTGACATCAGAGATGATATACGGGTGCTCAGTGGAGACTGGGTACACTGGACGGACTCGCCGAGAACTCCCAGATGGTATTATACCTCACGTCAGATGGCAGTTCTCTGGTGACACTGGTACAGAGTAGTCTGTTGACCCGAGATCGTCATAGAGTCTTGTGTAGTTCCCACTGTGCTTTGATTTCCACCTTACCACGTCCAAGAGGGCGTGAAAAACGGTGGTTTTTGGGTACAGTCCCGAGTCACATGGAGGCAATGAGCGATAGGAGGGGATTCGTCTCTCCCGGTATAGGGGGTTGATGTTGCGCTGTGTTCGATTGGCTATAACCGGAAATCCCTGGCCAGGGTTGCTGAGATTTACTGGTAAGTGTTACCAGTAGTTTCTCGAACTATTATAGACCTCATATCGACACGACTTATCGAACTGTTGGGGTCTGACGTTTACCACCCCTAGGCGAGATATGCGACATATCAGACGACGAGACCGGACTGTACGGTAAATGTTACTGGTTGGATTCACAGGAGTGTGAGCGGGCTTGCTCGTCGATCTTCTGATCGATCAATACCCGGGTGGCCGTTACGTTTAGCAGACCGCTTGCGGCTTGTGGGGTGTTTGATATGATCATCACCTGCTGCCGGCGTATTGACGAGTCTTTAGAGTCCTACACAGAGGTTTCCTGGCTCAAGCAAAACGAAATAGGGACGCATATGAGATATGTGCGGGACCGAGAATGATGCGTGTATGTGATACCGCATTTCATTCTCGCGATGAATGTTTCGATTGGTTGTATGTGATATAACCTAGTTATCGAATCAAAGATTGATTCGATAAGTCGATACATTGGATACTAGTCGGTTATGTGCGACATGACCGGATCATTGAATCAAGTGTTGATTTAATGATTTAATGTATAATTATATATTTGATATATTACTTTGCATTAACTAGTATTGGTTCACTTTAAAGGGATTTTCTCACTTGAATTGTGCAAGTTGTATATGTGATATACTTTTGTGCGCATGATTGTATCATGTTTGATGATACATGCTTATTTGGTTAATTGTAAAGAATTAAACCATGGTTAAATTGATGATTAGGGTTTTGCTTACTTATTTATTTATTTATTTATTCTTTTTGGAAATTAAAAGGATAAATTGATATGGTGGCTTTCTTTGTATCTTTCATGAAGTTTCATGAAGTGTTGAAAATTTGACCACTTTTGTCTCATGCTTAACCCTAACCATTTCACTTAACCATGATTCATTCTCTACACTAAACCATGGTTAGAGTATGATAAGTATTCCTTTTATTTTCATTTTAAAAGCAAGACTTATCATATTCATCTTCTTCTTCTTCTTCATCTTCAAGAAGAAAGCTCACTAGCTTTAATGGCATCTTGAGTAAAAGAGTGAGAAATCCAATTCTAAAGTGAACCCACTTCCTATTTCTTCATCCTCTACCTCTTGCCAAGTAGTATAGGGTGTTTTCTTCACAAGTTTCATGACTTGGTGAAGTGGGAGCTTGATCTAGTGATGCCTCGACGTAGATCATCTTCGGCATCGAAGCCGACGACCAAGCCCGCCCATTTCTCCGATGAAGCCGATGCTAGAGTCCGGGATGCGATTTATACAGCGAGGGGACTTCATCACGGAGCTATGGAGGTGGAGGACCGGATCTACAAAGGTTGTATTTCCGTTCTTTTAGTTAAGTTGTTAACTAGTTTCCTTTTTCGCCTAAAATTCTAGTTAACGATCCGTATTAGGGTTTCTCGGCACTTGTAATTTTTTGAAATTGGCATGGTTGATGCCTTATGAGACCTCATTAGTGTGCCTAGGAACCCTACAGTGGTATCAGAGCCTAGCTAGAGCCTTAGGCGATGAGTAGACGACGTTTGAAATCCGAATCGAACCGAAACCCTAAACCCAAGTTGCTCTCTGGACATTTTTCAAAAACTGGGTTTTTTCCAGATTAAAAATGCTTAAAAAATTCAGCAGGGAATTACAAGAATTACGGTACAAAAATTTCATGATGATGTGTCAATTACGCGGCGGAACCGCGGCAGAAGCATGGCTTCTGCGGCGGTTCCGCGGTCAAATGAAGGGAGATGCCTCTAATTTTTGCACAGTAATTCATATTGTCTGGTGCTGAGTTTTATGGGAATTTTTAATATTTACTCAAGAGTTGACTATTTTGGGTTGTATTGGGAGTTCGTAGATTCGATCGGATTGTCAGACTTCGTCTATGTGTTTTTCCGGATATTTTGGAATATGTTAAAAAGTTCGACCGGATGTAAATACCCAATCTTTCCCCTGCCGGAAAATTTCCAAGTGTTGGATTTTTCCGTGGTTTAAAGACGTTCTAAGTAGTGCAAGTAACGCGATGGTCCCTCTAGAAGACAACAAACCTTAACTCGATTATGTGACCGTCTTGAACTGCCCTTTGAACCTTCGGGTTTGGGGCAGTACGGCGTGCCACATGTGAGGCGTTGGCTTGACCCTTCTACGGCTGGACCGTTGGTACTGAGGCATGAAGTGAATGTCTTTGAACTTATTTCATGTGTTGATCTGTATCGGGAAAACTTGGGTGTTCGATTGTTCGATCGGAAAGTTTAACATTTTCTATTTATCCGGAATGTGATATAATAATTGGAATTCACAAGTAGTTATGAGATAACTGAATGAATGTTATAAATCTAGCAATTTAGTCTCACTTGATCGGTTGCCACGGAATTTTGATGTGATCAAAAGTCCGTCGCAATCACGTAGCGTACGCGGATACTCGCCGAGTAAACTTAATAGACAGCCTCACTCCATAGCCCCGACCAAGTGACTGTAGGAGAACCCCGTCGCCGAAAGCATCCGTTCGGGTGCTAGCGGTAGCGGTGTTCTGTTGGAGATAGTGCCCTCAGAGTCAATTATTGGATCACAGGCACGTGATTGCAATGATTGAGGGAGGACCTATCCCAGGAGGACAGTCTTACTCGAGATGATAGTATGCTATCTGGTTTATCTTTATCATCGTGTACTGCTTTAGGTGACCTGACATGTCGCTATTACACGTTGATAGAGCCCCTAGGATTCTTGCTTGACGACCAGCAGTATGATGGCGATCATATACGTGGGAGCTGGTAGTCTATAAGCACATCCTTAAAAGGTCCCTAGTCGTGGGAGTTTCGAGACTGGGCATCGATATTCCATTAGTAGACTAGTGTATACAGTCGAGACCCCGACGAGGGGCGGTGGCCGGTCTCACAAGCCACTGGTGTCAGTTGGTTCACCTAAGATGTATACAGGTGCTCATTGGGTTATGAGTACACCGGACAGGACTCGCCGGGAACCTGCTAGTTGGGCTTATACCTGACGTCAGATAGCAGTTCCCAGGTGACATGTGTACAGGTTAGTTCATCGACCTGAGGATCGTCATTTGTCTCGTGTGAGTTCCCACTGTGCTTTGATTACTACCCTACCACGGCTCAAAGGAGTCGTGCAAACAGGTTTTAGTTGGGTACAGTCCCGAGCCACATGGAGGCAGTGAGCGGATCTTCAGGGGTTCGTCTCTCCCGGTATTGGGGGTGAGGTCGCGCTGTGTCTAGGAGAGCCATTACGCAAAGCCCTCGGCCGAGGCAGGAGATTTACTGGTAGGTATTCCAGTAGTATCTCAGGGCGTTCTGGGCTACACTCCGACACGACTTGTACCGCTTTTGGGGGTCTGACTTTTACCAACCCCCTAGGCCCGCCATGCGATACTCATGGACGAACGGACCGGACTGTACGGATATTGTCACTGACAGGCTCAGTAGGGTGTCGGGGTGAGCTTCCTCATCGACGTCCCTTTTAGTCAATAGCTGGTGGCCCGTCACGTATTGGCTGATACCTCTGACGTGCTAGTGGTTAAATCCACAGCCATAGTATTGACGAGTCTTTAGAGTCCACCACACTTACAGTTATTCAAGCTTTCGGGCGAAACGCTGTAGAGGCCGTATGGAGATATGGCAGGGTCCGATCAGATACGTGCGGTATTGCACGGATCAGGATCGGACAGTTTTGTACTAGTGGCCGTATAGTAATATGGCAAGGTTCGATCTGATACGTGCGGTATTGCACGGATCAGGATCGAACGGATTTTACTAGTCGGCTTTGGTTTAAGCCGGTACTAGTTTAGTACAGTATAGATTTTGTCTCATTGCATTTGTATCCGGTCGGAATACAGATGCGGGTGTGTATGCACAGTATAGGGGTTTTCCTGTAATTTATTACGGGACCAGTTTTCTGGAGTTGCCAGTTTGCATTCCGTTCCGGCCGGTTTTCCTTTGTTCTTTCCCGGCCGGACTTTTCTGATGGAGGGGGTTATTTGCAGTTTTGCAAATAACACTTTGTGGAGGTTTTTCTTGCAAATGATTTATTATGATAACCTTTTTAGATACCATTCATTTCATGCTTTATGAAGATAAGATGTGGATTTGAGTTGATGTGAGTTTGTGATGATTATGTCTTGATGTGGTCACCACTTCCTTTACCCTACACTCACCTCCCTTCATGCTTCATATTATCTCCTCCACCATTCTCATTTAGATGATAAGTTTTTTCAAGAGAAAAGAGAGAAGAAAAAAAAAGAAAAGAGAGGAAGAAGAAGAGAGAGCTTCATTCTTGAGAGTTTCTTTCTTGATCTCTTTTTCATGCTAGAAAAATGCAAGCACCATTTTTCTAATCCTTGTTTCCTCCATCATCTTCAAATGGCAACAAAACCCAAGTGAGACAATCTACTACACATTCTACAGCACATCTTGAGCATGTCGAGTTGCCGGCTTCATGCGCGAGTTGCCTCGGTATTGAGGCGGGAGCCCGTAAAAGAAGAAGGCGATGTGGTGCCCTTTCCGGCGAGGAGGCGACGATGTGGAGGCAACACTTTCCGCGGGAGATCGGGACGATGACGAGAAGACCGGAGGACTCGGATCACTCGGTATACTTCTCACCCTATCTCTTATTAGCTAGCATTAGGTTAATGGTAAACGATCCGGGTTTTCTTTGTCCGCGGTAGCGCCGGTTTCCGAGTAAGGAAAAAATTTTGATTCCGCAATTTGGCCTCGAGTAAGACGGCCGGGGCGCTGCCGTGGCGCAACATGGTATCAGAGACACGCCATTAACCTTATCTAGCTTGTTCTAATGCGTTTTACTTATCCGATCGACCAAAATCTCAAAAACCGTATTTTAGTTCACATCAGTTTCTGTTGAAATTTTTTGGTGTCTAAAAATTTTTCTGGTGATCTCAGAAAGATGTGCAGGGAGTTATAAGAACTCTGGAGAAAAACGATACAGTGATCCCATAGTGATAGCGCGGAAGCGCGGCAATACCTTCACTTCTGCCGCTCTTCCGCGGCAAGATGGTGGGCCCACTTTATAATTTTTCTTCAGTTGCTTTCTGGGATAGAAATAGGGCTTTTGGGATATTAATATTGGGCCATTTATTTCTGTGAATGCTACAGTTTTCATTTGGGGCCCGCTTGTTAATTATTTGATCGATCGGATATTTTTTAAACACATTATTTCACAGTATTTACATTATATCTGCGACCGTGAATGTCACTCGATCGGTAAATCCGGTCTAACTGCTATAGCCCGGTTAGACGGATTTGCGAACGTGATTTTCACGTTGATGTTCTATGTTTATGCTGTGATGTTGCGGATCGGTCGTGGGGGATAGCCTGGATGCAATGCTAGTGCAGTTTTGTTGTATTATGTACATTTGATATTGCGGGGCGAGCGTCCGACATGTGGACTGCCGTCACTGCCAGTTTGTATTATTCTTTTGGGGCACGACCTGGTTGCGGTCGATGTACCCGGTGTATGTATATTTTACTTTCTGTACTAGGATTGCCCCGCGGTGGGGTGCACGGATAGCCGGGTTCTGGAGGGCAACGGGCCCGCATCTCAGGGCATTGAGACGGAGGGGGCTTCAGTCCAGGATTGGCGGGCTATTCGCCGCACTCGTAGGGGGTACAGGTTGACCCAGGAGGGGTGCCCAAGTTACCGGATTCCGTGAAGTGCTGGGTGGTCCATTCACGGTGCTGGAGGGGGCTGCCTCGCTTCAGGTTTTGGCGGGTGACTTGCCGCGCCCGTAGGGGTCTAGGATTTCATTGCACAGGCTATCCACACGACCAGGGGAACGTCGGGTTTCAGCAGCGGCTCTGTGAAACCCGGGGTTTCCAGATATCTGTATTGTTCTGTGATGCTGTATATTTCTGTGATGTTGCATTTTATCACACCTTGAGCGAAATACTATATATTGGTATATATATTAGTAGATGTTGTATATGTTTTACATCCGCGCTAGTCCAGTCCCCGCTCTGCCGTTAGTTAGCTAACCTAACGGGTGATGACGGGACCCAGTGGCGAATGCGGATGGCATATACGTACGTCAGTATATTTTCGTTCTTTATGGTGTGATCATTTGATGGGACTGCATTGATTCGGATCAATGCAAGTTAAACAAACCTATTCTGATGTTGTTGGAACACTTTTTCAAAAAGCTGTTATTGCAAGGACGTTCACTTTTGTTTTGCATCGTGGTATTCATTTGGAATATCCTGCTCCTCAGTCGACGAGGCAAGGGCCGAGATCCCTTCACCGGGAGTGACCCCTTGGACAGAAGTTTGCGTCAGGGCATTAACTTCACTATAGCCGATTACTTTTGCTTTGCATCGTGGTATTCAGTTGGAATATCCTGCACCTCATTCTACGGGGAAAGAGCCGAGATCCCTTCACCGGGAGTGACCTCTTTAGTAAAGGTTTTCGTCACTATATTTTCTAAAAAGTTATGCAGTTCCTTCAACGATATCAAGTTCATTACGTTAAAGGTTTTCGCCAAAAACCAGCCGTAGCCCTCCGTCATTTCTTACAAGTATTACTTAGTATTCGTGCTGCGTTTGTTGACTGTGTCAAGGCGTAGTGTGCGGTAGCTAAGTAGTGTTTGTTTGCAGCATATTAATGGGATTGGTTAGGACAGTCGTGCGGCCTTGTTGACTGTGTCAAGGGCTCGTACGGGTGGGTTTAATGCAATCCAGGATAATGACGGGCTGAACTTGACTAGGACTCTTTGATTTGTTGACTGTGTCAAGGTCACTTGGGTCCTAGGGGTAAAAATCACATCGGGAGTTTCAAAAGAACTGAAACTTGCCAGGTATGCGCATACCTTCTGGAGTGTGGTGACGTGAGTGGATTCCGTCACGTTATCATGCGATGATAGTTGGATCCCGATTTCCACTGATGAGTTAGTTTACTCCTCGGGTGATCCCGACTAATTCTTCTTTCAGGTTTGGAGGAGAATTTGAGATACAGTGGGAGGTTTCCTGATTAGATAAATTGGTAACCATTCTGATCTAGGTTAGAGTGCACGCTGAGTGTTTCTTTTCTCTCTCTCTGGCAGCGACCATTGACCCGACCCTGGACTATAACTCAGTGACCAAGTTGACCGAACCTTCTTAACACTGGCTTTTTGGATTGTCAGAGTTGCAGACCTCATTGCCACTCCTACTTTTACCCTTTTCTCCAGGACACCCCATTTTACTACGAACGTCCACTTCCATTGGACAAAACCATCGTATGGTTATATACGAACTCGAAGGACTTCGAGGATGGTTTCTGGTTCTGGAGAAAACGGATAGGATTATTCAGTTGTCTTTTCTTTTCACCTTCTCTCAGGTTGCGAGTACTCCTTGGTTTAGGAGTAGTACACCTATTACGCAAATTGGATAGTCTTCTTCCAAACCTTAGGCTGGTGCCGACCGGTAGGGAATGAAGAAAACCAATTAGCATAACGATGGTGTGCAGAAGGTATTAAGTTAAGACAAAGCAAGGGATTAGTAGGAGGGCAAAGTAAGTTGCGACTGATATTCACGACCAAACCAAGTATTTCTTCGCTAATCCTAAATCAACTTTGTATTTCTCCAGGACACTCCGTGTCACTACGAAGATCCACAGATTATTGGATACTCCATCGTATGGTTATATACGAACTCGAAAGGAACTTGTTCCAGTTCGGGGATGGATTCTGGTTCAGGAGAAATAGGAATAAAGTACATTCAGGTGTCTTTTATCTTCACCTTCTCTCGCATTGCGAGTGTTCCTAGGATTAGGACAGTACACCCTTTATGCTTTTTGGATAGTCTTCTTCCAAACCATAGGCTGGTGCCGAACGGTAGGGAAGGAAGAAAACCATTTGGCTTAAAGGGGTGTACAGAAGGTAATGACTAAAGACAAATAAAGGGATTTGGACAGATGGCAAAGAGATATACGGTTACAGTTGTGAATCTGGATAATGGAAGAGGCATTACTAGGAATACCAGGATACCCCGACGAAACATTTCAATGTTTCAGTTTCACTGTGTACTGTTAATAGAAAACTGATTTCCCGATTATACACTTGCTCCAGGGTATGTATTTACCAGGTTGGATTCTCACATCTGTATGGTTTTACAGATGATGAGTGGGAGTAAGTTATTGGGAATTGGGTGATCATCCTCATTATATCGGGATTCGTTGTAATCGGTGATATTTGAGGAAGTCACCTGGGTTGTTTGCCGGTCGGCAAATATTTGGTTTTGAATATCCGCTGTTGTGCACCAATTTCAAATCGATATATCTGTACGTCTATTTTCATAGAGTGAGATGTACCTTTTGATATTATGTCGATGACATTTACCTATATCAGTGGATGGTTAGGTAAGGAGCATTAAACAGCGGTGTAATTCTTCTTAACCATAAGTACAGTTTTCAACCTACGACGCACAGTGAAAGAGTTGTTAGACTCAGCGGACTTATACAGAGTATTGTATGTTGTCCAGTGTCCATTAGGACAGAGGGGTTGGTCCTCATACTATATTCTGTTTACTTTTAACTTCTCTAGTTCTTAGACATGTGCTTCGTGGAAACACAGGGTCTAAGTTTTTGAGGAGTTATAGGTATTTGAATAGAGTAGAGAACCAGGTATGGCAAGTATCGGGATTCTTCAAAGTGATCGAAGATGTAGATACTTGTGTATGGTATTCAGTTGATAGTAATGATAAAGAGAAATTGCTTCTCTTTCAGGTTACTCATAATTGGAAGCATTCCTAAGTTGAGTAACGCTGATCGGCCTCCTTCCATTTAGTTGACATGCACTGGAGACAGCTGCATGATTTGAATCTGGTTCAATTAAATCAGTGCCTCTGGTTCTATATTGGATATAGAACAGTTCATATCTTAACATTGTTAAGGTACGGGGAGTTGTCCGGCTTATGCTTAAAACCAGACTCCGGATAACTCAAGGCACGTTTCTGTAATGGCTGTTTGTGGGTTGACCCAGGCTATGACGAGGGTTGACTTTCTACCATCTGGCAGATCAATAGAAATATTGTTCTAGACTCGCCACAGTTTTATTAAAAATGGATTTTTTTCAAAAATAGAAGTGGGAGTATGGTAGAACTGGAAGTGATTCCAGAACCGCAAACGATTACTGAAGATTTGATAAGGAACCTAAAGATTCAATCTGATTTGACATTCCATTGGCCACTCCGCAGATAAGGTGGGTAACTTCAGGCACCCGAAAGGTACTCCGGTAGCCTCAAGGACGGTGACAGGGAAGTTCTTGTTTACCCACACTTGCCATTGTTGTTGTTCCAGGCTGCGAGACCCGGCAGGAGGATGAGTATAGCGTCGTTCTAAATTAGCTTTAGAAGTGCACGTCTATATGACTCTGGCAGAGGGTTGTCGTAGTCAGTGGGAGCAGCGGAAGCATTGGTGGACATCAGGCTTATGTCTATTTATAGACTAGAGCAGATATAGCGGAGTTAGATCATCTGTTTCTGATGTGACAGTCATGGGTTTGACGTCATCAGAATAGGGGATGGATCTGTTGAGAAGGTAGTAGGAAGTGATATTCCTATACTACGATCGGTTATACTTTGGTCGTCACACAGTGTTTTCTCCACATGGGACTTGGATATTATATCAGACAAACTGGTTACTAGACCTATGGTTTTAGATCTAGATTTGGGTGGTTTCCCAATCAGGGTACTTTGACAGCATTCTAAGAGTATTTAGAATGGACGACTCCTGGCACGGTAGTACACCTGCAGGTAATGGAGTCACCCTCTCTAAAGGTGTCTTACAGACTAAAGGGGAGAGGGATACGCATGATTGACAGATCACTTGCTTAGGCAATTGAGTCAATCATGAGATGTCAAGTACCACACCAGATGTTGTTCTTGCAGTAGGTGCAATAAGTTGATATTAATTCAATCCTGGAAAAACAGTCGGAAGCAGTTTTAGAACATAAGTGAATGTTCTAGGGACATGATAACGGCTGTCTCCTTTAGGAGACGGTTATCACTCCAGGCTTCCAAGGTGACATGGACGACAAGGAGGTTGTCAGAGTTATAGTTCTCCCTCTGACGAGGGGCAGTATTTTGGACAGGTGGTCCAGGGCAATACTGAGGGTGACATGGCGCAGGATACTGATTAAGTTCAGTAGATGATACAGTCTAAGAAGTTTGGATTTGGAGTTCATTTATGAGCTAGGTCCCATCAGACATCCAGACATTCTAAGACAGGTATTGCTCATTTCGGGAGATGGCTTTCTCCGCGAACTTGAGATATAGAGAGACATAGAAAGAAACATCACAGCGGATCCACTCACTGAGGCTATTCCTCGAACGCAATAGTTTCGCAAACGAGCTTTGTGAGACTGACTAGTAGAGGAGTTGGGTGTTCGGTATCACACGGGCTGTGAGTATGCGACATCGCAATAATTAGCCTTGAGTGCAAGTGGGAGATTGTTGGAGATAGTGCCCTCAGAGTCAATTATTGGATCACAGGCACGTGATTGCAATGATTGAGGGAGGACCTATCCCAGGAGGACAGTCTTACTCGAGATGATAGTATGCTATCTGGTTTATCTTTATCATCGTGTACTGCTTTAGGTGACCTGACATGTCGCTATTACACGTTGATAGAGCCCCTAGGATTCTTGCTTGACGACCAGCAGTATGATGGCGATCATATACGTGGGAGCTGGTAGTCTATAAGCACATCCTTAAAAGGTCCCTAGTCGTGGGAGTTTCGAGACTGGGCATCGATACTCCATTAGTAGACTAGTGTATACAGTCGAGACCCCGACGAGGGGCGGTGGCCGGTCTCACAAGCCACTGGTGTCAGTTGGTTCACCTAAGATGTATACAGGTGCTCATTGGGTTATGAGTACACCGGACAGGACTCGCCGGGAACCTGCTAGTTGGGCTTATACCTGACGTCAGATAGCAGTTCCCAGATGACATGTGTACAGGTTAGTTCATCGACCTGAGGATCGTCATTTGTCTCGTGTGAGTTCCCACTGTGCTTTGATTACTACCCTACCACGGCTCAAAGGAGTCGTGCAAACAGGTTTTAGTTGGGTACAGTCCCGAGCCACATGGAGGCAGTGAGCGGATCTTCAGGGGTTCGTCTCTCCCGGTATTGGGGGTGAGGTCGCGCTGTGTCTAGGAGAGCCATTACGCAAAGCCCTCGGCCGAGGCAGGAGATTTACTGGTAGGTATTCCAGTAGTATCTCAGGGCGTTCTGGGCTACACTCCGACACGACTTGTACCGCTTTTGGGGGTCTGACTTTTACCAACCCCCTAGGCCCGCCATGCGATACTCATAGACGAACGGACCGGACTGTACGGATATTGTCACTGACAGGCTCAGTAGGGTGTCGGGGTGAGCTTCCTCATCGACGTCCCTTTTAGTCAATAGCTGGTGGCCCGTCACGTATTGGCTGATACCTCTGACGTGCTAATGGTTAAATCCACAGCCATAGTATTGACGAGTCTTTAGAGTCCACCACACTTACAGTTACTCAAGCTTTCGGGCGAAACGCTGTAGAGGCCGTATGGAGATATGGCAGGGTCCGATCAGATACGTGCGGTATTGCACGGATCAGGATCGGACAGTTTTGTACTAGTGGCCGTATAGTAATATGGCAAGGTTCGATCTGATACGTGCGGTATTGCACGGATCAGGATCGAACGGATTTTACTAGTCGGCTTTGGTTTAAGCCGGTACTAGTTTAGTACAGTGTAGATTTTGTCTCATTGCATTTGTATCCGGTCGGAATACAGATGCGGGTGTGTATGCACAGTATAGGGGTTTTCCTGTAATTTATTACGGGACCAGTTTTCTGGAGTTGCCAGTTTGCATTCCGTTCCGGCCGGTTTTCCTTTGTTCTTTCCCGGCCGGACTTTTCTGATGGAGGGGGTTATTTGCAGTTTTGCAAATAACACTTTGTGGAGGTTTTTCTTGCAAATGATTTATTATGATAACCTTTTTAGATACCATTCATTTCATGCTTTATGAAGATAAGATGTGGATTTGAGTTGATGTGAGTTTGTGATGATTATGTCTTGATGTGGTCACCACTTCCTTTACCCTACACTCACCTCCCTTCATGCTTCATATTATCTCCTCCACCATTCTCATTTAGATGATAAGTTTTTTCAAAAGAAAAGAGAGAAGAAAAAAAAAGAAAAGAGAGGAAGAAGAAGAGAGAGCTTCATTCTTGAGAGTTTCTTTCTTGATCTCTTTTTCATGCTAGAAAAATGCAAGCACCATTTTTCTAATCCTTGTTTCCTCCATCATCTTCAAATGGCAACAAAACCCAAGTGAGACAATCTACTACACATTCTACAGCACATCTTGAGCATGTCGAGTTGCCGGCTTCATGCGCGAGTTGCCTCGGTATTGAGGCGGGAGCCCGTAAAAGAAGAAGGCGATGTGGTGCCCTTTCCGGCGAGGAGGCGACGATGTGGAGGCAACACTTTCCGCGGGAGATCGGGACGATGACGAGAAGACCGGAGGACTCGGATCACTCGGTATACTTCTCACCCTATCTCTTATTAGCTAGCATTAGGTTAATGGTAAACGATCCGGGTTTTCTTTGTCCGCGGTAGCGCCGGTTTCCGAGTAAGGAAAAAATTTTGATTCCGCAATTTGGCCTCGAGTAAGACGGCCGGGGCGCTGCCGTGGCGCAACATGTTCCGCCTTGGTGCACTTCGTCGACGGCGTCGGGGGTGCGGCCGCCTACTAAAGTTTGCGACGAGCATTCGATCAGTATGTCGGGAATCCTGTTGAATTGCCCGACTTGATATTGAAAAGTGTTTTCGATAATGAGACTAAAATGCGGGGTTTATAATTGTTAGGCATGTGATGTCTAAGGAATTCATTTGATTAGGCATGCGATGTCTATGCAGGTTGCGGATTCCAACTGTTGTAGTTTTACACTTTCTTTTCTGTGACCGTAAGTGTAATATGTGATATCACCGGTTTCGTTGCTATATGTCAACGACAATTGGGATGCGCATATTTACTTACGTTGATGACATGTGATGTTATGTGTTACTGGATATGTTATATTGGATCGTCGTGTTTGAATAGCCGGGGGTTTTTATGTGAGATGAGTGTTTTCATTTTCATTCATGTAAAAACTTGTATGTAATATTCTTTTATTGGGGCACTTCCAGGTTGCGGAAGATGTCACCGTTTGTATATTATTTACTTTTCCGCATTAGGATAGACCCAAGGAGGGGAGCACAAGTAACCGGGTTCTAGGGTCCAGTGGGAGACCATCTCGAGGAGTCGAGTCCGGGTCTCCTAACCCTAGAATTGGTAGGGTTGCTTGCCGCTCTCGTAGGGGTCTAGGGGTGTGGGATTGGCTATTCATCACGACCGTGGAATCCGTGTTTTATACTGGCTCGTATTGAAAACACGGACGTCCTAGTACATCCAATATTTCATATGTTTCTTCTGCTATGATATCTGTGATGTGATCATGTGATGTTCTGTGATGGATACTGTATATAGTATATATGATATATTATATAGATGTTACTTATGTTTTACACCCGTGCTAGCCCTGCCCCGCTCTGCCGTTAGTTACCTAACCTAACGGTGCATGAGGGGACATCGAGGCGAATGCGGATGGCATAAGTGTACGTCGTATTTATCTGTGATGTTTAGGTACTTAAATGATGGGACTTTATTAATGTGATTAATGAAATAAAAGAAACCTAAGATGTTGTAGAATCGAATTTCAAAAATAAAACAGGTAGCTACAGTTCTTGCTTTGCACAGCGGTATATGTGATATATCCTGCACCTTATTCGATAAGGAAAGGACCGAGATCTCTTCACCGGGAGTGACTCCTTTAGCAATAACTGGTAGATGCTACACACTCGGTTTGTCTTTTGATTGCTTTTAAGAGTTCTGCTTTGCACAGTGATATATATGATATATCCCGCACCTCATTCGACGAGGAAAGGGCCGACGATCCCTTCACCGGGAGTGACCCCTTTAGCAAAACTAGAAAAGCCTAAAAAACACTCCATTTCAAAATTATTCGATCCTACAACGATATCAAGTTCATTACGCAATAGGTTTTCAGAAAAACCTGTCGTAGCCCTCCGTCATTTCAGATAAGTAGTAGTTAGTATTCGTGCTACGTTTGTTGGCCTTTGTCAAGGCGTAGTGTGCGGTAGCTGACTGGTGCTTATCTGCTTATGCATATGATGCAGATTGGATTAGGGTAGTCGTGCGACCTTGTTGGCCTTTGTCAAGGGCCGTGCGGGTGGGTTTAATTCAATCAAGAAATGACGGGTTGAACTTGACCAGCAGCCTATGGTTTGTTGGCCTTTGTCAAGGTCATAGGAGGCTAGGAGCAAAATTATCGGGAATTTCAAGTGTTGAAATTTGCAATGAGATTGCATACCTTCTATGAGATAGTTGGATCCCGATACCCGCTGCGAGTAAGAGTTACTCCTGGGAGAGTTTTACACATTACAATTAGCCGATCAAGTAGGTGTCTAGAAAGGTGTTAACGAGGTTACGCCTCTGGGAAAACGAGGTTTACATTAATTAGGTTCGTGCGAAAGCAGGGGGACCTCCCTCAAAGTACCGACACTGGCCTGGCTGAAAGATTGGCGAACTTGTAGCGTGTAATTAATCCCGGCTAGTCTTTCCTTTTAGGGTTTGAAGGAAGATTTGATTAAAACAGTGGGAGCCATCCTGATTAGATAAAATAATAACCAATCTATTCTTGCAAGAGCGCACGCTGAGTGTTTTCTTCTCTCTCTCTCCAGGTAGCGACCATATCATGCCTTAATCAAGATAATAATACGGAATATTGACCGAACCCGCTTGTTATACTGAGCTGGGGAACGTTGGTCCCGCTCCAACTTATAATTGTTATAAGACAAAGTAAGAAATTGGGGAATACCAGAATTCCCGTGCCGCCCAAACGAAGAAAGTGCATGTTGATGCATCATCTTCGGGTGTGTTCGTTACAAAGAACTGTTTCTCTGTATCCTCTACGTCCTGGGTATGTGATACCAGATCAGGATCCCAGATATGTAATCTGTTACATAGGGCTGCAGCTAGGTAGAGAACTGAGAACGGATGATAAGTTTCATGAGACAGAAAACGGGGCAAGTGTTGCAGCCAAGTCTGTTGGTCACTGTCACCCTGTATTCCAAATACATTGATTCTGAACGAATGTTATCAGATACCGAACCTGATATACAAAATCATATCAGTCTCTTTATCAGTAAAGAAAGGATATAATTTTATATTGTTGGATAATGTTTTGAACATTTCCTATATCAAAAGTTGATCGGTTCAGGCACGTTATCTAAAAGCATTGATGTTCTAAATCAAACTACAGTTCTTAGTATACGGAACACACACAAGAGGAAGAGTTCAGAAATGAACGAATCCTTCTTGAGGCATTGTAGACTAAGTCATATCAATGCGATCCGACTGGCTGAAGTTACATTTTAGATGCATATTTAAATCAGTTTGAATTTACATCTTATGAAACTTGCCAGTCATGTCACAGAGATAAGATGACCATAGCTCCGTTTACTGGAAACAGAGAAAGTGTCACGCCCCGCTTCCCAAAATACGGAATACGAGGGGTAGACAAGGCCAGCCATGCTCCTACGGTCAAGGAAAAGTCCTGCCGTAGTCACACTTCGGCTTCTAGTTTATCATGGTAAACAGTAAAAGGTGCGCAGGTAATGAGAAATGCAGTAACTGAAAGAAACAATGTAAAGACTGACCTGAAGTGGAACAAACGAATGTGACTCGGAATGGCAAGTCAAAAAGTCTGTGATGCACGTCTAGTTCTGTCCAGGCTAAATCTTCTCCTCACACTGAGCATGCATACTCAGGTCGTCAGAGCGACACAATAGCAATATAATATATATAAAATCAAGTGACAGTTCTAACAGTGGTAATGGATATGAATAACAGTAAATCAACGACAGCATGAATATGAATGTGCAGTAATCAATGCAGCGGAACAGTAAAGCAGTATAACAATACGTCACGTATCCCAACACAGTATATAAGGAATATAAATGCCAGTATCCCTATCAGTCTCTAAGTCTCACTGTACAGGTCACTAAGCCTATCGTCAGTCCAAGTATGAGAGTCAACCACTCGCGAGTGTCCTCCACCCAAGGGTAGAACCCAAGGGCAAGGGACCACGGGCCCAACATGTAACAAGAATATCACGGTGTATATATCACATACCTTGTAAATCTCCATATAACTCCCTAAATATATAAGCCGGTATGGGACTCCCGAGATTCTGTTGAACTCACACTTAAACTACCCCACACCCCGTGGTCTACATCAAACGCTAACCATCATCCTAAATACTAATCAATCCGTGACAAGTCTGCGCGAGAACTGGAGGCAGGACCTCCATCAAGCACGTCCCGACTAATACCTAAGATAAATGGCAGTGTCGGATGCCTTATCCGTGACACCCGTGCAAGCACTTCCATAAGTGTCCCATACCACTTATAGTCACACGTACACGCATCCCACAGACGTCGACAATGCAAAAGAACAATAGGGTCACTGATTGTGTACAAGTACGTATCACTTTCACTTATTCACGGATACACGAACAAAGACGTACTTGCCACAATCACCACTAAAATCTAACACTGGGTGAATGCACGACATCACTAGGTAATCACTACAATGATATGGGTATGATATGATGCGTGAACAAGTATATAAGCACGATTAAGGTGTCACAAAAGAACAGTATTCTATTACTTGCACGATTTACCATGAAACGTACGTATATAATTTAGCGAAACGATAAACAGGTAGTAATTAGTATGTTCAGTTATCTATCCATCAAATTTGGTTTCAAGCCAATCGGGTTCCAGGATTACTAATTATAACCATTTCATTTTAAGCGCTCGCGGCTGGAAATCCGGTTTCAGAATCAGAAATCCGTTTCGCAACGCATTTTAATCCCAGTTGGGATTGGATTTTAGCAATGATACAGTTGGATGAATTCTAGGGTTTTCAGTAAGGTTTTCAACGCAACAGACGGATCTTTGTTCGTATCTGTACGTCAGGAGTTATACAATGTTTAACACTAATATGTCAGTTCTGATTCTGCTGGGACTGTTAGGCGTCCCGATCTTTTAAATTACAGAATAAATAACAAATGTTAACGAAACAGAATAAAATCAATTGTGTTGTCTATCTAACAGTTTCATCTGTAATAAACAGCGGAGTTCCGTAACCTACGAGTTAAGGAAATCCTGTGGTAACCATTATGGTACAGTAACCAACAATTGGAGTCGCTCTGGACTGCAGTCCAGAGTCGCACTCCGATCCAAATATCATCACAGTTTAAGTACAGGAATATCTGGAAACTGGTATAGGGTTAAAGTTCGTCGAGTCGGCTTCGAATTGAGCTCTTGAACGCACCATTCTAATATGTATATGATTTATGGTGAATTTAACGGTTTTCAGATGCAACAGAATTACAGTTTTACGGTTAAACTTGGGGGCAGTTGTTTTAGTCGTTAACGATCAAATTATCCAACGAAATTCATACACTAAGTTCAAAGCCATACGGGCCAAGCAAAAATATTTAGTTCCGCCAAATTTTATAATGATTTCCTAAGGGAACAAGCATCGAACAGTTACGACACATAATTTATCTAAACTTGCAACTTTATGATATATGTAATTAAAGATCGTAACTTAGCTAAATAGCATGTAAGCAAGTAGAAAACTTGCCTGGAGGCGTCTTGGCGATGCTCGGCAGTGATAACGGCATGATCGTGACACACGCGCGGCTCGGCACCTGACTTGGCTCGATCACGAGTCTCGGCACGACGGCTCGCAGTTTGGTGGTCGGGGCTCGTCTGTGAAGCTTGGATCTTGTGCGTCAAGGGGTTCGACGATGGGTGATGATGACGATGGTGAGAGTGTTAGAGAGAGAGAGAGAGAGAGAGAGAAAGTTAGAGACAGAGAGAGTGAGAGATGGCTGAGAGAAAGAAGTGAGTGAGAGAGAGTTAGAGAGAGAGAGAGTCAGAAAGAGAGAGAGCTGGAGTAGACAGAGAGAGAGAGGGTGTAGACAGGGAAAGTGGGAGCTGGGAGAGAAGGAGAGGGGAACAGAGTGAGAGAGAGGTGCAGGGAGAGAGAGAGGGACAATGAGGAGAAGAGAGAGAGAGAGAGAAAGAGAGACTGAGAGTGAAGGAGAGAACAGAGGGTGAGATCTGAGTGACGACGAGAATGGCGACGATGATGACGACGAGGATGATGACGCGGAAGAGGTCGACGACGAGACGAGGAGCTCGCCGGCGTCGGGGCAGGAGACTCGGTGTGCAGGTGGGTGGGTGCAGGGGAGTGAGCGGAAAATGGGATGGGAAGAGAGATGAGGGAGTCGACTGGGGTGATGTTGCTGACGACGAGGGGAGGTCGAAGGTGCGTACTGGGGTCTCGTGGAGGATGAAGGAGAGAGTGGGGAGCTCGGGCTTAATGGTGTCGACGGTGGAGGTGAGGGAGAGAGGAACAGTGATGAGAGTTGGAGAGATGGGGGTTAGAGAGGGGGGTGCGCACGTCAAGGTAACGGCGCACGAGTCGTGGGGAGAACGGCAGCGCGTGGGCGTTGGTGGAGGTGAGGAACGCGGGCGTGAGCGGAGGAGGCGGGAAAAAGAGCCGTTGCGAGGTAGGAGATGAGTGGGTAGCGGGTCGGGTCGAGGAAGAAGCGGGCGTGGGCTGAAGGAGAGAGGAGTGGGCCGGGCCAGTGAATTAAAAAGAATTCCCAAGAATTAAATGTGAGGAGCCGGGCCGGCTGGGTGGGCTGGGAAAAGAAAAAGGATTTTAGTAAATAGAAGGGGCCGGGCTGAGAATTGGGGGAAAAATTGGAGAAAGAAAACGGCCGAGAGTGGGCTGGGCTACGGAAAATATAGGGAAAAGGACTTAACTATTATATGGGGCTGGTTAGAGGAAAAATGAAAGTGAGGATTTGGGCTAAAATTTGGTTAATTACTAAACGAAAAAGAAAGTGAGCTGAGGCACTGGGCCGCTGGAAAAACTGGGGAAATAAATTGAAATGGGAACGGGCTTAATAAAAAATAAATTTATATAAAAGAATGGGACCTGGGGTTCTATTAAAAGAAAAAAAGTGTTGGCTAAGGAAATTTGTTGGAAAATATATAATAGGGTTTTTATTGATAAAAGGGAGATGGGAGTTTAGAAGAAATAAAAATTATAAATAAATACAATTCAAGAATAACAAAATACAGATTATAGGTATAAAAGGGGCTGGGCATTACAGAAAGAGTTAGTGAACTCTTGGGATGATACATGTTGATGTATGTAAGGTTCCCTGTCTACACATGCCAAGACCGGTTCCTTGTACTTCATTACATTCTCTGATAATCTCTTTAGATTCAGACATATGTTCTTGTTGAAACACAAGTCCGAACCTTTTGAGATATTCACAGAATATAAGTTAGAAGTAGAGAACCAATACGGGTATAAGTATTATGTCCTTTGATGAGATCAAGGAGGAGAATACTTGAGCACGGAATTCCTGGACTATTCTAAAGGAGAATGAGATTCTCTCTCAGCATTACTCCTCCGTATACACCATAGCACGATGGTATATCGGGGCAGAGCAATCACACCCTATGTGATAAGGTGTGCTCTATGATGAGTAATACTGAGTTATCTGTTTCCTTTTTGGGAGTTATGCGCTTGAGAAGCTGCATACCTATTGAATAGGGTTCGAATCAAATCAGTTGCCTACCACTTCATATGTGATATGGAAAGGGAAGAGCCTATATCTTAAGTTAGTTAAGATTTGGGGTTGTCCGGCCTATGTCTAAAAGCAAAATCCGGACAAGCTCGAGGCAAGGTCAGTTATGTAGAACTGGAAATGTTCCAGCTATACAAACTGCAGCTGATGATTTGAAAGAACCAAAGGATTCAATAGTTACCAACGAACCTCATCCTCTCCGCCGATCTAGTAAGGTTTCTCACCCACCTGAGAGATACTTCTGTTTCTCTATGACAGTGGGAGCGAGGATTCCATCATGAGATGATAACCCAACTAGTTTCGAGCTGGACATCAGGAGTGGGACTCTATAAGAATGGCTGGATGCTTAGCGATCTGAGATGGAATCCATATACACCAACAAAGTATGGACTTTGGTTGCTATATCTGAAGGGTTAAATCCCCATCAGGAGCAAGTATATCTTGAGAAGATTACTTGGTGTAGATGGAAAAGTTGAGACTTTCAAAGCTAGACATGTTAAACCTTTTCGTCATCGACCAGGTGTGGATAATGATGAAACCTTTTCAAGTGGCTATGCTTAAGTCCATCCAGATCCTACTTGCCACGGCTACATACCATGACTACGATATCTGGCGGTTGGGTGCAATGACTGCTTTTCTAAATGATGTTTTAGAAGAGAGAGTCTATAAGTACACAGTCAGAGGGCTTCGTAAACAGTGGGAGCAGCGGAAACGTGCACAAGATGCTTTATAAGTTAAAGCAGGCATCGCGGAGTTGGAACATCTGTTTTGATGTGTTAGTCAAAGAGTTTGATATCATCAAAATGGTAGATGAACCTTGTATAAACAAAAAGGTAGTAGGGAGTATGGTGATGATCCTCGTAGAGTACGTGGTTGACATACTCTTGATAAGAAAGGAGTTTCCTATGCTACGCTCGGTCAATCTCCGCTTATCACAAGGATTCTCCATATAGGATCAAAGTGATACCTCCTAAATCCTGGGTTTTGGATCTATGAGATAGATCTAATTGGATGTTAGGATTCTCACTAGTTGTAGTGAGATGGTATCAATCGATCCTGGGGAGAATCACTGGAAGGGTTCCAGGGTGATAAGAACGACTGAAAGTCAGTCACAGGCATTGTCTTTACCCTCAGTAAAGGGACGGTATGTTGGAAGGGTTCCAAGCTAGATACCGTGGCATACTAGACGATAAAGGCTCGATACATCGCTACTTAAGATGCTACCAAAGAGACAGTCTGGATGTATTTTCGTTCATGAGATGAACTTAGTTCCTCCCATTGTATGACAATGGAGTTGTGGCTTATGCCAAGGAACGTCCGTCCCATCAGTGATCCAGACATATTCTAAGGCAGTATCACCTGATCATGGAGATAGTTGATCTCCAGGGTGATCGAGGTTAGGAGAGTAGACTCAGAGGACAACACGGCGGATCCACTCACAAAGGCCTTTTCCCAGAGAGAGACTTTTATGGGATGGTTGAGTATGAGATACTACAACCACTGCTATCAGATGGCCCTAGTGCAAGTGGGAGATTGTTAGTTATATGTATGCCCTAGAGGCCATTACTATACAGAGGATGTATATTGTAGTGGGTGCTTGGACATATATAGGGAGGACTTTCTTGCTCGACATGATTGTATGCTATCTGGTTGATCTTTACCTTAACGTGTACACTGATTGTCTCTCTGTTACATGTTGGTAAAGCCCTTAGGATGTGTACTTGACTACCTGGACTATGATGCGGATCATACTAGTGGGGACATGGTAGTCCATAAGTACATCCTTCAAGGTCCCTAGTCGTGGGTGTATCGAGACGGGGCATCGATATACCAGAGTAGACTAGCGTATACCTTCTCGACCCATACAGATGGACGATGGATGATCCCATATCCATTGGTGTTTGACATCAGAGATGATATACGGGTGCTCAGTGGAGACTGGGTACACTGGACGGACTCGCCGAGAACTCCCAGATGGTATTATACCTCACGTCAGATGGCAGTTCTCTGGTGACACTGGTACAGAGTAGTCTGTTGACCCGAGATCGTCATAGAGTCTTGTGTGGTTCCCACTGTGCTTTGATTTCCACCTTACCACGTCCAAGAGGGCGTGCAAAACGGTAGTTTTTGGGTACAGTCCCGAGTCACATGGAGGTAATGAGCGATAGGAGGGGATTCGTCTTTCCCGGTATAGGGGGTTGATGTTGCGCTGTGTTCGATTGGCTATAACCGGAAATCCCTGGCCAGGGTTGCTGAGATTTACTGGTAAGTGTTACCAGTAGTTTCTCGAACTATTATAGACCTCATATCGACACGACTTATCGAACTGTTGGGGTCTGACGTTTACCACCCCTAGGCGAGATATGCGACATATCAGACGACGAGACCGGACTGTACGGTAAGTGTTACTGGTTGGATTCACAGGAGTGTGAGCGGGCTTGCTCGTCGATCTTCTGATCGCTCAATACCCGGGTGGCCGTTACGTTTAGCAGACCGCTTGCGGCTTGTAGGTGTTTGATATGATCATCACCTGCTACCGGCGTATTGACGAGTCTTTAGAGTGCTACACAGAGGTTTCCTGGCTCAAGCGAAACGAAATAGGGACGCATATGAGATATGTGCGGGACCGAGAATGATGCGTGTATGTGATACCGCATTTCATTCTCGCGATGAATGTTTCGATTGGTTGTATGTGATATAACCTAGTTATCGAATCAAAGATTGATTCGATAAGTCGATACATTGGATACTAGTCGGTTATGTGCGACATGACCGGATCATTGAATCAAGTGTTGATTTAATGATTTAATGTATAATTATATATTTGATATATTACTTTGCATTAACTAGTATTGGTTCACTTTAAAGGGATTTTCTCACTTGAATTGTGCAAGTTGTATATGTGATATACTTTTGTGCACATGATTGTATCATGTTTGATGATACATACTTATTTGGTTAAGTGTAAAGAATTAAACCATGGTTAAATTGATGATTAGGTTTTTGCTTACTTATTTATTTATTTATTTATTCTTTTTGGAAATTAAAAGGATAAATTGATATGGTGGCTTTCTTTGTATCTTTCATGAAGCTTCATGAAGTGTTGAAAGTTTGACCACTTTTGTCTCATGCTTAACCCTAACCATTTCACTTAACCATGATTCATTCTCTACACTAAACCATAGTTAGAGTATGATAAGTATTCCTTTTATTTTCATTTTAAAAGCAAGACTTATCATATTCATCTTCTTCTTCTTCATCTTCAAGAAGAAAGCTCACTAGCTTTAATGGCATCTTGAGTAAAAGAGTGAGAAATCCAATTCTAAAGTGAACCCACTTCCTATTTTTTCATCCTCTACCTCTTGCCAAGTAGTATAGGGTGTTTTCTTCACAAGTTTCATAACTTGGTGAAGTGGGAGCTTGATCTAGTGATGCCTCGACGTAGATCATCTTCGGCATCGAAGCCGACGACCAAGCCCGCCCATTTCTCCGATGAAGCCGATGCTAGAGTCCGGGATGCGATTTGTACAGCGAGGGGACTTCATCACGGAGCTATGGAGGTGGAGGACCGGATCTACAAAGGTTGTATTTCCGTTCTTTTAGTTAAGTTGTTAACTAGTTTCCTTTTTCGCCTAAAATTCTAGTCAACGATCTGTATTAGGGTTTCTCGGCACTTGTAATTTTTTGAAATTGGCATGGTTGATGCCTTGTGAGACCTCATTAGTGTGCCTAGGAACCCTACATAAGGAGGGTTAGGATTTAAATTGAGTAGTGTGGTGAACTTGAGTGCGTTTGGTGACCTTAAACCCCCTACAATGTTTTAACCCCAGACCAAACACATATACATAACCTGAAACCCAAAAATACGGAATTACGGAACTTTCATGTCGGTTTGTGATGACTTTGAGGGTGCAGGGAAATCTGGAGTGAACCGGGACCCATTCGAGATAAACAAACAACCCCAGGGACCCATTTGAGACCATAGGAGACCCTCCTGCATGTTCGAGGCCCCAATTCTTCCCCAAAACCGAGGAGGTCAGTTTTGATAGGGATGTGGCCGTCCCCTTGGTGGGTGAGGGTGTCCAGGTTGTTTACATAGCTCATATACACCCTATACTTCATCCCAGTATTGTTTGTGCATCTAGTTTGGACCTGAACTAAAATCTGGGGCATGTTTTCTTGGATTCTGCCTTGTATTTAGTGTTGTTTATGAATTCAAGTTTTGATATTTGGTATTGTATTTGATCGCTTGATGTTTGTACGTCTATATCATGTGTTAGTTGGTGGTTTTGAAAGAGTAGTCCATAGAATCTAACCTATAGGCTTTTAAGCGTATCGTTTTGGTTTTCGTGTGTCGTTTCGTCTTTGAATTTGATTTTAACATGATACGATACGTTATATGTGTAGGTACCCCACGTGATGTCGAGACGTTGAAAATGAAGATGGCGACATCGACATCGGCAAGCAAGATCAGGTGAGTAGATTATATCTACGGGGGAAGTCGGGTGGATGGCGTATAGCACCCCCACAGTTCGATGTCTAGTATACTATATATACTATATATATATGATAGCTTATTGTGTTTCGTGGATATTGAGATGAGACTAGGTGTACTATGGTTAGATTAGGGCGTAGAAGTAAACTAGTATAGTTTCTAATTGCGAACCCTAGAATAGGTTTACACCCACACGCACACACATGCTTACTTGTTATACCTATACCTGGATGATGAGGATAGTGGATGATATTTGGAGATGAGTCGATGAGATTGGGAATAGTGCCAAGAGATTGGTGATATATTGTGATTCGTATTTGGGATACGACATGTGATTTTAGCGGCCTTTGGACGTGTGTTTCACACACGCATTCATAATTACCTAGATGGTATCGATTTGAACTAGACTTAGATCAGTACCCCAGATCATGAGATATGATGATAAGAATACCAGATAATTGATGAGATGAATGTGATATTGACCCGTACCCAGCTTTTGGGATGCCGTACGATAACTTACCGTACGAGCTTTATATTGATGATAGATCCGCACTCATGACTCGAGAATGTCATATGATATTGTATCGTATGCGGTACCTTTGAGGCGGGATCACCGACTATTATATATATATATATATATATATATATATATCGACTCAGATTTAGGTGGTTTCCATACCCCTCTCGATTGACTTGTTAGTTAGAGCTGTAGTTTTGCTAGTAGATGTTAGGCTAGGTTGATGTCATACCTATTTCAAAAACTAACGAATCGGGAGTATTTAAAAGACAGGCAAATGGATTCTACGGATATTTTCAAAAGACGCATCTTTTCTTAAAAACACCGTAGCCCTTATTTTACAAAAAAACCCGATTCGTCTTATTTCAAATGGCAAACTGTTTGACTTTTTATATTGATGCAGATGCGTCATTATTGCGTTTATTAGTCGATTCCTGCATATTCTTGTTATTCGCTTCGCATTGCATATGCAAATGTTTATTGTTATATTAAACTCATGTTGTTAGGACACCAGCACCATTATCGATGATGCATATATTCCACGTACACCTGCTTGCTGGCTCACACACTTCATCATTGATAATTGCCATATCACTACACTGTAGTATTGTTGCATTCAGGATATGATCCCTTGCATGGCATACTTGTGTACATACCTATTGTACACCCCTACGTGCATACATACATATTCGCACATACATAGATGATTCTCGCTGGATTTGGAGATTTGAGAACCGCAAGATACTCTTTAAAACTGATTCATTTTAAAAGAGCGGTTTCCCTCAATATGTGCATATTACTATTCCATATTGCATGATATACTGATATGCTTACATTTCTTTTACATGTCGCATACATCATGCTTTTGATTATACGCATTGAGATATGTTGTTTCCATGATATTTCTGGATTTGGGAACCGTGGATATTTCAAAAGAGAGTATGTAATTGTTTTTAGAAACCCGGTTACCCTTGATATGATATTTCAGTGCGTCCACCATGTGTTTTCTCGGTGTTGAGAGCGACATGTGAAACCCGATTCGAGGAGGCGGATGAGGCCGATTGCGGGTACATGGTGGACCCGATATGGTACCCCGGGGCAAGAAAGGGATGCTGTATATACAAACGGTGAGCCTGGCAGAGGGACTACTACCTACCGGTGATTGTATTTGGGCTCGGCGGATATCTGGAGGATACCGACCGTAGTCGAGAGATGATATGGGCTGACCCAGACTGACGGAGCCCGATATATGAGGATTTACGTGCCGATGCTAGGCACAGGTTTCATGATGTTTTCGAGTGTCGATGCTTGATATTCAGGTTCCATGATTTTGATATGTCGCGAGCGACACATGTTGATTTAAATCCTCATACTTCCATGCATATGTTTATGATATTTATATGCATGATGCTTATTGTCATTGGGTGACGCGTGGACATATATTGACATTGATGACATGGATCACATAGTTGGATGATATCTACATATTCATAGACTTCATGATATAGTCGACATTGATCATAACTCATATTTATGATATGTTATTACCTGAGACACTGTCACGAGCATTTGGCACTACACTCTTGTATAGATGTTACATTGCCAACTTATCTTGCTTCATACTTATTCATTTGAGGTTTATATATATTGATCGTATTGACCTAAGATTGTGTCATACATACGATTTCTGCTTGTGATGTTTTCTATTCACGAGTTGGCAACTCACCCCCGTTGTGCCACAGTTTCTTGCAGGTTTTGCCGTACAGATTTCATTGCGGCTTTTCTGACACACTGCTTCCTTTCTGGGTGATTGCATTGGTAGGTGGGTTCAACCACCCTTGTATTTATTTTATTCAGTTGTATCTAGAAATTCCATCAACCAAACTTGCATATTGTTTCAGACTTAGAAAACCAGTTGTGTATTATTTCGACCTTAGAGTCGCGCGTTGTAGTATTATGGTTTTCATATTGATTTTGAGTTTCTTTTTTGAGTTTTGATCCTCGCCCTCGGCGTTGTATATTATACTGCTTGTATGGTTGTGACCGTCGATTGACGAAGAGCTAGCTCCCGCTTAGGGATGACTTTTATCACTGCATATATATTATTCTTGTTGTACCCCGTTCGGGGCCAGTATTTACAAAGGAAACTCTGCCGAAATTTTCATAAAAGACATGATATTTTTAAAATGCATATTCGGCTTATGTTATTTAAAAACCCTTGTTTTAAAACATGTTTTCTTCGCTTCTTTAAACCTAGTTTTCCTTTATTTATTACTTAAAATGGTTTTAGATTTCTGGGCTTTTGGCTTACTTGAGTTAGATGAGGTCTTATAGACTTCATATGATTCAAGGCCAGTCACGGGCTATTTAGGGTCGTGACAAAGTTGGTATCAGAGCGCTAGGTTAACCTTGGTTCGAGTCTAAGTTTGAATATGCGGAGCCTAGAGCGTTTATATATATACGAAACTTAGGCTTGACCTTACGGAACTTAGACTTAGTCGTGGGGTATTATACCCGAACTTTCGTCGCGTAGGATGACCCTTGCTTGATGGAGTAGGTAGCTTGAGTAGAGTGACGTACCGTACGTATGTTCCGTGGCATATTTACGATACGCTACTCTGCTTAAGAAACCCCAGGATGTACATTTCCTTGCACAGTATTATATTCATTCCTATGATCTATCCTTATCGGTACTGGTTATGATTTTGCTGCCACGATTACACGGGTAGAGAGAGAGCTACGGCTACAGTTGAGTCAGCTTGAGCTCGTCACGGACAAGGACTGACCAGGGCGTGATCCCATAGACGTACGATTGCATAGAGGCTTCGTTTTGTTGCATTTTCGCGCCGTGAGCGTTTGACAGATCGCTTTTACGAGATTTCCCGGATGTACTGATCGGCACCAGAGGATCAGGCTACTGCTAGAGGCCAGCCAGAATGTGATGACCATTGATATATCGCTTACTCAGGATGATCGAGGCCCTGTTTAGTGTACAGACGAATGAGCCAGTTGCTGCTGCAAATGATGAAATATCGCCTAGATGTTGTAGCTACTGCAGCATGAGTATATACTCAGAGATATGATGGAAGGTCGCTAGTCACCCGAGGGTGAATGACTAGGACATGTGGTTCGTTCGCTTACCCCGATGCGAGGTCATCAGATTGATTGATTTCAGCTAGAGACGACTTCACGCAGGTTCGTTGGTAGTCGATGGAGGTGATCGAATGTCAGAAACCCATATTCCAAGTTTAAAGTATTCGGAAAGACATGCAAGCGATTCTATGGACCCTCTAGAAGAATGAAATCCTAACTCGACATAATGACCGTGTGAAAGCCTTTGAACCTTAGGGTTTGCGGCAGTTCCACGGCGCCATTAGTGAGGCTTGGGTTTGCCCTTCTACAGCTGGTCCACCTTTGCTGAGATATGTACTCGATACTATTAAACTGTACCCAAGATGTTGATCTCTTGGGGGATTATGAGGTTTTGACGAATCGATCAAAAGGTTCGACATCTTTCGGATATCATATGATAGGGTGCATTGCTTGAGAGACTCCAGATACGAGTATAGCCGTTGGAGCACAGTCCATGCAGCCACGATGAGTCGAGTCCGAAGCAGTCGACAACAGAGAAAAGTGGAGTAAGAGTTCGTACGAGATCTTGATGAGATAACGTTCCACTCCACTGACATCAGAGATGTGATACGCATGCAGAGGCGTTTTATATGGATATATCTTCCAGAAGAGTCGCGATGAGTATGCAGCCATTCCGGAACAAGAACAGATAAAGTAAGGGTGGTAACTTCCGGGTAATTCGGCAGAAGCGAGATTTGAGAAAGACCTCGATAGGACCTTTCTGGAATACTATATGAGAAGACTTGGACCCACGAGTGGTCATATTGCGCACACCCAGCAGGCCAGAGTTCGGCATCGTCGACGAGATAGTTGACCAGTTCGGATAGAGGACCTCACCCAGGTGCGTTGTGAATTGATCAAGAATGGACAAGAATGGAGTATATCTCTGCAGATTGGGACGAGTTCCGGAGGACGTGTTCGGCTAGATATCTTCCATAGAGTGATGAAGATACTGAGTTCGTGATTTCGAGTCCGTATGAGAGACTTTGGATGGACCGTAGCCGAGGACATTTGCAGTGAGCAAATAGAGACGTGACGTCGAAGTGGACGATGATATAGACAAATGGGACAAGAGGTTCGTGCGAGATGCTGATGAGCTGTTGTTACTCCCCGTTAAGATTAAAGGTCGGATATGTCTACAGAGGCGTTGGGATGCGACCAGTTTCCGAGGAAATGCTGTGCTGAGGACGCAGATGTCCAGAGAGCAAGAAAAGATTATGCAAGAGTACCAGCCTCCGTACAGTTCGGCATAGGCGAGATCGGAAGAGACTTTGAGCAGGATTCCTTCCAGGATACTGCTGCGATAAGATTTGCACCAGGATCAGATGTGCGATGTGCATTCAGAGGACCAGAGGTCGGCGCCAGTGACGTGCTGCTTTATGAGTGGTCGTGAGGATTGACCGAGAGATGGCCAGGGAAGTGCTAAGACGGAATCGTCCCCGTTAGCATACCTGACAGGGCCGATGAGCCGATGGATCACGAGATTGGCAATCCACAGAGAAGATAAGAGCCCAGAGATAGAGGACGCCAGACCGTGAGTAAGAGGCAAGTAGATAACTTGCGCTGCTAGCATTGGATGCACCGACACCTTCTCGACTTTGAAGGAGAGACTATCGATGACGGTATTTATGATTTGTGATTTTGTGATTCGATTATCACGTATCTGTCACCTTGGCTTTCGGTATTTTGGGCGATTAGTTCGCATGATTTAGTCTTGATGGCCGAGTTCCATGATATTTGTTTTCATGCACCATGGTTGCACCTACTGGGTATTTATATTTTGTGCATAGTATTACGCTAGAGGTATTGATTGTGGTTTCATGCCTATTTTATGCCTGTGATTTGATTTATGCTTCCAGCATAGTTTTCATGCACTTTTAGTGTTTTGATTTGATTTGTGCACGTTGATGCACATAGATGTGAGCTTATATACCACGGTATACCTGATTTGGATTGAGCCGTATTGCATACTATCGATTTTGACTCTGATATTGATGTTGATTCCTTGCACTCCGTGCATTTGATTTAGACCTTGCGCATGTTCGACTCTTGATATTGGATTTCGTGATTTCGTGCATGTTGAATGCGCATGATTTAGATTTTATTTGTACGTGATGGATGCACCTGATTGGATTTTCGCGCGTGTTAAGCGCATGTTTTAGGATACGATTATGGTGCACACCAGATGCGCTAAATCGAGATTTTTCGTGCATGTCAGATGCACCTGATGTTACTGTCAGGCACGCCCGTTGCCCTTGGCAGATGTTTCATGCACACCCGTTGCACCTAGATGTTGTTTCTGTGCACATATATGGCACATATATGGATTTTGATTTCCGTGCACATCAGACGCACAGGGTATTCTCACATACATTTTGGGATTTATTTCTGATGGAGCAGTACGTTTTTATGATATTTGCTATTGGTTTTCGTACTGAGCAGGACTAGTCAGAGCACAGTACCTGGATATATTTTGCATGCATTGATAGTTATGGAGGGGATTTCCAAAAAGCGAGCTATAGACTCAGTATTTACCTACGTGTCTGATATGACACGAAACATTTAAACAAGGAAACCCTTCTAAATTATTTTCAAAACGGCGGAACGTGCATATTAAACAAAAGATATATACATATATGGTTATTTTCTTACAACGGATGTCCGCCACTGTGCAGTGTTATATGCATCGCACAGCGATTTAAAAAGGTTTGGCATGCATTTCTTTTAGATATTTACATGTATAGATTTGAGGTCTACATGTATAGTTCTGAGTTATATCATATTGGTTTTGTTTTGGATTTGACCTTTGTGTCTTTACCATGACTCCGATGATTGCAGGATGCTTGACGGAGATTTGATTTTGAGTTATCTGCTCATTACTCATGCGCATGCATTGCGCTATGATGCGTTTTATGTAGTAATGATTTCGGAGCCCCGACGACTTGGACTTTTACTGAATTGTTTTAGTATTTGAGGGGTTTTAAATTAAAATTCGGGGACCAAATTTCTTTAAGGGGGGAAGATTGTAACATTTCAAAAAAATAAAATATTATTTTTGGGAATTTTTATAATTAAATAATAAAATATTGAATATTTTGATAAAGCGGTATAATTAAATACTGATAAATTGGGGGAAAATTTGGAAAAATTATGGAAATTATTAAAAGAGGGTGTTCTATATGTGCTTGGACAAATTTTAAGTTTTTATGATTAGTTTGACACTAATTTAGTGCTAATCGCGATTAAAAATCGCTAATCGCGCTTTAAGCGTATTTTGTGCAAAACGTTACACCGTATCATTTTTACACTTGTTACATTTTTGCATGGCTTTTATTTTGGGTTTACTATTGAGGAGAGAAGGAAAATGAATTAGAAAAGAAAAGAAATTGAATAAAGAATGGAATAGTGTGAGGTATGGGTGAGAGAGAGAAAGAGAGTGTGAGGGGTCAACCTTGTCTTGAGCCATCCCCCATCATTCTCCTTCACTCATTCCCTCTCCCCTCCTCTTGTTGCTGCTGCTACTGCTGCCCTAGCCCCATCCTCCTCTTCAACCCTCTCAAACTCCATGAAAAACACTCCGAAACCCCACCCCCTCTTCACAAAAAACGTGCACAAGCCCTCAAGCAACCCTTTGGACCAAGAAAGTATTCATTTTGGCGCTGTTGAGAATTCATGAGTGTCTAATGAGATAATTCCTTCACAATTAGTGTAGTATTTCTTGTGCTTAAGCCTCATTTCAAGTTTGAAATCGATGTCGGGTAGTTTAGTGCGCTTTGGACATTACTAAGGAGGGTTAGGGTTTAAATTGAGTAGTGTGGTGAACTTAAGTGTGTTTGGTGACCTTAAACCCCCCTACAATATTTTAAACCCAGACCAAACACATATACATAACGTGAAACCCAAAAATATGGAATTACGGAACTTTCATGTCGGTTTGTGATGATTTTGAGGGTGAAGGGAAATCTGGAGTGAACCGGGACCAATTCGAGATAAACAAACAACCCAGGGACCCATTTGAGACCATAGGAGACCCCCATGCAAGTTCGAAGCCCCAATTCTTCCCCAAAACGGAGGAGGATGGTTTTGATAGGGATGTGGCCGGCCCCTTGGTGGGTGAGGGTGTCCAGGTTGTTTACATAGCTCATATACACCCTATACTTCATCCCAGTATTGTTTGTGCATCTAGTTTTGACTTGAACTAAAATCTGAGGTATGTTTTCTTGGATTCTGCCTTGTATTTAGTGTTGTTTATGAATTCAAGTTTTGATATTTAGTTTGTATTTGATCGCTTGACGTTTGTACGTCTATATCAAGTGTTATTTGGTGGTTTTGAAAAAGTAGTCCATAGGTTCTAACCTATAGGCTTTTAAGCGTATCGTTTTGGTTTTCGTGTGTCGTTTCATCTTTAAATTTGATTTTAACACGATACGATATGTTATATGTGTAGGTAACCCACGTGATGTCGAGACGTTGAAGATGAAGATGGTGACATCGACATCGGCAAGCAAGATCAGGTGAGTAGATTATATCTACGGGGGAAGTCGGGTGGATGGGGTATAGCACCCCCGCAGTTCGATGTCTAGTATACTATATATACTATATATATATGATAGCTTATTGTGTGTCGTGCATATTGAGATGAGACTAGGTGTACTATGGTTAGATTAGGGCGTAGAAGTAAACTAGTATAGTTCCTAGTTGGGAACCCTAGAATTGGTTTATACCCACATGCACACACATGCTTGCTTGTTATACCTATACCTGGATGATGAGTATAGTGGATGATATTTGGAGATGAGTCGATGAGATTGGGCATAGTGCCATGAGATCGGTGATATATTGTGATTCGTATTTGGGATACGATATGTGATTTTAGCGGCCTTTGGACGTGTGTTTCACACACGCATTCATAATTACCTAGATGGTATCGATTTGTACTAGACTTAGATCAATACCCCAGATCATAATATATGATGATAAGGATACCAGATAATTGATGAGATGAATGTGATATTGACCCGTACCCAGCTTTAGGGATGCCGTACGATGACTTACCGTACGAGCTTTATATTGATGATAGATCCGCACTCATGACTCGAGAATGTCATATGATATTGTATCGTACGCGGTACCTTTGAGGCGGGATCACCAACTATTATATATATATATATATATATATATCGACTCAGATTTAGGTGGTTTCTATACCCCTTCCGTTTGACTTGTTAGTTAGAACTGTAGTTTTCCTAGTAAATGTTAGGCTAGGTTGATGTCATACCTATTTCAAAAACTAAAGAATCGGGAGTATTTTAAAGACAGGCAAAGGGATTCTACCGATATTTTCAAAAGATGCATCTTTTCTTAAAAACATCGTAGCCTTTATTTTAAAAAAAAAACCCGATTCTTCTTATTTCAAATGGCAAACTGTTTGACTTTTTATATTGATGCAGATGCGTCACTATTGCATTTATTAGTCGATTCCTGCATATTCTTGTTATTCGCTTCGCATTGCATGTGCAAATGGTTATTGTTATATTAAACTCATGCTGTTAGGACACCAGCACCATTATCGATGATGCAAATATTCCACGTACACCTGCTTACCGGCTCACACACTTCATCATCGATAATTGCCATGTCACTACACTGTAGTATTGTTGCATTCAGGATATGATCCCTTGCATGGCATACTTGTGTACATACCTATTGTACACCCTTACGTGCATACATACATATTCGCATATACATAGATGATTCTCGCTGGATTTGGAGATTTGGGAACCGCATATACTCTTTAAAACTGATTCGTTTTAAAAGAGCGGTTTCCCTCAATATGTGCATATTACTATTCCATATTGCATGATATACTAATATGCATACATTTCTTTTACATGTCGCATACATCATGCTTTTGATTATACGCATTGAGATATGTTGTTTCCATGATATTTCTGGATTTAGGAACCGTGGATATTTAAAAAGAGAGTACGTAATTATTTTTAAAAACCCGGTTACACTTGATATGATATTTCAGTGCGTCCACCATATGTTTTCTCGGTGCTGAGAGCGACATGTGAAACCCGATTCGAGGAGGCGGATGAGGCCGATTGCGGGTACATGGTGGACCCGGTATAGTACTCCAGGGAAAGAAAGGGATGCTGTGTACACAGACGGTGAGCCTGGCAGAGGGACTACTACCTATCGGTGATTGTATTTGGGCTCGGCGGATATCCGGAGGATACCGACCGTAGTCGAGAGATGATATGGGCCGACCCAGACTGACGGAGCCCGATATATGAGGATTTACGTGCCGATGCTAGGCACAGGTTTAATGATGTTTTCGAGTGTCGATGCTTGACATTCAGGTTCCATGATTTTGATATGTCGTGAGCGACACATGTTGATTTACATCCTCATACTTCCATGAATATGTTTATGATATTTACATGCATGATGCTTATTGTCATTGGGTGACGCGTGGACGACTTCCACATACATGTATTGACATTGATGACATTGATCACATAGTTTGATGATATCCACATATTCATAGACTTCATGATATAGTCGGCATTGATCATACCTCATATTTATGATATGTTATTACCTGAGGCACTGGCACGAGCACCTGGCACTACACTCCTGTATAGATGTTACATTACCACCTTATCTTGCTTCAGACTTATTCATTTGAGATTTATATATATTGATCGTATTGACCTAGGATTGTGTCATACATACGATTTCTGCTCTGTGATATTTTCTATTCACAAGTTGGCAACTCACCCCTGTTGAGCCACAGTTTCTTGCAGGTTTTGCCGTACAGGTTTCATTGCGGCTTTTCTGGCACACTGCTTCCTTTCTGGGTGATTGCATTGGTAGATGGGTTCACTCGCATCGTGACCACCCCTGTATTTATTTTATTCAGTTGTATCTAAAAATTCCATCAACCAAACTTGTATATTATTTCAGACTTAGAAAACCAGTTGTGTATTATTTCGACCTTAGAGTCGCGCGTTGTAGTATTATAGTTTTCATATTGATTTTGAGTTTCTTTTTTGAGTTTTGATCCTCGCCCTCGGCGTTGTATATTATACTGCTTGCGTTGTTGTGATCGTCGATTGACGAAGAGCTAGCTCCCGCTTGGGGATGTCTTTTATCACTGCATATATATTATTCTTGTTGTACCCCGTTCGGGGTCAGTATTTACAAAGAAAACTCTGCCGAAATTTTCAGAAAAGACATGAGATTTTTAAAATGCATATTCGGCTTATGTTATTTAAAAACCCTTGTTTTAAAACATGTTTTCTTCGCTTCTTTAAAACTAGTTTTCCTTTATTTATTACTTAAAATGGTTTTAGATTTCTGGGCTTTTGGCTTACTTGCGTTAGATGAGGTCCTATAGACTTTATATGATTCAAGGCCAGTCACGGGCTATTTCGGATCGTGACAGACCCTTTAGAAGAACGATATCCAAACTTGACTCTTTGACCGCGGAACCACAGCCAAACCCTAGGGTTTGCGGCGGTTCCGCGGCGCTATGAGTGAGGTATGGGTCGTCCCTTCTACGGTTGTGTTTACCGCCGGAAACCAGGAAGACGCACTGTCTAGCCTGAATCTAGGGGCAGATGCTATTTGGTACTATCCGTCCACCTCTCCGAAGATGCCAAGTTGATTTATGGCACCATGTATCGAAGGTTTAAACGGATGCGGCCGATATAGCAGACTTCATCAGATTCCCCCTTGTTTGAGGGGTTTTTGATTGTGGGGACGCTCTTCCCTGCAGGCGCAAGCCCCTGCAGTTAATTACGCTACCGCATCGCGGTAACAACTTTCTCCTTCTCCAGATAGTCACTTCATGTCGTGGGTGTTTGTTTTGTTTGTGCTTCCCCGTGGATTGTATACAGAGACTAATTTACGTTGTCGCCCGTAGGACGTGGATTAGTCCAAATCTGTATCTTTTTAGATTTGGGTTTCGGGGTTAGGTTTAAGGATACGTTAACCTCATTTGAGACTAAGATCAACTTAAACATGTGTTAAGGATACGTTAGTTTAATTTCTAGACTAAGATCAACTTAACAGGATCATTTAGATCCAACAAGAGAGCATTTGGGCTCTATTGTTTAGTTTAGGGACATTTCGGTCGATTTCCAGTTTAAGGACACGGTGGTCAATCGTTAGTTTAAAGACATTCCGGTCAAGGTTAAGGACATCATAGTCCGTGAGTTTAAAGACCTCACAGTCAAGGTTAAGGACATCATAGTCTGTGAGTTTAAAGACCCCACAGTCAAGGTTAAGGACATCATAGTCCGTGAGTTTAAAGACCTCACAGTCAAGATTAAGGACATCATAGTCCATGAGTTTAAGGACCCCATAGTCCATGAAATGTGTGGTTGTCGGGACCCGTCAACTCTTTAAAGACGTTGAGGAATTATAACGACAAATATCAGAGGAGTGAAGAGATGTACCCTCGAACCAAAGTGGATTAAGTGATCTGTAGTCCAATTTGGAACTAAGATCAATTAATAAGATTATGAGCACATTGGCTCAGTTAAATCTGAATTGAGGACTTATGGCCAGTTTGGGCTAAGTCCAATTAGATTAGAAATATTGGCTCTTTGTTGGACCATTAAACATTTGTCTGGGTTCAAGCCCACATTATTTAGCAATGCTAAACATTTTCATCTTTAATTTCCTCAATTTTGAGATTCATTTGGATGAGAGACTTTTGCCTCTGGAAAATTAGCCAATTTGGCTAAAAGTAGTGTCAAACACTAAAGAACAACAGTGTTAAACACTGGAAATATAGTATCCCAAATTAGTGTTAAACACTAGAAAATAACAGTGTTAAACACTGGAAATAAGATTTTCAAATTAGTGTTAAACACTAAAAGATAATCAGTGTTAAATACTGGGAATAAAGCTCTCGAATTAGTGTTAAACACTAAAGAAAAAGGGGTCACGTGTGGACACGTGAGGGCGCCCAAAAGTGGGACCAGATTCCTTTTCTTCGTTCTGCAATTAAGTGTTAAACACTTTTTATATTTTTTTTTAGCATCACGTGTTGGCACGTGATGGTCATCTGTGCGCTGACTGTTAAAGCGTTTGCTAAGGGGTCACGTGGTAACACGTGAGAGCGTCCAAAACTTAGATTTTCCTTACTTTTATTCCCTTTGTTTTGGAGGTCACGTGAGAGCACGTGAGGCATTGCCTAAAAGCCTTTTCCTTTTTATTTTTGAGGATCTCTTCAGGGGCCACGTGGGGCCACGTGACCTTAGTTCTTTTCATGCACAGAGATCGTTTAAGTCTCCTTATTTTATTTTAAGAATTAAATTCTCTGTAGGGTCAAATCCTAATTTCTTTTATAGGAATTAAATTACCATATATGTAAAAGAATTAAATTCTCATATAGGGTTAAACCGTAGTTCTGTCTTGGAGGAATTAAATTCCTATGATTTTGGGAGAATTGAATTCTCATGCAGGGTTGAACCCTAATTTTATTTGGAGGAATTAAATTCCTATAACTTTGGGAGAATTAAATTCTCATATAGGGTTAAACCCTATATTTATCTTGGGAGAATTAAATTCTCTAAACTCAATTCCCCCTCTAAGTTTCGGATCTGCATGGCAGGATCTCAACCCGATGAGAATTAAATTCTCAACTTATGGGGAGATGTGCTCTTTGCAGATTTTCAACCAGAGGAAGAACTAAGTTCTTTTATGCAGAAGAGTTAAACTCTTAGATTTTGAGAATTAAATTCTCTCTTTGAAGTTTTGATTCCCTTTCTTTTCTCACCTAGGGTTTTCTTTCTTGAGAATTAAATTCTCCTTTCTTTTCTCTCTGCTATTTTCCTTTAGAAAATTTCAAGATCCCAAAAATTCTCTCCCCCTCTTCTCTTCTTGGCTCCTATTTATAGGAGAAGGAAAAGAATCAATTTGTTTAATGAATCTTTCATTGAAAGATTTTAATTGATTTTGTAACCAACATGATCCTTTAGATCACACAGTGAATTTTATTTACCATTGGATTTTTAATCCAAAAGATCTTTTATCTGTTATTCTTGGTGAATTTTAGGGAAATCATTCCTTGTATAGAATCTTTCCATAAATTGGTGATTTTTACTCACCATTGGATTTTTAATCCAACGGTGTTCCATTTTACAGAACACCATCCTTTTTGTTTGGAAAGATTTAAAGAAATATTTTTCCAGTTAGGGTTTTTGATTTCCCTTAATTAGAATTTAATTCTATTGTTTCAGAGATCTTAGGATCCCATCATGTGTTGACACGTGACCCTCTCGATTAAGCATTTAATTTTGTTGTTTTAGAGAACTCATGAATTATCACGTGTCAGCACGTGACCCTTGGTCACGTGTGAGCACTTGATGCCCCATTGGGGTTTTTCCTTGTTATTTTATTATACTTTTAATTCTATTTAATGAGTTTAGAGGTCTATCACGTGTTGGCACGTGACCCCATTGTTTAGAATTTAATTCTTATTATTTCAGAGGGTTTAAGAGCCCATCACGTGTTAGCACGTGACCCCACTGATTAATTATTTAATTATAATTTAATTCTATTAATTCAGAGAGCTTAGGAACCCATCACGTGTCTGCACGTGACCTTTGGTCACGTGTGCGCACGTGATGCCCCATTGGGGTATTCCTTGCTGTTTTATAACATTTTTTAATTCCTTTCAGTGGGTTTAAAGGCCTATCACGTGTGGTCATGTGACCTTTTTTAATCATTTATTTTATTAAGTGCCTATAGGCTTTGCCTGTAAATGGTCACGTGTGGGCACGTGATGCCCGGTCGCGTGATGCCTCATAACTTTTGATCCCGGATGAATTATGAGGCTCATAATATATCAAATCGAAGGTTTTTTCGAGATGCTTTCAATATCATCAGAATTTACCTATTTCTCATTCGAAAGTTTGTCAAAATACAGCCCGGAAAATACTGGTTCGCATTTTCTTAAGCGTATCGCTGTCATTTGATACCTTGGGCTCTTTTGCACAGAAATTTTTGACGGGAACAAATGCCCCCTACTACTTTGCCCATGTAAGTATGTACATGGGTGAAGTAGTGCAGAGTTATGCATGGCCATAGAATTGAGGGCTTAGGAGACAAGTTTTAGGGTCCTTGTAGCCTAAGACTTTTTCATCTTCATGAGCCGTAAGGGTCTCAAGAAAGTTTTTCTCCCTATAGGTCGAAAGGATCCCGCAGGTATATTTTCTCCTTAGGGGTTGTGAGGACTCCTAAGTGCGTTTTCTCTTAAGAGTCGTAAGGATCTCACAAGAGAATTTTCTCCCTTACAAGTCGAGAGGACTCATAAGTGATTGTTTCCCTCCTTGTCGATATTTGACTTCGGGGAATGTGGCCCATAGATAGTCCATCTTAACCTCTTTATAGGGCAGTGATGGCTTAGGAGACAGGGTTAGGATCTGCCACCTAAGACTTTTCAACTTTATGAGCCGTGAGGGTCTCATAAAGACTTTTCTTCCTACGAGTCGAGAGGATCCCGCAGGTGTATTTTCTCCTTAGAGGTCGTGAGGACTCCTAAGTGTGTTTTCTCTTGAAAGTCGTAAGGATCTCACAAGAGAATTTTTCCCGCTTACAAGTCGGGAGGACTTGTAAGTGGTTGTTTTCCTCTTTGTCGATGTTCGACTTCGGAGAGTGTGACCCGTGAATAGTATGCAAGAGTCCATCTTGGACTGACTTGCAGGGCCCTAGTGCTTAGGAAACAGGTTTTTTAATCCCCATTGCCTAAGGCTTTGCCTTAGGATTCGAGACGAATCGAGAAGTTCTCGCAAGGATGTCCTAACGTCACAGTTAACCTTTGCTCTTTACGACAAAGGTCCGTTAAAGTCTGTGGTACTAGGATTTTGTCCGTCGTACCGTCGCGTTGGCTGATGTATTCCTCGATAGGCAATCTTGTTGTTCGAGCAGCCTTGTGACTGTCGTGTCTCTGATCCCTTCGGGGGCTGGACAAGACGTCTTCCTGCAATCTTCATAGGAAGTTTGACCGTCGAAAGAGCAAGCGTTAGGAATGTTGCCATGCCGCTTTTTTACTTGAGGTTAGACTCATTTTGGGGAGCCCCGATGAGTCATAACCACTCCGCGCTGGTGTGAGATGATCTCCGATAGTCTTTCAGGTTTTATATGAGTTGCCGTCAAGACCCTGAGGCTAGGAATTTGGCCTTTGCTTCGCTTTGCTGGCACTGCGTTTGTTGTATCGAGACCTTTGTCGCGGTTGTCTCTAGGTTGCTGGTGAACCGTCGAGGTTTGGAACTAGGGATTTTGTCGTGGCTCCGTTGTTTGATTGTCGCATCTGAATCCTGCTGGAGGAAGAACGCTGTAGTGACATCTCGTCTGCTGTGTCGAGACGAACGTCGAGGTGGTGATAATTTTGCGCTGGTGTGGGATGATCTCCGGTGGTCTTTCCGGTTTTATATGAGTTGCCGTCAAGACCCTAAAGCTAGGAATTTGGCCTTCACTTCGTTTGCTTTGGCGTGTCTAAATCCTGTTGGAGGAAGGACGCTGTAGTGACATATCATCTGCTGTATCGAGGCGAACGTCGAGGTGGTGACCACTCCGCGCTGGTGTGGGATGATCTCCGATTGTGTTTCAGGCTTTATATGAGTTGCCGTCAAGACCCTGAAGCTAGGAATTTGGCCTTTACTTTGTTTGCTGGCATTGCGTCTGCTGTATCGAGACGAATGTCGTGGTTGTCTCTAGGTTGTTGGTAAACCGTCGAGGCTTGGAGTTAGGGATTTTGCCGTGGCTCCGTTTGGTGATGTTGCGTCTGAGTCCTGCTGGAGGAAGAACGCTGTAATGACATCTCGTCTGCTGTGTCGAGACGAATGCCGAGGTGGAGCTGGGATTTTGCCGTCACTCAGCTTTGTTTCGACCATTGGGTCTTTTATTGGCGCCACATCTGCATCCTATTGGAGTAAGGAGAAACACCGTTGTTGATCTCTAAGTTGTTGATGTTCACGTCGAGACCCTGAAGCTAGGGATCTTCCTTTGCTTCGTTTGTTTTGGCGTGTCCGAGTCCTGTTGGAGGAAGGAAGCTGTAGTGACATTTCGTCTGCTGTATCGAGACGAATGTCAAGGTGGTGACCACTCCGCGCTGGTGTGGGATGATCTCCGATTGTCTTTCAGGCTTTATATGAGTTGCCGTCAAGACCCTAAAGCTAGGAATTTGTCCTTTGCTTCGTTTTCTGGCATTGCGTCTGGTGTAGCAAGATAAACACTGAGGTGGTCTCTAGGTTGTCTGGGAACCATCGAGATTTGGAGTAGGGGCTTTGCCGTAGCTCCGTTTGTTTTGACCGTGAGGTCTTTTGTTGACGGTGTGTCTGCTGTAGCGAGACGAATGCTGAGATGGAGTTGAGATTTTGCCGTCACTCCGCTTTGTTTTGACCGTGAGATCTTTCGTTGACGTTGCATCTGCATCCTGCTGGACTGAGAAAGAACGTCATTGTTGACATTGCGTCTGGTGTAGCAAGACGAACGCTGAGGTGGTCTCTAGGTTGTTTGTGAACCGTCGAGACTTGGAACTGGGGACTTTGCCATGGCTCCGCTTAGTGATGTTGCATCCGAGTCCTGTTGGACTGAGGAGGATCACCTTTTTTGATTTTTAGGCTGTAGATATCGCCGTTAAGATTTGGAACTAGGGATTATGCCGTGGCTCCGTTTCGTTGTGTCGCTTCCGTGCCTTGCTGGCATAAGGAAGAACGCTGTTGTTGGTTTTCTGGGATGCAGATGTGACCGTTGAGACTTGGCTCTCTTTCCAATGGAACTTGGTGGGATGATATGGTTCCCTCTTCGTTTGCGCCCTATGGATTGTATACAGGAGTCAATGTGACCTCACCTGCAGGGCAAAAAGTTTTATTCTTTCATTTTTTTTAATTCTTTCCGCGATGCTCTATCATTTCAGCTTTTTATACCGCGAAAATCGCGATTGCCCAATCATTTCGGCTATTTTTCGCGGTGCCCAATCATTTCAGCTATTTTTCTTTTTACTCGCTGCTTTTTATTGCGAATTGCCCAATCATTTCGGCCATTTTTGTATGCATATATTTTACTCGCTGATTTTTTTCCGAGTTGCCCTATCATTTCAGCTATTTCATATGCATTTTTGGCTCGCTGATTTTTTTGCTGCGAGTATAGAACTTGAGATCTTATACCAATTCTTAGCATCAGCATCGCTGCGACTGGAATATGGCCAGGAGCGAATCATCATTTTCCGTGAAAGGGCCTAGAATTTGATACCGATTTAGGCATCAACATTGTTACCACTGGGATTGTTGCCAGGAGCGAATCATCATTTGCCTTTGTCGATTTGGACAAAACTGGCTTAGCAAATAGGGTTAGGATCCTATCGACTAAGGCTTTTGACTTCATGAGCCGTAAGGGTCTCATAAAAGTGTTTCTCCATACGAGTCGTGAGGATCTCGTAGGTGTGTTTTCTCCTTAGGAGTCATGAGGATTCCTAAGTGTGTGTTCTCTTATAAGTCGTAAGGATCTTATAAGAGTGTTTTCTCCTTATAAGTTGAGCGGACTTACAAGTGTCATTCACCACATGAGGACATTCCTCGTCGTTGGTGGGACTTTGCTAGGGAAATTTCTATTCGCGCCCGTGGATTGTATATAAGGGTTAATATTGATCCACTTATAGGGCAGTATTGGAGGTTGTGGGGGCTGCTTAAAAATAGGTTCAGATCCATGTAGCTTAAGACTTTTGAATCTTATGAGCCGTAAGGGTCCCATAAGAGAGTTCTCCTTACAAGTCGTGAGGATCTCGCAAGTGTAATTTCCCCCTAGGGATCGTGGGGATCCCTAAGTGTGTTGCTCCCTTGTGAGTCGTAAGGATCTCACGCAGGTGGTTTCTCCTTACAGAGTCGAGAGGACCATGCAAGTGTCTTTTAACGAGATTGCGCCCTTTCGGGTTTTCACAAACATCGTCGGTAGTCCTGCTGTTTTTACTCATGGATCCCTTTTGGGTTTTCATCCGTGCCCCTCTTACTTGTGGACATACCTTTTTTTTTATTACGTGCCTGCGCCCTTTCGGGTTTTCACAAACATCGTCGGTAGTCCTGCTGTTCTTACTCAAGGAGCCCTTTCGGGTTTTCATCCGTGCCCATCTCGCTTGTGGACGTATCCCCCCCTTTTTTATTTTTATTTTTTATTTTTTATATTTTTTACGAGTCTGCGCCCTTTCGGGTTTTCACAAATATCGTCGGTAGTCCTGCTGTTTTTACTCACGGAGCCCTTTCGGGTTTTCATCCGTGCCCCTCTTGCTTGTGGACGTACCGTTTTTTTACCACGTCAGCCTGGGGATGCCGCGGGTTGGTAGTAGTTTAACGACGTTTCGGTCATAGGTCAACGTACGATTACGCAGCTAGATTTTGCCGCAAATCTTCGCATATTTTGTGCCGGAGGTGGATTCCTTGAAGAGAGGGCTGAGGGCAACTTCTTCGTCAGAATCGCTTCCAAAGGTGATAACTTGCAATCCCTTGGTGTTGGCTATGTGACAGTTGCCAGCAGCTCTTTCGCGCTCATCTGTCGTGCTTTTCTGTTCCCGGCGAGCCTTGCACTTCACTCGTTGAACGTGTCGTCGATGGGCAACATATCCCTGCCACCAGTTTTTAAAGGCTATGCACTCCTCGGTGGGGTGTGCAATCCTCTGATGGTATAGACAGAAGTTAGGATGTATGTCCGTTTCATCAAGATGTATATTGCCAGGGGAATTTTCTCTGAAAGAGGGCAGTTTTATCCCCATCGATATGGCTTTGGCGAATCGCTTCCTTGTCTTGATCCTGCTTTTATTTACGGCGGATGTACTTTGATCTGGTAGGAGTGTTTCGACCCTTTTATCCAGTCGCCGGCGTTTGGCCTTTTCAAATATGGCCATCTCGCGCTCCCGATCAGCTTTGCTTTTTAGACGGGCTTCGTTTAGGAATGCATCAATCATTTCGTCTGATGGTCCTAGAAGTTCAGGCTCAGGATTTGCCCCTGGGTTTTCTACATCCAAAGCTTCTTCACCGTTTATTAACGAGTGAGAGATCACATGACAGCTTGCCACATAATCCTCAGCTCATCCGACGAGTCTTCTTTATTGTCATCATCTTTGTCCACAAGGACGTGGGTGAGAAATTCTTGGAGTGTGACTGGGGTCCGCGCCTTCTGATTATATTCTTCCAACGCGTCAATCTGTTTTTGCAGGTCCGTGCGCTTGTCACTAGGCTTCACGGGCTTCTTCTTCTTTTTCGAAGATTTCGACGGTTCGTGAATGCTTTGGCTATCACCACCAATTTTTGGAGTCGGGCGCAGTTTCAGCATTCCCTCGACGACCTCGGGTTCCAGTGGATTTTTCCACCTGATTGTCGGGCACGTTTGGAGATTCTTCATTCTTTTTATCTTGGCTGAAAGAGAGACCTCCCACGGAGTTTCTTCTATAAAAAAGCACGATGCCCCCGGCGTGTCCACCTTTTTACGGGCGTGAGGTTGCGGCGGTTTCACCTTCCAGTTTTCGGATAATGCGAACTTGCTTTGTTGGTATTGGTCCTCAATCCAGCCTTTGAAAACGAAGCAATCTTTGATTGGATGGCTTACTGCTTGATGGTAAGGGCAGTAATTAGGATTGTTGAGATCGTCTGGCTGCAACGGACGTTTTGGATCCGGCAAATTTATGAGCTTGTTGCGCACTGCCAGCTCGAACAGTCTCCTCGTTTTATCCTGGGGAAACGAGTAAGGGCATCCTAGTCTCTCCTCAAGGGATGGGCGTGGACGCATATTGTTTTGGCGAACAACCGGCTTTAAGTTGCTCAGCTGTTGTTGAGTATAGGCGACGAAAGTCGCTTTTCCTCTCCTCTTTTCATTCCGAGGATCCGGCTTTGGAGGAGACGGTCTATGACCCATCTGGTCCATTTGGGCCAATTTGTCAATCAAGGCCTGGAAAGTAGTTGGCTTGAAGAACATCATGAAATGGGAGATAGTTGACTGAGGGTCAAGAGTACCCACGAACATGCCTACCGCGGGAGCTTCTTCGATGCGCTGCTCGCATTTCGACCATAAATTTCGCCACCGTATCGCGTATTGTACCCACGTTTCGCCTGGCTTTACCCTGGCGTTGATCAATGCGGTGATCGAGGTTCGCTCGCTAGCGCTTGCAAATCTCTGTGTAAACAGCAGCTCCATCTCTGCAAATGTTTTGACAGAGTCATTGGGAAGTTCGGAGTACCATTCGAATACCGTTTCTGACAAGCTGCCGACAAACTGGCGAAGTAGCAATTTATCATCACCTCCGGTGTTGCCACATAAAGCCCTGAACTGGGCAACATGCTGGTGGGGATTGCCCGTCCTTTTGTATACATGAAATTTGGGGATCGTATATCCCGGCGGGTAACTTATTTGGTCATACCAGCCCGGATAGGGTCGTCCAGTCTTGACAACTTGGCCATCCGCTTCATTCGCCTAGTGAGCTCGTATGTGCTGAGCTATATAATCATCGAGCGCAGCTTTTGAGATGGTCTCCTCTTTGGCTGCTGAAAGAGCCGGAGGAGGGTTTGACGTCTCCGCTCGGTCATCTTCAATAATGATCGGAGGGTCTTCAGCTGGAGGATCCGGCTATAAGATCATCCCGACCATGTCTTGGAAGAGAAGCGCCATTCGTTTTATGTTGGCAGCTTGTTCTGGTGCTTCTGTGTCCTTCTTTTCGAAGACTCTGCGGAGGAAGACGACATCGGTTTCTTGTTCATGACGCTGCTCTGATGACGCCTCTGGGCTTTCTTTTGGCCCGGTGAGTGTGGCGATTTGCGTCAGCATTTCTTGAAGCTTCTGTTGCTGCTCCTGGGCTTTTGTCAAGGATCGGGTGAGCGGTCGGTGACCCATCGAAGCGCGGCTTTCCTCTTTTCCGGAAGCCATGTAAACAGTATGCACCGTTATGCCCCCAGACTTGGGGCGTTTGGGTTCAGTGGTCTTACGATTCGTCGCAGACTCAGGGATTTTCTCCGGCTTTTTCTTTTTTAGACTGGTGACGTTGAAGGGGCCGTTGCAGTGGGCACCCAAATAGCTGTCGTCCTTTGTAGCTTGCCAGGACGGTTCTCTTCCTGCTGAACCTTCGCCCTTTTCTGTAGGTGAGGGTAATCTTGATCAATTACTGAGTCCCGAACCTGTCGCCAGACTTTGTAGATTTCCTACGCACCTTGTTCAGCAACTTAAAACTGTTCCTAGTTGGAACAACAGCATTGACTTCCACCGTTGGGGATGGTGGAGTTAGCCCAGAGGGGGAGTTGCCCCCAGCCTTCCTTACTCGGCACCAGTGGAGACGTCGAGTGCGTCGAGCTGTTGGGATGGTTTCAGCTGTAGGGGTGACTTCCTCATGCCCCCTATTTTGATCAGAAGTTGTCGTTGTCAGCCTATTGAAGACTGACGTCTGTTGAGAGGGGATAGCTGGTCTGTCGAAAGCAGACTTCCGAGCAGGTGAAGCAGCCTTGACGATTTTGCCTGAAACGGGAGCTGAAACAGTTAGTCTTGTGAAGACCGACCCTTTGGCAGGAGAAGCCACTTTGACGACTTCAGAACCAGGAATAGCTATCCTTTTCGGGATAACCCCTTCTGGTATTGCGGGCTTCTTCATGGGCCCGTTGGAATTTTGGCCCAGTATGTTGAAAACTGAGGCAGTGGAGTTGGGTGACCCGTTGAGAGGGGCCACGGTAGTTGTGAGCCGATTAAAAACCGAGCTCTTCGGAGCTTCTTGCAATGGTACGGGGGCGTTGAAGCTCATAGGTGGGAGCATGGTCCTGAAGAATATCCCAGTGGTGGCTTGAGTTACCTGCTCCACTGGTATTGTGAAAAGGGAGGCCGCTTGGGGCCCGTAGGTTACACCTCCAGATGAGGCGGAACAAGAGTTGCAGCTGGAGCAGTTAGAGGCCATTGATGTTCTCTTTTCTGCACGGAGCAAGATACCAAATCTTAGTACCTTGAATCCAGGGGCAACCATAACAAACCGCGATTCGTTCGCGAAACACGACACACGAAGTGTGGAGTGGAAAGAGGAAAAGGTCCCACCGGACGTGCCAGAATCTGTTTACCGCCGGAAACCGGGAAGACGCACTGTCTAGCCTAAATCTGGGGGCAGATGCTATTTAGTGCTATCCGTCCACCTCTCCGAAGATGCCAAGTTGATTTATGGCACCATATATCGAAGGTTTAAACGAATGCGGCCGATGTAGCAGATTTCGTCAGATTCCCCCTCGTTTGAGGGGTTTTTGATTGTGGGGACGCTCTTCCCTGCAGGCGCAAACCCCTGCAGTTAATCACGCTACCGCATCGCGGTAACAACTTTCTCCTTCTCCAGATGGTCACTTCGTGTCATGGGTATTTGTTTTTTTTGTGGTTGCCCGTGGATTGTATACGGAGACTAATTTACGTGGTCGCCCGTAGGACGTGGATTAGTCCAAATCCGTATCTTTTTAGATTTGGGTTTGGGGGTTGGGTTTAAAGATACGTTAGCCTCATTTGAGACTAAGATCAACTTAAACGTGCGTTAAGGATACGTTAGTCTAATTTCTAGACTAAGATCAACTTAACAGAATCATTTAGATCCAACAAGAGAGGATTTGGGCTCTATTGTTTAGTTTAGGGACATTTCGGTCGATTTCCAGTTTAGGGACATGGTGGTCAATCGTTAGTTTAAAGACATTCTGGTCAAGGTTAAGGACATCATAGTCCGTTAGTTTAAAGACCTCACAGTCAAGATTAAGGAAATCATAGTCCGTGAGTTTAAAGACCCCACAGTCAAGGTTAAGAACATCATAGTCCGTGAGTTTAAAGACCCCACAGTCAAGGTTAAGGACATCATAGTCCGTGAGTTTAAAGACCCCACAGTCAAGATTAAATACATCATAGTCCGTGAGTTTAAGGACCCCACAGTCCATGAAATGTGTGGTTGCCGGGACCCGTCACCTCTTTGAAGACGTTGAGAAATTACAACGACAAATATCAGAAGAGTGAAGAGATGTACCCTCGAACCAAAGTGGATTAAGTCATCTGTAGTCCAATTTGGAACTAAGATCAATTAATTAGATTATGAGTACATTGGCTCAGTTAAATCTGAATTGAGGACTTATGGCCAGTTTAGGCTAAGTCCAATTAGATTAGAAATATTGGCTCTTTGTTGGACCATTAAACATTTGTCTGGGTTCAAGCCCACATTATTTAGCAATGCTAAACATTTTCATCTTTGATTTCCTCAATTTTGAGATTCATTTGGAGGAGCGACTTTTGCTTCTGGAAAATTAGCCAATTTTGCTAAAAGTAGTGTCAAACACTAAAGAATAACAGTGTTAAACACTGGAAATATAGAATCCCAAATTAGTGTTAAACACTAGAAAATAACAGTGTTAAACACTGGAAATAAGATTTTCAAATTAGTGTTAAACGCTAAAAGATAATCAGTGTTAAACACTGGGAATAAAGCTCTCGAATTAATGTTAAACACTAAAGAAAAAGGGGTCACGTGTGGACACGTGAAGGCGCTCAAAGGTGGGACCAGATTCCTTTTCTTCGTTCTGCAATTAAGTGTTAAACACTTTTTATATTTTTGTTTTGAGTATCACGTATTGGCACGTGATGGTCATCTGTGCGCTGACTGTTAAAGCGTTTGCTAAGGGGTCACATGGTAACACGTGAGAGCGCCCAAAACTTAGATTTCCCTTGCTTTTATTCCTTTTGTTTTGGAGGTCACGTGAGAGCACGTGAGGCATTGCCTCAAAGCCTTTTCCTTTTCATTTTTGGGGATCTCTTCAGGGGTCACGTGGGGGCCACGTGACCTTAGTTCTTTTCATGCACGGAGATCTTTTAAGTCTCCTTATTTTATTTTGAGAATTAAATTCTCTATAGCGTTAAACCCTAATTTCTTTTAGAGAAATTAAATTCCCATATATGTAAAAGAATTAAATTCTCATATAGGGTTAAACCGTAGTTCTGTCTTGGAGGAATTAAATTCCTATGATTTTGGGAGAATTGAATTCTCATGCAAGGTTGAACCCTAATTTTATTTGGAGGAATTAAATTCCTATAATTTTGGGAGAATTAAATTCTCATATAGGGTTAAACCCTAGTTTTATCTTGGGAGAATTAAATTCTCTAAACTCAATTCCCCCTCTAAGTTTCGGATCTGCATGGCAGGATCTCAATCCAATGAGAATTAAATTCTCAACTTATGAGGAGATGTGCTCTTTGCAGATCTTCAACAAGAGGAAGAACTAAGTTTTTTTTGTGCAGAAGAGTTAAACTCTTAGATTTTGAGAATTAAATTCTCTGTTTGAAGTTTTGATCCCTTTCTTTTCTCACCTAGGGTTTTCTTTCTTGAGAATTAAATTCTCCTTTCTTTTCTCTCTGTTGTTTTCCTTTAGAAAATTTCAAGATCCCAAAAATTCTCTCCTCCTCTTCTCTTCTTGGCTCTTATTTATATGAGAAGGAAAAGAATCAATTTGTTTAATGAATATTTCATTGAAAGATTTTAATTGATTTTGTAACCAACATGATCCTTTAGATCACACAGTGAATTTTATTCACCATTGGATTTTTAATCCAAAAGATCTTTTATCTGTTATTCTTGGTGAATTTTAGGGAAATCTTTCCTTGTATAGAATCTTTCCATAAATTGGTGATTTTTAATCACCATTTGATTTTTAATCCAACGGTGCTCCATTTTACAGATCACCATCCTTTTTGTTTGGAAAGATTTAAAGAAATATTTTTCCAGTTAGGGTTTTGGATTTCCCTTAATTAGAATTTAATTCTATTGTTTCAGAGATCTTAGGATCCCATCACGTGTTGATACGTGACCCCCTCGATTAAGCATTTAATTCTGTTGTTTTAGAGAACTCAGGAATTATCACGTGTCAGCACGTGACCCTTGGTCACGTGTGAGCACGTGACGCCCCATTAGGGTTTTTCCTTGTTATTTTATTATACTTTTAATTCTATTTAATGAGTTTAGAGGCCTATCACGTGTTGGAATGTGACCCCATTGTTTAGAATTTAATTCTTATTATTTCAAAGGGTTTAAGAGCCCATCACGTGTTGGCGCGTGATCCCACTGATTAATTATTTAATTAGAATTTAATTCTATTAATTCAGAGAGCTTAGGAACCCATCACGTGTCTGCACGTGACCTTTGGTCACGTGTGGGCACGTGATGCCCCATTGGGGTATTCCTTGCTGTTTTATAACATTTTTTAATTCCTTTCAGTGGGTTTAAAGGCCCATCACGTGTGGTCACGTGACCCCTTTTAATCATTTATTTTATTAAGTGCTTACAGGCTTTGCCTGTAAATGGTCACGTGTGGGCACGTGATGCCCGGTCACGTGTAGGCACGTGATGCCTCATAAGTTTTGATCCCGGATGAATTATGAGGCCCATAATATATCAAATCCAAGGTTTTTTTGAGATGCTTTCAATACCATCAGAATTTAGCTATTTCTCATTCGGGAGTTTGTCAAAATACAGCCCGGAAAATACTGGTTCGCATTTTCTTAAGCGTATCGCTGTCATTTGATACCTTGGGCTCTTTTGCGCAGAAATTTTTGACGGGAACAGGTTGGTCCATAGGTGCTGTGGAATGTTCTGGGTATTTTTTAAATTGTGCTCAAGTGTTGAGCTCTCTGGGAAATTTTGGGTGTTTGTTGATTCGATCGAAAAGTTTAACATCGCCTAGCTCTTATTGATATGTGATATAATATTTGGAATCCATGATAATTAGTTTTGTGAAAACCAATTTGAATTTTGTAAACCTAGCAATTAGTCTCTTTTGATCGGTTGCCACGAGGTTTTGATTCGGATCAAAACTTCGTCACAATCTCGTATTGTACGTGAATGTTCGCCGGGTAACATTACTAGATAGCCACACCCCATAGCCCCGATCAAGTGACTGCAGGAGAACCCCATTGCCTAAAGCATCCGTCCGGGTGCTCGTGGCCGCGGTGTTCCGCCTAACTGCACTTCATCGACGGTATCGGGGATGCGGCCGTCTATTAAAGTTTCCGACGAGCATTCGATCAACTTGTCGGGAATCTTGTTGAATTGCCCGACTTGTTATTAAAAAGTGTTTTCAATATCAAGACTGAAATGCGGGGTTTATAATGTTAGGCATGAAACGAAATATGAGATATTTCGGGTTTATGATGTCTAAGGAATTCATATAGTTAGGCATGAAATCCGAAATATGTGATATTTCGGGTTTATGATGTCTAAGGTGGTTGCGGATTCTAATTGTTGTATTTTTCACTTTCTTTTCTGCAACCATAAGTGTAATATGTGGTATATCGCCGGTTTCATTGCTATATGTCAACGACAATTGGGATACGTATATTTACTTACGTTGATGACATGTGATGTTATGTGTTGCTGTGATATGTTAGATTGGATCATCTTGTTTGAATAGCCGGGGGTTTTTGCGTGAGATGAGAGTTTTTCATTTTCATTCATGTTAAAACTTGTATGTAATATTCTTTTATTGGGGCACTTCCGGGTTGAGAATGATGTCACCATTGATGTATATTATTTACTTTTCCGCATTAGGATAGACCCAAGGCGGGGAGCACAAGTAACCGAGTTCTAGAGTCCAGTGGGAGACCATCTCGAGGAGTCGAGACCGGGTCTCCTAATTCTAGAATTGGTAGGGTTGCTTGCCGCTCTCGTAGGGGTTTAGGGATGTAGGTTTGGCTATTCATCGCGACCGTGGAATCCTTATTTTTTATTGGCTTAATTTAAAACACGGAATTCCTACTATATCCAATATTTCATATGTGGACTTCTGCTGCTGATATTCTGTGATGTGATCATTTTATATGCTGAGACGAATGTTGTTATTATTTATATGATATATAATAAACGTTGCTTATGTTTTACACACGCGCTAGTCCCGCCCCGCTATACCGTTAGTTAAGTAACCTAACGGTGCATAACGGGCACTGTGGCGAATGCGGATGGCATAAGCATACGCTCTATTTTCTTTTCTTCATCTGTGATGCTTAGGAAGCATAAATGATGGGACTTCATTAATGAGATTAATGAAAGGAAAGAAACCTAATGAAGTTGTGGAATCAAATTTTCAAAACTGGTAGCTCTAGTTCTTGCTTTGCATAGTGGTGTTCCTTGATGAACATCTAGCACCTCATTCGATGAGGAAAGAGCCTAGATCTCTTCACCGGGAGTGACCTCTTTAGCAGAAGCTAGCAGATGCTATACCCACTCAGTTTATTTTGAAAAACTCGATTTTAAAAGTAGAGCTTAAAACCACTCATTTTCAAAATCACTCGATTCTACAACGATATCAAGTTCATTACGCAAAAATTTTTCTTAAAAAACATATCGTAAACTTCCGTCATTTCAGATAAGGACTATTTAGTATTTGTGCTATGTTTGTTGACCTTGTTAAGACATAGTTTACGGTAGCTGATTAGTGCTTATCTGTTAAAGCATGAGATGCGATTGGATTAGGGTAGTAGTGCGGCCTTGTTGACCTTGTCAAGGGTCGTGCCGGTGGGTTTAATTCAATCATGAAATATACGGGTTAAACTTGACTTATGATTTATGGTTTGTTGACCTAGTTAAGGTCTTAGATCGCTTGGGGCAAAATATTGTCGGGAATTTCAAGTGTTGAAATTTGCAATGAGATTGCATACCTTCTATGAGATAGTTGGATCCCGATACCTACTACGAGTAAGAGTTACTCATAGGAGAGTTTTGCACATTACAATTAGCCGATCAAGTAGGTGTCTAGAAATGTGTTAACGGGGTTATGCCCCTAGGAAAAAAAGGTTTATTTTAATTAGGTCCATGCGAAAGCACGGAGAACCTCTCTCAAAGTACTGACACTGGCCTGGCCGAAAGATTGGCGAACTTATAGGGTGTAATTAATCCCGGATAGTCTTACCTTTTAGGGTTTGAAGGAAGATTTGATAAAAACAGTGGGAGCCATCCTGATTAGATAAAATAATATCCAATCTGATCTTGCAAAAGCATACGCTGAGTGTTTTCTTCTCTCTCTCTCCTGGAAGCGACCATAACATACCTTAATCAAGAAAATAATATGGATGCATTGACCGAACCTGTTTATTATGTTGAGCTGGGGAACGTCGGTTCCGCTCTACCTTATAATTGTTATAAGTCTGAGTAGGAAATAGAGGAATACCAGGATTCCCATACCACCCATTCGAGGAAAAAGCATGTTGATGCATATTTTTCAGGTGTGTTCATTACCGAGAACTGTTTCTCAGTATCCTCTACGTCCTAGGTATGAGATACCGGATCAGGATCCCACATATGTAATCTGTTACATGGGCTATAGAAAAAGATAGAGAACTGGGATTTAATGTAGAGAATGGTGCAATTGTTGCAGCCAAACTAGTTGGCAAATATCATCTTGTATTACCAAATGGTAAATACAATGATTCTGAACAAATGTCATTGCATGACGAACCTGATATACAACATTACATCAGTTTCTTTATTAAGTTAAAGAAGGATATAATTTTGTATTTCTGGATAATGTTGTGAACATTTTCCTTAATCAAGAGTTGATTGGATCAGGCACGTTATGTAATGGCATATACGTTCTAAATCAAACCACGGCTCAAAGTATACAGAACTCACACAAGAGGAGTAGTTCAGAAATGAACGAATCCTTCTTATGGCATTGTAGACTAGGTCATATCAATGCGACACGACTAGCTAAGTTACATAAGGATGAATATTTGAATCCGTTCGAATTTTCATCTTATGATACTTACCAGTCTTGTCTCAAAGGTAAAATGAACAATACTCCGTTTACTGGAAACAGAGAAAGAGTTACTGAACTCTTGGGACTGATACATGGTGATGTATACGGTCCTATGTCTATAAATGCCAGGGTTGGTTTCTCGTACTTCATTATATTCACTGACCATCTTTCAAGATTCGGACATATGTTCCTATTGAAACACAAGTCTGAAACTTTTGAGAAATTCAAGGAATATAAAGCTTGAAGTTGAGAACCAGATGGGTATAAGTATTAAGTCCTTCGATCTGATCGGAGAAGGGAATACTTAAGCATGGAGTTCCTGGATTTTCTTAAAAGTGAATGGGATTCTCTCTCAGCTTACTCCTTCGTGTACACCACAACACAACGGTGTATCGAGACGGAGGAATCTCACCCTATTAGTTATGGTGCGCTCTATGATGAGTACTGCTGAGTTGCCAGTTTCCTTTTGGAGTTATGCACTTGAGAAGCTGCATACCTATTGAATAAGGTTCCGACCAAATCAGTGCCTACTACTCCATATGTGATATAGTATGGGAAGAGACCATGTCCGGCCTATGTTGAAAGGCAAAATCTGGACAAACTCGAGGCAATGTCGGCTCTGTAAGTTTGTTGGATATCCCAAACATTTGCGAGCGAATATCTTCTACCAAACTGAGGAACAAAATGTGTTTTGTTTCTCAACATGTCTCCTTTTTAGAAAAAGGAATTTCGTAAAAAATAAATTAGTGGTCATGAGGTAGAACTGGAAGAAGTTCCAGTTATACAAACTATGACTGATGATTTAGTAGAACCAAAGATTCAATAGTCTCCAATGAACTTCAGCCTCTCCGCGAATCTGGTAGGGTTCCTCATCCACCTGAGAGATACTACGGTTTCCTTAGTAACGGTGGGAGCGAGAATTGCATCATGGTAGATGATGACCCAACCAGGTTCAGGCAGGCCATCACGAGTAGGGACTCTGTGAAATGGCTGGATGCAATGTGATCTGAGATGGAATCCATGTACACTAACAATGTATGACTTTGAATGTTGCACCTGAAGGGGTAAAACCCATCGGGAGCAAGTGAATCTTGAGAATATTTTTGGTGTAAATGGAAAAGTTGAGACTTTCAAATCTAGACTTGTAGTAAAAGGTTTTCATCAATAACAGGTATCGATTATGATGAAATCTTTTCTCCAGTGACTATGCTTAAGCCCATCAGGATTAAAGCAGGCATCGCGGAGTTGGAATATCTATTTTGATGTAGCAGTCAAAGAGTTTGACTTCATCAAAAATATAGATGAACCTTGTATATACAAGAAGGTTGTAGAGAGTATAATTGTCTTTTTCGTATTGTACGTAGATGACATACTCTTGATAGGAAATGGGTATCCTATGCTACACTCAGTCAAGCTCCTCTTATTCGAGAGTTCTCCATGAAAGTTCTGGATGATACCTACTACATCTTAAGGATTAAAATCTATAGAGATAGATCTAAGAGGATGTTGGGAGTGTCCCAAATCTAGGTACATTAACACTATACTAAAGGGGTTTAGTATGGAAGATTCTATGCGTGGTGGTTCGCCCACTTACTCATGAATCACTCTCTCCAAAAAGATGTCTCTTAAGACTGATTTGGAGCTCGCGTACAAGGGATAACCTATTCTTCGGCAGTAGGCTCTATCATGTATGCAATGTTATGTACCGGACCAGATATAGCTAACTCATTGGGTGTAGTGATCAGGAATCAATCGGATCTTGGGAGAATCACTGGACAGCTGTAAAGGAAATTCTTAAGTACTTGAGAAGCACTAAAGAAATGTTCTTGGTGTATGGTAATGGTGAACTCCAGTAGGAGTCGTTTACCAATTTGAACTTCCAGAGTGATAAGGTCGACTGAAAGTCAGTCTCAGGCTTTTGTCTTTACCCTCAGTGGAGGGATAGTATGTTGGAAGATTTCCAAGCTAGATACCATGGAAAACCAGACGATAAAGGCTGAATACATCGCTACTAACGATGCTGCCAAAGTGGCTGTCTGGATATTTCTTGTTCATGAGATGAACATGGTTCCTATCATTGAGCATCCAATAAATGTTATTATGACAACAATGGAGTTGTGGCTTTGGCCTAGGAACCCCGGTCCCATCAGCGATCCAGATATATTCTGAGGCGGTATCACCTGATCAGGGAGATGGTTGATCTCCAAGGGATCAAGGTAAGGAGAGTTGGCACGAAAGATAACACGGCGGATCCACTCACAAAGGCCTTTCCCTAGAGAGACTTTTATGGGACGTTGGGTATGAGATACTATAACAAGTGGCCTTAGTGCAAGTGGGAGATTGTTAGTTGTATGTATGCCCTAGAGGCCATTATTGTACATATGATGTATATTATAGTGCATGCTTGGACATATATAGGGAGGACTTTCTTGCTCGACATGATAGTATGCTATCCGGTTACTCTTTATCAAACAATTAACAATTTATTGATGACATTCTGGTCTATTCGAGGAGCAAAGAAGAGTATGCGAAACACTTGAGAATCGAACTGTAGACGTTGAGACAAAAAAAGTTATATGCTATGATAAGCAACTGGGAGTGTTCATACAATAACAGTTTTCAGGCGACTATACAGATGGCTCCATTCGAAGCATTATATGGTCGCAGGTGTCACTCGCCTATCTGTTGGGACGATATTAGAGAAAGAAGATGATTTGGACCGGATCTTATTGTGTAAACGGTGGAGAAGGTTAACGTGATCCGAAGTTATATGAAAGTGGAACAAGATCGACAGAAAAGTTTGGCTGATACTGGACGAAGACCTCTGGAGTTCGCTGTTGGTGATCTTGTATTCTTGAAGATATCACCGACTAGAGGAGTGATCCGATTTAGTAGTCGAGGCAAGCTTAGTCCTCGATTCGTGGGGCCTTCAGTATTATCGAGCGTGTTGGAAAGGTAGTTTATCGATTGGCTTTACCACCATCCTTGGTGGGTATTCATGATGAGTTTCATGTATCTCAACTCCGCAAGTATGTTAAAGATGAGACGCACGTCCCAGATCACTCGAAACTGACAGTAAGCGAATATTTAACATATGAAAAGCAACCAATGGCGTTGTAGATCGACGAGAAAAGGTCCTCAAGAATAAAGTTATCCCTCTAGTATTCGTTTTATGCGGAAATCGTTCGCACGGAGAATCTACTTGGGAACGTGAAGACGAGATTCGACAAAAGTTTCCACACCTCTTTTCTTAGATCCGTATTTTCTTTTCTTTTCTTGTTCTGGGAATTTCGAGGACGAAATTCTTTTGTACTTAGGTATTATATAACACCTTAGTGCATTTATACTATATATTTGGGGTATTTCAAATCTTGCGACAGATTTCTTTATTATTGTTGTTTGGGTTACGGATAGTGCATTTAGCAGCTGTGCTTATTATCCGACCTGACCCGTATATTTGAAACCCATCATAGTTCAAGATTATATCAAATATTTGCCGGTACAGAGGATCCATGCAAATTTAGATATGATACACGTGTATAATATATTTTAGTATCCTCATATCTTTTATGATACAAAGTAAAAAACAAATAATATATTTTGATACCTAGCATTGCATGTCATCACACCCATAGTATATGGTTGCACCCATATATCGTGTTCATACCCTAATTGCAAAAACAGACTCGTTTTTTATCGCTACGTATATTTACGTAGATCCGTACTTAGAGGTATACATTTTTATTGACTGGATATCACATTATGGTTTAAACCTTTACGTATATTCTCCATATCGAAAAACTAGATTTGTGGATGGTTACGGGTAATATTCAGAACAATCTGATATTATATGTAAAAACCTATAATATACATACACACACTATATTATAAATTATAATATATATCACTATTAAATATAATATATAAATAACTAATATAATCCCTCACTCTCTCTCTCTCTCCTTCTCACGTCTATCTCTGTCTGTCTCTCTATCTCTAATATATATAAATATATTATATAATATATTATTTAAAACATCACCTTACACTATCTCCTCCTCTCTTCTTCCCCGCGAGCACAAACTCAAAAACCCTAACCCACGCTCGCCAAACCCTCACCGACGTTCACTCTCTCGCCCTCGTGAGCACCGTCACCACCTCCACCTCCATCATCTCTTCCTCCTCTCCTCCTCCTTCTCTTCCCAAGCACACCCTGCAACATCCCCGATGCCAACCCAAGAAACCCACAACAGCGCCCTCGTCGTCACCACCCATCACCATTACCGTCTCCCTCGTCCTTACCTATTCACCCTCTCATCATCACCGCCTCCTTCTCTTCTTCCTGACCACCTTGCCTGCAACTTCCCCGACGCCAAAACCCAATGCACAGCCTCACCTTCGCCGGAAAACCCATCACCACCGTCACCACCGACCTCCTCTTCACCTCTTCGCCTCCCCAGCACCCAAGAACACCCAACACGACCACCAACGACCCCCTCTACACCTTCCCCGATCACCTTCAAACCTCACAACACCTTGCCGACGGCAGCCCCTCATTCCCGTCACCTCACCGTCGCCACCATCCCCTCTATACATCCCCAGAACTCCGCAAACGCCAACAACCTCCACTTCTTTCTTTGAAGTTAAGTAGAGTTAAGGTATGAACGTAGTATATATCATAAATAATTGAAGCGCGGGCATATGCAAAAATAAGGAAATCAAAATGCGAGCGTATACAAATAATGAAATCGTAACATGAACAAATAGTAAAATATCAAACTACGTATAAGTCATACAGTTATAGTTTAAAATAGCACAAAACGTTGTTTTGGAAATAAAAGATTATGATGTTTTTGAAATAAATATCATTCGAAAAGTCGTAGCGCACTCTTGACGTTATCATTTAAAAGTACATAACGAATCGTTAGTTTTGAAAGTAAGTATGGCTCTAAATATCTCATGAACTTCCCTTTTGTGATTTTAAATAAGACTCCTTGAGTCAAAATAAATATCGGCTGTAATCGGTAATTAATCCACATCATACTACTTATGTGTTTCCCCAATCAGAGTAAAGCTCTGTTCAAATTTTGAAATTTGAAATGAAGCAGCGCTTTATAGCAGCGCCAGCGTTGAGAGTCAAAGACTCTGAGGTATCGCTCACGTGCAAAGCACATCAACGCTAACGCTAAGAGCGATGCACTCTAAGCAGCGCACCACGTGCAAAGTACGTAAGCGCTAGCGCTAAGAGCGATGCACTTTAAGCAGCGCACCATGTGCAAAGCACGTGAGCGCTAGCAATAGAACAACATGTTCTCGGCTCTTAGATCAAAGATCCAGCGAACATGATTAAAAAGCATCAATTAACCAGAATAAAATTCTGTTAAGGAAACATTCCTCAGAATCATTCCAAACAAGAAAGATTATGCTCTGAAAATCAGAGCACCGTTGGATCAATGATCCAATGGTGATTAAAAATCACCAAAATACAGAATAAATTCTGTATGGGAAAAGATTTCCCAATCTTGTTAAAAAAAAGAAGATTGCCTTCTGTAAAACAGAAGCCCTAGGATCAAAGATCCAACGGTGGGAAACATTCCCAAATCAATTAGAGAAAAGATCTCTCTAACCGATTCAACAAATCAGCCTACCCTATATAAAGTCCCTAAGACTTTAAGTCTGATATAGAGGAACCCCCTCCCTCCCCATAAATTTTGAGAAATTTCAGAGAGAAGAGCAAGCTCTCAGCAAAAAAAGAATTTCTTCAAGGTAAAATAAAGAGATCAAAACATCTCATTAGAAAAAGAACTTAATTCTTTTGCCAGATCATAGATCTTTAAGACAAATTGTCTTTCACAAAAGAGATCATAACATCTCATTATAAAAAAGGGGGAGAATAGTTCAATTCTCTTAGGATCACAGATCCATAAAGGAAAAGCCTTTCACCAAGAACATAAGAGATTGAAACATCTCCTATAAAATAAGAACTTTGCTCTTAGATCCACGAGATAAAGTCTCTTATAAGAAAAAATTTAATTCTCAGAGCGCAAAACCGCCTAAAAAGAGCCTTAGCGCTCCAATTAAAATGAACGCCTCAACGCTCCAAATCTACCGCACAGCGCTGCAGAGCCTTAGTGCTCCAAGTTTAAAGAAACACTTCAGCACTCCAAATCTAGCGCAAAGCGCTGCAGAGTCTTAGAGCTCCAAAATTAAAAAGTGCTCTGCGCTCATTGACTGGCGCATAGCGCCAAGCACGCCACGTGCTCCTCACGTGTGCGCTACTTCACCAGAAGCGCTCTGCGCTCATTGACTGGCGCACAGTGCCAAGCGCGCCACGTGCTCTTCACGTATGCGCTACTTCACCAGAAGCGCTCTGCGCTCATTGACTGGCGCACAGCGCCAAGCGCGCCACGTACTCCTCACGTGTGCGCTACTTCATCAAAAGCGCTCTGCGCTCATTGACTGGCGCACAGCGCTAAGCACGCCACGTACTCCTCACGTGTGCGCTACTTCACCAGAAGCGCTCTGCGCTCATTGACTGGTGCTCATCGCCAAGCGCGCCACGTGCTCCTCATGTGTGCGCTAAGAGAACATAAATTGTTCTTTAAATGATAAAACCCAGAGCCATAATGAGTGCTCAGCATTCAATAAAAGACAAAAAGTTGTCAGGACCAATGCTCAGTATTGTTAAATAAAAAAGGACCGATCCTAATTAAATGTCTAAAATTTTGAATAAATGGGTCGAGCCCAAGTTGGCCACAGATATCTAATTCAGATTAATTGAGCCCATATGCTCATAAATCTTTGACCTTAGTCCCAAATTGGACTACAGATCTCCCAACCAATATTGGTTCAAGGGTACATCTCTTCACTCCTCTGATATTTGTCGTTGTAATCCTTCAACGTCTTCAGAGAGGTGATGGGTCCCAACAACCAGATATTTCACGGACTGTGGGGTCTTTAAACTCATGGACTATAATGTCCTTAAACTTTATAGACTATGATGTCTCTAAACTACCACGGACTATGAGGTCCTTAAACTCATAGACTATGATGTCTTTAAACTTAACAGACTATGACGTCTTTAAACTACCACGGACTGTAGGGTCCTTAAACTTATGGACTATGATGTCCTTAAAGTTTACAGACTATGATGTCTCTAAACTACCATGGACTGCAAAGTCCCTAAACTAAAACAATAAAGCCTAAATGCTCTTTTGTTGGATCTAAATGATCATGTTAAATAGATCTTAGTCTAAAACTAGACTAGCGTATCCTTTACAAATTGTTAAGTTGATCTTAGTCTAAAATTAGACTAACGTATCCTTAACAAACGTTTAAATTGATCTTAGTCTCAAATGAGATTAACGATCCTTAAACCCAACCCAAAACCCAAATCTAAGATAATACGGATTTGGACTAATCCACGCCCTACGGGCGACAACATATATTAGTCTCCGTATACAATCCACGGGCAACCAAAAATAAAACAAACACACATGACATGAAGTGACCATCTGGAGAAGGAGAAAGTGGTTACCGCGATATGGTAACGTAATTAACTGCAGGGGCTTGCGTCTGCAGGGAAGAGCGTCCCCACAATCAAAAACCCCTCAAACGAGGGGGAAGTTTACTACAACGGCCGCATCCAACTAAACCTCTGATACATGGTGCCATAAATTAACTTGGCATTTTCGGAGAGGTGGACGGATAAATCCAAATAGTATCTGCCCCTAAATTCAGGCAAGACGACCTACGCGGTTTCATCTCTGTATTTGGCGGAGAACAGATTCTGGCACGCCCGGTGGGACCTTTTCTTCTTTCCACTCCACACTTCGTGTGTCGTGTTTCACGAACGAATCGCGGTTTGCTATGGTTGCCTATGGATTTGAGGTACTAAGATTTGGTGTCTTGCTCCGTGCAGAAAACAGAAGATCAATAGCTTCCAACTGCACAAACTGTAACAACTGCAACAACTCCCACTCCGTCCTTACTGGAGGAGTGACTTACGGGCCTCAGGCGGCCTCCATTTTCAAGATGCCAGTGGAACAGGTGACACAAGCTACCACTGGGCTGTTCTTTGGGACCATGCTCCCACTCATGAGCTTCAACGCCCCATTGTCGACGCAGGAGGCTCCAAAGAAGTCGGTCTTTGATCGGATTACCACCACCGCGGCCCCTCTCAACAGGTTGCCCAAGTCCAGTGCCTCAGTTTTCAACAGACTGGGCCAAAGCTTAAGTGGGCCCGTGAAGAAGCCCGCGATACTTGAAGCGGCCATCCCAAAGAGGATAGTCGTTCCAGTTCCTGAAGTCATCATAGCGACTTCCCCCGCTAAGGAGTCGGTTTTTGCAAGGCTGACCGTTTCAGCTCCCGTTCCAGGCGAAGTCATCAAAATTGCTCCCCCTATGCGAAAGTCTGCCTTCGATAGATTGGCCATCCCCACTCAACGGACGTCGGTTTTCAAGAAGCTAACGCCGGCAGCAACCCTCCGTCAGAACAGGGGGCATGAAGAAGCCACCCCCATAACTGAGCCGGTCTCGTTAGCACGACATGCTCGCCGTCGTCACTGGCGTCGAGTAAGGAAGGCTGGGGGCAGCTCTCCTTCTGGACTGACTCCGCCAGCTCCGATGGTGGAAATTGATATTGCTATTCCAACTGGGAACAGCTTTGAACCACTTAGGAGGGTACGCAAGAACTCTCCGAAGGTCGTGCTAAAAAGATCTCCTCCACCTATGAAGAACGCTACAAAGGTGAAGCCAGAGCAGCCCCTTCAGCGGCTGTCCACTAAAATTCATAAAGTTTGGCTACAGGTCTAAGACTCGGTGATCAACCAAGACTACTCCCGCCAACCGAAGAAGATGAAAGTTCGGCAGGAGAAAGACCACTCTGTCATGTCATCTATTTGGGTGCCCGCTGCAACGGCCCCCTCAACTTCGACCGCTCACAAAAGAAGAAGGTCGGATAAAATCCCCGTGTCTGCGACAAAGCTCACAAGCACTGAATCCAAAAGCCCCAAATCTGGGGGCATGGTGGTGCACACTGTTTATATGGCATCCGGAAAAGAGAATAGCCATATCTCTACGGGCCATCGACCGCTCACCAGATCCGTAACAAAGGCCCAGGAGCAACAACAGAAGCTTCAGGAAATGTTAACACAGATGGCCGCACTCACTGGGCCAAAAGAAAGCCCGGAGACGTCGTCAGAACAACGTCATGAACAAGAAACCGATGCTGAGTTCCTCCGCAGAATCCTTGAGAAGAAGGACAAAGAGGCAGCGGAACAAGCTGCCAACATAAAACGAATGGCGCTTTTATTCCAAGACATGGTCGTGATGATGTTACAGCCGGGTCCTCCAGCTGAAGACCCTCCGATTATCCTTGAAGATGATAGGGGAGAGACATCAAACCCTCTTCCGGCTTGTTCAGCAGCCAAAGAGGAGACCATTTCTAAAGCCGCCCTGGATGACTATATCGCTCAACAGATACGAGCTCATCAGGCGAACAAAGTGGCCGGCCAAATTGTTAAGACTGGACGACCCTATCCGGGTTGGTACGATCAAATAAAGTACCCGCCAGGATATACGATCCCTAAATTTCACGTATATAAGGGGACGGGAAATCCACACCAACACGTGGCTCAATTCAGGGCTCTGTGTGGCAACACCGGAGGTGACGATAAGCTACTGCTTCGCCAGTTTGTTGGCAGCTTGTCGGAAACAGTGTTTGAATGGTACTCTGAGCTCCCGAATGACTCCGTTAAGACATTTGCAGAAATGGAGCTATTGTTTACGCAAAAATTCGCGAGCGCTAGCGAGCGCACTCTGATCACCCCACTAATTAATGCCAGGGTGAAGCCAGGCAAAACATGGGTTCAGTACGCGTTACGGTGGCGAAACCTATGGTCGAAATGCGAACAATGCATAGAAGAGGCTTCTGCAGTGGGCATGTTTGTAGGAACCCTCGATCCGCAGGCAAAAATATCCCAGTTCATGATGTTTTCCAAGCCGACTACCTTTCAGACCTTGATTGATAAGCCGGCCCAAATGGACCAGATGGGTTATAAGCCTTCCTTTTCAAAGACAGAACCACTTAATGAAAAGGGGAAAGGAAAAGCCACCTTTACCGCCAATGCTCAACAACAGCCGAGCGACTTATAACCTGTTGTTCGCCAAAGCAACGTGCGTCCATGCCAATCCCTCGAGGAGAGACTGGGACGTCCTTACTCATTTTCCCGGGATAAAACAAGGAGACTGTTCGAGCTGGTATTGCGCAATAGACTCATCAATCTGCCAGAGCCAAGACATCCACTGCAGCCAGACGATGCCAACAATCCTAATTACTGCCCCTACCACCGAGCAGTAAGCCATCCAAGCGAAGATTGCTTCGTTTTTAAAGGCTGGATTGAGGACCAATACCAACAAGGCAAAATGCATTGTCCGAGAATTGGAAAGTAAGCCCGCCCCAGCCGCACGCTCCTAAAAAGATGGACACACCGGGGGAATCATGCTCTTTTATAGAAGAAGCTCCATGGGAGGTTGCTCTTTCAGCCAAGATGAAAAGAATGCTGAAGGATCTTCACACATGCCTGACAATCATGTGGAAAAGTCCGCTAGAACCCGAGGTCATTGAAGAAATGCTGAAGCCGCGCCTAATGCCAAGAGTTGGTAGCGATAATCAAAACGCTCAGGCCCAGCCGTCAAAGTCTTCGAAGAAGATGAAGAAGAAAAAGACCAAAAAGCCCGTCCAACCCGAAGACAGCCGTACAGGTCTGCAGAAATACATCGATGCACTGGAAGAATATAACCAGAAGGCACGGACCCCAATCAAGTTGGGTGAATTCTTTAAGTATGTTCTTGAGAAGGAAGACGATGACGCTGATGAAGGAGACGATTCTTCAGAAGGGCCTGAAGACTATGTAGCGAGCTGCCACATGATCTCTCACTCGATAAATGGCAAAGAAGCTCCTGATACAGAGAAACTGGGGGCAGATCCCGAACCGGAACTCCTAGGACCGTCAGACGAGATGATTGACGTATTCCTGAATGAAGCTCTTCTGAAAAGCAAAGTTGATCAGGAGCGTGAAATTGACGTATACGAAAAAGCCAAACGTCGGCGACTGAGCGAAAGGATTGAAATACCCCAACTAGATAGGAGCACTTCGGCTGCCAGCAAAAGCAGGTTCAAGACAAGGAAAAGGTTCTCCAAAGCCATATCGATGGGAATGAAGCTGCCACCCTCCGAAGGAAACACTCCTGATAGAATACACCTTAACGAAGAGGATGCACATCCAAACTACTGCTTGTACCATCGAAGGACCACACATCCTACTGAAGAATGCAATGCCTTTAAAAATTGGTGGCAGGGATACGTTGCTCACCGGTAGCATTTCAAGCGGATGAAGCGCAAAACTCGTCGGGAATAAAGAAGCACGACAGATGAGCATAAAAGAACAGCCGGTGAATGTCATATGGTTAATTCTGGGGGATTGCAAGTTCTCACTTTCGGGAGTGATTTTGATGAAGAAATAGCCCTCGGTCCTCTCTTCAAGGAATCCATCTCTGAAGCAGAAGAGATGAAGACCTGTGAGAACATTCAGCTGCGCAATCGCACGCTACCTGAAAAGAATCTCGGACCCACAAATAAGGGATCGAATAAAAAGGATAAGGGGAAAGAAAAGGTCCCTGAGGATATCACCCTCGATGACCGAGTTATCGAAGAGCTGGCAATCAAGGAACCGCCCAAGAAAACAAGGTGGATTACAACATTCTGGCGCACCTGAAGAAGATACCCTCGCAGCTAAGCATTCTCGACACCCTTCTGGTATCCAAAGAGGCGAGAGATTCTCTGATCAAAGCATTACAAGAGCCTAACCAGTTTCAAGCTTTCCTCGCCGAAGAAAAGATGAAGGATGAGCTGGAAGAAATTCACACAGCTGACATCACTTTCGGCGATGAAGATCTCCTTCTCAGAACATGCGAGCACAACTGTCCCCTATATGTCTCCGGATATTGCCATGACATTAAGATAGGGATGGTCCTAGTTGATAATGGGTCCTCTGTCAATCTCCTAAATGTGAGGGTGCTAACAGAAATCTGCATGAGCGTTCAACACCTCGCTCGGAATAAAATCACTATCTCCGGATTCGACTCCCAGTCATAACGAAAGCTTGGGTCTATGATACTGACGTTACGCTTTGGTCTGCTCGTCACTAACATCAAGTTTCACGTCATTGATGCAAAGACTTGCTACAACACTTTGCTCGGCATGCCTTGTTTACACGAGTACAACATCATCCCTCCTACACAACATCAGTGTATGAAGTACTTCAAAGATGGGCTTGAATACACTGTGACAGGGGAGCTGAACCCATTCTCCGTAAACGAAGTCCGAAAGTACGAAGATGCAAAGTACTTCTTACAAGACTTTGAAGACACGGAAAGATGCCATAAACCCGAGGATAAGCAAAAAGCTATCACCACCATTCCAGTCTTCGGGAGCGATACCAAGGAGAAAGAAGAGATAGTCTATTCGGGACATCCCCGATACAACAAACCGGGACCTTCTACCCCTATTCTGGTCTTTGGCAGTGACTCTGAAGATGGTGTCAACGCGGTATTCTTGGCTCATCCATCAGTGCAAGCCTTCATTAGAGATGATCAGAGTTTGCAGATTGCCATGGTTCCGCAAGAGCATTACAAAGAGCTCGACACACTTGATACCTACAGTGTGCAAGAACTGCAAACGTTCTACGTCCCTTCCAGGCGAAAAGATGAAAAGGCGATCCTCTTTTATCGATCCGCGGAAACCAAAGTGGAGAAAGAAATCTGGCATGGCGCCGATTCTATGCTTGACAGGCTCCAGCCCATCCGTCTGCCCAGATACTATACAGAAGGATTAAAAAGGTTGTTGAGCCGCCAAGGCGTACCCTTCAAACAGACTGCTCGACAAGCTCAGTTCTACAACAGAATCTGGAACATCCCCGGAACTCAGCGAAGATTGCCCAATGGGAAAATGGAAACGATTGGGCTTGGATATGTTCAATCCAAGAAACAGGAATGATTCTATGGCTGCTACGTTATATATGATTTCGATGAAGAAGGAGATGCTATGTTAGAATACGCTAACCCTGAACCAAAATGAGGTCCCACCATGAAAGTGCCAAGTCCATCGTTCGAAGAACAGATGGACAAGCTAATAAGGGAAGCGGGTCAAAAGGTCCGGGGTGACTATAGCCGCGAAATGGCCATCTATGAAAAGTCAGAACGTGGTGCCTCCTTCAGCAGGCTACGGAGAATGACGATGCCCTTCTTCGCCAGCCCGTCATACGGAAGACTCGACGCGGAGGCAAAAATAAACTGAAGAATGGAAAAAATGTTCGACAGCAGTAAAGCGGGTCCAAGAAGCTTCACGATCGAAAATTGAGTAGCCGGGATTCGTCTATTATAAAGAAGATGGGTCGAGCATACTCTTTTCCCCAAGACAAGACAAGGAAGATATTCGATCTTGTCATGAAACATCAAATGATTACGCTCCCGGAGTCCAAACACCCCGAACAAGCAGGCGAGGTCTCTCACCCGGATTATTGCTCCTATCACCAAGCGATAGGATATTTTCTCGAAGACTGCTTCACATTCAAAGACTGGGTAGAGGACCAGTATCAACAAGGCAGGTTTGCTTTATCCAGCAGTTAGAGGGTAATCCCGCCACAGACACATGAACCGAAAACCATGTATGCAGCGAGAGTAGAAACAGATCAACATCGGTCTTGGAAACGATCTCGTATCTGTCACATAATAACGTTGACAGAAGAAAGAGGGTGCGAGGATATGGATGACCTCTCCTGGTGCTTCGAAAACGATGATGACGAGGTAATATCAGAGTTTCCACCGGCGCCAAAAGAGTTGGAAGATGGGATACATACTACTGCGGACGGCCTAAGGAAAATCGACTTGGGAACGACAAATGACCCGCGGCCAATGTTCGTCAGTGAGCTGCTGTCTAAGAAACAAGTGGCTACGCTAAAAGATGTGCTCATGCAGTATAAAGACTGCTTCGCATGGAACTATTCAGAGATGCCAGGACTAGATCCAGAAGTAGCTGTGCATAAATTGGTGATATCTCCGGACATTAAACCAATCAAACAAGCACCGAGAAGAATGTGGCTCAAACTTGGAATGAGCATCAATGCTGAGGTCAAAAAGCTAATCGACTCTGGTTTCATTCAAGAGGTTCAGTATCCTGACTGGATAGCCAACATCGTCCCAGTGATGAAGAAAAATAGGACAATAGGCATCTGCGTAGACTTTCGGGACCTCAACAAAGCATGTCCTAAGGACGACTTCCCCGTACCGGTCACCGAGCTGATCATAGACAACACGTCCACTCACGAAGTCTTCTCCTTCATGGACGTCTCATCGGGGTACAACCAAATAAAGATGCATCTCGAAGACCAGAAGAATACCGCTTTCCGCACTCCCCTGGGAATATTCTGTTACAAAGTGATGCCTTTCGGCTTGAAGAAGTTGGCGCCACCTATCAGAGGGCCATGACGAAGATTTTCGATGACCCCATACATGAAATCGTCGAGTGCTATAATGACGACCTCATGGTAAAGAGCAAATCGCATGAAGAGCATTGGGAGCATATGAAGATAGTGTTCCAACATCTTCGGAAATACAATCTGAAGATGAACCTTCTCAAATGCGCGTTCAGAGTCTCCTCAGGCAAATTCCTAGGATTCATCCTACGACACCGAGGCATCAAAATAGACCAGTCGAAAATCAAGGCAATCATGGAAATGCCCCCGCCAAGAACTCTCAAGCAACTACGGCCTCTCCAAGGAAAGCTCGCATATATCCGACGGTTCATAACCAACCTCTCCGGAAAATGCCACCCCTACAATCATCTAATGAAGAAGGGGACCCCTTTCGTCTGGGATCGTAAATGCCAGAGCGCACTGGACGAGATCAAGCAATACCTGCAGAATCCGCCAGTACTAACCGCTCCGGTCAAGGGAAAACCTCTCATCCTGTATACAACCGCCCTTGAAGGTTCCTTAGGCACACTATGGGCACAAGAGAACAATCAAAGGAAGGAAAGAGCCCTCTACTACTTGAGTCAAGTTCTCCTGGGGGCAAAAAACAATTACTCCCCCATTGAAAAACACTGTCTGGCGTTAATTTTCGCAATAACGAAGCTCAGACATTATGCTTTGGCGCATGAAATCTATCTCATATCAAAGGTGGATCCTCTCAAATACTTGATGTCAAGAGCCATACTAACAGGACGACTCGCTAAATGGGCCCTACTCTTGATGAAGTTCTCGATAACATATCGACCGCTCAAGGCAGTGAAGGCCAGGCCATCGCCGACTTCCTCGCTGAGCATCCTATACCTGCCGATTTACCCCTAAATTTCGAATTGCCAGATGAGCACGCGTTTGACACGATCGATGGGAAGAAAGGAGAGAGTGACACCCTATGGGAACTCTACTTCGATGGGGCATCTTCCATGAAGAAGCGAGAGCACAGCACCCCCATAATTAAATCTGGGGTAGGCCTCAGCTTCGTGACTCCACAAGGAGGGATAATGCGCTTTTCCTTTTCCCTAACAGAGCTGAGGACAAACAATGAAGCTGAATATGAAGCTTTGATAGTAGGACTAGAGATCGCTATCGACATAGGGATCGAAAATCTCCTCATATATGGAGACTCCCAGCTCGTCGTTAGCCAAGTGAATGGCGATTATCAAACGTGCAAACCAGAGTTGGTAAAGTACAGCGAGAGAGTGCAATAATTGCTGATTCAAACCCCTGCCTACGCCCTGGAAAGCATACCGCGCGCGAAAAATAGCAAGGCAGGTGCATTAGCCAAGCTCGCTAAAAAACTGGCCGACGAGAACCTCGATGACGTAAGGATCGTTGTGCAAAACCGTCAGGTTCTCGCACCGGCAGAAATATCTCCGGAGTCGTCCAAAGAAAAGGAAGCGACCAAGCAAATGGCCCTACAAATAAAAAACCAGGAAAAGGCTAAGGACTGGAGAGAAGTCTTTATAGACTACTTCAAATCCCGTCGAACAGCTGAAGATGTGTCCTCAAGACATCAGCTCATGAAACGAGCTCTATCTTTCGCCTTTGTCAATGACACTCCATATAAGAGATCATTTGATTCTCTATGGCTAAGATGCCTAGGTCCTGAAGAAGTAAGGAGAGTCATCCAAGAAACTCACGACGGACTCTGCGGTTCTCACCAAGCCGGGCCGAAGATGAAACTGAAGATCAAAAGGATGGACTACTATTGACCCACAATGATCCAAGATTGCCTCGAATACGCGAAGCAGTGCTACTCATGCTAGATTCACGGGGATTTTATCCACCAACATCCAAATTCGCTACACCCGACGGTGGCTAGCTGGCCGTTCGAAATCTGGGGAACTGACATAATCAGGCCTATTGAACCAGTATCGTCCAGAGGACATCGGTTCATACTGGCGACAACTGATTACTTCTCCAAGTAGGCAGAAGCAGTACCACTAAGAGAAGTGAAGACGGAGAATATCCTCCATTTCTTCAAGACACAGGTCATCTATCGGTTCGGCACTCCACGACGGATTATCTCCGATAACGGGCCGGCCTACAGAAGTCACAAAATCAGCCGCTTCACGCAGCAACATAATATAGACTGGAGATACTCTTCGGTCTATAATCCCCGAGCTAATGGTCTGGTTGAGGCTTTCAACAAGACCTTGATGAAGATCATAAAAAAACGGTGTCCAAAAATAAAAAGGACTGGTACGAAAGACTGCATGAAGCTCTCTGGGCGTATCGAACCACGTTCAAAACGGTCAAAAACACAACGCCGTATGCATTGGTATTCGGCGATGAAGCAGTACTCCCCTTGGAAATAGGCTACCCTCCTTACGAGTGGCAGTTCGTTACGAGCTAACGGACAAAGAGAATGCTCATCTTCGGCTTGAGGAACTTGATGCCCTCGACGAAACCCGGCTCATGGCGCAGCAAAACTTGGAAGCTTACAAACCAAAAATGACGCACTCATACGAGAGACTGACTAGGCCGAGAACATTCCGCCAAGGTGAACTCGTGCTAGTGGTCAAGAGACCTATGATCCCCAATTGTGCCAAACGGGGGAAATTCGAGCCGAACTATGAAGGCCCGTATATTATAGATAAAGTCTACCAGGGTGGGGCTTACTTGCTCATGGATATACATGGCGAAAGACCCTGCAGGCCAATAAGCGGCCGTTTCTTGAAGAAATACTACGCCCGACCGAAATGTCCTTAAACTACTATAAACCGCAGCATCCTAAGGATGACCCAAAAAAACGGTACGTCCACAAGCAAAATGGGCACGGATGAAAACCCGAAAGGGCGCCGTGAGTAAAAACAGCAGGGCTACCGGCGAGTCTGTGAAAACCCAAAAGGGCGCAGACTTGTAAAAAATTCATGCACACTGGCAAGGTCCTTTCGACCTTGTAAGAAGAAAATACCAGCGTGAGATCCTTATGACTCACAAGGGAGCAACACACTTAGGGATACTCACGATTGCTAAGGAGAAATATTTTTATGAGACCTTTACGGCTCATGAAGTCAAAAGCCTTAGTTGACAGGATCTTAACCCTGTCTGCTAAGCCACCTTTGCTCGAACCGACGAAGACAAATGATGATTCGCTCCTGGCAATGTCCCAGTGGTAGCGATGCTGATGCCTAAATTGGTATCAAATTCCAAGTCCTTTCACGGCAAATGATGATTCGCTCCTGGCAACATTCCAGTCGCAGCGATACTGATACTAAGATTGGTATCAGATCTTGAGTTCCATATTGGAAAAAAAAGGGTACGTCCATAAGCAAGATGGGCACGGATGAAAATCCGAAAGGGCTCCATGAGTAAAAACAGCAGGGCTACCGGCGAGTTTGTGAAAACCCGAAAGAGCGCAATCTCGTTAAAAGACACTTGCAAGGTCCTTTCGACCCTGTAAGGAGAAAATACCTGCGTGAGATCCTTATGACTCACAAGGGAGTAACACACTTAGGAATCCCCACGATTCCTAAGGAGAAAACACACTTACGAGATCCCCACGACTCGTAAGAAGAATTCCCCTTTGAGACCCTCACGGCTCATAGGATTCAAAAGCCTTAAGGTAGAGGGATCTGAACCTGTTCTTGAGCCATCACATTTCCCAGACTGCCCTACAAGCATTTCAATATTGATCCTTATATACAATCTACGGGCATGAATAAACATTTCCCTAATAAAGTCCCACCAGCGACTAGGGATATGCTCACACGGTGAACGACCCTTGTAAGTCCTCCCGATTTATAAGGAGAAAACACTCTTGTAAGATCCTTACGACTTATAAGAGAACATACACTTAAGAATCCTCATGATTTTTAAGGAGAAAACGCACTTACGAGATCCTCACGACTCATAGGAAGAAACACCTTTATGAGACCCTTACGGCTCATGAAGTCAAAAGCCGTAGTCGACAGGATCCTAACCGTGTTTGCTAAGCCACCTTTGTTCGAATCGACAAAGGCAAATGATGATTCGCTCCTGGCAATGTCCCAGTTGTAGCGATGCTGATGCCTAAATCGGTATCAAATCCCAAGTCCTTTCACGGCAAATGATGATTCGCTCCTGGCAATATCTCAGTTGTAGCGATGCTGATGCCAAAATTGGTATCGGATCCCGAGTTCCATACTCGCAGCAAAAGTCAGCGAGCCATAAATGCATATAAAATAGCCGAAATGAAAGGGAAACTTGCAACAAAATCAGCAAGTAAAATATATGCATACAAAATAACCGAAATGATTGAGCAACTCGCAATAAAAAGCAGCGAGTAAAAAGAAAAAATAACCGAAATGATTGGGCACCGCGAAAAAAAAGCTGAAATGATTGGGCAATCGCGACTTTCACGATACAAAAAGCTAAAATGATAGAGCATCGCGGAAAGAAATAAAAGAAATGAAAAAATGAAACTTTTGCCCTACAGGCAGTCCATACTGACCCCTGTATACAATCCATGGCCATAAACGAAAAGGGAACCACATTTCCCCCACCAGATCCTGTCAAAAGGGAAAGTCAGATCTCAACAGTAATATCTGAATCCCAGAAAATCAACAATGGTGTTCCTTCTTATGCCAGCAGGGCACAGAAAGGACACAACGAAATGGAGTGTTCAGTTGATAAAACTGCACATTTGTTATTACATTTTTCCTACCATTTCCATATTAAAAAAGGTCTTTATTATAATATATCATACATTTGAGGGTTTATCTGTAAAAATAATATTTTCCATGTGTTGATATATTATAATTAGCATTTGGTAGGAAAATGTATGCAAATAATATCATTGACCAAATCCTAGTAGAACAAAATCTACTAAATATTATTTGAGTTGTTGTGCAGAATTTTTCCAAGTTGTGCAGAATTTTTCAAGACTAAAATCAAGGAAATCAAGTTGTTAAAGAAAACTTGCCTAATTAAGAAAGCAAAACTTGGAGACCAAGTCTGGCAGCAACCACGAGAACATTTCCATGATACAAAGGTTCCGAGGATCTCCAAATGTCACAAAGACAGAGACCCAGTAAAATGATCAAGGGATGAGATTGAATGGCCGCGGATCCACGGGCATACCCCCTTGGGCTGCGGATCCGCGGCATGTTTGATGAGTTAGGGGCTGCGCAAATTTTGGGTGAATCTTTACAGCTATTTCCCTAATTTGGTAGCAAAGGTTTCTGGATTTGGACTATAAATAGGGACCGAGAGCCTCTTGGAAAAAGCATCAAGTCGATGCGATCACGAAGTCCAAGACGGCTCACGCATCCAGACTGATTATCAACTGTTCGTCTACCTCCTTAGAAGAGATCGAGAAGCAACTAGAAATTGTAATCATTTTCTAAGGATTAAAGTGTAATGAATATTGTTGATTAATAAATGTAGCTTTCTTTTTCTTATTCTATTTCTTCGTAGTTTAATTATGCAATTTCTCTCCATCTCTTTTTCTCCCAACATGCGCGAGTAATTCTCCGCTTGTTAGGGTTCGTAGGATTAGGGTAGGCTAATGGATGATGAACATCCCTAAACCCTTTTTAAGTCCTATAAAGTTTATGAACTTTATCAAAAGAATCATTAATATCCTAATCGGGCGTCCTAACAATTCATTGTTAGTCCCGACCACGATTAGAGATTAGATTAATGATTGTTTTGGTAAAGGCTAGATATGAACGAAGTTTCGTGTCGAGATAAGGGTTAAGAGTGGGATTCCTTTTCCCTCCAGAAACCCTAATCTACACGCATCACCATCGTTCTAGTTTTAAATCTATTAAAGGATAAAAAGGGTAACTTTTAATTAATCATCCATAACTACTAAATCCTAACGAACCCTACAAGCCCCCTTATTATATTAACTACATTCATAAATAATCTAGATCTATATTTTGCATTAGTGCCTAACGTAGATCGAGAAACCATTCCACAAAATTCTTTATCCCTTCTCTTTTTTTCAACACATCTAAAGTTAGAGTAAAAGGTTCAACGTTTCCCTGGGGACGACCCGTACTCATCTCGGCTAACTACAAGCGACACCGTTATTGACTGCGGTTATTCTACAAACAATTTTTCGTATCAATCAAATGGCGCCGTTGCCGGGGATCCGTGCGTAAATTTTTATTCTTACTATTTGTGTTGAATTCTTATACGATCCATATCATAATTAAAACAAAACTGCGAATTGCATATTTAACGATTTGTGTGTGAATTTTTTGCAAGGAGATCTGGAGTCACAGACTTGAGGAAACAGGAGATCTAGGGTTCCAAACTTCTCTGGTATCTTTCTCAACTCTTCCTCCCTCCTCTCAATTCCAATAAAATTTATTTTCTGCAGGATTCTTTGCAAAATAGCGCCGCTCAAAAATCTTTTTGCAAAAGTTTTGTGATTGGTTTTGTTTTGCATATTTTAATACGGACTTTAAGGGGCAAAGACCAAATCAAGATTAGGTGGGGATTTCATCACCCTTCCTAAGCCCCACAAATCACAAACCGAGTATCTAGATCAACCCTTCATTAATTTAAAAAATATCTAGACCAGACTCTAAGGATTGTCGCGCTCAATAAGGACAGAGGAAGGTCGTGGGTAATCTATCGCTTATCCGCATTACTTTTGTAGTGTCTAGGCAAGTGTGACTAAGGCTAGTGGTTTTTAATTAGGCCACTATTGTGGTTCCTTCTCACTTACCTGGCACTTACCTGGCTACAAGGGTAGTACAGAGGCGGTAGAGGATTGATCCCGCGGCTTGTCCTTTGGAAGTCTAGGAGCGGTCTAGAGACTGGACCTAGGGGACCTTAGTTCTAGGGTTGCTTGTGCATTTTAGAGTGATTTGTCTGAGTCCCACTTTTTTCAAAACAAACCAATTTTAAAATCACACACACGCTGCCACTTGCACTAAACCCGCTTAGTGCATGCTCGGCTGGACACGGGATCCTAGTGCCCGTCTTGTCCGCGCTCCTGCTATCGACTCCGAAGTCGGTACTTCTTCATCTTCTTTTCCCCCACCACACACCACGACCGAGATGGATGGCACTCCATCAGAGTATAACACCACGCTGCCGCCACCCGTAGGTGCGCAGAATCCACCGCGCATCTATCTCCAAGAGAGATGCTATCCTATCAGTGGTCCTCTTCCCACTTGTCTATCTCTTCCACCAGCTAACAGGGATAATTTCGAAATTAAACCCCACTACATCAATCTGCTGCCCAAATTTCACGGGATTGAGTCGGAAGACGCGTACGTTTTCATCACCAAATTCGAAAACGTATGCGCAATGATGGGTACTTCACAGTTGACTGTCGATGCTATGCGCTTGCGTCTTCTCCCATTCACACTGTGCGACTTGGCAAAAAAATGGCTTTATAATACTGCCGCACACTCTATCACTAATTGGGATGAATTCGTCATAGCATTTCTTAAGAAGTTTTACCCAAACCATAAGACTGCCCATATTAGGAGCGAGATCAACCAGTTCACCCAGCTTCCCAATGAACCATTTTGGAAGTTCTTTAAACGTTTCAAGGATTTGCTTGTCCAATGTCCTTATCATGGAATACAAAGATGGGATTTATGTCGGATTATATATGGGGGCATTAATCCAGCGACAAAGCAGATGCTTGAAACAATGTGTCAATGCAATTTCATGTCTAAAGATGACGGTAAAGTATGGAAATATCTAGAAGATCTCGCAGAAAACACTTTGCAGTGGGAAAGCGTAAGACTACCTTCAACTAAGGGAGGTATTCACCAGCTCGATATTTCTATAGCAGTAAAAGCCGAAATGGCAGCGATACAGAAGAAACTCGACGCTATTGAGAACAAATTCTCATCATTCTCCCTAAATCAGGTCACGCTTCCTAAGACCGTCTGTGGTTGCTGTTCGGATCCTTCACACTTAACGGAAGAATGTCCTATGAATGCATCGTTTCAATCTAATGCCGCTTTTCAGCAATGACCTAGAAACGGCCCTTATTCTTCCACGTACAATCAAGGATGGAGGAATCATCCTAACTTTGATTAGAACCAAAACCAACAAAGTAATTATCAAAGACCTCCTCGACAGCAACCACCACCACAGAATCAACCCCCCTTTAAGTCACAAAATTTCCAAAATCCGGCCAACATTTCTACACCACAAGTGGCCGGTACTGACAACTCTTCACTTGCACAAACTTTGGATTTGTTAGCTGAGATGAAGTCTTCTATTGATACCATGAAGAAAGACTCCACCTCCCATGGTGAGAGTATTAAATTAATAGAAAACCAACTCACACAGTTAAATGTCGCAATGAGTGCGAGAGAGAAAGGGAAACTCCCATCTCAACCCCTACCGAATCCTGGCCATTCACAAAATCATAATATGAATGCCATCACTACGTTGAGATCGGGAAGAGTGCTGAATAACCGAGTGGGTGAGCAATTTGATGTTAGTGACACCATTGATACCCCAGCTTCTTCTTCTTCTTCCCCTAATTCGTCTAGTCTCCCACCTTCATCCGAGCCTATTCTCCATTTTTCCCAAGGCTCGAACATTTCGCCAAACCTATCTAAGTCGATTCCCACTCCAATTTTGGGATCGAATCCGTCCCTACAGTCTTCTCCACAAACGTTGGACCCAAAACTTATTGATCGAGCTCCATTTCCAAACAGATTAAGGGCCAACAGACCTAACCCGTAAATGGAGAAGATTGTGGAAATGTTTAAGAAAATTAGCGTGAATATTCCTCTCCTAGATGCTATTCAACAAGTCCTATCTTATGCAAGAATCCTTAAAGACTTGTGCACTAGGAAGAGAAAAACTCAAGTGCCTAAGAAGGTTTTCATGACGAGTAATGTTAGCATCGCTTTTACCCAACAAATACCAAAGAAACGTAAGGACCCCGGCTGTCCTACAATCTCTATTTCTATTGGGGGTAAAAATATTAATCGTGCTTTACTCGATCTTGGCGCTAGCGTTAACTTGCTTCCTTATTCAGTATACGAGCTGTTAGGAATTGGAGAGTTAAAACCCGCCCATTGTACTCTCCAGATGGCAGACCGATCGATCACCAAACCTCGGGGCGAACTAGAGGATGTGTTAATTAAAGTCGGGGAATTCATATTTCTCGTGGACTTTATTTTTTTAGATACACAACCTGTGGCAAACCCACGCAATCAAATCCCGGTGATACTCGGTCGACCCTTCCTAGCAACTTCTAACGCTGTAATTAATTGTCGTAACGGTTCTATGAACTTATCCTTCGGGAAAATGACAATTGAGCTTAATATTTACTATCTAGGAAGTCAGCCATCAGAACCTTCTGCTCATTTGCTGGATGTTTGTTCCATCTACGAGATAGCTTCCGAAAGCTGTATGGATGAGGAACTTTGCTTTGATGTTCTCGACAATACTAATGAGATATCGTTTGATCTTGCACCACTTCATAGTGAGGATATGTTCAATGAGTCCGACCTTGAGATTGAACCCGTTGACTCGTTGCAAAAATCAGCAGCACTTTCCGTGTCAATATCTTATGCAAGTTTTGAACCTCTTAGGGAGTCCGAATATCATTCCCTTACCCCACCTTCTATTGTCTCTCCGCCAATTTTTGATCTTAAACCACTACCTTCTCATCTTAAATATGCATATTTAGGAGAGAATGAGACTTTGCCAGTGATTATATCCGCTTCTCTAGCCTTAGAGCAAGAGAATGCACTTTTGGCAGTGTTGAGATCGAATCGGCAAGCATTTGGTTGGACAATGGCCGACATCAAAGGGATTAGTCCCTTAATTGTTAAACATTATATAAATCTGATGGATGAATCCAAACCAACCCGAGACCCACAAAGACGGTTAAATCTCGTTATGAAGGACGCGGTAAAGAAAGAAATCGTCAAGTGCCTTGATAGTGGAATAATTTACCCCATATCTGATAGCCAATGGGTAAGTCCAATTCATGTGATCCCTAAAATGTCCGGCATCACGGTCATCACTAATGAGGCTAATGAGTTAATCCAAACACGCACCCAAACTGGATGGCGCGTATGTATTGATTACAGGAAACTCAATGCCGTGACGAGGAAAGATCATTTCCCTCTGCCTTTCATTGACCAGATGTTAGAACGATTAGCGGGACACGAATACTACTGTTTCTTGGACGGATACTCTGGCTATAACCAGGTCCCCATCGCCAAAAAGGATCAAGATAAAACCACTTTTAGTTGTCCTTTCGGAACTTTTGCTTATAGACGCATGCCCTTCTGGTTATGCAACGCTCCCGCTACAATTTAGCGGTGCATGATTGGGATATTTTCAGATATGGTGGAAAATTTTCTAGAAATTTTTATGGACGATTTCTCCATTTTTGGAGACTCCTTTGAGCACTGCCTTCGTAATCTTGATGCGGTTCTTACCCGCTGTAAGGATAAGAACTTGACTTTGAATTGGGAAAAATGTCATTTTATGGTCCAAGAAGGTATTGTACTTGGACATATAATTTCACGAAAAGGCATTGTGGTTGACAGAGATAAATTAAATGTCATTCATAACCTCCCTCGTCCCAGCTGCGTCAAAGATATACGATCCTTCCTTGGTCATGCAGGATTTTATAGGAGATTTATTAAGAACTTTAGCAGAATTGCTAGACCCTTAACCCTTCTATTGGCCAAGGACACTACTTTTCACTTCGATTCGGATTGTGAGGCTGCTTTTGAATCGCTTAAAGAATCACTCACTACAGCCCCCGTTCTATCATCTCCGTATTGGAACCACCCGTTCGAGCTTATGTGTGATGCATCCGATTTTGCTATTGGTGCTGTCTTAGGACAGCACATTGATAAGATGCCACATGTAATTTACTATGCAAGTAGGACCTTGAATGATGCACAAATAAATTACACAACTACCGAGAAAGAACTCTTGGCAGTTGTATTTGCATTAGAGAAATTCAGGCCCTACTTGATTGGCTCGCCTATAGTGGTTTACACAGATCACTCCGCCCTACGACATCTTTTATCAAAGAAGGATGCTAAGGCCAGGCTAATACGTTGGATCCTATTGTTACAAAAATTTGATCTTGCCATCCGAGACAAGAGTGGATGTGAAAATGTTGTAGCCGACCATCTTTCACGCATCACTTCTTCGCCAACTTTGACCGTGCCAATAAATAACTCATTTCCTGACGAACAGCTCTTGACTGTATCCTACGAACCTTGGTTCGTGGATATCGTGAACTATCTTGCGACGGGACTTATTCCTAGCGATTGGTCGAAACAAGACAAACTTCGATTTCTATCCCAAGTAAAATATTTTTACTGGGATGAACCTTATCTATTCAAGTATTGTTCCGATCAAATCATTCGCAGGTGTGTCCCTAACGATGAATTCAAGAGCGTGTTATCATTTTGTCATGATCAGGCATGCGACGGTCATTTTGGTCCTCGAAAAACGGCGGAGAAAGTTTTGCAATGTGGTTTTTATTGGCCAACATTATTTAAAGATGCATATGAACATTGCAAAACTTGTCCGCGATGTCAGCATTTGGGTCGGATTTCACGAAGAAACGAGATGCCGCTCTAACCTATATTGGTTGTCGAAATAATTGATGTTTGAGGTATTGATTTTATGGGCCCTTTTCCTAACTCCTTTAGGAATCTATATATCTTGTTAGCGGTTGATTATGTCTCGAAATGGGTGGAAGCTATACCGTGTCGCACTAATGACAACAAAGTTGTCATTAAGTTCCTTAAAGAAAACATCTTTTCGCGATTCGGACACCCTCGCGCTATAATTAGCGACAAAGGGACACATTTCTGCAATCGGTCTTTCGAGGCCTTGATGCGGAAATATTCAATCACTCACAAGCTTTCTACGCCCTATCATCCCCAAACAAGCGGGCAGGCTGAGATCTCAAATAGGCAGATCAAACAAATATTGGAGAAGACGGTTTCGAAAAACCGTAATGATTGGTCAACCAAATTGACGGATGCTCTTTGGGCATTCCGCACCGCTTATAAGACCGATCTTGGTATGTCTCCATACCGCCTAGTATTTGGGAAGGCATGCCACCTTCCTGTCGAGATCGAACAAAAAGCAATGTAGGCTATTAAAGAGCTTAATTTTGATCTTGATCATGCAGGTAGCTATCGGAAGCTGCAATTGAATGAGTTAAGCAAACTCCGCGATGAAGCTTACGATAATGCAGTGATAGTAAAGAACATGACTAAAGTATTCCATGATAAAAATCTTTTTAGAAAAACCTTTACATCGGGGCAACAAGTCCTTCTTTACGATTCCCGTCTCCATCTTCATCCGGGTAAGCTTAAATCTCGTTGGAAAGGACCTTTTGTGGTGCGGTATGTACACCCGCACGGGGCAGTTGAAGTTGAAAACTTGAAAAACGGTTCAATTTTTAAAGTAAATGGGCATAGATTAAAACCGTATTTTTCTGCTGACCCCGCGGAGGAGCTCCTGTTTTTACAGGAGCCGTTTTATCAAAACTAAATTTCCTCCGCCTCACCTCCATGTTTTTGTTACATTTTCTCATTTTAAGAATGGAGGTGAGTGAAAATGGATTTAATTGAATATCTGTGCGTGTCAAAGAACAAGTTTGGGGGAATTTTTTTCATTTAACTATTATTTTACCCCTTGTATCTCTCCCCTAGTATATAGGTTCATGCTCTTAAAAGGCTACATCAGTGAGGACACTGCTGAAAACAGGTTTGGGGGGAGGTTTGCATTCACTAAATTATCTGTGACACTGGGCATTCAAAAAAAATTTTATAACAAAAGAGTAAAGTGTGAAAAATTACATCCAAAAGATAGGAATAGTTTAAGAAAACCAAGAAAATTAGAAGTTTTCTTAAACGAACTAGTAATAAGTAGTTATGAGCTGTTGTCCCAAGGGTTAGTAAGATGAAGGAAGCCACTAATCTGAGGATAAAAATAAGTCTGAAAAATAGTTTCTATTCTGGAAGCCAAACATTTGAATGTTGATACCCTACTACATGCACTTACACACGTCTTGAAACTTAGGATAGTAGAGGATACCATGAAATGCTCTTGTCTAAAAGCCAAAGTATGAAGCTGTTGTCCCAAGGGTTAGTAAGATGAAGGAAGTCACTAATCTGAGGATAGAAATAAGTCTGAAAAATAGTTTCTATTCTGCAAGCCAAACATTTGAATGTTGATACCCTACTATATGCACTTACACACGTCTTGAAACTTGGGATAGTAGAGGATACCTTGAAATGCTCTTGTCTAAAAGCCAAAGTATGAAGGAAATGAAAAAAAATGAAGAAAATATAAAAATGGTGAAAAGAAAAATGAACACTGGTTTTGTTATCGCTAAGGCAGTAATAAAAAAAATATAGCAAGGGTGCCTCTTCACCTAGTGCCCTAAGGCCAACTGGTCTGCGAGTCACTGCTAAGCCTTAGGTGGTGCAAGACGAGGAAAATACTATCACCTAATCTGCAAAGCACATGAATAATCGGTCGGTTAGTACCTCAAGAAGTATTAACGGTTGCATGAAAATGTGTGAGCAAATCTAACTATTCATCAAGTTAAAAAGTACTAAGATAGATGGACAAGAGTATGATAGCTTGAATTGAATTCTCTGAGTGTAGGGATGTCCATTACACACACGTAGGGGTATATGATCGATGTTTGGATGAAAGGTAGGAATGAAGAATAAAGATGATGTTTTATTGAGAGATAATGTGATTTCTAATATCTTTTCATGACTGTTAAGATAGGGCTCATAACAACTGAAAAGCTAGTGTAGTTGGAAACTCTTCTTTTCAAAGTCTTTCTTTTATGGTTCTTATCTTTATCTATAAATTTCACCATCTCTCTTTTATTATAGGATTTTGTGGGTGTAATCCGCTGAAAACCCTCAGGAGACAACACTCCTACTAGGGACACCTAGAGCTTTAACGGCTTGTTGCACGTGCTCAGTGCAATCGTGTTTGCCTACGAAAGTGTGCTTAGTTTTCTTCTTTCTTTTTCTCTTTCTCTTAAATAAACTAGTTTGTTTGGGACGATCAAAGATAAGTTTGGGGGTATTTGTTCAGTTGATAAAACTGCACATTTGTTATTACATTTTTCCTACCATTTCCATATTAAAAAAGGTCTTTATTATAATATATAATACATATGAGGGTTTATCTGTAAAAATAATATTTTCCATGTGTTGATATTATAATTAGCATTTGGTAGGAAAATGTATGCAAATAATATCATTGACCAAATCCTAGTAAAACAAAGTCTACTAAATATTATTTGAGTTGTTGTGCAGAATTTTTCCAAGTTGTGCAGAATTTTTCAAGACTAAAATCAAGGAAATCAAGTTGTTAAAGAAAACTTGCCTAATTAAGAAAGCAAAATTTGGAGACCAAGTCTGGCAGCAACCACGAGAAGATTTCCATGATACAAAGGTTCCGAGGATCGCCAAATGTCACAAAGACAGAGACCCAGAAAAATGATCAAGGGATGAGATTGAATGGCCGCGGATCCGCAGCCATACCCCTCCTTGGGCCGCGGATCCGTGGCATGTTTGATGAGTTAGGGGCTGCGCAAATTTTGGGTGAATCTTTACAGCTATTTTCCTAATTTGGAAGCAAAGGTTTCTGGCTTTGGACTATAAATAGGGACCGAGAGCCTCTTGGAAAAAGCATCAAGTCGACGCGATCACGAAGTCCAAGACGGCTCACGCATCCAGACTGATCATCAACTGTTCGTCTACCTCCTTAGAAGAGATCGAGAAACAACTAGAAATTGTAATCATTTTCTAAGGATTAAAGTGTAATGAATATTGTTGATTAATAAATGTAGCTTTCTTTTTCTTATTCTATTTCTTCGTAGTTTAATTATGCAATTTCTCTCCATCTCTTTTTCTCCCAACATGCGTGAGTAATTCTCCGCTTGTTAGGGTTCGTAGGATTAGGGTAGGCTAATGGATGATGAATATCCCTAAACCCTTTTTAAGTCCTATAAAGTTTATGAAATTTATCAAAAGAATCATTAACATCCTAATCGGGCACGCTAACAATTCATTGTTAGTCCCGACCGCGATTAGAGATTAGATTAATGATTGTTTTGGTAAAAGCTAGATATGAACGGAGTTCCGTGTCGAGATAAGGGTTAAGAGTAGAATTCCTTTCCCTCCAGAAACCCTAATCTACACGCATCACCGTTGTTGTAATTTTAAATCTATTAAAGGATAAAAAGGGTAACTTTTAATTAATCATCCATAACTACTAAATCCTAACGAACCCTACAAGCCCCCTTATTATATTAACTACATCCATAAATAATCTAGATCTATATTTTGCATTAGTGCCTAACGTAGATCTAGAAACCATTCCACATAATTCTTTATCCCTCCTCTCTTTTTCAACACATCTAAAGTAAGAGTAAAAGGTTCAACGTTTCCCTGTGGACGACCCGTACTCATCTTGGCTAGCTACAAGCGACACCGTTATTGATTGTGGTTATTCTACAAACAATTTTTCGTATCAATCATGGAGCCATGGCAGAGTCCCTAGTTCCAAGTCTCGACGGCCACATCTACAGCCTAGAACCCACAACAGCGTTCCTCCTCATTTCAGCAGGATTCAGACGCGACAATCAATCTCAGAGCCACGGCAGAGTCCCTAGTTCCAAATCTCGACGGTTCATAGACAACCTAGAGACCACCTCGACATTCGTCTCGTTACAGCAGACGCAACGTTAGCAAAGCATAGCTACGGCAAAATCCCTAGTTCCAAATCTCGACGGTTCACAGACAACCTAGAGACCATTTCAACATTCATCTCGTTACAGTAGACACAACGTCAGAAAAGCGGAGCCACGACAAAATCCCTAGTTCCAAATCTCGAAATCCCTAGTTCCAAATCTCGACGGTTCACAGACAACCTAGAGACCACCTCGACATTCGTCTCGTTACAGCAGACGCAACGTCAGCAAAGCGGTCCCACGGCAAAATCCCTAGTTCCAAATCTCGACGGTTCACAGACAATCTAGAGGCAACCTCGACATTCGTCTCGTTACAGCAGACACAACGTCAGCAAAGCAGAGACACGGCAAAGTCCCTAGTTCCAAATCTCGATGGTTTACAGACAACCTAGAGACCACCTCAACATTCGTCTCGTTACAGCAGACGCAACGTCAGCAAAGCAGAGCCACGGCAAAATCTCTAGGTCCAAATCTCGACGGTTCACAGACAGCCTAGAGACCACCTCAACATTTGTCTCGTTACAGCAGAAGCAACGTCAGCAAAGCGGAGCCACGGCAAAATCCCTAGTTCCAAATCTCGACGGTTCACAGACAACCTAGAGGCAACCTCGACATTCGTCTCGTTACAGCAGACGCAATGTCAGCAAAGCAGAGCCACGGCAAAGTCCCTAGTTCCAAATCTCGACGGTTCACAGACAGCCTAGAGACCACCTCGACATTCGTCTCGTTACAGCAGACGCAACGTCAGCAAAGCGGAGCCACGGAAAAATCCCTAGTTCCAAATCTCGACGGTTCACAGACAACCTAAAGACTACCTCTACATTCGTCTCGTTACAGCAGACGCGATGTCAGAAAAGCGGAGCCATGACAAAATCCTGTTCCCCTCCGAAAGACGGCGCGACAGGACGTCTTTCCTGAGATTCGGGCCAGATGCTAATAGGTGCTATCCGTCTAACTCTTCGAAGATGCCAAGTTGATTTATGGCATCATGTATCGAAGGTTTAAACGGATGCGGCCGATATAGCAGACTTCGTCAGATTCCCCCTCGTTTGAAGGGTTTTTGATTATGGTGACACTCTTCCCTGCAGGCGCAAGCCCCTGCAGTTAATTACGCTACCGCATCGCGGTAACAATTTTCTCCTTCTACATATGGACACCTCGTGTCGTGGGTGTTTGTTTTGTGTTTAGTTGCTCGTGGATTGTATACGGAGACTAAGTTATGTTGTCGTCCGTAGGGCGTGGACTAGTCCAAATCCGTATCTTTCTTATTATTAGGTTTGGGGGTTGTGTTTAAGGATGCGTTAGCCTTATTTGAGGCTAAGATCAACTTAAACGTTTTTTAAGGATACGTTAGTCTAATTTCAGACTAAGATCAACTTAACGGGATCGTTTAGATCCAACAAAAGAGTAATTGGGGGCTCTATTGTTTTGTTTAGTGACGTTGCGGTCGATAGGTAGTTTAAGAACATTGCGGTCCAATGTTAGTTTAAAGACATTGCCTTCAAGGTTAAGGACATCATAGTCCGTGGATTCAAGGACTCCACGGTCCGATGTTAGTTTTAAGACATCACGGTCAAGGTTAAGAACATCATAGTCCGTTATTAGTTTTAAGACATCACGGTCAAGGTTAAGAACATCATAGTCCATGAGTTTAAGGACCCCACAGTCCGTGAAATGTATGGTTGTTGGAACCTGTCACCTCTTTGAAGACGTTGAGGAATTACAACGACAAATATCAAAGGAGTGAAGAGATGTACCCTCGAACCAAGGTAGATTAAATGATCTGTAGCCCAATTTGGAACCAAGACCAATTAATTATATTATGAGCTCATTGTCTCAGTTAAGTCTGGATTGAGAGCTTATGGCCAACTTGGGCTAAGTCCAATTAAGTCTGGCCCTTTGTTGGACTGTTTAACATTTGTCTGGTTCCAGTCCACAAAAGTTTTGAAGGGCTTGATAACATTTCTTTTGTAGCTCTAGATGTTATTCAATTTTGAGGTTCAATTAAAGGGGAGGCTTTGCCTCTGAAAGATTAGCCAACTTGGTCGAAAGTAGTGTTAAACACTAAATAACAAAAGTGTTAAACACTAGAGACAGAATTCTCGAACTAGTGTTAAACACTGGAAGTATAGTTTCCGATTTAGTGTCAAACACCAGAAAATAATCAGTGTTAAACACTGCAAATAAGGTTTTCAAATTAGTGTTAAACACTAAGAAAAATTAGTGTTAAACACTGGGAATAAAGATCTCTAATTAGTGTCAAAACACTAAAGAAAAAAGGGTCACATGTGGACACGTGAGAGCGTACAAAGGTGGGACCAGATTCCCCCTTATTCTGTTCTGCAAAAAAGTATTGAATACTTTCTATATTTGATTTTAGAGCATCACGTGCTGACACATGATGGGGATTTGTGTGCTGATTTGCCAAGGGGTCACGTGGTAACACATGAGAGCACCCAGAGCTTCTATTTCTTTTGCTTTTTCTTTCTGTGCCTCAGGGGTCACGTGGAGCACGTGAGGCGTTGCCTCTGAGTTCTTTTCTGCGGATCTTTACAGGGGTCACATAGGGACACGTGACCCTGGTTCTTGCCTGTTTGAAGATCTCTTTATCTTTTTAAGAATTAAATTCTTCATAGGGTTAAACCCTAGCTATAACTTTGGAGGAATTAAATTTCTATTTTCTTTGGAAGAATTATATTCTTAGGTAGGGTTAAACCCTAATTTTCCTTTCGTGGGAATTAAATTCCCATATATGTAAAGAATCAAGTTCTGGCATAGGGTGAAACCCTAATTTCATTTTAACAGGAATTAAATTCCTGCGAGCTTGAGAGAATTAAATTCTTAATTAGGGCTAAACCCTAGTTCTGTCCATCTTGAAGGAATTAAATTCCTATAATTTTGGAGAATTGAATTCTCATATAGGGTTAAACCCTAATTTTATCTTGGAGGAATTAAATTCCTATAACTTTGGGAGAATTAAATTCTCCAAACTCAATTCTTCCTCTAAGTTTTAGATCTGCATGGCAGGATCTCGACCCGATGAGAATTAAATTCTCAACTTATGGAGAGATGTGCACTTTGCAGATCTTCAACCAGAGAATGAACTAAGTTCTTTGCAAAAGAGTTAAACTCTTGGATCTTTGAGAATTAAATTCTCTTTTTTCTAAAGTTTTGATCCTCTTTCTTTTTCTCACCTAGGGTTTTCTTTCTGAATTTTCAAGATGCTAAAATTCTCTTCAAAGTTTTCTCTCTAAAATTCTGTCTCTCTTCTTTTTTAATTCTCCCTTCTCGACTCCTAATTATAGGAGGAGGAAAAGATTCAATTTGTTTAGTAAATCTCACACTGAAAGATTTGATTTGTTTTCATCATTAGTCTGAGCCTTTAGATTACTGGGTAAATTTTATTCACCGTTGGATGTTTTAATCCAAAGATATTCTATTTGTTATTTCGGTGAGATTTAGGGGAAATTTTTCCTTGTCCAAGATTTTTCCATAAATTGGTGATATTTAATCACCCTTGGATTCTTAATCCAACGGTTCTCCATAACTCTTCACCATTTTGGAAAGATTTAAATGATCTTTTTTAGAATTTAATTCTGTTAAACCGTAAGGCTTTTAAAGCCAGTCACGTGTTGACACGTGACCTTTGGTCACGTGTGAGCACGTGACCCCCAGTCACGTGTGAGCACGTGACCCCCGTTCACGTGTATGCATGTGACCCCCGAATGGACTCCTCTTCTGTGCTCTGTTTTGTGCTGCTTCTTTAACCATCACGTGCCGACACGTGACCATTGGTCACGTGTGAGCACATGACGTCATTTTTAAAGTTTTTTCCTGATTTTTAATCAGGGAACAAATGCCCCCACAGCGTTTCTCTCACTTGTCTGCACGTGAGTGCAACGCTGTCACATTTATGACCGTTGGATCCATCTAGGGAATCGGGGAGATGAAGCGTTTCCATCACATCCTTTAAATGCAGGGGTCTCTTCAGAAGCGCCTCCACTCTTTCCATCTTCCTTCTTTGGCCGTCTTTTCTTTTACGAATTTAATTCTCATTTCTCAGAGCTTAGTTCTCTGTCTTGTAAATTTTCTAGAGTTTAACTCTGTTGAAGAAAGACCCATCTCTTCAGGTAATGCTCTTGAACGAACGAAGAACTTTCACAGAAATCACCACGGAATTTTAAATCCACACCAATCGTTTTCCCTTTTGATAAGAACCTATTTTTTTAAGTTCCTTAACAGAAACAGAAAACCCTCTAATCTTCAAATACTAGATCTTTTAAAGTTTCTCTGGTCTTCAGGGATCGGTGGTGGTGTCTGTCTTTTCCATGGAATTTAATTCCATAGTCAAGGAGCTCTGGCTCTGCAACAAAAAATTCCTGGGAATTTAATTCCCTTTTTCAAAAAGGAATTTAATTCCTATGAGGAACTAAGTTCTTCCCATGGGGACTTCTTGGGGTTTCATTGCCCTGAGCTGTCTCTTTCACATCCGAGAAGAAGAAGTTTGCCATGTCTTTTCCTGGGAATTTAATTCCCTTGATTCTGTTTGATTTGTCACAGAGTCCAAAATAGATTTCTTTTTAGGGGAGTGTGTAGGGTCACTTGAAATGCACTGCTTATTTAATGAGAATCTTCCTTTTGTCTCCTTATAATTGCTTGGCCTCATTATTAACGAGCCTCTACCTTGATTCTCTGGGACCCATGTGTTTTGTAGCCAATGGTCCCATAAAAAGGAGTCTGCTGTCGCTTTCTTCAACTGTCTTTATATATATATATATTTATAGTCATATATATATATATATATTGCTAGCTTCACTTTTAACAGTTTTCCCCCTATTTTATTTCAGGTACAATGACTTCTGTTCCGTACTTTCCTTTCACTCGCTCGGAGGCCGCCTTTCCTCAGTCACCATCTGATGAGTAAGTGATGGCGATGATCAATGCTCATGACCCGACCTGCACCAACTTGCTTTTGTGGGGGATTTGGTATGGTCATATTATCCGGGGGCGCCGAAGCTTCCTTTGCGAAGTACCAACGGAGCCCACCTTTCTGTTTCTGCCAATGGACCCCCCAAGGACAATCTTTGCCGTGGAGATGCCGAATTGGACTCCGATGGGGCGGCTCGAGCCTTCGATGACTGGTATCCTAAACCATCCGATCCCAGCTATAGATATTCTGGGACGGCGTATTTGCCACGGTGAGGCCCAACCATGGGGACAAATCTACAAGATAGGGCTCACCCCTCGACAGCCTACGGGCTACCTCCTCTGGGCTCGTTACATCCTTTCTGCCCATCGCGCGCGGCTGCAGAAGGTCCCAGGCGATGTATGTGTCGCTCTTCCACTACCAATCCCCTCATGTATGGTGTGTTAAGGCGTTCTTGAACCAGTGGAATCTCCCTACCAACACTTTTCTTCTAGGGGGCCGAGAGGTTTCGATCTCTTTGGAAGAATTTTATGAGATTTCGGGGCTGCCAATCTGGGGGATACTTTATGAGGAGTTGCTGCCTCCCGATGAGTACGTCTTTAAGACCGAGCCTGCAATCCTAGACGGCTTATCAAGCGAGAATGCCGTCCGCCACAAGCGTCCAAGTCTGATCAAGGCGTTGGGTATCTTCGACCGGCTGTTCACAGAATCTAAGGAGCAAGGCATCACTTTTAAGAGCTTCATCACTTGCTTCCTTCGCGAGGATGTCCTGTCGAAGACGGCTCCGAAGTTCGCGAATATTAATGACCCCTTCGGGTTTGGTCCGAAGAAGCTGCCGACCAAAGAATCGGATTTACCACAGTACTACATTCCCATTATGTCGCCGGTGTCTTTCGAATCCATTGCAGCTCCCGGCATGGATGTGGAGACGTTCTTCGTGGGCTTCGTCAGCATCTGGCTCAGCTAGTTCGTCATCCCCATGCATCGCCTCTTCATGAGATTCTCAGTTATCTATCCGGCTCATCGTATAGTTGAGGGGACACGGCTGGCTATCGGCATCCCGGCATTGGCGCATCTCTATCACGGGTTGGGTGCTGCAGCTAATACCTCTACTCCTGGCGTAGATGTAGTAAACTTTTCGCTTCATTACTTCACGTCTTGGATCGAAATGCACGTGTTGGGTGCTTTCGCTATGCATCAGAGGCCCGCATTTTACGACGCCTACACCTTCCCGCGACTTATGCGATTGGTGAACGCTTCTGCCTCCGACCCAACTCAATTTAGGGCCATTCGGGCGTTGATTGCCCCTTATGCTACTGCTGGCGGATTAGTGTTTACTGACCGGGTTTTATCTTCTCCCTCAGGTCCAGTTCAACAACTCTGGGACCGGTCAAAAGACAATGTGCCTTCTTTGAGACCCCGGGAAGCCATGCACTTGTATGTAATTAGACCAGGCTATCTGATATTTCGCCAGGATAGTGCGGCCCTTTTCATGTGGTACAACCCGCATCGCTTCACTCGGCAGCTTGGATACGACCAGGGCGTACCTTTCGAGGCTTTCATAGTTGCGCCGGTCCCTTCACTCGAAGCCGTTCGCGATGTAGCTCACCATTTCGTGAGGTTGAACACCGGCTCCCACTTCATGATCCCTGAAGCTGACCATCTTCCCCGGTGCGTGGGGTCGTTTACGGGTTGGTACCTTCATCGGGTCAACCCGATTATTGTTGAGGAGAGAAGGGTACTCCTTGGCCATAGTGCTCCTACTCAGGTTCCGGCCATAGGAGCTACGCTGCGTCAGCGCGCCCCGGTCCGCTTTCCCCTGAGGGATACCGGTGTTGCGCTTATTCCGGGAGAGTCGGGAGTAGACCTCACTCCCACAGTTGGTATGCCATTGGGCACCCGGTCGCAGCTAATCGGGCTCCGGTAGTAGCACCACCACCCGTGGCATCGACAATGGCCGTGTCATCCATAGTTGTGGTGCCAAGCGAGGGTGGTAGGGACGAGGGTGTTGAAGGTGAAGTGGGTCGGCGTTGTGCTAAGGCTCTACGGGGGAGGAAACGGTCGTCTTCGGCGGCCGGTTCTGGATCTAAGCGGCGGAGGAAGGTGGCCACCAACTTACTCGATTCTTTAGCAGAGTCTGAGCCCATACTTCCAGATGAACCGTTGGCCGTGCAAGAGTCGAATGCTGGCCTTCTTTTCCCGGGTTCGGCTGCCGAGGAAGCCGCACAATTGGCTAAGGCTATAAGAAGTTCTAAAGATGAATCTCAGAACGTAAGGGTTCCGAAGAAACCCTATCCTGCCATAATCTTCTATGAAGACCCCTCGTGGAGGCGGTGGTTTATTGGCCCTTTGGAGGAATGGGGAGAAAGGGCCCTGAAGCAGGCTACTTCGGAGGATGCCGCGGACGCGCTTTCCTTATGGACCGGCGGTCACGAGTCCACCCTCGAACCCCAGCGAGCACACCTCCTTGAGAAGGAGCATCGGCTTGAAGAAGCCATATTGAAGGCTTCCTTACGCATTGGTATGTTCTTATACTTCGTTGCAGCACTTCATATTGTTTACACTTGTATGTATGTATCCTTATTCTTGCGCGAATTGTGCAGAGACTTCGGCGATGGGGGAGGTTCCTACGGGCTTGTTGAAGATAAAGCCTGTTGATATTCCCAATGAAACATTGCGCGATGTGGAGGGGGTTGACGACGCTGCTCCTCTTACAATAGAGCCTCCGGTGGCGGTTCTTGATCCCGGAGAACTCGCTCCTCTGGGAGAGGCTCCCTTGGTGGTCGCCGCCCCAACGACTCTTCCTGAGGGCGGCCCAGAGGCTGGGATGGAGGTAGTCGGGACCACCCTCCCTTTGTTGGAGCCCGAGGTCACGGCGGAGGCCGTTGAAGCTGCTATCCCCTCAGCTCAGAATGAGAGGAGCGTCAAAGGTAAACTTCTACATTTTAAGCTAGTAACATTTCTGTTGTCTGAACTCTTTTATCTTTTCAGAATTGCGTGGGGTGGCGGCCTCTATTGCCGATCTGTCTCCCCGACAATCCTTTCAGTGTCTACTGGAGATGGCCGCTCCACAGGCAATATCTCCTCAATGCATCATCCTCTCGTCTGAGCAAGGTTAGTGTCGTCCACCATCTTTTCATAGCATCGTTGTTATTTTTGCGAAATGACATTGATGTCTTTTACAGTTCTGGAGGTTGATGACGAGGTTGAGGTCCTCGAAGGGCCAGGGGAACCTTCAGCCCCTTCTTGCATGACTGTGGGTAAGTGACGTCTCAATATGGTCCCACTTGTTCCTTTGTTTAAGAGTTTCACTGACATTTTTCAAACCTGAACAGCCCTGCCAGCTCCCACAGCGCTGGAGTCGCGCATCACCATGCCACCCGGCCCTTATGCTTTGCGAGCCTCAGAGCGCCTAACCAAGTTAAGTCTTGTCTCCCTGTCGTCTTTGATCGAGGAGCTTCACGCTGGCAGCGCAATCACAGCTGAAGCATTTGCTGCCGAAGCTAACGGTTCTCTTCCTTTTCTTGCCACCTACCATAGCGAAGCGGTGGTGCGAGTTTGAGTTGAGTTCTGTCGGCAAGTGGAGGCTTGCTTGCACGTACTTGAGTGTTCCCGCCTTTCTTCGGAGGCCGTGGCTGCAAAGGCGGACTTGCGGGGGCTGATGGAGCGGTGCGCGGCGAACATGGTGTCGTGCGAGAAGTGGCTCGGCCGTAAATTCTCGGAGAGGGAGCTGGCCTCTAAGGCACTGAACGAGCTCCAGGCCAGCCTTACAGCCAAAGCCAATAAAGCGTATGAACTCTGGCGAGTACTTCAAGAGTCCATCAAAGAGGTGGTGGCCCTCGATAAAGCTGCCGTGTTCACTCGCGAAAGGGTTGAGGCCACAAGGCTACCGAGAAAAAGCTTGAAGGCCGGCTTGCCCTTTATCAGGCCCAGTAGGCTCAGGCGGAAGCCCGTCTTCTGGCGATATTGAACCATGAAGGCAAGGCCCAGCGGAGAAAGGATGAGCTGACCAAGCTGCTAAATCGCCAGCCGTCCTGAAGACTTGTATCTCTTTTTTTTCTTTTTGTACATACTCCTGAATGAGAGTATATATTTTTTGTTTTTTCATGAATTGTACTTTGTATCCATTTTGGTTTATGAATAAAAGACATATTTTTCTTCTCGATAGCGTGTCCCTTTTTATTGAATGTATTCTGCGGATAGTCTATCTTGATCTCCTTGCAGGGCAACGATGGCTTAGGATTCAGGGTTAAGATCTGCCTCCTAAGACTTTTCAACTTTATGAGCCGTGAGGGTCTCATAAAGAGTTTTTCTCCCTATAGGTCGAGAGGATCCCATAGGTCTAATTTCTCCTTGAGAATCGTGAGGATTCCTAAGCGTATTTTTCCTTGAAAGTCGTAAGGATCTCACAAGAGAATTTGCTTCCTTACGGGTCGTGAGGACCCGCAAGTGCTGCGTGCAGTTGCCCTTATCCGTATTTCGCGGGGTCAGGGGTTGCTCTGGATGTTTTCCGGGGTACTGTAGTTTAAAGACATCGCGGTCAAGGTTAAGGACATCATAGTCCGTGGGTTTATGGACTCCACCGTCCGTTGCTAGTTTTAAGACATCACTATCGAGGTTTAAGGACATCGTAGTCCGTGGATTTAAGGACTCCACAGTCCAACGTTAGTTTTAAGACATCACGGTCAAGGTTAAGGACATCATAGTCCGTGGATTTTAAAGACTCCACGGTCCGATGTTAGTTTTAAGACATCACGGTCAAGGTTAAGGACATCATAGTCCGTGGATTTAAAGACTCCACAGTCCGATGTTAGTTTTAAGACATCACAGTCAAGATTAAGGACATCATAGTCCGTGGATATAAGGACTCCACAGTCTACGAAATGTGTGGTTACTGGGACCCGTCACCTCTTTGAAGACGTTGAGGAATTACAACGACAAATATCAAAGGAGTGAAGAGATGTACCCTTGATCCAAGATAAAACCAGTCTAGAATCATTATGGTTAATCGTTAGTTTTAAGACATTACGGTCGAGGTTAAGGACATCATAGTCCATGGATTTTAAGGACTCCACAGTCCGATGTTTGCTCTGGATGCTTCACACGGGTTCACTGCCGTGCTCTGTGAGGACCAGGCTCCACTCTGGACGTTTTCCGCGGGGTCAAAGAGTGACGTTATCCGCATTCCACGTGACCAGGAATTTTGCTCTGGATGCTTCCCATGGGTTCACTACCGTGTTCGGTGAGGACCAGGCTCCGCTCTGGATGCTTCACACGTGTTCACTGCCGTGCTCTGCGAGGACCAGGATCCGCTCTGGACGTTTTCCACGGGGTCAAAGGGTGACGTTATCCGCGTTCCACGTGACCAGAAATTTTTCTCTGGATGCTTCCCACGGGTTCACTGCCGTGTTCGGCGAGGGCCAGGCTCCGCTCTGGATGCTTCACACGGGTTCACTGCCGTGGTCTGCGAGGACCAAGATCCGCTCTGGACGTTTTCCACGGGGTCAAAGAGTGACGTTATCCGCGTTCCACGTGACCAAGAATTTTGCTCTAGGTGCTTCCCACGAGTTCACTGCCGTGTTCGGCGAGGACTAGGCTCCGCTCTGGACGTTTTCCACGGGGTCAGAAGTGACGTTATCCATGTTCCACGTGATCAGGAATTTTGCTCTGGATGCTTTCCACGGGTTCACTGCCGTGTTCGGCGAGGACCAGGCTTCGCTTTGGACGTTTTCCATGGGGTCAGAAGTGACGTTATCCGCGTTCCACGTGACCAGGAATTTTGCTCTAGGTGATTCCTACGGGTTCACTGCCGTGTTCGGCGAGGACTAGGCTCCGCTCTGGACGTTTTCCACGGGGTCAGAAGTGACGTTATCCACATTCCACATGACCAAGAATTTGCTCTAGGTGCTTCCCACGGGTTCACTGCCGTGTTCGGCGAGGACTAGGCTCCGTTCTGGACATTTTCCACGGGGTCAGAAGTGACGTTATCCGCGTTCCACGTGACCAGGAATTTGCTCTAGGTGCTTCCCACGGGTTCACTGCCGTATTCGGCGAGGACTAGGCTCTTCTCTGGATGCTTCACACGGGTTCACTGCCGTGCTCTGCGAGGACCAGGATCCGCTCTGGACGTTTTCCACAGGGTCAGAAGTGACGTATCCGTGTTCCACGTGACCAGGAATTTTTTGACTTTGTCTGTATTTCATGAAGTCTGAATTTGACTCTCAGTCGGCTGTACGCCGGCGAGTCATGGAACTGGGAGTTGCCGCCGTTCCGCTTTGCTTGATGTTCTGTCCGTTGTGATGGGACGAGTGTTGAGATGATCTTTAGGCTATCTGTGGACCATCGAGATTTGGCTTCTTCTTCGGATGAAACCTGGGGGGGAGGAATGTGATTCCTTCTTTGTTTGTGCCCCTGGATTGTATACAGGGATCGAAACGATATCACCTGCAGGGCATAAATTTCATTTTTATTTTATTTCTTTTTCCCACGATGCTCTATTATTTCAGCTTTTTTATCGCGAAGGTCGCGATTGCCCTATCATTTCGGCTATTTATTTTATCTTTACTCGCTACTTTTTATTGCGAGTTGCCCAATCATTTCGGCTATTTGTTTTATCTTTTACTCGCTATTTTTTATTGCGAGTTGCCCAATCATTTCGGCTATTTTGCATGCATACATTTTTACTTGCTGATTTTGTCTGCAAGTTGCCCCATCATTTCGGCTATTTCGTATGCATGTGTGGCTTGTTGGCTTTTTGCCGCAAGCTTTGGATTAGACACCGATTTCGGCATCAGCACTGCTACAACTGGGATATTGCCAAGAGCGAATCATCATTTGCCTCTGTCGATGTCGAACAAAAGTGGCTTAGTAAACAGGGTTAGGGTCCTGTCGACTAAGGCTTTTGACTTCGTGAGCCGTAAGGGTCTCACAAAGGTATTTCTCCCTACAAGTCATGAGGATCTTGTAGGTGTGTTTTCTCCTTGGGAATCGTGAGGATTCCTAAGTGCGTGTTCCCCTGTAAGTCGTAAGGATCTTACAAAAGGGTTTTCTCCTTATAAGTCGAGAGGACTCACAAGGGTTGTTCACCGAGCGAACATATCCCCAGTCACGGATGGGACTCAGTTAGGGAAGTGTTTATTCGCGCCCGTGGATTGTATACAAGGGTCAGAATTTGAGCCGCTTGTAGGGCAGTTTTGAAGGTTGTGGGGGCTGCTTAAGAACAGGTTCAGGTTTCTGTAACTTAAAACTTTTGAATCTTATGAGCCGTGAGGGTCCCATAAGAGAGTTTTCCTTACGAGTCGTGAGGATCTCGCAAGTGTATTTTCTCCTTAGGAATCATGGGGATCCCTAAGTGTGTTGCTCCCTTGTGAGTCGTAAGGATCTCACGCGGGTGATTTCTCCTTACAAGGTCGAGAGGACCTTGCAAGTGTCTTTTATCGAGATTGCGCCCTTTCGGGTTTTCATAAACACTCGCCGGCTGCCCTGCTTTTTTTACTCACGGAGCCCTTTCTGGTTTTCATCCGCGCCCATTTTGCTTATGGATATGCCGTCTTCTCTTTTTTCTTTTTTTTCTTTTTTCTTTTTGACGAGATTGCGCCCTTTCGGGTTTTCACAAACACTCACCGGTAGCCCTGCTGTTTTTACTCACGGAGCCCTTTCGGGTTTTCATCCGTGCCCATTTTGCTTATGGACATACCGTTTTTTTATTCTTTCTTTTTTTTCTTTTTTTTCTTTTTTATTTTAGTGTCAGCTTTGGGATGCTGCAATCCACCGTAATTTATTGACATCTCGGCCAATAGCTAGTTTTAGGACATAGTGGTCCATCGTTAGTTTAAGGACGTTTCGGTCCGTCGTTAGTTTAAGGACGTTTTGGTCCGTTGTTAGTTTAAGGACGTTTCGGTCCGTTGTAAAGTAAGCCGGTTACTACTTATAGAGTTTGGGCTTAGGAAGATAGCGAGCGGACATAGTCGTCGTCATCTATCATTGACCTAGACCGTAACTAGTTAAGCGTAGTACTTCTTCAGGAAGCGACCGTTTATTGGCCTGAAAGGTCTTTCACCATGCATGTCCATAAGTAGATAGACCCCACCCTGGTAGACCTTGTCTATGATATACGGGCCTTCATAGTTTAGCTCGAATTTTCCCCGCTTGGCGCGATTAGGGATCATAGGTCTTTTGACCACTAGCACGAGTTCGCCTTGGCGGAATGTCCTCGCCCTGGTCAATCTTTTATATGAGCGCGTCATCTTCGCTTTATAAGCTTCCAGATTTTGCTGCGCCAGGAGCCGGGTTTCATCAAGGGCATTAAGCTCCTCAAGCCGAAGGTGAGCGTTTTCTTCGTCCGTCAGCTCGTAATGAACTGCCACTCGTAGAGAGGGTAACTCTATCTCGAGGGGGAGTACTGCTTCTGTACCGAATACCAACGCGTACGGCGTTGTATTCGTGGCCGTCTTGAACGTGGTTCGATATGCCCAGAGAGCTTCTTCCAGTCTCGCGTGCCAGTATTTCTTGTTTCGAGACACCGTCTTCTTTACGATCTTCGTTAAGGTCTTGTTGAAAGCCTCAGCTAGACCGTTAGCTCGGGGATTATAAACTGAGAAGTATCTCCAGTCTATGTTGTGCTGTTGTGCGAAGCGGCTGACTTTATGGCTTCTGTAGGCTGGCCCGTTATCGGATATGATCCGTCGCGGAGTCCCAAACCGATAAATGACGTGCCTCTTGAAGAAATGGAAGATATTCTCCGTCTTCACTTCCCTCGGCGGTACTGCTTCTGCCCATTTGGAGAAGTAGTCAGTCGTCGCCAAAATGAATCGATGTCCCCTGGACGACGCTGGTTCGATGGGGCCAATTATGTCAGTTCCCCACATTTCGAATGGCCAGCTAGACACCGTTGGATGTAGTGGATTTGGATGTTGGTGGATAAAGTCCCCATGAATCTGGCACGAGTGGCATTGCTTCGCATACTCGAGGCAGTCCTGGATCATCGTGGGCCAATAATAACCCATTCGTTTGATCTTCAATTTCATCTTCGGGCCTGCTTGGTGAGAACCGCAGAGTCCGTCGTGAACTTCCTGAACAACTCTTTCTACTTCTTTAGGTCCCAAGTATCTCAACCACAGAGAATCAAACGACCTCTTGTACAGAGTATCATTGACGAAAGCAAAAGACAAAGCCCGTTTCATAAGCTGATGTCTTGAGGACGCATCTTCAGGCGTTCGACGTGATTTGAAGTAGTCTATAAAGAATTCTCTCCAATCTTCAACCTTTTCTTGGTCATTTAATCGTAGGGCCGTCTGCTCAGTCGCTTCCTTTTCCTCGGATGATTCCGGAGATATTTTTGTCGGAGCAAGAACTCGACGGCTTTGTACCGCGATTCTTACATCATCGAGGTTCTCGTCGGCTAGCTCTTTAGCGAGCTTGGCTAATGCATCCACTTTACTATTTTCCGCACGCGGTATGCTTTCCAGAGTGTAGGAAGGAATCTGGGTCAACAGTTCTGCACCTTCTCGCCGTACTTTACCAGCTCTGGTTTGCATGTTTTGTAGTCGTCATTCACTTGACTAACGACCAGTTGGGAGTCTCCGTATATGATGAGGTTCTCAATTCCCATGTCGATGGAGATCTCGAGGCCTGCTATCAAAGCTTCGTATTCGTCTTCATTGTTCATCCTTAGCTCTGTCAAGGAGAAAGCAAAGCGCATTATCCTTCCTCGCAGGGTCACGAAGATAAGGCCTACCCCTGATTTGATTATAGGCGTGTTTTGTTTGCGCTTCTTCATGGAAGATACTCCATCGAAGTAGAGTTCCCATCGGGTATCACCACCGTCGATTGCATCAAACGCATGTTCGTCTGGCAGTTCGCAATTCAAAGGGGAATCGGCTGGTATCAGATGTTTAGCGAGGAAATCGGCGATGGCCTGGCCTTTCACTGCCTTAAGAGGCTGATAAGTTATCGAAAATTCCATCAAGAGCAAGGCCCATTTAGCGAGTCGCCCCGTCAATAATGGCCTTTAACATCAAGTATTTGAAAGGATCCACCTTCGATATGAGACGGATTTCATGCGCCAACGCATAATGCCTGAGCTTTGTTATCGCGAAGATTAATACCAGATAGTGTTTTTCGATGGGAGAGTAATTACTTTCCGCCCCCAGCAGAACTCGACTCAAATAGTAGAGGGCTCTCTCTTTCCCTTGATCGTTCTCTTGTGCCCATAATGCGCCTAAGGAACCTTCAAGGGCGGTTGTATACAAAATGAGAGGCTTTCCCTTGACCGGAGTAGCCAGCACTGGCGGATTCTGCAGGTATTGCTTGATTTCGTCTAGTGCGCTTTGGCATTTGTGATCCCAGACGAAAGGGGTTCCCTTTTTCATCAGGTGACTGTAAGGACGGCACTTGCCTGAGAGATTAGCTATAAATCGTCGAATATACGCGAGCTTCCCTTGGAGAGACCGCAATTGCTTGAGAGTCCTTGGCGGAGGCATTTCTATGATCGCATTGATCTTTGACGGATCTATCTCGATACCTCGGTGTCGGACAATGAATCCTAGGAATTTGCCTGAAGAAACTCCGAATGCGCATTTGAGAGGGTTCATCTTCAAGTTGTATTGCCGAAGGCGTTGAAATACGATCTTCAGATGCTCGAGATGTTCCCCGTATGACTTGTTTCTGCTTCTGCGTCGGGCCTTTTGCACAACAGGTTGACAGGGAGGAGCATTTTCATCTTTCGCGGCCTGTCGAAGAAGGCGTTGCGTCTTGGCTTTCTCATAGATGGCCATTTCGCGGTTATGATCGTCTCAAACTTTCTGACCCGCTTTCCTGATATGCTTGTCCATTCGTTCTTCAAATGACGGACTCGGCATTTTGATTGGAGGATCTTGTTTTGGTGCGGGGTCGGCATTTTCTGACAGGGCGTCCTCTTCTTCATCGAAGTTATATATGGCATAGCTACCATGGACTCGTTCCCATTTCCCGGATTTCACATATCCAAGACCAAGCGTTTCCGTTCTCCCGTTAGGCGACTTGCGCTGAGTCCCAGGGACATCCCAAATCCTTTTGTAGAACCGAGCTTGCCGAATAGTCTGTTTGAAAGGTACCCCTTGGCGCTTCAATAGCCTTTTTAGTCCGTTCGTGTAGTATCTGGGCAAACGGATGGGTTAGATCCTGTCAAGTGTAGAATCCGCGCCGTGCCAGATTTCTTTCTCCACTCTTGTTTCCGTGGATCGATAGAATAGGATCGCCTTTTCACCTTTTCGCCTGGGAGGGACGTAAAATGTCTGCAGGTCTTGCACACTGTAAACTTCAAGTGCGTCGAGAACTTTGTAGTGCTCCCGCGGAATCATGGTAATTTGCAAACTCTGATTATCACCAGCGAATGCTTGTATTGACGGCCGACTGGAGAACACAGCATTAACCTCATCTTCCGAGTCGCTTCCGAAGATCAATATGGGGGCGGACGGTCCCTGGTTGTTACGACGAGACGGCCCAGAATAAACTATCTCTTCTTCTTCCTCGGTATCACTCCCGAAGACAGGAATGGTGGTGACGGCTTTGTTCTCCGGTTTATGACATCTCTCTGTGTCCTCGAATTCTGGCAAAAAGTATTTTGTATCTTCGTATTTGCAGACTTCGTTCACGGAGAACGGGTTCAGCTCTCCTGTTACGGTATACTCAAGACCATCCTTAAAGTATTTCATACACTGATGTTGTGTAGAAGGGATGATGTTGTACTCGTGTAACCAAGGCCGGCCAAGCAAAGCGTTATAGCATGTCTTGGCGTTAATGACACGAAATTTAATGTCTGTGATAAGCAGCCCAAATTGTAATGTCAATATCACAGACCCGAGGGTCCGCGATGACTGGGAGTCAAAACCGGAGATGGTGATTTTATCACGAGCGAGGTGCTGAACGCTCATGCAGATTTCCTTCAACACCCGTACATTAAGGAGATTGACGGAGGATCCATTATCAACCAGGATTTTACCTATCTTGATATCGTGGCAGTATCCAGAGACATATAGGGGAGGGTTGTGGTCGCACGTCCCAAGGAGAAGGTCCTCATCACCGAACGTGACATCGGCTGTATGCACTTCTTCCAGCTCATCCTTCATCCTTTCTTCGGCGAGGAAGTCTTGGAATTGCTCGGGCTCTTGCAGTGCCTTGATTAATGAATCTCTCACTTCTTTTGATAATAAGAGGGCGTCGAGAATGCTGAGCTGAGAGGGTAGCTTCCTCAGGTGCGCTAGGACGTTGTAGTCCACCTTACTTTTCTTTGGCGGGTCCTTAGCAGTCAGCTCTTTCATGACTTGGTCATCCAGGGCGATACCCTCAGAGACCTTTTCTTTTCCCTTATCTTTTCTATTCGTGGGCCCGAGATTCTTTTCTGGAAGGCTGCGATTGCGCAGCTGAATGTTTTCACAGGCCTTCGGTTCTTCCTCTTTCCCTAAGATGGATTCTTTAAAGAGAGGGCCAAGAGCCATTTCCTCGTCAGAGTCGCTCCTAAAGGTGAGAACCTGTGATCCTCCAGCGTTGACCATGCGACAGTTACCGGTAGTTCTTTTATGCTCCTCGGTCATACTTCTCTGCTCCCGACGAGTTTTGCGTTTCGTCCGCTTAAAATGTTGCCGGTGAGCAACATATCCCTTCCACCATCTTTTAAAAGCATCGCACTCCTCGGTAGGGTGCGAAATCTTTCGATGATATGAGCAGTAATTAAGATGCATCTCTGCTCCACTGAGAGTGTTTTCTTCAGAAGGTGGTATCTTCATTCCCATTGATATAGCTTTAGCAAACCTTTTCCTCGTCTTGAATTTGTTTTTATCCGGAACGGATGTCTTTTGATTTGACGGGAGTGCCTCGACTCTTTCGTCTAATCGCCGGCGTTTGGCTCCTTCCAATATGGCCATCTCACGCTCCCGATTGGCTTTACTTTTCAGACGAATCTCATTCAGGAAGGCATCGATCATCTCGTCTGACGGCCATAGAAGTTCTGGTTCAGGACCCGCCCCCGGTTGCTCGGTGCAAGGAGCCTCTTTATCATCTATCAATGAGTGAGAAATTACATGACAACTTGCTACGTAGTCCTCAGATTCATCTGATGAGTCTTCTCCATCATTTTCGTCCTCGAGGACGTGGCTGAGGAACTCTTGGAGCGTGATTGGAGTCCGCGCCTTCTGGTTATACTCTTCCAGCTTGTCAATCTGTTTCTGTAAATCCGTGCGCTTGTCGCCAGGTTTCACAGGCTTCTTGGATTTCTTCTTGTTTTTCTTTGAAGATTTGAACGGCTGGGTGTGAGTGCTGGGGCCATCACCACCGATCTTTGGAGTTAGCCTCGGCTTCAGCATCCTTTCGATGATCTGGGGTTCTAGCGGGTTCTTCCACCTAATCACCGGGCATGTCTGGAGATCATTTAGCATCCTTTTGGTTTTGGCTGACAGCACGACCTCCCATGGAGCTTCTTCAACAAAAGAACAAGTTGCCCCCGGTGTGTCCGTCTTCTTTGGAGTGTGCGGTTGTGGTGGGTTTATTTTCCACTTCTCGGACAGCGCAAACTTGCCTTGTAGGTACTGATCTTCGATCTATCCTTTAAAGACGAAGCAATCCTCGATCGGGTGACTTACCGTTTGATAGTAAGGGCAATAATTGGGGTTATTCACCTCGCTGGGTTGCGGCGGTCGCATTGGATTTGGCAAGTTGATAAGCCTGTTGCGCACTGCCAGCTCGAACAGCCTCCTTGTTTTGTTCCGTGGGAATGAGTAAGGACGCTTCATTTTCTCATTGTAATAGCGTCGTCTCTCTTCCAGTTGATCTGCTAGTTTTGGGGTACTGGGCTGCTGTTGGGTGTTCACGACGAAGGTTGCCTTCCCTTTACCCTTGTCATTTCGCGGTTCCGGCTTCGGGGGAGACGGTCTGTAACCCATTTGATCCATCTGAGCCAGCTTGTCGATTAGGGCCTGGAACGTGGTCGGTTTAAAGAACATCATGAACTGTGAAATAGTCGCATGGGGATCTAGGGTGCCCACGAACATGCCCACCGCTGGTGCTTCTTCGATGCGCTGCTCGCACTTCGACCATAAGTTCCGCCATCGGATTGCATATTGAACCCAGGTTTCGCCCGGCTTCACCCTTGCATTAATTAATGCCGTTATCGGGGTGCGTTCGCTGGTGCTTGCGAAACGCTGGGTAAACAATAACTCTATTTCAGCGAAAGTTTTGACGGAGTCATTTGGAAGTTCGGAATACCACTCAAATGCCATCTCCGATAAACTGCCGACGAATTGGCAAACCAAGAGCTTATCATCGCCGCCGGTGTTGCCACAAAGAGCCCTGAACTGGGCAACATGTTGATGGGGATTGCCTGTCCCCTTGTAGACATGGAATTTTGGGATCGTGTAGCTCGGCGGGTATTTGATCTGATCATACCAGCTCGGATATGGTCGCCCCGTTTTGACAACTTGGCCGGCTGCCTCAGTTGCCTGGTGAACTCGTATCTACTGGGCTATGTAGTCATCCAGGGCAACCTTAGATATTGTTTCCTCTTTGGCTGTTGAAAGAGCCGGAGGTGGATTTGACGTTTCTCCTCTGTCATCTTCAAGGATAATCGGAGGGTCTTCAGCTGGGGGATCCGGCTGGATCATCATACCCACCATGTCCTGGAACAGAAGGGCCATTCGTTTTATATTGGCTTCTTGTTCCGCGGCCTCTCTGTCCTTCTTTTCAAGTATCCTGCGAAGGAATTCGGCATCGGTTTCTTGCTCCTGTCGTTGATCTGAGGATGCTTCTGGGCTTTCTTTTGGCCCGGTGAGTGCGGCCATCGCGGTCATCATCTCTTGGAGCTTCTGCTGCTGCTCTTGAGCCTTAGTCACTGATCGCGTAAGCGGTCGATGACCTGTGGATATACGGCTATCCTCTTTCCCGGACGCCATGTAGACGGTATGTACCACCATGCCCCCGGACTTAGGGCATTTAGGCTCACTGCCTTTGACATTTGCCGCAGGCGTGGGGACTTTCTCCGGCCTTCTTCTCTTGTGGGCTATCGAAGTTAAGGGGGACATTGCTGTGGGCACCCAGGTGGCCGTCATCTTCCGTTGCTTAACAGGGCGGTTTTCTTCCTGTCGGACTTTCGACTTCTTATGCTGATGGGAGAAATTCGGATCAATCACCGATTCTCGGACTCGTCGCCAAATCTTGTAGACTTTGGAAGACAGCCGTTGAGGAGACTGCTCCGTCTTTGTTTCTACGACGGTCTCTACCGGTGGCGGAGATCTTTTTTGTACGGTAGTAAGCGAATTCCTGCGTACCCTATTCAGCAGCTCAAAGTTGTTTCCGGTTGGAACAGTAGCATTAATTTCCACCGTTGGAGCTGGTGGAGTTAGCCCAGAGGGGGAGTTGCCCCCAGCCTTCCTTATCCGGCGCCAGTGGCGACGTCGAGCATGTCGAGCTGATGGAGATGGCTCGGTGACGGGGATGGTTTTGTCTTGCCCCATATTCAGGTGAGGGGCTGTTGCTGGTGTCAGCCTCTTGAAGACTGACGTCCGTTGAGAAGCCGTGTCCAACCGGTCAAAAACAGATTTCTGAGTGGGAGCGGGAATAGGAGCAGTCAGTCTTGCAAAGACCGACCTTCTGGTAGGAGAAGCCGCCTTGACGACTTCAGGAGCAGGGATGGCTATCTTCTTTGGGATGGCCACTTCAGGTATTATGGGCTTCTTGGTAGGCCCTTTGGAGCTCGAGTTCAGCCTGGTGAGGACCGAGGGATTGGAATCGGGCGACCCATTGAGAGGGGCCGTGGTAGTAGCAAGTCGATCGAAGACCGACTTCTTTAAAGCTTCCAATACAGGTACAGGGATGGTGAAGCTCGCTGGTGGGAGCATGGTCCCGAAAAACGGCCCTGCGGTGGCTTGAGTAATCTGCTCCACGGGCATCACGAACAAAGAGGCCGCTTGGGGCCCGTAGGTTATGCCCCCAGTCGAGGCGGAGCGTAGGTTGCAGTTGCATGTGGAACACTTTGAGCAGGTGCCAGCCATTGATCCTTTTGCTTTCTGCAGCAAGCAAAACGCCAAATCTTAGTACCTCGAAACCCAAGGGCAACCATTAGTGAACCGCGATTGGTTCGCGAACACGACATACGAAGTGTGGAGTGGAAAGAGGAAAAGATCCCACCGGGCGTGCCAGAATCTGTTCCCCTCCGAAAGACGGTGCGACAGGACGTCTTGCCTGAGATTCGGGGCAGATGCTAATAGGTGCTATCCGTCCACTTCTTCGAAGATGCCAAGTTGATTTATAGCATCATGTATCGAAGGTTTAAACGGATGCGGCCGATGCAGAAGACTTCGTCAGATTCCCCCTCGTTTGAGGGGTTTTTGATTATGGGGACACTCTTCCCTGCATGCGCAAGCCCCTGCAGTTAATTACGCTACCGCATCGCGGTAACAACTTTCTCCTTCTCCATTTGGTCACTTCGTGTCGTGGGTGTTTGTTTTGTATTTAGTTGCCCGTGGATTATATACGGAGACTAACTTATGTTGTCGCCCGTAGGGCGTGGACTAGTCCAAATCCGTATCTTTCTTAAATTTGGGTTTGGGGATTGTATTTAAGGACACGTTAGCCTTATTTGAGGCTAAGATCAACTTAAACGTTTGTTAAGGATACGTTAGTCTAATTTCAGAATAAGATCAACTTAACGGGATCGTTTAGATCCAACAAAAGAGTAATTGGGGGCTCTATTGTTTAGTTTAGTGATGTTGCGGTCGATAGGTAGTTTAAGGACATTGCGGTCCAATGTTAGTTTTAAGACATTGCGGTCAAGGTTAAGGACATCATAGTCCGTGGATTCAAGGACTCCACAGTCCGATATTAGTTTTAAGACATCACGGTCAAGGTTAAGGACATCATAGTCCGTTTTTAGTTTTAAGACATCACGGTCAAGGTTAAGGACATCATAGTCCATGAGTTTAAGGACCCCACAGTCCGTGAAATATATGGTTGTTGGGACCCGTCATCTCTTTGAAGACGTTGAGAAATTACGACGATAAATATCAAAAGAGTGAAGAGATGTACCCTCGAACCAAGGTAGATTAAATGATCTGTAGCCCAATTTGGAACCAAGACCAATTAATTATATTGTGAGCCCATTGGCTCAGTTAAGTCTAGACTGAGGGCATATGGCCAACTTGGGCTAAGTCCAATTAAGTCTGGCCCTTTGTTGGACTGTTTAACATTTGTCTGGTTCCAGTCCACAAAAGTTTTGAGGGGCTTGATAACATTTCTGTTGTAGCTCTGGATGTTATTCAATTTTGAGGTTCAATTGAAGGGGAGACTTTGCCTCTGAAAGATTAGCCAACTTGGCCGAAAGTAGTGTTAAACACTAAAGAACAAAAGTGTTAAACACTAGAGACAGAATTCTCGAACTAGTGTTAAACACTAAAAGAACAATCAGTGTTAAACACTGGAAGTATAGTTTCGATTTAGTGTTAAACACTAGAAAATAATCAGTGTTAAACACTGCAAATAGGGTTTTCAAATTAGTGTTAAACACTAAGAAAAATCAGTGTTAAACACTGGGAATAAAGATCTCTAATTAGTGTCAAAACACTAAAGATAAAGGGTCACATGTGGACACGTGAGAGCGCCCAAAGGTGGGACCAGATTCCCCTTATTCTGTTTTGCAAAAAAGTATTGAATACTTTCTATATTTGATTTTGGAGCATCACGTGCTGACACGTGATGGGGATTTGTGTGCTGATTTGCCAAGGGGTCACGTGGTAACACGTGAGAGCGCCCAGAGCTTCTATTTCATTTGCCTTTTCTTTCTGTGCTTCAGGGGTCACGTGGAGCACGTGAGGCGTTGCCTCTGAGTTCTTTTCTGCGGATCTTTACAGGGGTCATGTGGGGACACGTGACCCTGGTCCTTGCCTGTTTGAAGATCTCTTTATCTTTTTAAGAATTAAATTTTTCATAGGGTTAAACCCTAGCTATAATTTTGGAGGAATTAAATTCCTATTTTCTTTGGAAGAATTATATTCTTAGGTAAGGTTAAACACTAATTTTCCTTTCATGGGAATTAAATTCCCATATATGTAAAGAATCAAGTTCTGGCATAGGGTGAAACCCTAATTTCATTTTAAGAGGAATTAAATTCCTGCGAGCTTGAGAGAATTAAATTCTCAATTAGGGTTAAACCCTAGTTCTGTCCATCTTGAAGGAATTAAATTCCTATAATTTTGGAGAATTGAATTCTCATATAGGGTTAAACCCTAATTTTATCTTTGAGGAATTAAATTCCTATAACTTTGGGAGAATTAAATTCGCCAAACTCAATTCTTCCTCTAAGTTTTAGATCTGCATGACAGGATCTCGACCCGATGAGAATTAAATTCTCAACTTATGGGGAGATGTGCACTTTGCAGATCTTCAACCAGAGAAAGAACTAAGTTCTTTGCAAAAGAGTTAAACTCTTAGATTTTTGAGAATTAAATTCTCTTTTTTCTGAAGTTTTGATCCTCTTTCTTTTTCTCACCTAGGGTTTTCTTTCTGAATTTTCAAGATGCTAAAATTCTCTTCAAAGTTTTCTCTCCAAAATTCTGTCTCTCTTCTTTTTTAATTCTCCCTTCTCGACTCCTATTTATAGGACGAGGAAAAGAATCAATTTGTTTAGTAAATCTCTCACTGAAAGTTTTGATTTTTTTCATCATTAGTCTGAGCCTTTAGATTACTAGGTGAATTTTATTCACCGTTGGATGTTTTAATCCAAAGATATTCTATTTGTTATTTCGGTGAGATTTAGGGGAAATCTTTCCTTATCCAAGATTTTTCCATAAATTGGTGATATTTAATCACCCTTGGATTTTTAATCCAACGGTTCTCCATAATTCTTCTCCATTTTAGAAAGATTTAAATGATCCTTTTTAGAATTTAATTCTGTTAAACCGTAAGGCTTTTAAAGCCAGTCACGTGTTGACACGTGACCCTAGGTCACGTGTGAGCACGTGACCCCCTGAATGGACTCCTCTTCTGTGCTCTATTTTGTGCCGTTGCTTTAACCATCACGTGCCGATACATGACCATTGGTCACGTGTGAGCACGTGATGTCTCTTTTTAAGTTTTTTCCTGATTTTTAATCAGGGAACAAATCCCTGGTTCCAAATCACGACGGTTCACAGACAACCTAGAGACCACCGCGACATTCGTCTCGTTACAGCAGACACAACGTCAGCAAAGCGGAGCCACGGCAAAATCCCTAATTCCAAATCTCGACGGTTTACAGACAACCTAGAGGCAACCTCGACATTCGTCTCGTTACAACAGACGCAACGTCAGTAAAGCGGAGACACGGCAAAGTCCCTAGTTCCAAATCTCGACGGTTCACAGACAACCTAGAGACCACCTCGACATTCGTCTCGTTACAGCAGACGCAACATCAGCAAAGCGGAGCCACGACAAAATCCCTAGGTCCAAATCTCGACGGTTCACAGACAACCTGGAGACCACCTCGACAATCGTCTCGTTACAGCAGAAGCAACGTCAGCAAAGCGGAGCCACGGCAAAATCTCTAGTTCCAAATCTCGACGGTTCAAAGACAACCTAGAGGCAACCTCGACATTCGTCTCGTTACTGCAGACACAACGTCAGCCAACGACCCAGTTTCGGAAATACGTAAGCCAATGACCCCATCGCGGAAATACTTCAGCAAATGACCTCGTCGTGGAAACACGTCATCCAATGACCCCGTCACGGAAATTCATCAGCCAATGACCCCGTCGCGGAAACACGTCAGCAAATGACCCCTGATCAGTCAAAAATATTGCATTTTTAACACATCAATTTCCCTACTCTTTGCAATCATCTAAAGGTGTTCGGTATGATTATAGCACATATTAGCGATTCTTCAGGGTTCCTAGGCACTCTAGTGAGGTCTCCCAAGCCATCAACCATGGCAATTTCAACTCTTACGGTGCCTACAAACCCTAAACAACGGATCGTATACTAGAGGTCTAGGCGAACAAGTACTAGTTAACAGTTAACTATATAAAATACGGAAATACAACCTTTGTAGATCCGGTGCTCCACCTCCATAGCTCCGCAACGGGGTCGTCTCCGCTGTCCAAATCAAATCTGGGCTCTAAGATCGGCTTCGTCGGAGAATGGGCAAGCTAGGTCGTCGATGTCCATGCCGAAGATGATCTACGTCGAGGCATCGATGAATCAAGCTCCACCTTCACCAAACCCTAAAATCTTGTGAAGGAAACACACTCTACTACTTGGCAAGAGGTAGAGGATGAAGAAATAGGAAGTGGGTTAACTTTAGAATTGGATTTCTCACTCATATCCAACAATCACCATTGATGGACTTTGCTTTTCTTCACTTGAAGAATGAAGAAGAAGAAGAAAAATGATATGATAAGTTAAAAGAATAAGAAAAGAAAATCAATTCTTATCATAATATAACCATGGTTATGTGTAGAGATTTAACTAGGGTTAAATCAAATGGTTAGGTTAAGCATGAGATAAGAATGGTGGACAAAGTCAAAGCTTCATGAAACTTCAACTTAAAACAAAAATAGCCACCATTCTTTTCTCTTGCCTTTTATTTTCCAAAAATCAATCAATAAATAAATAAATAAATAGATAAATAAAGGAAAAGAAACCCTAACCATTCTTTTAACCATGGTTTAAATCTTTGCACTTAACCAAGTAAACATGTATCATCAAACATGATACAATCAAATGCACAAAATCATATCGCATATGTAATGCGCATATCCGAGTGAGAAAATCCATCTTAAGTAAACCGATACTAGTTGATGCAAAGTAATATATCATATATATAAATATGCATTAAATCATTAAATCAACACTTGATTCAATGATCCGGTCATGTCGCATATAACCGGCTAGTATACAATGTATCGGCTTATCGAATCAACGCTTGAATCGATAACTAGGTTATATCGCATACAACCATTCGATATATTTATCGCGAGAATAGAATACGGTATCACATACTCGCATTATTCTCGGTCCCGCACATATCTCATATGCGCTCCTATTTCGTTTCGCTTGAACCAGGAAACCTCTGTGTAGGACTCTAAAGACTCGTCAATACGCCGGCAGCGGATGATGATCATATCAAACATCCACAAGCCGCAAGCGGTCTGCTAAACGTAACGGCCACCCGGGTATTGAGCGATCTGAAGATCGACGAGCAAGCCCGCTCACACTCCAGTGAATCCGACCAGTAACACTACCGTACAGTCCGGTCTGATCGTCTGATATGTCGCATATCTCGCCTAGGGGTGGTAAACGTCAGACCCCAATAGCTCAATAAGTCGTGTCGATATGAGGTCTATAACTGTTCGAGAAACTACTGGTAACACTTACCAGTAAATCTCAGCAACCCTGGCCAGGGATTTCCTGTTATAGCCAATCGAACACAGCGCAACATCAACCCCCATATACCGGGAGAGACGAATCCCCTCCTATCGCTCATTGCCTCCATGTGACTCGGGACTGTACCCAAAAACCACCGTTTTGCACGCCCTCTTGGACGTGGTAAGATGGAAATCAAAGCACAGTGGGAACCACACAAGACTCTATGACGATCTCGGGTCAACAGACTACTCTGTACCAGTGTCACCAGAGAACTGCCATCTGACGTGAGGTATAATACCATCTGGGAGTTCTCGGCGAGTCCGTCCAGTGTACCCAGTCTCTACTGAGCACCCGTATATCTCCTCTGATGTCAAACACCGATGGATATGGGATCATCCATCGCCCATCTGTATGGGTCGAGAAGGTACACGCTAGTCTACTCTGGTATTATCGATGCCCCATCTCGATACACCCACGACTAGGGACTGTGAAGGATGTACTTATGGACTACCATGTCCCCACTAGTATGATCCGCATCATAGTCCAGGTAGTCAAGTACAGATCCTAAGGGCTTTACCAACATGTAACAGAGAGACAATCAGCATACACGTTAAGGTAAAGGGTAACCAGATAGCATACTATCATGTCGAGCAAGAAAGTCCTCCCTATATATGTCCCAGCATCCACTACAATATACATCCTATGTACAGTAATGGCCTCTAGGGCATACATATAACTAACAATCTCCCACTTGCACTAGGGCCATCTGTAGCAGTGGTTGCAGTATCTCATACTCAACCATCCCATGAAAGTCTCTCTCTGGGAACAGGCCTTTGTGAGTGGATCCGCTGTGTTGTCCTCTGAATCTACTCTCCTAACCTCGATCACCCTGGAGATCAACCATCTCCATGATCAAGTGATACTGCCTTAGAATATGTCTGGATCACTGATGGGACCGGCGTTCCTTGGCATAAGCCACAACTCCATTGTCACACAATGGAAGGAACATAGTTCATCTCATGAACCAATATACACCCAAACAGTCTCTTTGGTAGCATCTTTAGTAGCGATGTATCCTGCCTTTATCGTCTAGTCTGTCACGGTATCTAGCTTGGAACTCTTCCAACATACCGTCCCTTTACTGAGGGTTATGACAATGCCTGCGACTGACACTCAGTCGTCTTTATCACCCTGGAACACTTCCAGTGATTCTCCCTAGGATCGTTTGATACCGTCTCACTACAACTAGTGAGAATCCTAACATCCAATTAAATCTATCTCATAGATCCAAAATCCAGGATTTAGTATGTATCACTTTAATCCTATATGGAGAATCATTGTGATAAGCGGAGATTGATCGAGCGTAGCATAGGAAACTCCTTCCCTATCAAGAGTATGTCATCCACGTACTCTACGAGGATCGTCACCATACTCCCTACTACCTTTTTGTTTATACAAGGTTCATCTACCATTTTGATGATGTCAAACTCTTTGACTACTTCATCAAAACAGATGTTCCAACTCCGCGATGCCTACTTTATCCTATAAAGCATCTTGCACACGTTTCCGCTGCTCCCACTTCTACGAAGCCCTCTGGCTGTGTACTTATAGACGCTCTCTTCTAAATCATCATTTAGAAAAGCAGTCATGACACCCAACCACCAGATATCGTAGTCATGGTATGTAGCCGTGACAAGTAGGATCTGGATGGACTTAAGCATAGCTACTTGAAAAGGTTTCATCATTATCCATACCTGGTCAATGATGCAAACTTTTAACAAGTCTAGCTTTGAAAGTCTCAACTTTTCCATGTACACCAAGTAATCTTCTCAAGATATACTTGCTCCTGATGGGGATTTAACCCTTCAGATATAGCAACTAAAGTCCATACTTTGTTGGTGTATAAGGATTCCATCTCAGATCACTAAACATCCAGCCATTCTTACAGAGTCTTACTCTCGATGGCCAGCTCGAAACTAGTTGGGTCATCATCCCATGATGCAATCCTCGCTCCCACTGTCATAGAGAAACCGAAGTATCTCTCAGGTGGGCGAGGAACCCTACTAGATCGGCGGAGAGGCTGAGGTTCGTTGGTATCTACTGAATCCTTTGGTTCTATCAAATCATCAGCTGTAGTTTGTATAGTTGGAACCTTTCCAGTTCTACATTACAGTCCTTGCCTCGAGCTTGTCCGGATTTTGCTTTTAGACATAGGCCGGGCAACCCCAAATCTTAACTAACTTAAGATATGGGCTCTTCCCTTTCCATATCACATATGAAGTGGTAGGCAACTGATTTGATTCGAACCCATTCAATAGGTATGCAGCTTCTCAAGTGCATAACTTCCAAAAGGAAAAAGGTAACTCAGTAGTACTCATCATAGAGCATACCATATCATATAAGGTGTAATCGCTCCGCCCCGACATACCATCGTGCTATGGTGTATACGGAGGAGTAATGCTGAGAGAGAATCTCATTCTCCTTTAGAATTATCCAGGATTTCCGTGCTTTAGTATTCTCCTCCCTGATCACATCAAAGGACATAATACTTATACCCGTATTGGTTCTCTACTTCTCGCTTATATTCTGTGAATATCTCAAAAGGTTCGGACTCATGTTTCAATAGGAACATAGGTCTGAAACTCGAAAGAGATCATCAGAGAATGTAATGAAGTACAAAGAACCGGTGTTGGCATGTGTAGACCGGGGACCTTTCATACATCAACATGTATCATATCCCAAGAGTTTACTAACTCTTTCTCTGTTTCCAGTAAACGGAGCTATGGTCATCTTATCTTTGTGACATGACTGGCGAATTTCACAAGATGCAAATTCAAACTAATTTAAATATGCATCTTTATGTAACTCTAGCTAGTCGGGTCACATTGATCTGACCTAGTCTACAATGCCTCAAGAAGAATTCGTTCATTTCTGAACTCTTCCTCTTGTGTGTGTTCTGTATACCAAGAACTGTAGTTTGATTTAGAACACCAATGCTTTTAGATAACGTGCCTGATCCGATCAACTTTTGATATAGGAAATGTTCAAAACATTATCCAACAATACAAAATTTTATCATTTCTTTACTAATAAAGAGATAGATATGATTTTGTATATCAGGTTCGGTATCTAATAACATTCGTTCAGAATCAATGTATTGTAATACAGGGTGACAGTGACCGACAGACTTGGCTGCAACACTTGCCCCGTTTTCTGCCTCATGAAACTTTTCACCCGTATTCAGTTCTCTACCTTTCTGTAGCCCTATGTAACAGATTACATATCTGGGATCCTGATCTGGTATCACATACCCAGGACGTAAAGGATACTGAGAAACAGTTCTGTATAATGAACACACCCGAAGATGATGCATCAGCATGCACTCTCTTCGTTTGGGCGGCACAGGAATTCTGGTAATCCCCAATTTCCTGCTCTGTCTTATAACAATTATAAGTTGGAGCGGGACCAACGTTCCCCAGCTCAGTATAACAAGTGGGTTCGGTCAATATTCCGTATTATTATCTTGATTAAGGCGTGATATGGTCGCTACCTGGAGAGAGAGAGAAGAAAACACTCAGCGTGCGCTCTGTCAAGAATAGATTGGTTTTTATTTTATCTAATCAGGATGGCTCCCACTGCTTTTTATCAAATCTTCCTTCAAACCCTAAAAGGAAAGACTAGCCGGGATTAATTACACACTACAAGTTCGCCAATCTTTCAGCCAGGCCAGTGTCGGTACTTTGAGGGAGGTCCCCCGTGCTTTCGCACGAACCTAATTACTGTAAACCTCGTTTTTCCAGAGGCGTAACCCCGTTGACACCTTTCTAGACACCTACTTGATCGGCTAATTGTAATGTATAAAACTCTCCCAGGAGTAACACTTACTCGCAGCGGGTATCGGGATCCAACTATCTCATAGAAGGTATGCAATCTCATTGCAAATTTCAACACTTGAAATTCCCGATAATATTTTGCCCCTAGCGTCCTATGACCTTGACAGAGGTCAACAAACCATAGGCTGCTAGTCAAGTTCAACCCGTCATTTCCTGATTGAAGTAAACCCACCCGCACGACCCTTGACAGAGGTCAACAAGGTCGCACGACTACCCTAAATCAATCACATCATATGCTTATGCAGATAAGCACTAATCAGCTACCGCACACTACGCCTTGACAGAGGTCAACAAACGTAGCACGAATACTAACTAGTACTTATCTGAAATGACGGAGGGCTACGTCAGGTTTTTCTGAAAACCTATTGCGTAATGAACTTGATATCGTTGTAGGATCGAATGAATTTTGAAATGGAGTGCTTTTGAGGCTTTTCTAGTTTTGCTAAAGGAGTCACTCCCGGTGAAGGGATCGTCGGTCCTTTCCTCGTCGAATGAGGTGCGGGATATATCATATATATCACTGTGCAAAGCAAAAACACTTAAAAGCAATCAAAAGTCAAACCGAGTATGTAGCATCTGCCAGTTATTGCTAAAGGAATCACTCCCGGTGAAGAGATCTCGGTCCTTTCCTCATCGAATAAGGTGCAGGATATATCGTATATACCGCTATGCAAAGCAAGAACTGTAGCTACCTGTTTTATTTTGAAATTCGATTCTACAACATCTTAGGTTTCTTTTATTTCATTAATCACATTAATGAAGTCCCATCATTTAAGTACCTAAACATCACAGATAGATATGACGTACACTTATGCCATCCGCATTCGCCTCGATGTCCCCTCGTGCATCGTTAGGTTAGGTAACTAACGACAGAGCAGGGCAGGGCTAGCGCGGGTGTAAAACATAAGTAACGTCTATATAATATATCATATATACTATATACTATATCCATCACAGAAACATCACATGATCTCATCACAGATATCGCAGCAGAAGAATCATATGAAATATTGGATATACTAGGACGTCCGTGTTTTCAATACGAGCCAGTATAAAACACGGATTCCACGGTCGTGATGAATAGCCAAACCCACACCCCTAGACCCCTACGAGAGCGGCAAGCAACCCTACCAATTCTGGAGTTAGGAGACCCGGACTCGACTCCTCGAGTTGGTCTCCCACTGGACTCCAGAACCCGGTTACTTATGCCCTCCTCCTTGGGTCTATCCTAGTGCGGAAAAGTAAATAATATACAACAGGTGACAACTCCCGCAACCTGGAAGCGCCCCAATAAAAGAATATTACATACAAGTTTTTACATGAATGAAAATGAAAAACACTCATCTCACATAAAAACCCCCGGCTATTCAAACACGACGATCCAATATAACATATCCAGCAACACATAACATCACATGTCATCAACGTAAGTAAATATGTCCATCCCAATTGTCGTTGACATATAGCAACGAAACCGGCGATATCACATATTACACTTACGGTCACAGAAAAGAAAGTGTAAAACTACAACAGTTGGAATCCGCAATCTCTTCAGACATCGCATGCCTGACCAAATGAATTACTTAGACATCGCATGCCTAACAATTATAAACCCCGCATTTTAGTCTCAAAATCGAAAACACTTTTCAATATCAAGTCGGGCAATTCAACAAGATTCCCGACATCCTGATCGAATGCTCGTCGCAAACTTCAATAGGCGGCTGCACCCCTGATACCGGCGACGAAGTGCACCAAGGCGGAACACCGCTACCGCGAGCACCCGAACGGATGCTTTCGGCGACGGGGTTCTCCTACAGTCACTTGGTCGGGGCTATGGAGTGAAGCTGTCTATTAAGTTTATCCGGCGAGTATCCGCGTACGCTACGTGATTGCGACGGACTTTTGATCACATCAAAATTCCGTGGCAACCGATCAAGTGAGACTAAACTGCTACGTTTATAACATTCATTCAGTTATCTCATAACTTTTTGTGAATTCCAATTATTGTATCCCATTCCAGATAAACAGAAAATGTTAAACTTTTCGATCGAACAATCGAACACCCAAGTTTTCCCGAAACAGATCAACACATGAAATAAGTCTAATAACATTCCGTTCGTACCTCAGTACCGACGGTCCAGCCGTAGAAGGGTCAAGCCAACGCCTCACATGTGGCACGCCGTACTGCCCCAAACCCGAAGGTTCAAAGGGCAGTTCAAGACGGTCACATAATCGAGTTAAGGTTTGTGTCTTCTAGAGGGACCATCGCGTTACTTGCACTACTTAGAACGTCGTTAAACTACGGAAAAATCCAACACTTGGAAATTTCCCGACAGGGGAAAAGTTGGGTATTTATATCCGGTCGAACTTTTTAACATATTCTAAAATTTATCCGGAAAGCCACACAGACAAAATTTGATATCCCGATCGAAATACCGAATCCCCAAAACAACTGCAGAAATTTCAACTCTTGAAAAATTATTAAAAATATCCAGGAAGACCAACACTAGAAATTAAGAATTACTGTACAAATTCTGATCCAAGAAAAGACAAAACGGCCGCCCTTCCGCCGCACAAGCCAAGCTTGTGCCGCGGAAGCGCGGCGCATTAAACGAATTGGGTACACGAATTTTACAGTATTTCATATATTCACCTGCTGATTTTTCTGAACATTTTTAATGTGGAAAAAGACCAGATTTTAAAAATTGTACAGAGAGCAACTTTGAATCGGGGTTTCGGGTTCGTTCGGACTTCAATTTCCGTCTGGACTTCGCCTAAGGCTCTAGCTAGGCTCTGATACCACTGCAGGGTTCCTAGGCACTCTAGTGAGGTCTCCCAAGCCATCAACCATGGCAATTTCAACTCTTACGGTGCCTACAAACCCTAAACAACGGATCGTATACTAGAGGTCTAGGCGAACAAGTACTAGTTAACAGTTAACTATATAAAATAGGGAAATACAACCTTTGTAGATCCGGTGCTCCACCTCCATAGCTCCGCAACGGGGTCGTCTCCGCTGTCCAAATCAAATCTGGGCTCTAAGATCGGCTTCGTCGGAGAATGGGCAAGCTAGGTCGTCGATGTCCATGCCGAAGATGATCTACGTCGAGGCATTGATGAATCAAGCTCCACCTTCACCAAACCCTAAAATCTTGTGAAGGAAACACACTCTACTACTTGGCAAGAGGTAGAGGATGAAGAAATAGGAAGTGGGTTACCTTTAGAATTGGATTTCTCACTCATATCCAACAATCACCATTGATGGACTTTGCTTTTCTTCACTTGAAGAATGAAGAAGAAGAAGAAAAATGATATGATAAGTTAAAAGAATAAGAAAAGAAAATCAATTCTTATCATAATATAACCATGGTTATGTGTAGAGATTTAACTAGGGTTAATTCAAATGGTTAGGTTAAGCATGAGATAAGAATGGTGGACAAAGTCAAAGCTTCATGAAACTTCAACTTAAAACAAAAATAGCCACCATTCTTTTCTCTTGCCTTTTATTTTCCAAAAATCAATAAATAAATAAAAAAATAAATAGATAAATAAAGGAAAAGAAACCCTAACCATTCTTTTAACCATGGTTTAAATCTTTGCACTTAACCAAGTAAACATGTATCATCAAACATGATACAATCAAATGCACAAAATCATATCGCATATGTAATGCGCATATCCGAGTGAGAAAATCCATCTTAAGTAAACCGATACTAGTTGATGCAAAGTAATATATCATATATATAAATATGCATTAAATCATTAAATCAACACTTGATTCAATGATCCGGTCATGTCGCATATAACCGGCTAGTATACAATGTATCGGCTTATCGAATCAACGCTTGAATCGATAACTAGGTTATATCGCATACAACCATTCGATATATTTATCGCGAGAATAGAATACGGTATCACATACTCGCATTATTCTCGGTCCCGCACATATCTCATATGCGCTCCTATTTCGTTTCGCTTGAACCAGGAAACCTCTGTGTAGGACTCTAAAGACTCGTCAATACGCCGGCAGCGGATGATGATCATATCAAACATCCACAAGCCGCAAGCGGTCTGCTAAACGTAACGGCCACCCGGGTATTGAGCGATCTGAAGATCGACGAGCAAGCCCGCTCACACTCCAGTGAATCCGACCAGTAACACTACCGTACAGTCCGGTCTGATCGTCTGATATGTCGCATATCTCGCCTAGGGGTGGTAAACGTCAGACCCCAATAGCTCAATAAGTCGTGTCGATATGAGGTCTATAACTGTTCGAGAAACTACTGGTAACACTTACCAGTAAATCTCAGCAACCCTGGCCAGGGATTTCCTGTTATAGCCAATCGAACACAGCGCAACATCAACCCCCATATACCGGGAGAGACGAATCCCCTCCTATCGCTCATTGCCTCCATGTGACTCGGGACTGTACCCAAAAACCACCGTTTTGCACGCCCTCTTGGACGTGGTAAGAAGGAAATCAAAGCACAGTGGGAACCACACAAGACTCTATGACGATCTCGGGTCAACAGACTACTCTGTACCAGTGTCACCAGAGAACTGCCATCTGACGTGAGGTATAATACCATCTGGGAGTTCTCGGCGAGTCCGTCCAGTGTACCCAGTCTCTACTGAGCACCCGTATATCTCCTCTGATGTCAAACACCGATGGATATGGGATCATCCATCGCCCATCTGTATGGGTCGAGAAGGTACACGCTAGTCTACTCTGGTATTATCGATGCCCCATCTCGATACACCCACGACTAGGGACTGTGAAGGATGTACTTATGGACTACCATGTCCCCACTAGTATGATCCGCATCATAGTCCAGGTAGTCAAGTACAGATCCTAAGGGCTTTACCAACATGTAACAGAGAGACAATCAGCATACACGTTAAGGTAAAGGGTAACCAGATAGCATACTATCATGTCGAGCAAGAAAGTCTTCCCTATATATGTCCCAGCATCCACTACAATATACATCCTATGTACAGTAATGGCCTCTAGGGCATACATATAACTAACAGATTCGTCTGTAAAATACCAAATAACATGTGTTATACATTATAACCGGCATTTTGAGTAAAATTGAGTGTTTATTATTGCACGCATGATCTTTGTATATCGCAACACTTGTCTCGAGATTGTGTGCAGGAAATTCTCCAGGTAAAGAGCCGGAATCATAAAAGTGCTGATAAAAATACGCCAAGTCTAAGACTTGTGATCTGGCAGTAAACAAGAAAGATTTAGAAGATTCCAGACATCAGAAAACATCCCTAAAGTCAGCACCAAATATACCTGGAAGTTTAATGCAGAAAGCCCTCTAAACGGCCGCAGATCCGCGGCCGAAGGGCCTATTCGCGGCGGATCCGCGGCCACGTCATCACATCAACGGCAGGTTGAATTCTCAGGGTTCTCCTTTCAATAGGCAAACTTCTTCAATACTCTTCGGTCTCCAGAGATCTCCATAAGCTTCTCCTCTAACAGCCAAGCTTCTTGTGCAAGCTTAATACCTCCAAGCTTCTCAAGCAAACTAGCTAAATCTAGAACATTCTCCTCAACAACCAAGCTTTTCAAGGAAGCAAGCTAACTACCTAAATCTAGAAGTTTCCTTCATAACTACCAAGCTTGCAAGAGAAGCTAAACCTAGCTTAGCTTCTAAAGGAAGCTAATCCTAATCAAGCTTCTAGGGGAAACTAAAGGAGAAGGCTATATAAAGGGACCCAAGGTTTCATTCTAAAGGTTGTTCAACAACATCCAAACACAAGTTGAATGACACAACTTGTGCATCCAAACCCTAGCCCAAATACAATTTGATCCAAATCAAGATCTATCGAGTGCTGAGCCAAAGAAAGCATCCATCGAGCCTTTTTGAAGCAACGCCGATCTTCATCCGAGAAAGTGATCCACGACGATCTGCGACTCACAAAAACGATGCGAAGCTAGTTCGACGATCGAGTTCTCTCCTCAATTCTTGTAGTTTTTGAGTGAATTGTAATGAAACGTTGAATAATGAAAAGTGAAAATTCTTGATCTTGCTTTTCTTTACATTTGAGCATTATGATGAGTTCTCAATTCTTGATTGTTTTCTTTGTTATGATGTTTGAGTGAAAACTCTGCTCGTGGAGGAATCGAGAAAATAGATAGATGATGATGATTAAATTCTTTAACGATTCTTAAGTCTTATGAGTTTTGTAAACTTTAGGAAATTAAATTATCGACAACCTAGTTTCGAGCGAGATGCTTTCTTGAATGTTTTCGCTCTTAATTAGATATCAACGATCGATGATTGAATTTCCTAGAGGCTAGAATTTGAATGCTAGTCAACGAAAGGACAAGGGATATGATGAAGAAACCCTAGTTTCTTCAAGAGATCCCTAAACCTCGTTGATCGTCATCGATCTAGCAACAAATCATCAATGGATAAGAGTTTGTAATCTTAATTCTTCATCATCACCATCAATTGGATCGATTCCTATGAGCCTCATTACAAATCTTGATAACTCATTCGATTTGGACGATTCTTGATTCTTGATCTTTGTTTTCTCTTGATTCTTGAAACTAAAATTCATAAATCTTGAATCAAATTTTCTTTTCTCTTTTAATTTCAACTCAACTAAAACAATTACGATCAAATCATACTTTCCCTGTGGACGATCCGCATTCGCTAACGAACCTACAATTGACACCGTTATTGATTGCGGTTTACAAATTTCTTTGGTTGTGATCTTTACACTTTTCTACCTACACACCGAGAATCATCAATCAAATGGCACCGTTGTCGGGAATAGTGTGCTAATTTGTTCGTTTTTGAAATTTGAGTTGAAAGATTTATTAATCCATCAGAATTTTTAGATAAAAATTCGCACAAATACTAAATGATTTGTTGTGATTTGTTGCAAGGAGATCTGGAATCGGTGGAGCGAGAGAAAAAATTTTCAGATCATTTCAGAGAGTTCAGTGAGTGATCAGAAGAAGTCTTTGAAAATTTTGTGTAAGGATCAATCTACCTAACCGCGGAAGCGCGACCAATTGTAGTATATTGCGGCGGAACCGCGACACTCTTAGGGCTTCAGTGTACCAAACTTCTCAGGTCTGTTTCTGACTTTCTTATCTCCTCCCTGCTCTGTCCATTAACCAATTTCTGCAGGATTCTTTGCAAAAATTCGCAGCGCCACAAAAATAAAAATTATGCGTGTTTGATCTTGGTTTTTTGCATTTTTAATACGGAAATTGAGGGGCAAAGACCAAATTCAGATTAGGTGGGGAGTTCATTACCCTTCCCGAGCCCCAAAAATCACAAAACTGCATCCACATTACCCTCATTAACTAAAAAATATCTAGACATGACTCTAAGGACCATCGTGCTCACTTAGGACAGAAGGAGGTCGTGGGTAATCTATTGCTTATCCGTGTTTTTTTGTGGTGTCTAAGGCAAGTGTGTCTAAGGCAAGTGGTTACTTAATTAGACCTACTACTTACCTGGCACTTACCTGGCCACAGGAGGGACAAAGAGGCAGTAGAGGATCTATCCTGCGACTTGTCTTCTGGAAGTCTAGGAGCGGTCTAGATACTTGACCTAGGTGACCACTATAATTAGGGTTGCTTCTGCATTGTTTGTGATTTGCATTTTTCAAAAATCCATATCTTTTTCAAAACAAACACCAACTCATCATTTTCCTTAATTATCACAACGCTGCCACTTGTGCTAAATCATTTAGTACATGCTCGGCTGGACACGGGATTCTAGTGCCCGTCTTGTCCGCGTTCCCCCTATCGACTCCGAAGTCGGTATTTCTACGTCTACTTTTTCTTTACCCACCACCACACCCATTTCGATGGACGGTTCTCCATCGAACTTCTTTACCACTACTCTTCTACGATCCGCAGGTACGCAGAATCCGCCCCGCATCTCCCTCCAAGAGAGATGCTATCCTATGCGAGGTCCTCTTTCGACCTGTCTCACCATTCCACCAGCCAATGGGGACAATTTTGAAATCAAACCCCAATACATCAATTTTCTACCCAAATATCACGGTCTCGAGTCTGAAGACGCATATGTCTTTATTACCAAATTTGAAAATGTATGCGCTATGATGGGTACTTCACAGCTTTCTGTGGATGCTATGCGTTTACGTCTTCTCCCATTCACTGTGTGATATGGTCGAGAAGTGGTTTTATAACACAGCCGCACATTCTATTTCAAACTGGGAAGAATTTATAAAAGCATTCCTAAAGAAATTCTACCCCAATCATAAAACAGCTCGAGTCCGTAGCAAAATAAATCAATTCACCCAGCTTCCAAGTGAACCATTCTCGAAGTGTTTTGAACGCTTCAAAGATCTGTTAGTTCAATATCCACATCACGGAATTCCTAGATGGGATCTGTGCAGAATCATATATGAGGGCATTAATCCTACCACAAAACAGACCCTTGAATCCATGTGTCAAGGCACTTTCATGATTAAAAATGATGGTGAAGCCTGGGGATTTTTAGAAGATTTCGCTGAAAAATCCTTACAGTAGGAGAGTGTAAGTCAACCATCGTCTAGGGGTGGAAATAACCAATCTGATATTTCCATAGGAGTTAGAGCTAAAATGTCAGCAATGCAAAAGAAACTCGAAACTATGGAAAATAAATTTTTAGCAGCCGCCCTAAATCAAATGTCATTCTCCAAAACTGTCTGTGGATGCTGTTCTGATCCATCACATCTTACGGAAGAATGTCCTTTAAATTCTCCGTTTCAAGGTCATGAGCATATCAATACTGCTTTCCAACAAAGACCTAGAAACGATCCGTATTCTTCCACGTATAATCAGGGTTGGAGGAATCACCCTAATTTTGCTTGGAACCAATCATAAACTCAAAACACGGTTCCAAATCAAAACAATTTCCAAAGGGCTCCTCTACCACAACAGCAACCACTTCAACTGAGTCAGCACCCCTACCAATCATTAAACTTTCAAAATCCGGTCAACACACATGCACCGAATAATCCTTTGCAGTTGACCGGTACTGATGAATCCTCTTCACTCATGAATTTGCTTCTGACAAATTTCATGCAAGTTTCAGCTGAAATAAAGTCTTCCGTCGATAAAATCCAGAAAAACTCTGACTCTCAAAGTGAGAGTATTAAATCGATGGAAGCACAAATTGCCTGTATCAATGCCGAATTGAGTGCTAGAAAGAAAGGGAAACTTCCAGCTCAACCTTTACCCAATCCTGGCTATTCACATCATGTGAACGCTATCACCACGTTGAGATCTGGAAGAGTGCTTGACAATCATGTTGGTGAGGAGATTGATAAAAATGAAGAATCAATCGATGATACCTCGGCTGAGACCTTTCCTTCTACTTCTGCTTCTACTTTTGACCCCAGTTCGTCTATCCCACCATTTTCTTCCGAGCCTATTCTCCGTTTTCCCCAAGGCTCGACACCTCAGCAAACCTCTTCTATTACACCAAAGATGATCCCCACTCCTATTCTTAGATCGTTCTTACCCACACGATCTTCTCCAATGTTGGACCCCGATCTTATTGCTCAAGCTCCTTATCCGAATCAGTTAAGGGGAAACAGACCAAGTCCGCAAATGGAGAAGATCACGGAAATCTTTAAACAGGTTAATATCAAAATCCCTCTTCTAGATGCAATACAACAAGTCCCCGCTTATGCAAAAATTCTCAAAAACTTGTGCACTAGGAAGAGGAAGACTCAAGTGCCAAAGAAGGTGTTCATGTCAAAGACTGTAGACACAGCTTTTCCCCAACAATTACCTAGGAAACGTAAGGATCATGGCTATCCTACTATTTCTATTTCTATTGGGGAAAAACACATTAACCGTGCTCTACTTGACCTTGGCGCAAGTGTTAACCTGCTTCCTTTCTCGGTTTATGAGCAGTTAGGGATCGAAAAGTTGAAACCAGCCCCCTGCACTCTCCAGATGGCTGACCGATTAATTACCAAACGTAGGGGTGAACTAGAGGATGTGTTGATAAAAATCGGGGAATTTGTATTCCCTGTGGACTTTATTGTACTTGATACACAGCCTATAGCAAACCCACGGAACCAAATTCCGGTGATCCTTGGTCGCCCCTTTTTGGCCACTTCCAATGCTATAATCAACTGTCGTAATGGCTCTATGACCCTATCCTTCGGGAAGATGTCAATTGAGCTGAACATTTACAAGTTAGGAAGTGTACCCTCCGAACCTACTGCTCAGGTCTGTTCTGTCGAATTAATGGATGACGACAGCAGCGAATTTGACGATCCTCATGATACTGATCTAGACTCTTTTCATAAGTTGTTGTTTGACCCAACTATGTATCATTCACATACGAATTCTTCCACCGAATTGTCCGGGTCAACATCTAACACTGATTATGAACCGTTTTTGGAGTCTGAAGATCACCCCGTGCTTTTTAATGACATTAGTATTCGGGATATCGATGAGAGTTTTGAGGAAATTTTCGCTGAAAAACTCGCATTTTTGAAAGACACGGGTGTTGAGATGAATCATCTCCCAAACAAAGAAATTGAACCTCCGCCCCTTCTTCTGGACTATAAAGAGAATGCGAGTAATCCATCACAATCACTGAGTCGTCTCTCCAAAACGAGACGCAAACACATTCTTTCACACCACTTATCTTTTCCCCACTTCTTCTTGGCTCTTTTCAACTTGTTCTTCCACCAACCGGTGCATTACACTGATAAAATCTTTGAATGGTTGGTGTTGACCTTCGGTCTTTGTAAAGCTTGGCATCGAGTAATAATCTTGACCCCCTCTTGTGATTTTCAAAAGATTAACATTGTTTAACTCAAGTTTGGGGGGATAATCTGACTCCTGAAAAGAAAATTTTTTACTCAAAAAAAATTATGAGCCAAAAATAAGTTTGGGGGAGGATTTTCACGATCATATTTACTGCCCCCATTTAATAAATTTCCTTCCAAGCTTACAGGTTTTTGAGATTTAGCAGAAGGCAACAGTGAGAACACTGTTGAAAACAAGTTTGGAGGAGGTTTGTGCTTATTTTCGCATCATTTTGCATCATACTTTGCATAAGCACAAAACATTTAAAAACATATAAAATAAAAATATATAATATTTAATTTTATAATAAAAGATTATATAGTGAAAATTACATCCAAAAGATTGGAAAATTTTAAGAAAACCAAGAAAATTAGAAGTTTTCTTAAACGAACTAGTAATAAGTAGTTATGAGCCGTTGTCCCAAGAGTTAGTAAAATGAAGGAAGTCACTAATCTGAAGATAAAATTAAGTCTGAAAAATAGTTCCTATTCTGGAAGCCAAACATTTGGATGTTGATACCCTACTATACGCACTTACACACGTCTTGGATCTCGTGATAGTAGAGGATACCTTAAAATGCTCTTATCTAAAAGCCAAAGTATGAAGGAAATAATAAATGAATAAAAAAATATAAAATGGTGTTGAGAAAAATAAACACCGGTTTTGTTATTGCCAAGGCAGCAATAAAAAAATATAGCAAGGGTGCTTCATCACCTAGTGCCTTAAACCAACTGGTCTGGGAGTCACTGCTAAGCCTTAGGTGGTGCAAGACGAGGAAAATACTAATACACCTAATAAGCAAGCACATGAGTAATCGTTCGGTTAGTACCTCAAGAAGTATTAACGGTCGCATGAAAAATGTGTGAGCAAATCCATCTAAATATTCATCAAATTAAAAAGTACTGAGGCAGATGGACAAGAGTATGATAGCTTGAATTGAATTCTCCGAGTGTAGGGATGTTCTATACACACACGTAGGGGTATATGATCGATGTTTGGATGAAAGATAGGAATGAAGAATAAAGACGATGTTTTATTGAGAGATGATGTGATTTCTAACATCTTTTCATGACTATTAAGATAGGGCTCATGACAACCGAAAAACTAGTATAGTTGGAAACTCTAATTTTCAAAGTCTTTCTTTTACAATTCTTATCTTTATATGTAACTTTCACGTTCTTCCTTTTATTTTGGGATTTTGTGGGTGCAATCCGCTGAAAACCCTCAGGAGACAACACTCCTCCTACTAGGAACACCTAGAGGTTTAAAGGCTTGTTGCACGTGCTCAGTGCAATCGTGTTGCCTACGAAAGTGTGCTAGTTAGTTTTTCTTTTTCTTTATTTTCTCCTTCTCTTTTAATAAAACAAGTTTGCTCGAGACGACCAAAAATAAGTTTGGGGGAATTTGATCAGTCGAAAATATTGCATTTTTAACACATCAATTTCCCTACTCTTTACAATCATCTAAAGGTGTTCGGTATGATTATAGCACATATTAGCGATTCGTCTGTAAAATACCAAATAACATGTGTTATTCATTATAACCGGCATTTTGAGGGAAATTGAGTGTTTATTATTGCATGCATGATCTTTGTATATCGCAACACTTGTCTCGAGATTGTGTGCAGGAAATTCTCCAGGTAAAGAGCCGGAATCATAAAAGTGCTGATAAAAATACGCCAAGTCCAAGACTTGTGATCTGGCAGTAAACAAGAAAGATTTAGAAGATTCCAGACATTAGAAAACATCCCTAAAGTCAGCACCAAATATACCTGGAAGTTTAATGCAAAAAGCCCTATAAACGGCCGCGGATCTGCGGCCGAAGGGGCCTATTCACGGCAGATCCGTGGCCACGTCATCACATCAACGGCAGGTTGAATTCTCAGGGTTCTCCTTTCAATAGGCAAACTTCTTCAATACACTTCGGTCTCCAGAGATCTCCATAAGCTTCTCCTCTAACAGCTAAGCTTCTTGTGCAAGCCTAATACCTCCAAGCTTCTCAAGTAAGCTAGCTAAATCTAGAAAGTTCTCCTCAACAACCAAGATTTTCAAGGAAGCTAGCTAACTACCTAAATCTAGAAGCTTCCTTCATAACTACCAAGCTTGCAAGAGAAGCTAAACCTAGCTTAGCTTCTAAAGAAAGCTAATCCTAATCAAGTTTCTAGGGGAAGCTAAAGGAGAAGGCTATATAAAGGGACCCAAGGATTCATTCTAAAGGTTGTTCAACAACTTCCAAACACAAGTTGAGTAACACAACTTGTGCATCCAAACCCTAGCCCAGATACAATTTGATCCAAATCAAGATCTATCGAGTGCCGAGCCAAAGCAAGCATCCATCGAGCCTTTTTAAAGCAATGCCGATCTTCATCCGAGCAAGTGATCTACGACGATCCGCGACTCACGAAGATGATGCGAAGCTAGTTCAACGATCGAGTTCTCTCCTCAATTCTTGTATTTTTTGAGTGAATTGTAACGAAACGTTGAATAATGAAAGGTGAAAATTCTTGATCTTGCTTTTCTTTACATTTGAGTATTATGATGAGTTCTCAATTCTTTATTGTTTTCTTTGTCATGATGTTTGAGTGAAAACTCCGCTCGTGGAGGAATCGAGAAAATAGATAGATGATGATGATTAAATTTTTTAACGATTCTTAAGTCTTATGAGTTTTGTAAACTTTAGGAAATTGAATTATCGACAACCTAGTTTCGAGCGAGGTGCTTTCTTGAATGTTTTCGCTCTTAATTAGAGATCAACGATCGATGATTGAATTTCCTAGAGGCTAGAATTTAAATGCTAATCAACGAAAGGACAAGGGATATGATGAGGAAACCCTAGTTTCTTCAAGATATCCCTAAACCTCGTTGATCGTCATCGATCTAGCAACAAATCATCAATGGATAAGAATTTGTAATCTTAATTCTTCATCATCACCATTAATTGGATCGATTCCTACGAGCCTCATTACAACTCTTGATAACTCATTCGATTTGGACAATTCTTGATTCTTGATTTTTATTTTCTCTTGATTCTTGAAACTAAAATTCATAAATCTTGAATCAAATTTTCTTTTCTCTTTTAATTTCAACTCAACTAAAACAATTACGATCAAATCACACTTTCTCTGTAGACGATCCGCACTCGCTAACGAACCTACAATTGACACCGTTATTGATTGCGGTTTACAAATTTCTTTGGTTGTGATCTTTACACTTTTCTACCTACACACCGAGAATCATCAATCAACCCCGTCTCGGAAATACGTCATCAACTGACCCATATGGCCAAAGTCAACCCTTGACCCCCCTCATCGAAATAATGCTTTAACTTGGAAGCAAGTCAGCTCATCAATCACTTATGAGTCCTCTCGACTTGTAAGGAAGAAAATTCTCTTGTGAGATCCTTACGACTCTCAAGAGAAAACACACTTAGGAAAATATATGATTCCTAAGAAGAAAATACACCTACGAGATCCTCTCGACTCGTAAGGAGAAAAATCTTTATGAGACCCTCACGACTCATAAAGTTGAAAAGTCTTAGACGGCAGACCTGAACATGTTTCCTAAGCCATCACTACCCTACAAAGAGGTCAAGATGGACTATTTACAAATCAGATTTGCCAAAATTACATGCCAGATAAATGGAGGTGCTACTCAAGAGTGCGTAAACTGCTCTGCGTCAAATCGAAATTAAAAGGCGTAACCTACGGACGTCAACCTCACACTATGAATGACAGTAAGAAGAACATTTGATTCGCATCCAGTTAAGCGTTCGAAGCGTACCCGTTTATGTATGTGCGGAAAAGGTTTAGTGCATAAAATAAACACGTGGAAACAAAAATTGTCTATTCATACTTCAAAAAATTCTTACAGTGATGAAAACAGTAAACAAAAACATCATTAAAATGTTTACAATGGCAAGACAACAAATCCGGGACACGGATTAAGAAATTTAAAAGTGAGGCCATCCAAAGTGTTTCTAGCCTTTCTGACCATTCTTGTGTGCATCCTCTCACGATCACAAGCGTTAGGATCTTCACTGATATTCTCCACTCTCTAATAAGCAGCGATTATCGTCGTTTGCTGGAAAACTTGATGCAGAATATCAATGAGATTATCTCGCCGTTTCTTCGAGATCAGGCCCGTCAGATACACTGAGTGCACCTTATCTTCGGCGTCATCCAGTGCATTAAGTGGCATGGCTTCATGAAATTCAGGAAGCGCTTCCCAAATTGCTCCCACTATAATCTTCAAGAGAGCAGAACGACGAGAGAGTATTTGACCGTTGTGTGCATTAAAACGATTCATAATTTCGGCACATTGGGCGTTTGTGAACTTCTGGTTTTGACAAGGGCCCTGTACGCGAATGTCCTCATAAGAAATGATTTCGTTAAGGCAGTACAGATGAGCGGCCATAGCACCTGAAAATGAAAATCAGTGAGAGTTAAGCGGACAGACTGGTCAAGACACGGGGATTCAGACAACTCTTGATATCCACATGAGAGAAAAAAAGTGTTGACTAAAACACCCAACAGATTCAAATTTGTGTCATTAAATGAGGAAATCCTAAAAGAGTTCTCATTTAATGAGGGCCCTATGGCCAAGGTGTAAATCTCCTATTGAGAGCAGCGCTCTACAACAAGAGTGACATCTGTCAACTCTGATAATGAAGGAATAAAATTCCTCAAGAAAATTTCTGAAGAGCCATGCTCTGTAAAAAATGATGGAATAACCCATCAGAAAACTTAAAGTAAAGCTTTTAATGAATTAAAAATTCCGAGATCTTCATGATCTGTGAACTCTAAGAGTTCTTCATGAACAATGTTCCAGTTCATAGGTTAAAATCACCCTAAAAAAAGATTATCTCTTGAAGATCTCTGATTTAAAAGATGAGCATGGCTCTGGATAAAAAGAACCCTAAAGTTTTTAGATCTGTAATCTAAAGATGAGCATGGCTCTGTTAATAGGTAAAACCCTGAAAATATATTTTTTAGATCTATGATCTAAGGAGAGCAAAGCTCTGTTAAAAAGTTCAATTCTTACCTAAGTTGGGCAGAGTTTTGACTCTGAAGAAATTTCTTAAATGAAAGAGCTATACTCTGAAGGAGAATTAATTCTCAGAAAACAAGAAAAAAGACGAACAGAGATCATCTCAAGGACCAAAGGCCCTATTTATAGGCACTGAGAGCCGTTTCAACTTCTGAGTTGATCCAATGGTAGAGATGCTGCCACCGCTGCACTCATGTGTAACCCATGTGAACGCAACGGTGGGGGGCATTTGTTTCCCCAATCAGAGCAAACCTCTGTTCAAATTTTGAAATTTAAAATGAAGCAGTGCTTCATAGCAGCGCCAGCGCGGAGAGTCAAAGACTCTGAGGCATCGCTCACATGCAAAGCACATGAGTGCTAGCGCTAAGAGCGTTGCACTCTAAGCAGCGCACCATGTGCAAAGCACGTCAGCGCTGCACTCTAAGCAGCGCACCACGTGCAAAGCACGTGAGCGCTAGCGATAGAGCAAAATGTTCTCGGCCCTTGAATCAAAGATCCAGCAAACATGATTAAAAATCATCAATTGACCAGAATAAAATTCTGTTAAGAAAACATTCCTCAGAATCTTTCCAAACAGGAAAGATTATGCTCTAAAAATCAGAGCATCGTTGGATCAATGATCCAATGGTGATTAAAAATCACCAAAATACAGAATAAATTCTGTATGGGAAAATATTTCCCAATCTTGTTAAAAACAAGAAGATTGCCTTCTGTAAAACAGAAGCCCTGGGATTAAAGATCTAACGGTAGGAAACATCCCCAAATCAATTAGAGAAAATATCTCTCCAACCGGTTCAACAAATCAACCTACCCTATATAAAGGCCCCAAGACTTCAAGTCTGATATAGAGGAACCCCCCCCCATAAATTTTGAGAAATTTCAGAGAGAAGAGCAAGCCCTCAGCTGAAGAAGAATTTCTTCAAGGTAAAATAAAGAGATCAAAGCATCTCATTAGAAAAATAACTTAATTCTTTTGCCAGATCATAGATGTTTAAGACAAATTGTCTTTCACAAAAGAGATCATAACATCTCATTATAAAAAAGGGGAGAATAGTTCAATTCTCTTAGGATCACAGATCTATAAAGGCAAACCCTTTCACCAAGAACATAAGAGATTGAAATATCTCCTATAAAATAAGAACTTTGCTCTTAGATCCACGAGACAAATTCTCTTATAAGAGAAAATTTAATTCTCAGAGCGCAAAACTGCCTAAAAAGAGCCTTAGCGCTCCAATTAAAAGAAGCGCCTCAACGCTCCAAATTTAGCGCACAGCGCTGCAGAGCCTTAGCGCTCCAAGTTTAAAGAAGCACTTCAGCGCTCCAAATCTAGCGCACAGCGCTGCAGAGTCTTAGCACTACAAAATTAAAGAAGCGCTCTGCGCTCATTGACTGGCGCATAACGCCAAGCGCCTCACGTGCTCCTCATGTATGCGCTACTTCACCAGAAGCGCTCTGCGCTCATTGACTGGCGCACAGCGCCAAGCGCGCCACGTGCTCCTCACGTGTGTGCTACTTCACCAGAAGCGCTCTGCGTTCATTGACTGGCGCACAGCGCGCCACATGCTCCTCATGTGTGCGCTACTTCACCAGAAACGCTCTGCGCTCATTGACTGGCGCTCAGCGCCAAGCGCACCATATGCTCCTCACGTGTGCGCTACATCACAAGAAGCGCTCTGCGCTCATTGACTGGCGCTTAGCACCAAGCGCGCCACGTGCTCCTCACGTGTGCGCTAAGAGAACATAAATTGTTCTTTAAATGATAAAACCCAGAGCCATAATGAGTGCTCAGTATTCAATAAAAGAAAAAAAGTTGTCAGGACCAATGCTCGGTATTGTTAAATAAAAAAAGACCGAGTCTAATTAAATGTCTAACATTTTGAATAAATGGGCCGAGCCCAAGTTGGCCACAAATCTCTTATTCAGATTAATTGAGCCCATATGCTCATAAATCTTTGATCTTAGTCTCAAATTAGACTACAGATCTCCCAACCAATATTGGTTCAAGGGTACATCTCTTCACTCCTCTGATATTTGTCGTTGTAATTCTTCAACATCTTCGGAGAGGTGACGGGTCCCGACAACCAGACATTCTACGGACTGTGGGGTCCTTAAACTCATGGACTATGATGTTCTTAAACTTTACAGACTATGATGTCTCTGAACTACCACGGACTATGAGGTCCTTAAACTCATAGACTATGATGTCTTTAAACTTTACAGACTATGAAGTCTTTAAACTACCACGGACTGTAGGGTCCTTAAACTCATGGACTATGATGTCCTTAAACTTTACAGACTATGATCTCTCTAAACTACCATGGACCGCAAAGTTCCTAAACTAAAACAATAGAGCCCAAATGCTCTTTTATTGGATCTAAATGATCCTGTTAAGTAGATCTTAGTCTAAAATTATCCTAACGTATGCTTAACAAATTGTTAAGTTGATCTTAGTCTAAAATTAGACTAACGTATCCTTAACAAACGTTTAAATTGATCTTAGTCTCAAATGAGATTAACGATCCTTAAACCCAACCCAAAACCCAAATCTAAGAAAATACGGATTTGGACTAATCCACGCCCTACGGGCGACAACATAAATTAGTTTCCGTATACAATCCACGGGCAACCAAAAATAAAACAAACACACACGACATGAAGTAACCATCTAGAGAAGGAGAAAGTGGTTACCGCGATTCGGTAACGTAATTAACTGTAGAGGCTTGCGCCTGCAGGAAAGAGCATCCCCACAATCAAAAACCCCTCAAACGAGGGGGAATCTGACGAAGTCTGCTACAATGGCCGCATCCGTCTAAGCCTCCGATACACGGTGCCATAAATCAACTTGGCATCTTCGAAGAGATGGACGGATAAATCCAAATAGCAACTGCCCCCAAATTCAGGCAAGACGACCTACACGATTTCATCTCTGTATTCGGCGGAGAACAGTACGGAATATCTCTCGTACGGTATCATCCAATCAATATGGTACAGATCTATAGTCGCGTATATCAACTAATCTCATATCATCCAATATCATCTCACATCATATCATCTCATATCATATCGTAAGTCGATGTCGCACACCCCGCATGTTTGCGGAGAGGCGGAATTCACAAAAAACGATTTTTTTCACTTGCAATATCGACCAAACAACCAAGGATCTTTACGGAAACCCTAACTAGCAAAACTACAAAGAGGTTCTAAACTACTTATGAAAGAGTTTTATACCTCTAGAGTTCAAGTCCTTCGGGTCTTCTCCTCCTCTTCTTAAGCTCCTAGACAGTTTGTATCAAACTCGGTCGTCAACCTCCTCGTGTCAAAGATGATCCACCCGAGAGTCTTTAGTTATAGCTTCAACCTCAAGAATGAGATAACTAAGGTATCTAGTTTGCTAATCTAGATAGTAGAAGATGTAGAATATTTATTAGACTATTTTATCTCAAGAAATCTTAGGATTCACAACACATGTGAGGGTTAAGGCCTGAGGAAGAAGGATGAGAGGTAAAATGGAGAGAGAGAAAGCAAACACAAATGAGCTAGAGTGAAGAGGCAAGTGAGGAATGGCTAAGTCATTCACAATAATCAAGCTTGCAATATTTTCAATAGAAAATAAGCAACCATGGTTGAATAGTAAAGTCAAATGTAATAAACAAATAAATTATCCATGCTTCAACCATGCCACAAATATATCCATTTTCCACCTCATTAATCTATTTCCAAAAATAGATAAATGCAATAATGAGGTGTCCCCTTCTAGAAGCATCTCTCATAAAATTACAAGAATGCCTTCACCGTATATACATACCCGTATTCGTACTGCAAAAATACAAATACAATGAGATAATAATAATCCAATAATAGAATAATAGAATCCGGCTTAAACTAAAGCACACTAATATTATCCGTCCGAACAACATCCGTGTAGCCAGTACACGTATATGATCGGAACCCTGCACGTAAAACTATACGGCCTCTACATCATTTCGCCCGTACTAAGAAAACCCTCTGTGTAGGAATCTAAAGACTCGACAGTACGCTGGCAGTGGGTTTAACCACAAGTCCGTCAGTGGCACTAGCTGTACGTAACGGCTACCCAGGTACCTATCGAAAAGAAGGCCGACGAGCGAACTCATCCGAACCTTTACTGAGCCTGTCCGTGACAATCTCCGTGTAGTCTGGTCTGTTCGTCTGAGAGTATTGCATGCCGGGTCTAGGGGGTGGAAAATATCAGACTCCTAGGCTCAAGACCATCCGAGAATCTACTTGTCCAACTACCAGTAATTCTCAATCCGCCCTGGCCAGAGACTTATGGTGTTGGCCAACCGATCACAGCGCGACATCGACTCACTATACCGGGAGAGACGAATCCCTAACAGTCGTTCGCTGTCTCTATGTGGCTCGGGACTGTACCTAACTAAAACCTGTTAGCACGACTCAGTAGAGCCGTAGTAGGGTAGTAATCAAAGAACAGTGAGAACTCACACGAGACAAATGACGACCTCAGGTTGACAGACTATCTGCATTCATGTCACTAGAGAACTGCTATCTGACACTAGGTATAATACCATCTAGCCAGTTCTCGGCGAGTCAGTCTAGTGTGATCACCCCCACTGAGCACCTGTATACAATCTTAGGTGCATTACGCCAATGGCTGCGGGACCAATCCATCGCCCCTCGTCAGGGTCTAGATATGTATACACTAGTCTACTCTGAAGTATCGATGCCCAGTCTCAATACTCCCACGATTAGGGACATTTTAAAGATGTGCTTATCGACTATTTGGCTCTTACAAGTATGATTGCCATCACAATGCTGGTAGTCAAGCAAGGATCCTACGGGCTTTATCAACATGTATACAAGATATGAAATACTAAGTAAAACACATCATATGTTAAGATAAAGACAAACCAAATAGCATATTATCATATCGAACAAGATTGTCCTGTATATACATATCCCTAGCATCCTATACAATGAAGGCCTCTAGGATATACATATCCAACAATCTCCCACTTGCACTAAGGCCTGTAATTAGTGTATTAAGTATCCAACGTCTGCACTAGAGCCAGTTGCTGGCGTACCGCATACCCAACATCTCGAACAGTCTTTCGAACTGGAATTAAGGGATGGCCTTGGTGAATGGATCTGCCATGTTGTCCTTTATATCTACTCTTTGTACCTCGATCTCCTTGTGATCTATGATCTCCCTGATCAGGTGATACTGTTTCAAGATATGTCTGCATTTCTGATGGGGCCGTGGTTCCTTTTTCAAAGCCATGGCTCCATTGTTATCGCAATACAAAGGTATTAGATTAGCAATGGATAGAACCACCTGAAGTTCAGAAACGAACTTCCTCATCCAGACTGCCTCTTTTGCGGCATCGTTAGCAGCGATGTACTCAGCCTCCATCGTCGAGTCTGCTACGATGTCTTGTTTAGAACTCTTCCAACAGACCGACCCTCCATTGAGGGTAAACACATAACCCAAGACAGATTTAGAGTCATCCTTGTCACTTTGGAAGCCAGAGTCGGTAAAAACCTCGATCTAGAGGTCCTTATTACCGTACACCAAGAACATCTCCTTAGTCCTTCTCAGATACTTAAGAATGTTTTTTACTGCTATCGAATGTTTCTCACCTGGGTTGGACTGATACCTTCTTACAACGCTAAGTGCGTAAGCTATATCTGGTCTGGTACATTATCGAACCCACCGCCGAAGCGTAGGGTACTATGCTCATGCAAACCCTCTCCTCATCAGTCTTGGGAGACATTTCTTTGGAGATGGTGATTCCGTGATAAGTGGGCAAATTACCGCGCTTAGAATCTTTCATACTAACACTACTAAAATAAGGGGTTGCCCCTACGGATATTGAAATCCGTAGGGGAAGATATATGTTGGCCCTACGGATTAATCCGTAGGGCTAAAAGGTTTCCCCTACGGGCCTAGACGATCAAGAATAAAAATATAAATTCTTAATTTGGTGTTTGCCTCTACGGAGCCGCAAACCAAGGACCTACGGACAAATCCGTAGGGACAACTAAATAGCGATTTAATAAAGGCACAGATCGATCGCCTACGCTCTCTTTCTTCCTCTCTCGATCGCGCGCGAAACAAAATCCCCAAATCGCCACCCCCGTTCTCGTCATCGCCACCGCCTTTCTCCTCATCGCCACCGCCGTTCTCGTCGCCACCGCCGTTCTCTTCGTCGCCACCACCGTTCAGGTCGTCGCCACCGCCGTTCAGGTTAGTAAATCTTCAACTAAATTAAAGAAATTTTTGATTATTTAGGGCTAGGGTTCATGGCTGGGTCTGGGGTTGCGGTTGGAGTTGGGGTTCGGCAGGGGTTGCAGTCGGGGTCGGGGTTGGGGTTGGGGTTAGGGTTAGGGTTGGGGTTCGGCTGCGGCTGGGGCTGGGGTTAGGGTTGGGATTGGGGTTTAGCTGGGGCGCGCTGGGGTTAGGGTTAGGTTGGGGCGGGGCTGGGCTGGGGCTGGGGCTAGGGTTAGGTTGGGGTTGGGGTTGGGGCTGGGGCTAGGGTTAGGCTGGGGCTAGGGCTAGGGCTGGGGCTAGGGTTAGGCTGGGGCTGGGGCTGGGCTGGGGCTGGGGCTGGGCTGGGGCTGGGGCTAGGGTTAGGGTTAGGTTGGGGGTTGGGTATCGATGTATATACATGTATCATATCATGAATGATTCATTTTCATTAAATGTGGTAAAATTAAGTGTATAAAATTATGCCATATAAATAGATTGTGTTCGTGAATGGCGATCTAGTTAGGCGAACCAAAGTGTTGCATTGATTAAAGTTTACCGTAGAGGAAATTACGGCTAGCTCTATGCATTTAACCTGAATGTATCCAGTAATTACTAGCAAGTATAGAAAAGTTGGTTTAATTTATGGAAAAATGGGGAGACAGCATGCATGTATGCATATAGGTAACATCTGCCAATATGCCATATCCAGACCGCAATCTATTTTTGCCTATTGGCTAATATGAAAATATCGGCCCGCGTATATGACATAATCAAAGTTGTAAAATCTTGATACGGTTTTTGTTTCGTTTTTTTGTTTATCATATCGTGTATCGAATCTGTTTCATATCGAAAGAAACAAAATTTTCTGTTACAATAACGAAATAATTATGTGTAGAACCAATTACAATTTTAAAAATGATCAAATTAACAACATAAAGCAACTTTGTTAAAGAAAAATTCGGAATTGCAGCACTCAAATACATATATATAAATCATACAAACCCATGCATTTGATAATCAAATAGGGTTTTTTTCTGCCCCGCCCCCCTACTTCAATATTTTGATGCATGTTTCAGTCATGTGAATTCATATGTTGCGTATAACGCTTTATGATATCAGTATCCTACATTTGTAGTTTTAATTGTTGATTGTTATAGATGAATGCCATTGCAATAATAGTTTTTGGTTGATGAATGCTATTGCAATGTAGGATGATCAGTTCTATCAATCTTGATCTCAATGGTTTAAAATCATGTTACACATACAACACGAATGCACAACAAACGCATAATTAGAGAGCGATTCGAGATATTCTGGTTAAAACCAATATATGATACTCGATGATAATATGAAACCTTCATATTCCCATCGATACTCATATATGAAACTAAAAGCACCACTTAGTCCCCGTCTATCGGTTAACATACGTGCGATGCTCGTCGTGACCTAGAACTATACGAAGGTTGTTAAATATCGGACAGTATAGCTCGATACTAACAACCGTCATATAGTCTACGCGACGAGAAAATTCAATCGTATGGTAACCCATAGATTTGTCCCGTGTGGACAAGTTAAGAATGTATAAAGCAAATGCCTTCATTCACTTGTGTTTTCATCCGTTTCGAGATATTTCGTCGGTACCTTTCCGTTGGTTCTCCGTGTACAAAGATATATTAGATGTTCATTTCAACGTTGTTTCACAGCTTTGAAATGATTATCTATTCTATTACAGTGTACTCGGAGAACAGCGGGGAGGTGCTGCCGAAATTTACTCGAAACGGTTGAAAGCACAAGTGATGGGCGTTCGCTCTATACATTCTTAATGGGATAGAAGCCTACCCCCGACAGCCGGAACACACACATACAACAAGAATACACAACAAACGCATAATTAGAGAGCGATTCGAGATGTTCGGGTTAAAACCAATATATGATAATATAAAACCTTCATATTATCATCGATGCTCATATATGAAACTAAAAGCACCACTTAGTCCCCGTCTATCGGTTAACATACGTGCGATGCTCGTCGTGACCTAGAACTATACGAAGGTTGTTAAATATCGGACAGTATAGCTCGATACTAACAACCGTCGTATAGTCTACGCGACGAGAAAATTCAATCGTATGGTAACCCATAGATTTGTCCCGTGTTGACAAGTTAAGAATGTATAAAGCAAACGCCTTCATTCACTTGTGTTTTCATCCGTTTCGAGATATTTCGTCGGTACCTTTCCGTTGGTTCTCCATGTACAAAGATATATTAGATGTTCATTTCAACGTTGTTTCACAGCTTTGAAATGATTATCTATTCTATTACAGTGTACTCGGAGAACAGCGGGGAGGTGCTGCCGAAATTTACTCGAAACGGTTGAAAGCACAAGTGATGGGCGTTCGCTCTATACATTCTTAATGGGATAGAAGCCTACCCCCGACAGCCGGAACACACACATACAACAAGAATACACAACAAACGCATAATTAGAGAGCGATTCGAGATGTTCGGGTTAAAACCAATATATGATAATATGAAACTTTCATATTCCCATCGATACTCATATATGAAACTAAAAGCGCCACTTAGTCCCCGTCTATCGGTTAACATACGTGCGATAATTTATTCTTTTCAATGACAAACGCACACACAAAGCATATACACGGATTTTCTCCTTTGTCAGTAACTATCCCGTTCTTATATTTCTCAATATAGTCAGCATAACCTACAATTTATATGTTATACAGTCTAACATGGCCTATGAGTACGTCAGAGTTAAGGACTGGATGTATGTGGATTGGAAACAACGTATGCAACCTAAGTTTGTCGCAGAAGTTGCTGCTTTCCTTGAATTTGCACGCGCACATAATAAGATCATAATAGAGAAGATTCTCTGTCCGTGCGATAGATGTGGCAATAAGTACTGGCAGAAGGTAGAATTGGCAGAGCTTCATATTGTAAAACATGGGTTTACTAGACTTTATACAACTTGGAAATATCACGGGGAAGGAGAAGAATGCAGTACTGCGGCAGAAGAAGAAGGAGAACACGATAATGCGGCAGGAGAATAAGAAGAATTCGGTAATGCAGCAGGAGACGGAAATTTATTTCCATCAGAAGAAATGGAGGATATGGTAGAGGCTGTCCTAGGTGAATCTATTCGTACCGAAGATGACATTCCTTCCGGTCAAGGACCGCGTACGGATAAATATGAAAATTTCATGAATGATGCTAGGAAACCAATTTATGAGAATGCGAAGTATTCCACCCTCTCATGGTTCGTCCAACTTTTCCAGATTAAGTGCCTAAATGGATGGAGCAACAAGTCATTCACAATGCTTCTTTCGTTCTTGAAAGATTCTATGCCTCCGGGAAATAATGTGTTCGAAAGCTGGTACGAAGCCCAGAAGATGATGTCTAATTTGGGCCTAAAGTGCGAGAAGATTCAAGCATGTCCTAAAAATTGCGTGTTGTACCGGAAAGAGAATTCAGATTTGAAAGTGTGTCCAACATGCGGAGAGGCCAGGTATAAGCCGAAAGATTCTGATAAGAAGCCTGATATACCTGTGAAGATAGCACGATACTTTCCCATAACACAGAGGCTACAGAGGCTATTCAGGTGCAAGAAAACAGCCGAGGCAATGATTTGGCATCACCGTGCTCCTCCAAGCGAAAATGGAAAAATGAGCCATCCAAGAGATTCATCGGCATGGAAGGATTTCGATAGGAAGCATGCAATATTCAGTAGCGATCCTCGCAATGTCCGGCTCGGACTGGCTACTGATGGCTTCTGCCCATTCAACTATATGGCTGGAAGTCATAGCACATGGCCCGTTGTAATGATAATTTATAATCTGTCGCCTTGGTTGGCTATAGACCAATCATACTTTATGATGCCTCTTCTTATCAACGGACCAAACTCACCGGGAAACAATATCGACGTCTATCTCCGACCTCTGATCGAGAAGTTGAAATCTTTGTTCATTGATGGTGTAGAGACATATGATTCAAACACAAATACAACCTTCATACTGCATGCGGCTTTAATGTGGACAATTAATGACTTTCCTGCGTATGGAATGCTATCAGGTTGGTCCGTACATGGTCACAAAGCATGTCCTCATTACCATGAACACACAATATCAAAATTCTTGAATTTTAGCAGGAAGGTTTGTTATTGCGGCCATCGACGTTTTCTGCCTCCAGACCACCCCTATAGGTTAGAATAGGTTAGATACGGTTCACTTTGATGGTCATCAGAAGCTTCTTGGACCTCCATCCCTATTGTCCGGAAAGGACGTGACTGCTAAATGGGATGGTTACAATAACGTGACCTTCGGGATGGATCCGACGAAACAGGTCAAACTACAATATTGGAACAAGTTAAGCATTTTCTTCGAGCTTCCGTACTGGTCTACAAATTTAGTGCGTCATTGTCTGGACGTCATGCATATAGAGAAGGGAGTATTAGAGCACATACTTAACTTGCTTCTTTGTAAAGACGGGAAATCGAAAGACAACATGAATGCTCGGATGGATCTACAAGAGTGGGGAATAAGAAGTGAATTGCACCCTAGACCGGTAGCGGGTAAACCGGGTAAGTTTGTACTTTCCAATGCCGCTTATCATATGTCACAACCGGAGAAGAAAAAATTGCTGCAGGTGTTGCATGATTTGAAAGTCCCCACAGGTTTCTCAGGGTCATTCAGCAAGAAAATAAAAATTGTGAAGGGCAAGATCGATGAGCTGAAAAGTTATGATCACCATGTTATCGTGGAGCACCTTCTTCCATTAGCCCTCAGGACTTCTCTCCCCGACTCGGTTGGTCTAGTAATCAACGACCTATGTTGTTTTTTTAGGGAGTTGTGTGCTAAAACACTAGAGGTTGCGACGCTGGATAAACTAGAAAATTCTATTGCGTTGATACTTTGCAAGTTTGAGCGTATTTTCCCACCGTCATTCTTCGATATCATAATACACTTGATGGTTCATCTTGCAACTGAGGCGAAGTTAGCCGGACCGGTACAATATCGATAGATGTATCCCGTCGAGAGGTACGTGTAATTTTTCGTTTCGCGCAATTTATAAATTTATTGTTGTCCTGTATGCCCGTATTTATTTATTCAATATATTCTCATTAGGTACCTCTACACTCTTAAGAAGTATATACGCAATAAAAATCGACCAGAGGGTTCTATCATGCAAGGTTATCTTCTTGATGAAGCAACCACATTTTGTTCCCGCTATCTGGACGAGAACATTGAGACAAGGCTTAACCGACTATGAAGAATTCAAGACGGGCCATATGGTAAAGCCGAGTATAAGAGGGTAGACACTATGTTTATCAACAAGATATACCGGTTTATCTTGCTTAATTGCGCATGTCTTGAACAAATTAGAGAGTAAGTTCTTTTGGATTAATTGTTATATCTGTGTTTGTGTGTGTATGAAATGATATAATATTAATGCCACAATTATTTGTCAAAAACAGAATTCATTTTAACGAGGTACGTGAGGGGCATCCTGATTGGAACGAAGAACGTTTGGAAAAATACCATCAGGATAATTTTTGTGATTGGGTCACAGATCATGTAAGTTATTCGAATAACATTTTATTGCTATCAGTTTTAATCTAAACTTGCATCGTTATGTATTTGTCGTAAAATTTGTTTTGTTAGATCCACGATCCGAACTTGTCTGCATCATTTGAGAGTGATTCAAGATGTTTAGCTCAATTTCCTAGTATGGAGGTTGCATATTACAAAGAATTTGGTGTTCTTGGATACAAATTCGAAGTTAAGGACATAGAAACATCTAGAACCACTCAGAATAGTGGGATTGCGACGGTAGGATCGGACGGTGTGATTTACTATGGGTACTTAAATTGTATACTCGGTATCCACTATCCCGGACGATCAGAACCCTTTTATATATTCCAGTGTACTTGGTACGATCCGCGAACCGATACGGACAGGTGGAGAAGCAGTCTTGGGACTTGGAAAGATGAATATGGATTGACCAGTGTGAACACACTTCGATTTTACGGTCAGGACGATCCGTTTATCTTTCCGAACCAAGCGTTCCAAGTATACTACTCACAGTGTTTGAAGCATCCGGGGTGGAGTGTTGTATACCGATGGAAACCCAGAAATGTCTACGATGTCCCAGAATACGAGGACAGCGATGAGGACGAAGAAGAGAGAAGGCTTAAAGTGCTCCGACCGTCTGTTGCGAAGGATGGGTTGTCTTCGACCTATCATGAAGTTACGTGGGTTAGAAATGACATCGACGATGAAATCCAAGTAGATATGTATAATGCGCCCACAAAACGAAAAAGGTTATCAGTAATGTTATATTATTACTTCACATTTTACGCTCTATACATATATAGTCAATACTTTTAATGATTGTCTAATGCGTCCACGAACCGTTTATCTAGATTTGATGACGATATCGGGAGCAGCGAGGGGCGGCAGGAGCTCCAGTCGCGGCAGAGGCAGAGGCAGAGGCAGAGCGGTTCTGCCGCCCAGAGAGCTCCGTAGGGAGCTTCAGAGGGCCGGTCTTGCACCCAGATCGGAGACCCCTTCGGATGCCTCCTTCCGTGTGGATTTTACCACATCTCCAGGTATACTGCACGCATATCCATTTTGAATGTAATATTACAGATATTCATGCCTATTTATGTCAAAATTACTTATATTGTCAATGTTTGATTGTCTAGTTGTTGGTGATGCGTCCACATCTGGGACAGAGGCCACCCACGCTCCTCCAGGTATGTTTATATATCATATAGTGCATGTATATTGATTTAGAATGCTATATCATAAATACACACATTCCTTTTGCTCTTACTTAGCAATTTTTATTATTGTCTAGCTGTAGGTGGTGACACCACCGCACCTGCGGGTATGTTTATATATCCTATAGTGCATGCATATTGATTTAGAACGTTATATTATTGATCTACACATTCTTTTTGCAATTACTTATATAATCTATTTTTAATTGTCTAATTATAGGTGGTGCGTCCACATCTTCCGCAGGGGCCACTCCTGCCGCTTCTATACCCTCCGCATCGTCTGCAGGTTAGTATGAATAAATTTAAAATATTTATTCATTTTACATATGCTCTATAGAATAAATATGAACTTCATGGAAATTTAGCGTCGATGTTTATTTTCTAGTTGGAGGGGATGCGTCCGCATACGGGACCCCGGTTGTTCCTCACCAGAGGAACTATCGTCCCGCTCGTGCTGCTGTCCGGGCCCAGGCTCGTGCGATAGTCACCGGAGGTATATATCACACTTGAATTTTCGTTTAACCTTGATTTCTTAATACAACTTTGTCTTATTATTGATTGTCTTGATATTTTGTGCAGACACAAGGCCTCCCCATCCCCAGAGGGGGACTCGAGGCCCGAATCAGTCCCATAGGCTGAGGCCTGACAGAGCTAGGGGGGAGGCAGCATTCCCCCTTTTTTTACCCTTGACTATCGCTATACCGGTCCTCATGCCGAGAGGTTCGGCCGGTATATGGGGGACGAGAGCCGGCTCATGAAGAACTATCCACTTCACGTTGAGTGGGGCGAGCAGCACCAGCGCTCATTCGCCCTCTTCTTTGATCAGGCTCGGGTATGTATTAATATATATTTTCATTTGATCTATCCAATATATTTATTATTAACACTTGCAATCTAATAACAATGTTTTTTTTGTATTTTCAGTTGGATTACGATTTTCAACCTGTAGCCGACCCTGATCACCCGGGAAGGGTGCTCGACCTTCATGCTCTGTACAATGGCCTGATGAAGAACATGTAGGCCAAGGTCCGATACAACAGGAATGAGCTGAAGGCCGACTGCTACTCCCTGTGGATGGCGACCCCCGAGGCAGAGAGAGCGGCCCTCCTATCTACTCCGGCGTTTGCGAGAGTCGACGTAGAGACATGGTCTCTATTGTGCGCTTATTTCGACTCCCAACGCAAACAGGTATGTATTTTAAATGTAATTCATTATTTATGATATAATTTATTTCTTTGTGTTCCTTAATTAGAAAACTAAATGTTAATGCGTTGTGCAGAAACAGGCCGCTCAGAATACAGAGAACAGGAAGTCGGCGAAGAGGGGTCGCCCCACTTACACAGGTGGCTCGAGGAACATTACTCGAGCCATAGAGTTATCGGTAAATTATAATAGACCGACCTTTGTGATATTCTACAATATTAAGAGTTATTTTCTAATATTTCTAATATTAAGAGTTACTTTCTAATATTGCAGACATCTCGGACCGTGGCGTCAGGTGGTACACCGAGCGTGCTGTCCGCATATCTTGCCGTCCACGGCACCTCGACAGATCCCGCCACGGGCGAGCTTCGATATCCCGACGTCGCTACCCAGGAGTACTGCGTAAGTGTTAATATTTTTCTACCCAAATTTGAAATTTTAGTTTTGGAAGGTTCAAGTTTAAATTTTATACTTATACTTTACTGCTTAATGTGGGTATAGGAGGGGTGGTTGAGCAGGCCCAGGCCTCGGGGATCGATTTTACCGGACAGAGCGATCCGAGGCTGCTGACCCCAGTTCTGGACGCCGCACACGGAGGGCACCACGGAGGTTGGGAGAGAGGCCGGGGACTGGGCCCTGGTTGGACTCCACCCCGGCGGTTACTTCCTCCGTCTCCAGTGACCGACGTGTCCATCAAGAACTGGAGAGCTTGAGGGCCACCGTTCAGAAGTTGAAGGAGATGCTGGTGTGTATACTGCTTTATAGTAAAATATCATGTCATATTATATAGATATCAACATATTCATAATTAGTACGTAGCTTGAGCTTATTTGGGTTTAGACTTTTGATTAATCATACATACAGATGTAATTAAAATAAACAACAAACTAGATATCCAAACGGGGTTTCGAAATAACTTAATAATGATATGAATTCGAATAATACACAGTTCTTACACGCTTATTACACACGTTAGGTCCAGACGCGACAGGGTACATCGGCCGAGCCTCCACTTGCATCTCCTTCGGCTGCGGCTCCGCAAGCCACTACATTGGCTGCGGTTCCGCAGACAGCTCCTATAGCTCCACCGCCCGCTCAGACTCCCGCAGCCACGGCTCCGCAAGCGACTACCTCAACGGCGGCTGCGCAGACCACATCGCCAGCTCCACAGGCCGCTCAGACTCCTGCTCACGCCGAATTGCAGAGTTTATTGACCGAGGAGCAGGCGCGCGTTATTCTATCGTTATTCAGAGGTGGAGCTGGACCGAACTAGGGTAGCTTTTTGGTTCTTATTTTTTGAAACATGTATTTATTTATATCATACACATTGTACTACATTTTGAAACGATATTGGTTTATATTTATATCATATTCAGTTTTTGGGTTTCTTTTGTATATTATATATATGCGTGAGATGTGATTATGAATACTGCGATATATGTTGTGTGATGATTAATTTTATATTTGATTGATGTATATATTATTGTGCACATGGCGGGAAAAAATCAGGCAGCCCTTTTTATAAAAAAAATACAGATAATATGTACCTACGGATTAATCCGTAGGTACACATGTTGCCCCTACGGCTATATCCGTAGGGGCAAAATATCAGCAGTAACTGATATTTCCTCCCTGATTTCAGTACCAGGGGGTTGGGAGTGTCCCTACGGACATATCCGTAGGGGCCACTGCTTCGCCCCTACGGCGTTATTCGTAGGGGCAACATATCAGAAATGCTGATATTTTGCCCCTACGGATAGGTACCTACGTAGATATCCGTAGGGGGTAGTACTTGGCCCTAAGGTTATGTCCGTAGTTACATTTAATATATTAAAAAACCGTAAATAATATAACTTTTTTTACCCTACGGCCTACTCCGTAGGTGCAACAGGACCTACACAGGAATCCGTAGGGACAAGATTTTGCCCGTAGGGGCAAGTTCAGGGCTTCAACTTACACCTGCGGCCTTTGCACCTACGGGGTATTTTTTCGCCCCTACGCATATCTCCGTAGGGGCAACCCTTATTTGTAGTAGTGTAAACCTCTTTGGTACAGTGTCTATGTACCTAGACTGTGAAAGTCCCAACATTCTTTTAGATCTGTCACGATAGATCTTAATCTCCAGAATGTACGAGGCATCATCCAGGTCTTTCATAAAGAACTTCTGTGACAAAAACAACATGGCCGATTTTAGCATAGAAATATCATTTTCTATCAGGAGAATGTCATCTACGTATAAAACGAGGAATGCCACAGTTCTCCCTACAATCTTTTTATAAATACAAGGTTCATTTACATTTTTGATAAAGTCAAATTCCTTTCCCATCTCATCAAAGCAGATGTTCCAACTCTGCGATGCCTGCTTTAATCCATAAATGGATTTAAGAAACTTGCACATCTTTCCGCTGCTCCCACTATCTATAAAACCTTCTTGTTGATCTATGTAAACACACTCTTCTAAACTTCCATTTAGAAAAGCGGTTTTAACATCCATCTGCCAGATCACATAATTATGAAAGGCAGCAATGGCAAGTAAAATCCGAATGGATTTAAGCATAGCCACTGGTGAAAAAGTTTTTCCATAGTTCAATCCTGATCTTTGACGAAAACCTTTAGCAACAAGTCTAGCTTTGTAGGTTTCTACCTGACCATCTACACCAATATACTTTTTAAAGATCCATTTGCATCCTACGGGTTTTACCCCAATAGGAGCAAAATCCAAAGTCCATACTTGGTTTGTGGACATGGATTCCATCTCGGATTGCATAGCATCCAGCCACTTCACCAAGTCTCTACTCGTGATGGCTTGCTGAAAACTAATCGGCTCATCATTGTCGATAATGCAATCTTCTCGATCCCCGTCTACGAGAAAACCATAGTATCTTTCGGGCGGATGAGACTGCCTACTAGATTTGCGGAGTGGCGTAGGTACGTCCGGTTCTATTGAAATCTCTGGTTTTACTAAGTTTTCAGTAATAGTTTGTGGTTCTGGAATTTCTTCCAGCTCTATTGCGCTCTCACTTATTTCTTTTTCAAGAAATTGAGTTTCCATGAAGCGGGTATGATGAGAAACAAAGACCTTTTGTTTCTCAGCGTAATAGAAATAATACCCCCTAGTATTCTTGGGGTATCCCACAAACTTACATAATACTGAACGTGCCTCGAGCTTGTCCGGATAAACTTTTTTAATAAAACCAGGACAACCCCATATCTTTAGATACTTAAGACAGGGTTTTTTCCCACTCCGCATTTCATATGGAGTGGTAGGCACAGACTTAGTTGGAACTTTATTCAATAGGTATGCATCAGTTTCTAGTGCATAACCCCAGAAGGAGGGCGACAACTCAGCATTACTCATCATGAAACGCACCATATCAAGTAAGGAGCGATTCCGTCTTTCTGATACACCGTTGTGTTGTGGTGTGTATGGAGGAGTAAGCTGAGAGAGAATTCCATTCTCTTTTAGATATTCCAGGAACTCGGCACTTAAGTATTCACCATCCCGATCAGATCGGTGCATCTTGATACTTTTGCCAGTTTGCTTTTCCGCTTCATTCTTATACTCTTGGAATTTCTTAAAGACCTCGGATTTATGTTTCATTAAGAATACATGTCCATATCTTGAGAAATCATCTATGAAAATAATGAAGTAGGAATAGCCACTTCTTGCATGCGTAGACATTGGCCCACACACATCACTGTGTATGAGTCCCAGGAGCTCAATAGCTCTTTCTCCGTTTCTAGTGAACGGAGTTTTTTTCATCTTTCCTCTAATACATAATTGACAAGTTGCATATGATTGATACTCAAACGGATCTAAGTATCCTTCTTTATGTAACTTAGTTGGTTGTGTTTCGTTGATATGACCAAGTCTATAATGCCATAAGAAATCTTGGTTTGATTTTGAAGTCTTTCTTTTTAGTGTGTTTTGGACGTTGAAAACTTGATGTTTATTGAGAATTTATATTCCGTTATTAAGTGTACTCGACCCAACCATTTCATGATTTAGGTGAATGTTTATGATATTGCTTTCAAGTGCAAAATTATATCCTTCATTTGATAACAAAGATACAGATATAATATTACACATCATACTGGGTACACAAAAACAGTTATGCAATAACAAAATATGTCTATTCGTCAATCCTAGGTGATATTCTCCCACTGCAACAGCATCCACACTGGTTCCGTTGCCAACCCTGAGGGTCATATCACCTTTCCTCAAAACTCTACGGTTTCTCAGTGCCAGCAATGAATTACAGATGTGAGATCCTGATCCGGTATCTAATACCCAGGAAGTAAATTTTATAGAGAAAGAGTTCTCAATCACGAACACACATGAAGCCGAAGCCACAACTTTCTTCGTGTCTTGATTCTTGGTTTTTAGGGCCCGGCAGTCCTTCTTCCAATGTCCCTTTTTCCGACAATAGAAGTATTCTTCCTTTGTGGCTGCCCCCCATTTCTTTCATTTCCCTTTCCCTGCATCTTCTGCACACCTCCCCTCAGTTTGGTGGGTACCTTCTTCTTCTTTCCCTTGTCCTTAGCCTTGGATTTAGCAGAAGAAGATTCCCCAATAAACAGAGCGGGTGTTTCCTTGGTTTTCTTCAAGGTGCCCTGTGCCACCCTCAGCATGTTGAGGAGCTTAGGAAGTGAAATTTTCATCTTTTGCATATTGAAATTCAATATTAATTGGGTATAAGTGGAGGAAAGGGACTATGGAATCAAGTCGATATACAACTCATTCTCCAACGCAGTTCCCAGGTCCGCGAGCTCTTCTATAAGAGAAATCATCTTTAGGACGTGGTCCCCAATAGATGATCCGATAGCCAATCTCGCTTGAAATAATTTCTTCGAGATCTTATATCTTGTGATACGAGATTGCTCTCTATATAAATCTTTTGTATGGAGGAAGATGGAGGTCTATCTTCTCGTACTGTCTCTGATGTTCATTATCTATGAAGGCCAGCATAAAGCACATGGCTTTCGAGCAATCAAGATCCCAGGTCTTACGGACCTCAATGTCCACAACCGAGGATTCGAGACCGGGAACAGGGGGAGTTTTTGTCGTGAGGACGTATGCGACCTTATCATATGTAAGGGCCATATGGACATTCCTTAGCCAGTCTTTATAATTTGGCCCAGCGAGTTTATTTTTATCTAGTATTAGCTTAAGTCCCATCACGGTCGCTGCAATTAGGAGAGAAAGAAAAGAAAAACTCAGTATATGCTTTTGCAAGTTTAGATTGGTTATTAGTTTATCTAAATAGGATGGCACCTACTGTTTCCTCAAATTCTTCTTTAAACCCTAAAAAATGAATTAGTTAGGATTAATCGTGCCTCACAATTCTTGCTTAACCTTTCGGCGGTACTTCGAGGGAGGTTTTCCAACGCTTTCACGAAGTTCCTTAATTATATAAGCTCTTTTTCCTGGAGGCGTAGCCCCGCTAACACCATTCTAGGCACCTACTTAGTTTATAGTATTGATTGTAAAGTGAAAAAATTCTCCCGAAGAGTAGCGGATACTCATGGTAGGATCAGGACCCAACTATCATTGTGTGATGGTTTTGAAGGAAGCCTACCAAAAACACCACACTCCAGAAGGTATGCAACACTAGCAAGTTTCTTGTATGTTTGAAACTCATAATGTGATTTTTGCCCCGAACGCATATAATCTTGACAAAGGTCAAAACATCATAAGTCACAAGTCAAGTTCAACCCATCATTTTCCAGATTAATCTAGACCCATTCGTATAAGCCCTTGAAGAAAATCAAAACAGCCATATGCCTGTCCTAGATTAATGCATCTATCTGTTGGATATATATGCCCTAGAGGCCTTCATTGTATAGGATGCTAGGGATATGTATGTACAGGACAATCTTGCTCGATATGATAGTACGCTATTTGGTTTGTCTTTATCTTAATATGTGATATATTTTACTTTGTATTTCATATATTGTGTACATGTTGATAAAGCCCGTAGGATATTTGCCTGACTACCAGCGTTATGATGACAGCCATACTTATAGGAGCTGGGTGGTCAATAGGCACATCCTTAAATGTCCCTGGTTATAGGAGTATTAAGACAGGGCATCGATACTCCGGAGTAGACTAGTGTATACATATCTAGACCCTGACGAGGGGCAATGGATTGGTCCCGCAGCCATTGGTGATGTGCACCTAAAATTGTATACAGATGTTCACTGGGTGTGAGTTCACCGGACAGGACTCGCCGAGGACTGACTAGATGGTATTATACCTAGCGTCAGATAGCAGTTCTCTGATGACATGTGTGCAGATAGTCTGTCAACTTGAGGTCATCATTTGTCTCGTGTGAGTTCCCACTGTGCTTTTGATTACTACCTACCACGGCTCAAAGGAGTCGTGCAAACAGGTTTTAGTTGGGTACAGTCCCGAGCCACATGGAGGCAGTGAGCAACTGTTGGGGATTCGTCTCTCCTGGTATAGGGAGGCGATATCACACAGTGATCAGTTGGTCATTACCATAAGTCCCTGGCCAGGGCTGATTGAGAATTACTGGTAGGCGGACCAGTAGATTCTCGGATGGTCTAGAGCCACACTGACACGACTTGTACGGTTATTAGGGGTCTGACATTTTCCACCCCATAGACCTTACATGCGATACTCTCAGACGAACAGACCAGACTGCATGGATATTGTCATGGACAGGCTCGGTAGGGGTTTCGGACGAGTTCGCTCATCGGCCTTCTTTTCGACGTGTACCTGGGTTGCCGTTACGTACAGCTAGTGCCACTGACGGACTTGTGGTTAAACCCACTTCCAACGTACTGTCGAGTCTTTAGAGTCCCATACAGAGGGTTTTCCTGGATCAGGCGAGACAATGTAGAGGCCGTATGGTTTTACGGCAGGGTTTCGATCGCATGAGTGTACTGGCTACACGAATGATGTTCGGACAGACAATACTAGTGGGTTTTGGTTAAAGCCGGATCCTAGTATTATACTATTGGATTATACTTGTCTCTGGGTATCCGTATTTTTCGGAATACGGATACGGGTATGTATATACGGTGAGGGCATTCTTGTAATTTCACAATAATGAGCTTCTAGAAGGAGACACCTCATTATTGATTTATCCGTTTTTGATAAAGGATTAATGAGGTGGAAATTAAGAGATATTTGAAGAATGGGTTACAAGCATGGTTTTGTAAATTGTTTATTCATTTGGGTTTCCTATTCAAGCATGGTTGCATTTTTTGTGAGTTTTTTATTCCATGCTTGAATTATTAGAAAAAGACTTGGCCATTCTCACATCCTTTTCTCAAGTTCGTTCTCATGATATCATTCTCTCTCCTAGGTTTCCACTCCTCCTCCCTCAAGCCCATGCCATCATATGAGTTGTGAATCAATGAGCTTTGAGACAAATTAATCCAATACACATTCTCTACTTCTACTTAGTAGTCTTCCTTACCAAGTTGGATCACTAAGTTACCTCTTTTGAGGTTGGAGCTTGACCATAGGCCCTCGGGTGGATCTTTTTTCGGCACAAAGGAGACCGGTAACCGAGTTCATTGGAAGCTTTGGAGGAGCCAAAGAAAGGAGATCACAAAAAACCACTTGAAGACCTGAAGGACTTGACACGATGGTATAACATCTTAACTGAGTACTTAATACCCTCTTGTTATTTATTTATTGCTAGTTAAGATTTAATCAAGATTCTAAAGTGGATAAAGTCTATGTTGCAAAGCAAAACATGATCTTTTGATGTGAGAAAAATCGTTTTTGATGTATTCCGCCTCTACATAGACTTACACTATCTATGCTACAGATAACACCCACTAGCTGCCAAACACTATGCTTTGGCGAAGGTCAAAACACATAGCATGAATACTAGTAGATACCTATCTGAAATGATGGAGGGCTGTGGCTGGTTTTGGCAAAAACCGTTAACGAAATGAACTTGGTATAGTCGAAGGAACTGAATAGGTTTTGAAAAAGGAGTGGTTTAAGCTCCGCTTTTAAAAATTGCTTTTTGAAGAAAACCAAGTGGTTTTGTAATTGTTTCAACGACATCAGATTTTAGGTTTATTACTTTGCATTAATCAATATTAATGTGGTCCCAGCAATTAACCTTATCATTACATAAAAGAAATGAAAATAGAACGTACGCTTATCCCATAGCATTCGCCATGGGGCCCCGTCATGCACCGTTAGGTTACTTAACTAACGGCAGAGCGGGGGCTACACTAGCGCGGGTGCAAAACATAAACAACATTTATTATATATAATATATATATCCATTCGTCTCATGCAATGATAGTCATTCCAGATCATAGCATCGCAGATGAATATATTGGATATACTAGAATTTCCGTGTTTCATTTTAGCCTTGAACGAAAAACGGATTCCACGGTCGTAATGAATAGCCAAACCCCACCCTAGACCCCTACGGGTGCGGCAAACTACCCGCCAAATTCCCGAAATGAAGCAACCTCCCTCAATGAAATGAGTAGGCCACTCGGCACTTCAAGAACCCGGTAGTTTGTGCACCCCTCCTTGGATCTATCTTAGGTGCAAGAAAAATAAATGCAATAATACAACGATGGTTACAACCTCAACCCGGATATGCCCCGTAAATGAATATTACATCAATTTACAAATATACATGAATGGAAGAAAAGAACACTCTTCTCACATCCCCCGGCTATTCATTCACGACGATCCAATATTTCATATACACAAACCATCAAGAAGATACAAGATATGTGCAACCCCACTAATCAACATATAGCAATTAGCAGACGTTTAGCAACACATATACAATCACAAAATACAGATTAGCAAAAACTTAGAATTTCGATCGAAAATAACATTCCATGTCTACCCCATGCACAAACCAGTACACAAACAAATCTGAGTAGAAACCAAATATGCTAAAAATCATATTTCCAAAGATTAGAACCATACAAAAAATTGAGAGCAAATCGGCCATGACTCGGTCGCAGATCCATGGCTAAAAGACCTATTTGGCCGCAGTTCCGCGGTCTAGTTGGTGGATTAGGTTCTCGAAAGTTTTCCTTGTTCTTAGAAATGTCTGTATGTATTTTTAAGGTCACTGAAATAATTTTTTGAACAGTTTTGAAAAACGACAGCAAGCATATTTGGAAATGTGATTTCGGGCAATTTTTCCGTCAATCGAAGTTTTAACTACTTGCTAACTAGCTAGTTAAGGTTTAACCTGGCTCTGATACCAGTGTAAGTCAATGTCGCACACCCCGTGAGTTCGCGGGGAGGCGGAATTCACAAAAAACAATTTTTTTAACTTGCAACATCGACCAAACAACCAAGGATCTTTACGGAAACCCTAACTAGCAAAACTACAAAGAGGTTCTAAACTACTTGTGAAAGAGTTTTATGCCTTTAGAGTTCAAGTCCTTCGGGTCTTCTTCTCCTCTTCTTAAGCTCCTAGACAGTTTGTATCAAACTCGGTCGTCGGCCTCCTCGTGTCGAAGATGATCCACCCGAGAGTCTTTGGTTCTAGCTTCAACCTCAAGAATAAGATAACTAAGGTATCTAGTTTGCTAACCTAGATAGTTTAGGAGATGTAGAATGTTTATTAGACTATTTTATCTCAAGAAACCCTAGGATTCACAGCATATGTGAGGGTTAGGGCTTGAGGAAGAAGGAGGATAGGAAAAATGGAGAGAGAAAGAGCAAACACAAATGAGCTAGCGTGAAGAGGCAAGTGAGGAATGGCTAAGTCATTCACAATAATCAAGCATGCAATATTTCAATAGAAAATAAGCAATCATGCTTGAATAGTAAAGTCAAATGTAATAAATAAATGAATTAGCCATGCTTCAACCATACCACAAATATCTCCATTTCCATCTTATTAATCTATTTTCAAAAATAGATAAATGCAATAATGAGGTGTCCCCTTCTAGAAGTATCTCTTGTGAAATTACAAGAATACCCTCACCATATATACATACCCGTATTCGTACTGCAAAAATACGAATATAATGAGATAATAATAATCCAATAATATAATACCAGAATCCGACTTAAATCAAAGCCCACTAGTATTACCCGTCCGAACAACATCCGTGTATCCAGTATACGTATATGATCGGAACCCTGCACGTAAAACCATACAGCCTTTACATCGTTTTGCCCGAACCAGGGAAACCCTCTGTGTGGGACTTTAAAGACTCGATAGTATGTTGGCAGTGGGTTTAACCGCAAGTACGTCAGTAGCACTAGCTGTACGTAACGGCTACTCAGGTACCTATCGAAAAGAAGGCCGACGAGCGAACTCATCCGAACCTCTACTGAGCTAGTCTGTGGCAATCTCCGTACAGTCGGGTCTGTTCGTCTGAGAGTATCGCATGCCGGGTCTAGGGGTGGAAAACTTCAGACCCCTAATAACCTAACAAGTCGTGCCGGTGTGGCTCAAGACCATCTGAGAATCTACTGGTCTAACTACCAGTAATTCTCAATCTGCCATAGCCATGGACTTATGGTGTTGGCCAACCGATCACAGCGCAACATCGACTCCCTATACCAGGAGAGACGAATCCCCAACAGCCGCTCACTGACTCTATGTGGCTCGGGACTGTACATAACTAAAATCTGTTTGCACGACTCAGTATAGCCGTGGTAGGATAGTAATCAAAGCGCGGTGGGAACTCACACGAGACAAATGACGACCTCAGGTCGTCAGACTATCTGCACTCATATCACTAGAGAACTGCTATCTAACGCTGGGTATAATACCATCTAGCCAGTTCTTGGCGAGTCCGTCCAATGTACTCACCCGTAATGAGCACATGTATACAATCTTAGGTATACCACACCAATGGCTGCGGGACCAATCCATCGCCCCTCGTCAGGGTCTAGATATGTATACATTAGTCTACTCTGGAATATCGATGCCCGGTCTCGATACTCCCATGACTAAGGACATTTTAAGGATGTGCTTATCGACTAACCAGCTCCCACAAGTATAATTGCCATCACAATGCTGGTAGTCAAGCAAGGATCCTACGGGCTTTATCAATATGTATATAAGATATGAAATACTAAGTAAAACACATCACATGTTAAGATAAAAACAAACCAAATAGTATACTATCATATCGAGTAAGATTGTCATGTACATACATATCCCTAGTATCCTATACAATGAAGGCCTCTAGGGCATACATATCCAACACATATCACGTGTACTCATATCGTATCCATTCTCATGTCATATATATACTTATATTATAATTGGTACTCATAAATATATATATGTATGTATATATAGCTCAATGGCTAAGAAATAGAAACTAGGAATATGTCTTTCTACTAAGTATACTACTATCGCATATGGTTAGACTGGGTATATAATTCTAGGATATATAGTATCCTAACTACTACGGTTATGTGGATGCTATAGGCCATCCATCCGACTTTCCCCGTATATATACATCTACTCATCTAAACGCATCGTCCTAGTCAAAACCGACGGATGCCTCGCCCTTCTTCTTCATCTCGGAAGTTCCTGCGATTGTGCCTATAATTGAAACCATACAAAATGTAACGCCCCATGCCCCAGTACAGATGGAATTGTCCGCTCTAGCCGAAACCGCACGGTTTTTCCTTTTAGAGCGAACCGGCCCCGACTAGGGGCAACTTTCCAGGAGGTCACCCATCCCAAGACTTCCCTGGCCCGAGCATGCTTAACTACGGAGTTCTCAAGCTCCTGTAGTTCCGATTTACTTAAAATGCGCCTCTGTAATTGATGGTATCATTATATTTATAATGTTGTTCGGTCCTCTTTCGGAATGTGCTTTAAGGACCCGATCCCATTATTCTGAAATGGATCCCTCACTCAGATCATCAAGATGTCCACAACAAACCGCACTGAGTGTGGACAGAGCAGATCACCATGATATTTTAAGACCGCACTGCTCTGGGGTATTACATTCCCCCATCTAAGAACAATGGTTCGTCCTCGAACCACAGATCTACTATTGAGGGACCTGCAAGGGCCACCATAAATGTAACGCCCCACGCCCCAGTACAGATGGTATTGTCCGCTCTGACCGAAATCGCATGGTTTTTCCTTTTAAAGCAAACCAGACCCGACCAGGGGCCACTTCCCAGGAGGTCACCCATCCCAAGACTTCCCTGGCCCGAGCATGCTTAACTACGGAGTTCTCAAGCTCCTATAGTTCCGGTTCACTTAAAGGCGCCTCTGTAATTGAGGATGGTATCATTATATTTATAATACAGTTCGGTCCTCTTTCGGAATGTGCTTTAAAGACCCAATCCCATTGTTCTGAAATAGCTCCCTCACTCAAATCACCAAGATGTCCGCAACAGACTGCACTGAGTGTGAACAGAGCAGATCACCATGATGTCTTAAGACCGCACTGCTCTAGGGTATTACACAAAATCACAAAAAAATCCATATAAAAAACTGATACGACCAGCAAAACGCACATAGGTTAGAACATATGGTCAACGTGTGCTAAACCTGATAAATTACTCTCCGCGTCGACATACGAACGTCAAACGATCAAGTCACAACATAGAAATCCAAAAACCAAATTTCAAAACTCGCAAAATATCGTTAAAAACCAAGTAAAACAACTACAGATTTTAACTAAGGGAATCTGGGGCAATTTAGCATATAAAATAGGCTTGTATATAATGTAAAACACCTACTGACCAAATTCGGACACCTAATTGCTACAGTAGCCACAGATTTAATTAATTTTCCCGTAATTTAAAGCCTAAGTTTGGAGTTAGGGTCTCGTCTTCATGGTAGGGTCTCCTAGTGGTCTAACTAGGTTTAATCTATATGCTAAATATTTTTCAGAGATCTCGAACTACTCCAGATTTCATTTGAACTTCAAAACTCAATGAAAACCGACATTTGAAAATCTTAACTCATGGTTTAAAACTTTAAAACTATGTAGATCAAAAATACTTGCACTATAATACCCTTTTCTATCACTGATTAGGCTGTAATCACTTCCTAAACCTCTACTACACCACCATTACAAGTTTTATCCATAAAAACTCACTTTTGAAAATCTCAATTCTAGAAAATATGAACCTTAGCTCTAAAACTAATTGGTGAAGGCAAGTATACTTTAAAACTTATTAAAAGGTGGGGTTTTACCTCTAGATGGAAACTAAGAAAACTTCCAAGCTAGTAAATGGCTTCAAAGTGGAGACTTGATCACATCTTCATGTTTAGGATGAGGATATGAACATTTTTTGTGAAGGCTTCGATGTGTTTTAAGAGGTTTTGTATGGATGTTTGTGGTGATAGTGGAAGGTGGAGGAGGTGGAGAAACAGAAGAAGAAGGAGAGAATGATACATAAAGAAATGAGATGAGAAAGATGTGAGGATATCATGGTGACCTCCCCCCATCCTCACCCATACCTCATTTTTAAATACCCATCATACTCTCATGTCTCCTCTCTCTTATTTTCTTTTCTTTTCCCTTTTCTATACAAACATAAAATCATAATATACAAATGTAAATTTTAACCCTTCTCATAACATGTCATAGCACTATAAAGCATATTTAAGAAAAATCAAACTTGGTTTAATGCACAAAATAGGAAAACACAATTTAACTTTAATACTAAACTTGTATGCATATAATTATATGCTAATTTATGAAAATTCCAATTAAATAAATGCTTTCAAAAATAATAACTCGTTTTAAATTCCAATTATTTTCCAAAAATAAAGGTATATAATTATACCAATCTACGAAAACTCAAATCCATACTCGGTATAATATCCGTAAAATTCATTATATTATTATTTAAATTTTAAAATAATATTTTCCATTTTCCGAAATGTTACACATATCCTAACTAAAATTATTTTCTTAAAAGATACTTTGCAGCTGTTCGAAAATAATCATGTATAAGATATCATATCAATAGTTTCAATTTAAGGTTCAAACTCAGACTCTATTTTTATAAAGTAGTTTATTTTAATATAAATTGAGTTATGGGTTAATATTTTTATCTTTTACTTTTCCTATGTATATATTAAAAGCAAACCAAGATTTATTTACAATATTTTTTTTTGAAAAAGAATTGTTTTAATAAATAACTCTGAAATTTATTTATGTTCTCTAATCTATAATCTATCTATGTCTACACTTATCCTCATATATATTTATAGTACTCTTAAACGCAAATTCATTTTATTTTACCCTTAGCTTATGATTAAGCTAAAATTTTAATTTTGAATCTTTTAAAATTAGAAATAAAATGTAATATTATTAGTTTATTTTGAATTATTTGGCTTACATAAAATTTAGTTTATATATTTTGCTATATCTATAATATACTTACAAATTATGTTTTTTTTTCCAAGCAAACTCATATGCTATATAAACACTCACCATCTCTTCTCTGTCTGTGTTTTCTTTTACATATGATCAATAATGTTTTCTTTTTCATTACACATGATTATTTATTTAAATATTTGTTATTATTGAAAAGTTCTCACATTATTTTTAGAAAAGATTCGGCGCTTAATTTATTTTTTCTTAGTTTATAATTTTTTCAGATGATATGTAGCTGGTTGTGGCATGGTCTAAGCAGAATTACACTAATCTGATTCTAGTAATAATTATTAGAATCTTTATTGAATAAAATATTTATTTGGCTTTATTTTTTAAATAAATCCGATATATTTTTACATATGTGTTGTTTATTTATCATATATGTAAAAGTTTGCATGTTTCTATCTTTTTGTATATTTCAGAATATATGAACCTATTGTTGCTGTGGATATCGAGGGTATCGAAAATCCCTTGTCCTTTAGGCATGATGGTTCCACTCTCTTGATTTGATGATCTTTGATCTCGATCGCCATCTGCGAATTTGTTTAGGCCCGCCGGACACCCCTGGTACAGAAGATTGTGTTGTTAGTTCGGTAACTCTCTTTTCAAGAGTCTGCACTTTAAGGAGGCTCCTAGTTTCATCGATTATTGCTTCCCTATTTACCTGTCACAAAAAAGATATAGAAATCGTGAGGATATGCATTGTAGCACCTAATTCAACCATATGAAAATGAAATAAACAAAAGGGTGATTTGAACTTACCAGCTTGACGGCCGGAGAAATGATTTATCCTTACCCCTATGGGTTGTGGTGATTAAGATGCATGATGCAGATTTGAAAAATATGATTTTTATAATAAAAAATAATTTTTTTATGATAAAGAGATCTAGATCTAAATGCTAATGAAGAATAAAAAAAAGAAAGGAAAGATATAACATGTTTTCGAAAGGATCACCGCGTTGCGCCTCCTCCAGATCCTGCCAAAACTTCGTCGCCTGTTTGCGTCGAGAACTTTGGAGCCGTTTTCTGACTTATAGAATTGAGCTTCGAGCTTTCAAATTTGGGATGAGGAGAAATGAGAGCTCTGAGGCTCTATTTATAGCATTTTTGGTCAAATAACTGAAAATCTGGTTGTTTTAAGATGTTTCAGCCGTATAAGTCTCCATGCGATGGGTCCCAACACACATGGAGAGAAAGAACGAAGTTCTCATCGAAAATTGTTGAAAATTGCTCAGAAAACGCTACAAATATAGCAACAGTTCTCCATGCGTGTGGTCACAACACGCATGATGCACTATGCCTTTTGGAAATTAGTTTTCAAAAGGAGAAAACCTTTGAATCGTTTGAATTTATTACTGTAGTTATCTATGCGTTTTGTCATCCAATGCATGGTGAACTACAGATTTAAAAATTCGTCTTAAAATCGAAAAAACCATTTTATTGTTTAGATTTATTATTGTAGTTCTTCATGAGTGTTGTGACCCAACGCATTGTGAACTACAGCTTTGAAAATTTTGTTTTAATCGAATTTCAACAATTTTATTGTTTTAAAATATTGCTCCAACTCACCATGTATTGGATAGAGACACGCATGGTGAACTATACAGAGAATTTTGCTTCTAGAAACATTTTAAATCGTTTAAAATCTGATTAAAGGTTTTTAAATTGAAACAGTTCTCCAAACGTGTGGTCACCTAACGTGACGCATGATGAATTATTGCTTGGATTTTTCATAAAATACCTAAAAATTTTGGTAAAATTCCTGAAAATTAGGTTTTTCATTCATTTTATCAGAAATTGGATTTTTGGCACTCAAAACAATTTAAAAGCCAGAATTCACTCAATTTTCCATACTGCTATATAGTATGAAAAACAACCCGATTTGGTCGAGTTTAGCGTATCAATAGCTGCATAAGCCAAGTAGATCACTCTCATTTAATTCGTTAATTACTAATTAAATTTTTACTTTTTGCAAAAAATAGATAGCTTGTTATTCTTATCCGATTCCATTTATTATAAACATAAATATAAATACTATTTTGTTGAATATATTTTTATTTGAATTTGTGTTTTGTGTAAACTGATATGTGAAATAATATTTTATATTTCCAAGAAAATAGCAAAGTGCAAAAAAGCTATTATTATTTTATAGGGATTTTTACTAAAAAGCCCACATACTTTGCTTTACTAAAACACACCCTCATACTTAAAGTTTACTTAAATGTCCTCCATACATCTAGTTGCACTAAAAAAAAACCTCATCAGTTTTCCATCCAAAAATAACATCACGTTAGGAAGATAGAGCTGGAGCTTGAACCACTCACTTTCTTTGTATTTAGAAATTAAGGTATTTCTTCACGAAAAATAGCCCACATTCTAACTTAGTTGGGATTTAACGCAAGTGAAGAATTGCTCTCCTTTTGTATGAGGTTTCCCACTAACCCAGAACTTGTAAGTGAAGTGACAACGGCATTCGGCTAGCTCATTGTTGGAGAATGTTGAAAAAAAAACGAATCAGTTTCCATTATCAATTTGAGAGATTTTTGATCGGAAACCTAACCTTAAAGTCAATTTGGGAGAAAAGTTAGGAATTTTGAGAGAAAAAGAGATGCCCAGAGGGTTTTAAAACCTACCCCGATACTCAGCATTAACCCTCTAATAAAGTAATGAAAGATGCAAAAATAAATTTTCTTTTCTGTCTGTTTTTAGTGCAATTTATAGGTATGAGGGGTCCTTTAAGTAAATACGTAGTATGCGTTCTCGTAATCAGCAAATTAAGGGGATTTTTACTAAAAAGCTCTAATTTATATAATAATTACTTAATTTTTATATTACACCCATTATTTTCGGATTTGGGATGAGTGTCATTGCTTCCATACTATTTTGGTGCTGTTTGTGAATTCTAGCCTCAGATCAAGATCACAACATCATGGGCTCTTATGTTTTATCCTATTGGCCACTATAAGATCTTGAATAACACCAATACTATGTGCTCAAAAAAGCAGCTATCCCCAATCCATTATTTTCCATCATGCTAAAAAAACGTTAATGGTATCGCTATATTGAAATTGTATAATAATTGGTAATAGCTATACTATTACTAATAATCAAATATGATTGATTGATTTTTTATTCAATAAATAAAAAGAATGATCTGCTCTCAAGCATTCAACTAAACCATTCAGCTTTCAATCTTAATTTCGTTTCTAAAATTTCTTTTTTTTCTCTTAACGTAAGCACAGAATTCTTCACAGAATCCGTCCCATAAACTTTATTAAAACCTCAAAAAAAGAATGGCAACAGTTTTGCAGAGTAACAAAGGAGAAGGCGACACGCCGTTGTGCACACAGGCACCCCATGCATAAAGAAAAAATGAGAAAAGGGGAGAGGAGAAAAACTAACACAACATAGCGGGTTACAGCAAGGGACTGGCTAGGATCTCAGACAGTCAAGGTATTAATTGCTTTAGTTCATCTAGTAATAGTTCTGGTCCACGACCAGAACTATTACTATTATTTAAAAGTATTTTAACATATTGTTTTATTAATTAATCGATGTCTAGAATCCAATGTACCTACTTCTTTTATTGCTGTTATTTTTAGCCCAAATATATAACATGAATATATTTTCAGTCGAACTTTGTAAAAACCTAAAGAAATAATCAAAGCTTCGCACGCCAGGTGTTCATAAAATAGTAATAAAAAAGAAGACAAACAATTTCATCTATTATGGTTATGAGCCTATTTCGCTAAGTTTATTTATTTATTGTTATTGCAGTACGCTATCAAAAATAAAATAAAAAAATAGAAACCCAATGAGGAAAAAATCAAATGTTTAAACTGCCTTAACTCAAATTATTGTATATTTTAATGTATTTTTGAGATAATGTTTTGCAATAAAAAAACTTTGATCTGGTGAAAAATAATAATAGTTAAGGGTATTTTAGAGAAAGAGAAAACTCCAAACTAAAGGTAGAGGTAGTTTGTTGCAATACAAAAAGTTTTAGATATTTTTTTTGCAAAATGAAAGTAATTACATATATGGATGTTTTACTGTAAATAGCAAAAAAAAAAAAAAACCTAACCCAAATCATTTATGCTATTATGGCTGGAACTAAAGGTGTCGTGTGATATTTTATCATTTTGCACTAAAAAATTCAAAAAAATTATTTAAAAAAAATTGATCTTTCTTGGTTCATAGGATACGGTTTCAAGCCATCTCTCTGTCATGTTGACTACATATCAAAGTTTAATAGAAAAAGACAAATGAATCAATCATGAGAAAATAAAAAAAGAAGTAAATGGAGATAAGGCATTAGCTAAGTTGTCTAAAATACGTGAGAGAAGAAAGAAAGACCCATTCAACTATAAAAATATATAACTTAAAAACAATGGGACGTATCCCCTTTCCTCCTCTCATATACCTTAGACAACTTAGCTAAAAACATATCTTACCTCCATTTTTCCCATAAAAAATGATAGGTTTTAAAGATGTACGTCTCTCAGATTTTCATGAATTCTATATTAGTCCTTCAAATCTTCATATGCATTGTTGGGTAGTTGAGATCATTCAAGTCCCTCAAGATTAGTCTTAACCCAGCCCATTAATTAACCCCTGCCCATGCGTTGAAATAATCAATTTCAATTGGTAAATGAAAAAAACAAACCCTTTCATTTGTCTCTCGTCTTAAATCCCTAAATCTCCAAACTCAAACAACTCCCGATTTTACCCTAATTCTTCTACAAAATCCAATCACCAATAAACACTCGGGTTTTCAAAAGCGCTCACTGTTGCAGGCAAACCCATGAGAGATCGGGAAGGTTTGGAATTTGGAGGGAAATGAGAAGACATGATTCGTGGGACTCCATAACAAAAATGAAAATTTGAGAAATAATATTGAATTCGTTTGAGGAACTAATACTGTAAGAACCCAGAACCTATTCATAATTGTCACTCTTTAAAATCTTTTGTCATGCATTGTTCTATTTTTAATATTTCAAAAGAGATGGTTTTCAATTGGATTTTTAATTTGCATGACACATAACAAATATTTTCTATTTTCAGAAAAAGCTAAAATTTTAAAAATTCAGCGATAATTGCTAAAACACATCCAAAGAATAACAGGAAAAAACCATCAAATACTTAACCAAAAATATAATTCTATGGACCTTTTCTTTTAATTTCTAAGATATAAACACACGTGCAAGATAAGTGCAAAAAAAGTCCTAGCAAACCCAAACCCAACTCAAAGCAAACCCAAACCCAAATTAGACCACATATATACACTTTTTTAAACGAAACCCTAAAATTTCACATCTTCATCTCCTGCCGAAGATCGCCGCCTCCTCGGTGCAAACCCGCCGCCTCCAACGCCTCGCAGCCGCCGGCGACCGCATGTGACCTAGATTGACTAAAAAGGTGATGCAGAATTCTTGTAGATCTTTTGTTATTTGTATTAGTATGAGATAAATAATTATTTTTTGGAAAGAGGCGAATTGCTCGTTTTAAAACCCTTGCCTTTTGTTCAAATTTGTAAGATCCATAAGGATTCCAACTATCCCCAACTCTTTTTGGTTTGATTACTGATAATGCACAATATTGGCGTCCCTCAATATCAGGGCACGTGGCGGACGACACGTCCCAGAACTCAGAAGAAAGGGTCCACAAAGGCAGGCCATGCCACCCCTGTACCCGTCTGGTCAGCGCAAGCTAGCCCTCCTCGGGTCTCTCCGCATATTGGCCTCCTCGGCCCATCAGCTCGCCCCGAGCTGCCGCCAGACCAAGTCTCCTCGGCCTTCTCGCTCGTCCCCGAGCCCCTTTGCCGAGGCTGTCTTCCTCGGCTCTCCGACCAGTTCCGCCACTCACAGGCGTAACCGCAGCTCCGCGAATCTCGCCATGCGTGGATTATCCGCCAGCAACATCCCACGTTCCACGTCTCCACGATCCCCATTTATGGGCGATCCGCTCTCTACGCGGGCGTGACGTCGGGAGCATAACTGCTGACGAGATTCTCGCGCCTGCTGCCGCATGCTTCCACCACTATATAAACCCCCATCACAGAAGGGTCAAGTAAGCCATTTTTACTCCACCCAGCCGTTACGTTGCTCGGATCTAGTACTAACTTGATCGTCGGAGGGTCCTCGGTGGTAACAAACCACCCCGGGACTTCTTTGCAGGTATCTGGCGTCAAACTCCTCCAACTACCAAATCTCCTCAAAACCCACCGAGACCCACATTCAACAGGGGATCCCCTCCAGAATCCAATGGGAGATCGACGGAAGACAACATCTGAAGGAGATCTGAAATGGACCTCCAATAGTTGGCGCCGTCTGTGGGAACAAAAACTCCACAAAAACAAAGTTGGCCTTCCAATCTCCATCCACATGGCGAATAATCGCCCCGAAAATCCGGGTCCCAGCCACCACTTTCCCCTCAACGAAGACGTAGGCGGCCGCCCGAGCAAAAGGGCTAGAGGCCGCGAGCCCATCCTTTGGCGACGGAGATCTCCACGGCATATCTGTGCCCCACAACGACCCACTGGTGATCACGGCCCAAATCCACCGGTACGAGGTCCACCGGATACTCGTCGATTCAGGCAGCTCGGCGGACATCCTCTTCCACGACTGCTTTCTACGTATGGGGCTCGCCCCAGCAGACCTGAAACTGACCTCTCACGTCCTTTCAGGGTTCACCAACCACTCCATCCCGGCGCAAGGGGTGGTCACCCTGCAGTTCATGATCGGGGAGCCCGGCCGCACGCGCACGTTGCCTATGGACTTCATCGTAGAAAAAGTCCCATCGGCCTACAACGTCCTCCTCGGCCGCCCGACGCTGAACTCCCTCCAGGCCCAGATATCGACCTACCACCTTGCGATAAAGTTCCCTCTCGATCAGGGCAGGATAGGTCGGGCCTACGGGAGCCAGCGGGTCGTGAAGATAGGCTTTACCGAAACGTCTTCGCCCGAGCAGCCGGCCGACGACGCCGAGGCATATGGCGACATCAAAGGTTCCCTGGACACCCGAGACGAGCGGAAGGAGATCCGTGGGGCACCGGTCGAACCTCTCACCGAGGTACCCCTAACAGAAGGAAACCAGGGAAAAACCGTCCAGGTCGGATCGCTCCTGATGGGACTCAGCGAGATGACCTGATCAGATTCCTCAGAAGCAACTCCGACGTCTTCGCCTGGGCGCCTGCTGACATGCCTATGATCGATCCCAAAATCATCTCCCAAAAGCTCGGGGTTGATCCTGCGACCCGACCCGTCAAACAGAAGAAAAGAAGCTTCTCCCCGGTCAAACAGAGGGCTATCGAAAATGAGGTCGATCGGCTCCTCGCCGCCAACTTCATCAGAAATGTACCCTACTCGGAGTGGCTGGCAAACGTAGTTCTGGCCAAGAAGTCGAGCGGGAAGTGGCGTATGTGCGTCGACTTCACCGACCTCAATAAGGCCTGTCCCAAGGACAACTTTCCGCTCCCCCGGATAGACCAGCTTGTTGACAGCTCGGCCGGCCACGAGCTGTTGAGCTTCATGGATGCTTTCTCCGGCTACAACTAAATCCGTATGAATCCTGAAGATGAAGATCTGACCGCATTCACAACGGACCGGAGAGTGTATTGCTACAAGGTGATGCCCTTCGGCCTCAATAACGCAGGGGCCACGTACCAAAGGTTGGTCAACCGCATGTTCAAGCCACAGATCGGCAGGAATATGGAAGTCTACGTCGACGACATGCTCGTCAAATCCATCTTGTCGGCCGACCATGCCAAGGACCTGGGCGAGGCTTTCGAAGTGCTCTGCAAGTTCAACATGTAGCTAAACCCCGCCAAGTGCGCATTCGGAATCACCGGGGGAAAGTTCCTCGGGTTCATGGTCACTCACCGTGGAATTGAGACTAACCCAGAGAAGATTGACGCTATCTTCAACATGGTCGCGCCCAAGACCAACGTCGAGATCATGTGGCTCACGGGGCGAGTCGCCACTCTGAGCCGTTTCATGTCCAGGTCGGGGGAGAAGTGCCTTCCGTTCTTTAGGGCACTGAGGAAAATCCCGAGGTTCGAGTGGTCAGAGGAGTGCCAAGCTGCCTTTGACCAATTGAAGAAGCACATCGCAACGCCGCCACTGCTCACCCGACCAGTTAAAGGAGACGAGCTGTCGCTGTATTTGGCGGTATCCGACCAAGCAGCAGGCTCGGTGCTCGTCCGGGAGGCCGAGGGAGCGCAGAAGCCGGTGTACTATGTGAGCTACGTGTTTAAGGACGCAGAAACGAGATACCCCGCTATAGAGAAGATTGTCTTAGCCATCGTGGTAGCCTCGAGGAAGTTGCGGCACTACTTCCAAGCACACACCATCATCGTCCTCACCGAGCGCCCGTTGGGGGCTATCCTAGCATCACCAGAATCCTCGGGCCGCTTAGAAAAATGGAGGTGGGAGCTATCTCAGTTTGACATAAGATATCGCCCGAGGCAGGCCATCAAGGCGCAGGCCCTGGCCGATTTCATCGTTGAATGCACCATCCCTAGCAAGAAGCCGGAGTCCACGCCACCCCTCGCAACCCAGTGTCCCGTCGTGGAAGGGCCTGGCTCGGTTCCGGTGTGGGTCTTCTACGTCGACGGGTCTTCTACTGAGGAAGGCTGCGGTGCCGGCCTCATTATCCGGGGCCCGAACGAAGCAGAGATGGAGTATTCTTTGAGGCTCGGTTTCAAGTCCTCGAACAACGCGACAGAGTACGAGGCCCTCCTGGCCGGACTGCGCATGGCTGCCGGACTGGGACTGAAGATAAATCGAATCCGCAGTGACTCTGCCCTTGTTGTCGGTTAAGTGACCGGCCGTTTCGAAGCTCGAGAGCCTCTGATGATGAAGTACCTAGACGAAGTGAGGAAACTCCGAAGGAACTTTGACGAAGTCCAGGTAGAACAAATACCCAGACAGCTGAATGCCCAAGCAGACGTCCTGAGCAAGCTGGCTTCGTCATACTCGTCCAACAATAAGCGGTCTATCCTCTTTGAAACCTTGCCTCAACCCAGCGTGGGAGACAGAGCGACGACACTCCACGTGTACACGGCACAGGAGATCGACCAGGATTGGAGAAAGCCCCTCGTGGAATTCCTGAAGGACGACACGCTCCCAGAGGACCGAGCAGCCGCCCGCCGTCTCCGGGCCAAAGCCCGCCACTTCATCTGGCGGGAACCTCTACAAGAAGGCTTTCACTCAGCCCCTGCTCCGGTACGTTGACCCCCACGAAGCCGACTACGTCCTTCAGGAAATACATGAAGGGGTGGGTGGTGCACACTAGGGGGCCCGAACCTTGATCTAAAAGGCGTTGCTCCAGGGGTACTACTGGCCCACTATGCACGAGGACGCCCTGAAGCTAGTCAGGAGGTGCAAGAGCTGCCAGCTTCACAGCAGCATTCCCCGCCTCCCGGCTATCGAGCTGACTGCCCTAACATGCCCATGGCCGTTCGCCCAGTGGGGATTGGATATGATCGGCCAGTTCCCTACCGGAACAGGCAGGCACAAATACGTCCTCGTCGCAGTGGACTACTTCACCAAGTGGATCAAGGCTGTCCCCATCAGGAAACCGGACGCCGCCACAACCATCAAGTTCCTGCAAAATAAACTGATACTCCGGTTTGGCATCCCGAGGTGTATCGTCACCGACCACGGGACGAACTTCGAGAACGAAAAAATAAAGGACTTCTGCAAAGAATACCATATCCTCATGAAGTTCGCCGCGGTCGCGCATCCCCAATGCAATGGGCAGGCCGAGGTCGCTAACCGAGACGTCCTCCAAGGTCTCCGGACCCGCCTAGAAGGGCGACAAGGCAGCTGGGTCGAAGAACTACCCCGGGTCTTATGGGTCCTGTGCATGTCAAAAAAGACTCCCACCGGGGAGACCCCCTTCAGCCTCTGCTACGGGACCGAAGCGATGGTCCCAGCGGAGATCGGGATACCCAGTCACCGGGTCGAGCATTTCGACGATGACACAAACACCTCGGCGCTACGGACCAACCTGGACATCTTGTTGGAGAAGAGAGACCAGACTCAAATCAGAGCTGCCGCTTATCAACAACAAACGGCCTGATACTACAACGCTCGGGTCAAATACCACTCCTTCAAGACCGGGGATCTGGTCCTACGGCGAAACGAGTTCATCGACCAAGGCAGGCTTCATAAGTTCTCCCCAAAATGGGATGGTCCCTTCCTCGTCTCTGAGGCACTCCCCGGCGGAGCTTACCGCCTACAAGACGCGGACGGACGAAAGCTTTCACGGCCTTACAACGCCGAGAAGCTCAAGCTATACCAGTGAGGTCAAGGCCAGCGAGTGTGTACCCCCCTTCTTTTTTCTTTTCGCAAAGATGATGTAAAACGTTCTCTAAAAAATCCTGTCCATACGAATAAAGAAACGTCCAATCATCCCGAGTAGAGTTCCGTATTTACAATCCAAAGCCCTCGCCAAGAGACGGGCGCGCAGTCCCAGTGCCCGGTTGTCCTTAGTAGGCTTCCTACAGCCCCCCGACGCTAAAGACCAAAGTCCTCCTTAGAGGCAACCTAGCAGCTATCCTGCTCAGTTATCCCTGGCAGGTAGCTTCCCTACCGTAACGTCAGGGATCGGAAAGCCCTCCCAGAGGCAGTCGAGCCCAACCGTCGCTCGGCTATCCCCGGCGGGCAGCTTCCCTGCCGCAAAGCCGGGGATCAGAAAGCCCTCCCAGAGGCAGTCGAGCCCGAGGATCCCTCGCTCGTCTATCCTTCAGGACAAAAGCCCTCGCCAAGAGGCACCGGGCGGTAATCTTGACCGGCTAAGGGTCCTTGGTAGGCTTCTACAGCCCCTCCCGCGCCAAGGACCAAAGTCCTCCCAGAGGCAGTCGAGTCCTTGCTCGGCTATCCCCGGCTGGTAGCATCCTACCACGACCGACAGGGATTAAAGCCCTCGCTAAGAGACACTGGGCAGTAACCCTGCTCGGTCCCCATCCTGAAGGATCAGAGCCCTCGTAAGAGGCAACCGCACGGCTTCACTGCCCGGTCGCTCGATCTCGGCAGGTAGCTTCCCTACCGCAACGCCCAGGATCAGGAAGTCCTCCCAGAGGCAGTCGAGCCCTTGCTCGGTTATCCCCGAGCTGGTAGTTGCCTACCCACAATGCCAGAAATCAGAAGCCCTCACCTAAGGGCAACGGGGCAGCTTCCGTCCATCCTCGGCGACGCTTGGCAAGTGATCGAAATCAACTCGACGAACGGTCGCTGAAAAGGTGGCCGACCTGACATGAAAGCCCAGCAGCACAAACAGAAGATAAAGTGCGGACCGATGAAACCAAAGAAGAAGTTTTATTATCAAACGCACAGTTTTTACAAAGGGTACTTCGGGCTCCTCAGCCTTACAAACTGCCCGGAGGCTTACAAAAGGGGGGCAAGGAAATATCAAAAAGACCTAAGTCGCAAACCCCCTCCCCCCTGCGCCTCGCTTCCCTCGTCACTGGGGGCTTCACCACCAGAGGTTTTACCACAAGGGGCGCGCCTCATTCCCCCCATCGTTGTCGGCCGGAGGCCTTGCTACCGAGAGCGGGACCCGAGCACGGAGCTCGCCATCGGCGAAATCGGGAAGCTGCTCCTTCACGGCATCCGGAGCCTTATTCCACGCGACGGCAGAATACTCACCGAGCTCGACGTAAAACTGCTCTGACACCTTGTAATCGGCCACGGCTTTCCTGGCCCGGGCCTCAGCGACCTGAGCCGACAGAAGCGCCGCCTCGGCATCCCTCCGGCTGGCATCTCTCTCCTTCTCCATGGCTGCGAAATTATCAGCCAGATCCGCCAGCTTTCTCTTGGCAATCCGGAGAAATGCACTCAGATGACGGCGGACGCCCTGATTCGCTGAATTGGCAAGCTCTGCAGACTCCGCACGGGTTGCCAGAACATCGGCCCTGGCCCTCTCCAGGCGCAGGTCCCGCCGCAGGGCCTCGACCTCCGAAGGGAATGCCTCTACCGGGCTCGGCGCGCGAAACGCTCCCTCGGCTTCCATACGAGCGGCGATGGCGCAGTATTAAAGGACCTGACAGGAAGCGGGTGAGAAACCAGGAGTCACTTGGGCCAAAAAAGGAAGGCCAAAGACAACGCGTGAAGGGGTTCATACCTGGACCGCCCTTGGGCTATGGCCTTTATTTGGGCCCACAGGGTGCCGCACGGAAGTCTCCCTCCTGCCGACTCTTCCATCCCGGCGAGCAAGCTGGCAGCGACAGAAAGCCCAGACGGAACCATGAAGACGACCTCTCCCTCCTGCACAGGGATCCCTTCAGGGACCATTGACGGCGATGCGCGAGAGATTGTCCTTTTCCTCTTAAGGGGGACCCCGTCCTCGCCCCCTCTTCCATCTCCCGTCTGGGGCTCGGATGACCGCAGGCGCCTCTGACCGCCGCCGGAAAAACCCCTAAGAGCCGCCAACGGGGCGGACGACCATGCCGCCGGCAGAACATTCGACGCAGAACCTCGGCCAGCCAGGGGCACGCTCGCATCGCGGGCCTCCCTCTGGGATGAGCGACCCAAAGAGTGAGAACGAACCATGTATCCCCAAAAAGGAGGAGTGCCGAGCAGCCAAAACTTAGAAGAAAGGTGAGATGAAGGATTAGGGGCCATGGAGTAGGCCCCACCACTATTTATCGCCACGAGCAATCTCATCCAACGGTTCCCTTTGTCTCCCGCCGAAACGCCTCCTCGCGTCCAAACAGCTCAAATTGCTCCACATGTCGTTCCCACATTGGACCACGCCCTTTCAGGCGTCGCAGGTCTGCGCACGTCGCGTCAGCCAACCGACGCTCGACACGTGGACCGCCACTTCAAAGACAAGGTACACGAACCGGCGCACCCTCCTTAAATGCAGAGATCTCGCCCTGATTCGCTAGCGGAAATGACAGCTCATGGCCCGGGTACACGTCCCGACGAAACCTTAGGAGGGTGCTCACCTCGGACGGCCCGGCGGGCCACTCCTGACCCGACCCGATAACTGGTCGGGACAAGAGTGGGGGGCTAATAATAATGCTCAATATTGGCGACCCTCAAGATCAGGGCACGTGGCGAACGACACGTCCCAGAATTCAGAAGAAAGGGCCCACAAAGGCAGGCCATGCCACCCCTGTACCCGTCCGGCCAGCGCAAGCTAGCCCTCCTCGGGGCTTTCCGCATATTGGCCTCCTCGGCCCCTCAGCTCGCCCCGAGCTGCCGCCAGGCCAAGTCTCATCGGCCTTCTCGCTCGTCCCCGAGCCCCTTTGCCGAGGCTGTCTTCTTCGGCCCTCCGACCAGTTCCGCCACTCACAGGCGTAACCGCAGCTCCGCGAATCTCGCCATGCGCGGATTATCCGCCAGCAATATCCCACGTTCCACGTCTCCACGATCCCTATTTATGGGCGATCCGCTCTCTACGCGGGCGTGACGTTGGGAACGTAACTGCTGGCGAGATTCTCGCGCCTGCTGCTGCATGCTTCCACCACTCTATAAACCCCCATCACAGAAGGGTCAAGTAAGCCATTTTTACTCCACCGAGCCGTTATGCTGCTCGGATCTAGTACTAACTTGATCGTCGGAGGGTCCTCGGTGGTAACAAACCACCCGGGACTTCTTTGCAGGTATCTGGCGTCAAACTCCTCCAACTACCAACTCGCCTCAAAACCCACTGAGACCCACATTCAACAGGAGATCCCCTCCGGAATCCACCGGGAGATCGACGGAAGACAACATATGGAGATCTTTTCAATTACGCCTGTAATTTTCCTCGTAGAACTTTAGGGATTTTTGAACTCGTCAAAGTACAATTTTGATGGACTAAAGAGGTGATGTATTCTTCTAGATATTTTATTATTTGTAGTAGTTTAAGAAAAATAATTATTTTTTGGAAAGAGGCGAATTTGCTTAAAATCATTGCCTTTTGTTCAAGTTTTTACGATTTATAACGACTCCCACAATTGCCAACTCTTTTTGGTTTGTATTAGTTTGAACTCATCAAAATATCATTTTGGTATTTCTTTCAACTTTAGCTATTATAAATTTTTTTTATACAAATTACAATGATTTCATTTTAGGGCAAAGTTTTATTATATTTATGTTTATTGGTCTCTAATAAATAGGGTATTGATTTGAATCCTCAAACAGATTCTATCCCTTGGACGTGTGGACCGAGAATTCAATCCAGATTTCACCAATCATAGGATTTTGTGTTGATCCAAGGTATGATGTTAGCCTGTTAATCTCCTACCTTTCCGTTTACAGATATAAATTTGACAATAATCTCAAAATGTCGTTCCTTCTAAATTCTTTTATAGCTGAATGAGGTCACCATTTATACTAACTCTAATGATGTGGTTATGATTTTAGTGTTATGTTTAGACGACCTAAGAAAATTCTAGCCAACATTTATACCAACTCCGATGATGTGGTTATGATTTAAGTGTAAGTTTAGACGACCTAGATAGCCAACATTTGTACTAACTCTGATGATAGGGTTATTATTTAGTGTTATGTTTAGACGACCTTAGAAAATTCTAGCCATCTTAATTTCATACCAAAAAGTATTTAGCTCTTACATTTAAAAAGGGTTCAACTGCATAATGTATGAGCTCACAACCAAGATTCCATGGCTGGCTGTCAATTTGACACTAGCTGGCACTTCATTAATACCAAATTCTTAAAGCTAGCACTTCATTAATACCAAATTCTTGACGACTGAATCATGAAGCAAGATAGGAGTTAAGAGTTTGCGATATCTTAAACGACACTTTAAGCAACACAACAAATCAAGAAGTAACGTGTCCCTTGAGTTAACAAAATGAGGTACAAACTTGTGGCGTACACTTGCAAGTATTAAAATTCCATCTATTATATCTGTCTCCCATATTGATCCTGTTGCTTTATACATTCTACTAATAATTTATTTAAGGTATTGCAAAAGGTTAAACAAAAAACTACTAAAAACAATTTTCATAACTTTTTATGAAGAATGAAATGTTTTTCTTGGAGATTTGCGTAATTTGATATTCTTTTGCAAAAATGTTACCTTTTTATAACAGAAAAAGAAAAGAAAAGAAAAGGAATACTGTATAGCATTAAATTCTAAAGCAAATGGAAAAGGTTATGAAAGTGAGCAATGGTATAAGATATAGTAGTAAGACAGCTTAAGAACTGACAAATTATGTCCAGTTTCACTCAACTACTTTGCCTATAAAACAACAACAGATGTTAGTCTAGAGATATCATGACTGGCATCTTTCCATATACAATTGCCAGTTCTGCCCTCATTTATAGAGAATGTTAAAATACATACTTTCTATTGTTTGGTGCGTGTGCTGCGCGCGTGCGCGAATGGGATACGATGGAAATTATCCTATATATTGGATTCAAATTCATGTTATCCACAATAAATCGAGGAATCACTGAACTTCGACACTATATACATTAAATGAGTTTGTTGATTACTTTGTGTCACTTATTGTTCTATGTTTAGTTCCCCTCTCAAATTTGTCTTGAACAGGATGATACACGATTAATGAGGTAAAGCAGATGAGGGCAAGTTGGTGAGACACACAATCAACGGTTGAGCGCAATCAATGAGTCAAGTGAAGAGCCTTGACTTTTTTATGGCTAAATCATTAGATACTAAATTTATAATAAGGTCAGTAACTCTGATCTTTGCTTTTAAGTTTACATGCATAAGATTGTGGATGCTATAATCTATTATTTTTAAACTCGTAAATTTACGGTAATATAAACTTTTACGGTTGTTAAAAGCATATTGAACGCATGCATGTGATATATGACTTCTAAATTGCTTAATGATTGCTGCATACCATTCCACCATAAATATATAACTAGAATCCACAAGGCCACCCAGCTAATCAAACAAAGCGCTTGATTATAAAAGAACTGTTAATTTTCCAATGCAAGTATTGTTATCCTAGCTCATTGCTATCTAAACACATCTAAAGAATTTTACCATGCAAAGTAGTTAGATGAATTACAGATGACATGGACACACCTAAAGCCAAATACACAGAAAAACAGATACACATCTAGAGATGCATTCAAGAAACCTTTTACTGGATTCACATGTAAAAAAAATACTAGAAATTGCAAGTGCCTAGGTTGCCCCTGCGATTTTGCAACGAATGAAGAAAAAGAATTGAAATGGCAATAGAATTATCCAAACTTGGAAGTTAAAAAATACTTGAAAAGGATGTAATTCTGAAAGTTATTTATTGGCATATCAGTCCTTAATTTTTTTTTGTCTGCTATTTTACTGAATCAGCAAAAAAGAAAGTATGAATACTTTCTTACATGACTATCTTTGACTCATGCATGATATGAAATTATAAATAAGTAGAATCAGAGTTACTCATTTAATCTCTTGCATTTGCTCTATTTGCCGCTGCGTTTGCTGCTCTGTTTGCTCTATTTGCCGCTGTGTTTGCTGCAGCGTTTGCTCTTTTTGCAGCATTTGCAGCATTTGCTCCAGCATTTGCTCCAGCATTTGCAGCATTTGCTCTATTTGCTCCAGCATTTGCAGCAGTTGCTGCTCCATTTGCTCTAGCAATTTCTTTTTCAGCTTGTCAACTTGAGCAATCCCATAATCACACGATTTCTTGCATTTCGATTCGTGCTCCCGCTGCTCTTGCAAATTTCTCATTTCTTTAATTTGACAATACTCGCAATTGCGGAGGGTTCTCGGTTGCTGCTGTTGATTCCTCTTTTTTTTTGTTTTTCGAAACCATTTTGCTATAAAAAATTATATAGTGTTTCGTTAGTATTATATTAGGATCAAAATAATCTCTATAATAGAATACCGAGGAATTAAGTGATGGGATAGTATTCCTTATTATAAAATGAGTAGTTGGATTGAATTCTCGCGGCTCTTGTAGGAAATTTGGATCCCTTGAGCTTTTCATCTTAGGACCAAAATTTTTATAAAAAAAAAAAGCTAAAAGAACCATACATACCAAAATAGAATCACAGTTCTCAGATTTAGAGGCTGTAGGGTTTTATTATTTGGGATGAATGCCGTCTCTGTTGCTATCTGGGTAATCTTCTAAACAAAATTAGATGTCCTAAAATAACCACTGCAAGAACCCTAGGGTTAAGGGTAATAACATATCAAAAACCTCTAAGATGTAAAATCTTGAAGCATACTTAGATGTGGTGGAATATAGATAAATCATTAGGGTAAAAAACCCTTTACAATCATAAATTCAGAAAGCATTAAAAATCCTTAAACAGAGAAGTAGGGTATAGGGTTTAAGAAGATTTTGAATGCATTTAGCTTACCATGGAGATTCCACCATAGGTTAAAAGAAAAAAAAAACCAATAAAAGTATGAACACCATCTGAACAACTAGGGTGTGAGGATTTACCTATGATGGAAATGGACTCCGATGAAATATGAGGAATCTGAAGGAAACTTGATGTCCTGAAACTGAAAGTTTAATTTCTATCATTAGGGGAACAAATAACCCTAAAAATTATATAGATTGAAGAATAAATTTTTTCAAAAATCTCACCGTATGAGTTATTTGGCTTTCAAGAACCAGGATCCAAAAGTTCAAGTTCATATGAAATAGGTAGAATTATCAAGTGTCTCATTTAAATACCTTGGTATCTAAGGAGTTCTGTTAGAAACCCATTTTCTTGGTTGTTTTTAATTAATATATTTTGGGCTACAGATTTATGTTATTTTTCTTGTCCTTTTGCTCTTTCAGAAAATTGGCATATGGTTACAGATTTTATTCTATTTTTTGCTGGTATATGTTGGCACCATTCTTAATTATGATTCTTTTATTAGTAAAATAACCTGAACTTTTAGTTTCAGTTATTCTATTTCTTATGGTTCTTACATTTGACTCAGGTCAAACTAAGGCGAGAAAGTCAAATAGGGGGGCAAAGCATCCAAGTCCACCATTCATAATTATGATTCTTTTATTAGTAGATTTATTTTATGTATTTAATGTTGAAAAATAAATGCATTCTGAGACTAAATATATAATTTTAAACTTATTTTATACATAATAATTGTCGCTTTAGTGTACATGTTATATACTTCTGGTGCATTGTGGCCTCCCTAGGCTCAGATGCCTTACGTTTTTCATTGTATTTGTTATGTTCTAATTTTTTTAATTTTAATATGGGGAATATCAGCCCCTAAAGTTAGTTTTAATGTATGTTACCCCCAAACTTTAATATTTCTTGTTTCACCGTATGCTTCCAAAAAAAAATTATTTTCCTCATCCTTTTGCCGTTTCAAAAGTTCTCTAGTCAAGCAAAATTCTTTTTCGCAAATCTGTAGGTCTGTAATGTATAAAAAGAAAATGAACCTTCAATATGTTGATATTTTCTCACTGAAGGTGCGGTAATGAACCAATATTGAGGTTGAACCTTGAAGCCGCTAAAAACCCCAACCTAATTGAGGTTATTTAGGTGCTATGTGTGTGTGGGTCACGTAGATGCCAGTGGTGTTGTGTGCTTGGATGAGGCCATGAGTGAATGCTTTTGAGCAACTTAAAAGATTTTGGGGCAAATATGTTTTGGATCTTGGCCCACCGACTGTTGTTCTACTGTTTGACCCATCTATCTTTCTTTCTTCTTTAATCTTTAATAATATAATATAATACAAAGCTAGGCTCAAAATAGAATCTTTTGCGGGATTTTGAATCTTTAGCCCAAAAGATGTGTTGTCTGCCCGATTTGCCCTTAAACTTGCATATATTTCCTTGAATGCCTTTGATCTAATGGCTAAGAACGATCTGTGGTGAAAATTAAACGTGTTGTGAAAATAAAAGTGTACATAGTAAGAGAGATCCAAGAGCAGTGTAAAGTGAAAAAAATGCAAACATATATAAAGAGACAAAACAAGTTTTTGCATCCAAAGAAAAGAAGATATGGTATTTGTAGAGCTAAATGCCTCTGAATGTTAATTTCTTTTGTGGTGCCCCAAGGTTGAAAAATTATTCGGTATCCGTACGGTCGGTCGGTCGGCAGATAAATGATAACCGGATTATTCGGCGGTTGAGAAATTATTCAATATTATATTTTTATACTAGTTATTATTTTACTAGAAATAAGAATTTATTATGGTAAAAATATATGTTATACTGGTCAATGGTCATAGACCGTGTCGTAAATATCCATTTTTAAAACATTTGTTTATAGATCAATATCTAACCGGAGACAATGATTCTACGTCAGCCGTTCTCGACCCGATCAGGTAAAAGACCGATATAGGCCCGCTCTCCTGGTTAACGGTGGATAATAACATTGGGGGCTATCATAAAGGATGCTTCATGATACTAGTGTTCTAAAACACTTGTTTGCAAAAAATCATGCATCTTTGAGGTACTCAACATACATCAAATGGATAGTAAATTGAAGGATATTTTAGTAAATAATAGAGCACATCAAACCGTACAGGTAATGGCCAAGTGGTTTTCAAATCATTTGATTTCTCATGCATCCTTTTATTAGAGCATAAAGATCATAATGAATGGTGCAAATCATAATGATAGACACCCAAGTAAGACAATTTTCGCACACAAATTCATCTTTTGCTTATAATTTAATAATTGTAAAAAGATAATATTTGCCCACTCTTGTTGAAAGGCATCCAAAACTACATATTAAGAAAAAAAAATGGAGAATGATGGGAAGAAAAGGCCCCGGGAAGAAAATCCTCTGGTACCGAAAGTAATAGGTTAATCCTTTATTATTTTTTCCGACGATTATCACCGTCCATCACATCTCTATGGGGCCATTATGGTTATCGTTTTCTTATTCTCTAAACTAAACTTAATCCTTACGATCTCTGTCACTCTTCTTCGCTTGTCAGTGCCACCTCACGGCCTCTGCTTCTTCATCATCTTCTTCTTTCATAATTTAACCAATTCCCGACCCTAATCTCAATAACCTCTGCTAGCCTGCCTCCCTTCTCTCTTGTCGCTGTCGCCACCGCCCACCTCCTTCATTCACCGTTGTTATTAAATTTATAATTAATTATTATTTAAAACTATTAATAAAATAATTATTGAATATTTAATTTAATTAATTGTATTTATTAAAATAGCAAACAGTTCGATTTAATCTCTTTTATTATAATGCAAACTTTAAAGATGTAGCTCTCTCTTTTATAAATAAATTTTAGAAATAAGAAAATTCTTTCAATTTGTCGGTTATATGAAGCTATTCATCATTATGAACCTATTTGAATAATTTAATCAGCTAACTTAAATTCAAATTGAAATAAACCCACGCTCTTCCTCTTCTCTCTCAACGTACATTTGTTTAGACATCAATATCCAAAGTACAAACCATATTTTCCAACTACAAAACGTGTCTCCATAACTTATTATCAAATCTCAGCACTTAAATCACATAATATTATTTAAACTATAAATTGTCTATCTTATATGATCGTGCATCGCATATGCAAAATACCAGTCAACTCTATTAAGCGTGATAAGCATCTATCATATTAATCCTTTTTTTTGAAAGATACAATTCTACGAGCAGAGCAAATTGATGCCGGTTAATTTATATTTGAATATTGTTTAACGTTGTTTACATCAAACAGATAGTACTATCTCGACTTTTAATTCTCTTTCACATGGAAACAGAAATTCTTTCATTGTGAAAAAGAAATAAATAGCTAGCATGCATTTAAGATTGCTGATGATGGTTAGGCTCAAACCAAATGCTGTATAATTTTCCACTCGAGACGAAGCACTCGGGGTGCTCTCAATCGGCTAGAGAGAAAGAGAATATCTTGGCTTCCTTATTTTTCTCGATTTTTTCTTTATGAGGATTCGATGGAAGAGGCTTGCGCTCGAAATATAGTTGGCCATTTGATTCTTTTATGATCTCTGCCATAATGTTTTCGGGATCTTCATGAAACCTTGGCTTGTACAGTTTGTTTCTTAGTGCTTTCTCTAAAGGAAGTTGCCAGAAGAGGCATTTTCGAATTTGAACCTAAGAACAAGCTTTGATCTCCCAAGTTTTCGACTTTCTCCCAAACCATTTTTACTTGATCAAGACGAAGAAGAATACAGACAGATGCGCCGCGATTTCTAACCTGAATTGGCATAAGAACCCCACCTGATTCAACCAGATAGCTATTATTCATGCAAGAGCTATTAAACCATTTGAGCTTACATTTAAGAACCGTCCATGTGTGCTCTATTGGATCATAGACCCCGATATTCCTTTTCTTGCTCAAGCAATAGAAGCGACCATCACAGCGCACCGGATTAGAGAATGAGGCTAAAATAAAGGGCATATTGTTGTTATAGGTCGCTCTTTCATGCCAACCCTCTTGATCGTAAATATCGATATCGACGCTTTCCTCGTTACTTCCACTAATGAGAAAGATTGTACAATTGGCAGTAGGGCATCCGGAGAAAGCGGCACCATCGAAGTATGTTTTCATCGGTAGGCCTGGAAATTGATGAAAGACACCGGTGAGAGGATTTACTAGCTTGATTTCTGAATTGTCGTAAACAAGTGACCAACGGTTTTTTCCAGAGTAGAACGTGTAGCTCGATAAGTTAACAGGACAATCTAATGGAGGCTATGATCTCCCTCAGATGTCGTCCTTCGTCGATTTGCGAGCGAGCGGTTTTAAGCGTTTGAGATTTGTTTTGAGGGTTGTTGAGCGTGTGGATCTTAATAGGTTGTTGGAAGTTGCTGAGACCGAGCTACCTGCAGGGGAAGTCCCGGAATGGGAAACCACCATGGGACCCTCCGATGATTAAGTTAGTGCCGGAGAATAAGAGCAGCGTAGCGACCTATTGGGTTCAGTTCCCGTTATCTGAGTCGTTTGAAAGAGAGGTTTATATAGTGGTCGCGTGGAGCGAGCAGGCGCGAGATCTTCGCCGTCAGTTATGCCCTCGCGTTATCCCCACATCAATGGCGGGACGCGCCAGCATGGGGCGCGGAACGTGGGGAGGCAGATATCTCGCCGTTGCGAGATACGAAGAGCCATTGCGGGGGCACTTGGGCTCCGCGCTCTCGGTTGATCGGGGAAGCCGGTGAAGCTCGGCCTGTCAGGAGACTCGGAGACGAGCAGGGAGGCCGAGGAAGCTTGACCTGTCAGATGGTTCGGAGACGAGCAGGGAGGTCGAGGAAGCTCGGCCTGTCAGATGGCTCGGAGACGAGCTGTTGGCTGTTTGCTAGGTGAATACGGAAGGTACTCAGGGATGTCTCCGAAAGGTCGGATGCATCCTTGGAGAGGAAGTTCCGAGGAACATCCCCAATGCATCTTATTTATTCCACCTCCATAGCCCTCGGGACACGTCATCCGCCACGTGTCGTAATATGAGGAATTCCTACTTGTGAGAATCATCATTTGCCCCCCACTCTCGTTCCGACCTATTTATGGGTCGGGTCGAGAGTGGCCTGCTAGGTTTCCTCTGCTCAGCTTGGTGCCGAGAATCCTTCGTGATGGATCACCCGGGAACGACATGGCGTTTGGCGGTTGCGTCGCTTCGATCTTTGAGTCCACATGGAGTCTCACCGCGCGCTTAAGTTTTCGCGCGTATCCCTGATGATATCAGCGGATCGGTGAAATGATTGCGCTTTAAAGAGGGGGCGCCGTTTCACTCGATTGTCAGTTGGGGTACAAGTCACGTGTCTAACGTCGGTTGGCGGGCAAGACAGGCTGTCTCTGACTCCTGCAACGAAGAGACGTCCCCAATGGTCGACCGCTACGTGGAGCCTCGACTGCCGCTAGGCGCGACGTTTCGTTTTGGCGGGAATCGATCTGGGCTGTAGGATGTTCTCTTTGAGGTGTATAAATAGGAGGGGACCATCCTAGGGCCAACACTTTGCCTTAATTCTCTTTCGCTGCTTGAAGATTGCTCGGAACTCCTTCGCATAGATCGGATCTTCTGTTGATTTTTCCTCGGTGAGTCCCTTTCTTTGAATCAGGTGAGATGTCTTCCTCCGAGGTGTCTATAGATGTAGTAGGGATAGAGTCGGGCGATGAGGCTCTAGTTGCTGGGGCCGAGTCCAGTGGGTCTTCTTCCTCTTCGGCTTCAGATAGTCGAGAGAGTTCTTCTTCTACAGCGTTTTCTGTGTCGGGCTCGACCCTTAGAGTCGGGGCTGCCCGAGTCACTCGACGTAAGGGCTCTCAAGGTGCGCTTCGGGAATACCCGCGATGCGCCCTCCGTCTTGAATCGCATGGTCGAGCTTTCCGACATCCGGACTCGATTCCATTTTCCCTCCAATTATTCACTCCGTCTGGCCAGAGAGGGTGAGCGGGCAGACCTGGTGCGGGGCAACGAGATTGCCCTGTATCTGGAAGCATTTCGGGCAGGAATGCGTCTGCTCTTTTCACCAGAGGTTTGTGCGGTGCTTCGTTGCTTCCATCTTGTCCTGGGCCATCTAGCGCCGAACTCGTGGAGGATCCTCCTCGGGTTTCTGGTCTGGTTAAAATTTGATTAGATCCTCTTCAGTTTGACACTCCTTTTGTCTTTTCTTTATTATAAAAATCATCCCGGTACCAGTAAGAAGGAGCTGAGCTTGGTGTACTTTTCATTTAAAAAACGTAAGGGTGGGACGGCCGGGTCGGGGGTAGTGGTCGTCCCTTCTTCCATCTATGAATGGAAGGAGAAGTACGTATTTGTCGCGCCATCGGAGGGCGAGGATTGGCCTGTGCACACACAGTGGCACAGGGCCGACTGTCCGAGGGCAAAGCGGTCGACCTCCCCCGAGGCGAGGGTGGTGTCCCAGTGGGAACCGATCCAGCGGGCTGATGTCCTACTTTCCGAGCAGGTACTGAGTTGGGCTAGGCTCAGTCCTGCGCATTTTCTGGGTAAGTTTAGGGTTTTTGACGATCTGATTAGACTTTGCTAAGTTTTCTTTGCCTTTTCAGTATCGCTAACCTTTTTCTCTTGTGTGTTCTTTTTTGCAGAGCCCATGGACCGATCAAAAATCATGGTTGCCATGGCCACCAAGGCCCAAGGAAGAAAGGCCGGCGGCGCCAATTCGTCCCGACCCGGTCCAAGCGCGGCCCCGAGGCAAACTCCTCCGGCCAATCCTTCCGCAGCACCCCCAGTCCCGGAGGAGCGTCGTGGGGGGGGGGGGTCAGAAGCACGTGCGGGACCCGGCGCCCCGGGTAAGGGAGGAGGAGTCTCCCCCCGCCGAGGAAATCCCCCTCAAGAGACAGAAGTGGGTGGTCTCTCGGCCACCCCCTACCGGGATCCAAGTGTAAGAGGGTGACTTCTGCATTGAGATGCCCTTGGGGCTATCTGTGGTTGACGCTTGCTGTCAGACATGGAGAAGTCAGCCGGGACCAAGATCCCCCGGGGCACCATGAAGGCCCAGGTGGCCGCAATAGCACAGGAAGCGGTTCAGGTCGGTAGTTTCTTTCTTAAGGAATTTCTTATGTTTTATTTTCTCGGTTTTGGTTTTCTAACATGTTTGTTGTTTTCTTCAAGTACTTTAGCACTGCGCTCTCCTCGTCGCCATGGAGTCCGAAGAAATAGCCCCGGCGATGAAGAAGGCGGGTGAATCCTCCTCGCGGGAGGAAGAGCTTCTCCTTCAATTGCAGCAAGCGGAGGAGAAGGCTGCCCTCCTCGACTCGAGATTGATCGCCGAGGGGTTGACGGTCTCAAAACCGAAGGAGTCTCATCGGCTTCTAAATGAGTCCAACCGGGCTATCCAAGACAAGATGAAGGAGACGAACAACCTTTACAACGCTATGAAGAGGTTGAGGGACGCCATCAAGAAGGATGCTCGGACGGCCTTAGATGCGGCGACGCTTGCTGAGAGCCAGGCGGCGAAGAACGTGGAGGAATACAAGGCGTCTGATCAATTTTACCTTGATTTAGCCGAATCCGCGACCGTCGGGTGGCACAAAGCCCTCGACGCCATCAAGGAATCTATGCCGGAGTTCATCGATGGCGAGCTCCGCGCTAGGTTCCCCCTCACCGAAGAAGCGCCGCAGGGGGGAGGCGTCGAGCTGGCTGTAGGAGGCGAGTGTTGGATATATGTATGTCCTAGAGGCCATTATATGTATAGTGGATGCTTGGACATGTATACATATATTGATGACTTTCTTGCTCAACATGATAGTATGCTATCTGGTTACTCTTTATCTTAACATGTTTACTTGATTGTGTTATACTGTTCATTTCATACATATTGATAAAGCCTTCAGGATATCCGCTTGATTTCCATGACTATGATGAAGATCATACTAGTGGGGCATGTGTAGTTTATAAGCATATCCTAGAATGTTCCTAGTCGAGGGTATATCAAGACAGGGCATCGATATTCCAGAATACATTAGCGTATATGTTTCTTGACCTATATGATGGGCGATGGATAATCCCATATCCATTGGTGTTGTGACATCAAAGATTGTATACGGGTGCTCAGTGGAGACTGGGTACACTGAACGGACTTACCGAGAACTCCTATATGGTATTATATCTATCGTCGGATAGCCGTTCTCAGGTGACACTGGTACAGGTTAGTCTGTAGACCCAAGATCGTCATAGAGTCTTGTGTGTTCTCCCACTGTGCTTTGATTTCCACCCTACCACGGCTCCACTTAGTCGTGCAAACAGGTGGCTTTTGGGTAAAGTCCCGAGACACATGGAGGCAATGGGTGATAAGAGGGGTTTCGTCTCTACCGGTATTGGGAGTTGATGTTGTGCTATGCGCGATTGGCTTTGACTCGAAGTCCCTGGCCAGGGCTGATGGGATTTACTGATAAGTGTTATCAGTAGTTTCTCGACCGGTCATAGTCCATATCGGCATGACTTATTGAGTTATTAGGGCTCGACAATTCCATCCCTACACTTGATATGTAACATATCAGACGAAGAGACCGGACTGTGCAGTAAGTGTTACCAATGGCTCTGCGGGAGTTTTGACAAGTTCGCTTGTTGTTCTTCTGTTCGTACAATACCCAGGAGCCGTTACGTGCAGCTAGTACTGCTGACAGTTTGTGGGGTACTGCTAGCGTATTGACGAGTCTTAGAGTCCCACAAAGGGTTTTCCGAACTCAGGCGAAACGAAGTGGGAGCGCATATGGAGATATGTGCGGGGGGCTTGATTAAATGCGAGTATTTGATACCGCATTTAATCCAGCGGATAAATTAGTCAGGTTATATGTGATATGACCGGGTTATTAAATCAATTGTTGATTTTATAAAATGACTAATTTCTTTTTGTAAAATCCTTTCTTTATTTTTATATTTACATATATATATATGTGTGTGCACGCGCGTGTGTGTGTGTGTGTATATATATATATATATATATATATATATATATATATATAAACATGTATTTATAAAAGGTGTCATGGTTGATGATACATACAACATGGGTGCGCAAGACTCACATTGGGGTTTTATTTGATTTATTTATTTAAATAAATATGTGCCATGACTTCTACATTATTCCAAAAATATCTACACTCATGACTCACCATTCCACTCAAGTTATTTACTTAAATATCTAATAAAATATCTCCATGGCTTATAATGTGATTTCTAACTTGAGTTAAGCACAAACCCTAGTTGCTTCTTCTTCTTCCTCATTCACTCATTAGGTTTTGAGAAAGAAGTAAAAGAAAGGTTTTTTCAAGAGATAAAAATCCCCACTTCACCAATTTATACTACTCTAGCCCATTAGTATAGGCTGTTTTGCTTCATTCATCCTAATTTAGTGAAGCAAAGAGCTTGAGCAAAGATACTCCAGATGGATCATCGTAGACGACGAAGGTTTTTGAGTGGAGTTGATCAAAGCTTCGAGTGGAGCCGTAGGAGTCCAAAGAGAGTGAAGGAGTTGACTACAAAGGTTGTAGTTCCTTATCTTTTAGTTTAGAGTTCTTTTTTAATGCTTTTACCCTAATCTCTAGTTTCGATTCGGAGTTTGTTAGTATTAGCCCTCTAAAATTTGAAAAGTTCATTACTTTATGTTGTTTAAGTCTAACTAGAGGTGCTACTACACATCAACATGGTATCAGAGCCTAGCTAGAGCTTTAGGGTAATTTAGACGGCGTTTAAAAACTTAATCGGACATGAAAAATACGATTTTTACATGCTCACTGGAATTTTTTTCAAATGTTGGAATTTTTAGGTTTAAAAATATTCAGAAAATAGTGCAGGGTTTTCTGTGGATCCCCAAGAAGAATGAGTGCCTAACTCGACACAACGACTGCGGAACCGCGGTCAAATGGGGACATTTGCGACGGTTCCGCGGCGTCGTTGGTGAGGCTTGGACCGTACCTTCTTGTGCTAATCCGTAGGTACTATCTGTGCTCTCTGGGAATTTTTAAAACAGGCTCAAGTGTTGAAATCTGTGTGACCAGTGGGTATGTTGATGTGTTGATTGATATATCTAACGTCGTCTATACTTTCTGAATGTGATACAATATTTGGAATCTACGCTGATTGGTTTTGAGAAAATTAATTGGTTATTTGTAAATCTAACATTTCGGTCTCGTTAGATATCGGGAATCTTGTTGTATTACCCGATCTTTTTTGAAAAGCGTTTTCATTATTAAGACCTAAATGTAAGATCTACAGTGTTAGCATGAAATCCGGGGTATGTGATATTCCGAGTTTGCGATGTGTAAGGAAAAGTGCGGATTCCAAATGTTGTAGTTTTACATTTCTTTTCTGCGACCGTAAGTGTAATATGTGGTGTATTGCCGGTTTCGTTGCTATACGTCAACGACAATTGGGATACGCATATTTACTTACGTTGATAACATGTGATGTTATGTGTTGCTGTGATATGATGTATAGGATCGTCGTGATTGAATGGCCGGGGGTTTTATGTGAGACGAGAGTTTTTCTTTTTATTCATGTAAAATTCTTTGTATGTAATATTCTTTTATCCGGGTTGAGGATGATGTCACCATTGATATATATTATTTACTTTTCCGCATTAGGATAGACCCAAGGAGGGGAGCACGAGTGACCGGGTTCTGGAGTCTAGTGGGAGGCCATCTTGAGGAGTCGAGACCGGGTCTCCTAATTCCAGAATTGGTAGAGTCACTTGCCGCTCTCGTAGGGGTCTAGGGGTGTGGGCTTGGTTATTCATCACGACCATGGAATCCGTATTTTCTATTGTAGGCTAAATATAAAATACGGACTTCCTAGTATATCCTATATTTTCATATATGTGTTTCTGCTGCTGATTATTCTGTGATGAGATTACTTAATATCTGAGACGAATGGAATATTATTATATATATATGATATATAATAAACGTTGCTTATGTTTTACATCCGCGCTAGTCCTGCCCCGCTATGCCGTTAGTTAAGTAACCTAACGGTGCATAACAGGACACTGTGGCGAATGCGGATGGTATAAGTGTACGTTCTATTTTCGTTTCTTTTCTGTGATGGCTTAGGAACTTAAATGATGGGAATACATTAATGAGATTAATTTAAAGAAAAAGAAACCTAAAGATGATGTAGAATCGGATTTGAAACCCACTCGGCCTTTTTATGAGAAAAAGTAAGTTTCAAAAGATGCGGAACTTAAGCCACTCATTTTCTAAACTATTTTGGTTCTACAATGAGATCAAGTTCAAAGCGTTAAAGGTTTTCATAAAAACTATCCGCAACCTTCAGTCATTTTAGGAAGCAGGGTACTTAGTATTCGAGCTACGTATGTTGATCATAGTCAAGACGTAGTGTACGGTAGCCAAGTGATGTCTTCTTACAAAGCATATGATGCGATTAGTTAGGACATTCATGTGATTATGTTGATCATAGTCAAGGGTCATATGGGTGAGTCTAGTTAATTATGAAATGACGGGTAGAACTTGACTAGTGATTATGATTGTCACGCCCCGCTTCCCAGAGTACGCTAGATTGGGCACGTGACATAGCCAACCATGCTATCTGTGGGTAGGAAGTATCCATCCACAGTCACATTACGGCTGTAGAGATATCAAGAACAAGATAAAATTTTCTAAAACATGTCCATAAACCAGAATAACAGGAGTCAATAATAAATAAATGCGGAAGCAAATGATCCAATACAAATAACTGAAAAGTATGTCCCATAATGCGGGCTCACATCAGGAAATAAATGCAGGAAATAAAAACTAACTAATACTAACACCTCACAGCTCAGCCTGTTGGCTGAAGTACTCCTGCTCGGACTGCGACAGCGGTACAGAATCTGGGCCATGCAAAACCCAGACGTCAGCGCGTCATGTCATCAAGTAAAATAATATGAACAGTGCAACAGGCAATACAAAATAAACATGAATAAAATGAGAGTAGCAAATAATGTGAATCAAGCAGTGCAGGGTAGTGTGCAGTGGGTAACTAAACTGTTCTAACAGGTTTTCTATTCTAAAGTCTTTGAAATCAATTGATGAATCGTCGATGTAACTCAATAGTATCCCGTGCGTGCCCGGGACCACGGTCAAGATCCTCGGGGCTGAATCCGAGACGTGCCGCTAGGCAGTAACAGGTAGCAGGATGGGCGAGTGATGTCAGCATCATCACTCCGGGGCTGGCCTAGCCCGTAGGACTGATCAGAACAGGTATCGAACTGTTGAGTTACAAGTCGGTTTCACCTTTGATTTCCCCATACCCCCAAGTTATGTATGTCAGGTCAGGTATTCAGTAATCAAGAACTAATGCCAACACAGGATCAGGTAAAACGGGTTTGTCTGGATAGACAACAGGAACGGTCCATGAGGACTACATGTCAGGTTTGTTGGCATTAGGCACGAGATCAGGTAACAGGTCGGGTCATGGTACATCAGGTCAAGTCAACAGTATACGGTACCATGTCAGGTGTATCAATATATATATATGTGTATCCAAGTCAAGTCAAGATGTAACAATATCGTGGGTGTGCTCACAACAGATATAATCGAACAGGGGATTAACAGCAGGAAGTAAGCAATAAGTTAAACAACAATAAGCAGTTTCATTCAATCACAAGAGTGTGTTAATACAGTGCATCCGTTTTAATATATTAACAGGTTTTGAGCACCCTTAGCAGTGCAATAGTTTAAATGATGATGCAATACAGTTATATCAAGCCCTTGAATACAAATGTCCGAATGTGATAGAACTACATGGGTAAGTGTTACCATCTATTAAACGATAAAATGTGATTAACGAATAAACTTGGTTATTAGGTTTAAACTAGCAAACTGTATATTTTATGTTAACAGTAAAATGATATATGTCATATTGCAACCAAATGAGAAACGACTATACCAAGTTAAGTTTTACAGGTTTAATGTGTCAATCATATATAAATATATAGTATAGCATGTAGCAAGTGATACTTGCCTCGACGGGTCGCGAACCGGAAAAACGGAACATAACGTCGGCGGGGAAACAAGCGACGGACGCACGGTTCACGGATTGAACCCAAACGACGAACCAAGGGACCTCACGGGTCAGAGCACTCCGCTGGATCGTCAGGACACGTCGCCGGCACGGCCGGATTCCGGCGAGCACAAAACAGTAAATAGGGTTTCAAGCGGGCATAGACTTGGAAATAAGGAAAAGACCAGAGAAGAAGGTGATGGGGGAAATACTCACTGGTCCAGAGGGTATTTGCGACGACGGCGAGATCGATGGCGGCGAGGACGGCGTCTCCGGCGATCTGCAAAACTCCAGCGGCTGTTTACAGTTCTTGAAGAAGATAAGAGGAAAGGAAAGGTGGAGGGCATACCTACAAGGTGTCTAGAGGTGGTTGGGGCTCGTCGGCGACGGCCAGGGGCGGCGCAGGGGTCGCCGGCGACGTCTCAGGCAGCACAGGGAAAAATCGCGGGGGTAGCCGGGGTCGCTGTTCTGGTCAGGAGGTGCACCGGGAGGAGGAGAGTGGTGGTGAGGGAACCACGGCGAGGTGCTGGTCGGCAGCACGGAAGGCGACGACGAGGCCCGCCGGCGAGGAGGTTGCTGCAGGGAACTGCAGCGATCGCGGCTGCACAGGGCGCACGGGGAGAAGGAGAAGATGTTGAGGTTGGGAAGAGGAGGCGGAGGCGAGGGCAACGGTGGCGCTGGCGCCGGCGTCGGAGCTGCGGTGGCGACGGTGGAGGTGGCTAGGGCTAGGTCGCGATGGGTTTCTCTTCTCGTGCTGGGGAAAAATATGAAGGGGAAAGACTGTATATATATATAGGGAAGAGAGAGAGAGTTAGAGAGAGAGAGATACAAGAGAGCCAGAGAGAGAGAATTTAGAGAAAAAGGAGAGGGGCCCACATGAGTAAAGCTCACTGATTGGCCAGGGAGAGATTTAAATGGTTAAAAGATTTAATATTAAAGATTTAAGAATTAACAGTAAGAATATTATAACGAATATTATAAGGTTTCGAATATTTTATTAATTTGGGATTTTGGCGCTAAATGAAACATTTCCAAATCGCGCCCGGATTGGGTCCAAAAATTTGAAATTTAAATAATAGGATTTTAAGCGGGTTCCAAATTTTAAAATGAAATGTTTTGTGAATAAAAAGCATACCCCCAAGTCGGACACCTGTACGCGCGCGTAGCCGTCCAAACTCGCCCGTTTCACCGAACGGGATGAGAACTCGATGTACGGACGCTACCACACGGCTAGGGGTGTCGAGTAGGCCAAGATAGGTATTTTTAATTTTATTTTAGGTGCTAAAATTTGTTATATGCAGAAATGACTTAACCAAATAAATTTTCACGGCAAGTGTCAAACAGGCAAACTAAATGAACTGAGTAATATCTAATGCTCAACCAGTAACAGAAAATAGTAGTATTGGGCTCGGGTGTTACAATGATATGTTGACCATAGCCAAGGTCATAAGCTGCTAGAGGTAAAAACCACATCGGGAGTTTCAAGATATGAAATTTGCAATGAGATTGCATACCTTCTATATGATAGTTGGATCTCGATCCCACCGTGAGTAAGAGTTACTCCCAGGAGAGTTTTGTACTTTACAATTAGCTAATCCAGTAGGTGTCTAGAAAAGTGTCAACGGGGTTACACCTTTGAGAAAACGAGGTTTATTTTAATTAAGTCCGTGCGAAAGCACGGGGAACCTCCTTCAAAGTACCGACACTGGCCTGGCTGACCGGTTAGCGAAACTGTAGAATGTAATTAATCCTGGCTAGTTTTCTTTTTGAGGTTTTGAAAGAAAATTTAATAAAAGCAGCGGGAGACATCGATTAGATAAGATAATAACCAATCTAAATCTTTGCAAGAGCATTTCGCTGAGTGTTTTCTTTTCTCTCTCCTAATGGCAGATACCTATGACGGGACTTAATCTTCTGTTAGAGAAAAACAAACTGACAGGACCGAATTATAAATAATGGTTGAGAAACCTGAACATTGCACTCACATATGATAAAGTATCATATGTCCTCACTGCCAAAGCCCCACCCATCCCAGGTCCTGAATCATCTATTTCGGATAAGGAGATCCGAAAAATATGGGATATTGATTGTGACAACGGCCAAGTGCCTCACGCTTGCTTCTATGGACAATGTACATCAGAAGCAGCATGAGAAGATGGATGTTCAATCCATCTTTCTTCATACAAAGGAGTTGTATGGAGGGCAATCTCGAGCTTTACGCTACGAGGCATCTCGAAAGCGGTTTCAGATGCGGATGGCTTCTGGCAAATCAGTAAGTGAATATGCCTTGAAGATGATTGGTCTTATAGAAGAACTTGAGGACCTAGGATGGACCATAGAGAACGAGCAATATATTTATATTGTTCTACTGTCTCTTCCTTCTGTCTTTGCTCCATTCATAGTGAACTTCAATATGAACAATTTGGAGAAATCACTGCTTGAACTTCTCAATATGTTGAGAAGTGCAGAGAGCAGGCTTAAGACAGTGAAAACTCCCGCTCTGCTTGCTGGGCCATCTTACTCTTCCATCCCAAAAGCCAAGGCCAAGGGAAAGAAGAAGAAGAAACCCACCTAACCGAGAGGTGGAGTTGAAAAGGCGAAGGGGAAAAACAAATCCGGGGCCGCAGGAAGTGGAAAAGGAGAATGTTTTTTCTTCCACAAGTCGGGACACTGGAAACGAAATTGTGCTCTGTATCTTGCTGATCTCAAGAAGAAGAAGTATACTGATACTTCCGCTTCAGTTGTGTTTGTAAGTGAAAACTGTTTTTCTATAAACTCTGCATCTTGGGTATTAGATACCGGTTCTGGTTCTCACATCTGTAATTGTATGCAGGGATTGAGAAACAGTAGAGTTTTGAAGACTGGTAACCACACTCTTCGGGTTGGAAATGGTTCCAATGTACATGCTGTATCTGTAGGAGAGTAACATCTGGGGTTGCCTTCGAGATGTATTTTGGTTTTGAACCCTTGTGATTATGTACCTAGTATGCTATGTAATATAATATCCGTTTCTTTGTTAGACAATGAAGGATATCATTTTGTGTTGCAAAATAATGTTATGAACATTAACTTGAATCAACAGTTGATTGGGTATGGTACACTAAATAATGGAATTTACGTTCTAAACCAACACACAGTTTTCAACATACAACATACAAATAAAAGAAAATTTTCAGATATAAATAAAGCTTTTCTTTGGCATTGTAGACTTAGTCATATTAATGAAACGAGACTAAACAAGGTATATAAAGATGGATATTTAAATCCTTTTGAATATAAATCTTATGCGACTTGTCAGTCCCGTATCAAAGGTAAAATGACCAAAACTCTGTTTATTGGACACGAAGAGAGAGCTATAGAACTCTTAGGCCTCATACATAGTGATGTATGCGGACCAATGTCTATACATACTAGAGGTGGTTTTTCATACTTCATCACTTTTACTGATGATTTCTCAAGATTCGGACACGTGTTTTTATTGAAGCATAAATCCGAAGCTTTCGAGAAATTCAAGGAGTACGAACTTGAAGTAGAAAAACAAACAGGCTTGAGTATCAAGAAACTTCGATTGGATCGAGGTGGAGAGTATTTGAGTACAAAGTTTTCAGACTTCTTAAAAGAGAATGGGATTCTCTCTCAGCTCACTTCCCCTTACACAGCACAATAGTGTGTCAGAACGGAGGAATCGTACCTGTAAAAACTTCATTTTTAATGTACAAAGAATTGATTTAAATTCAAAGTATACTTGGAGTATTTAATGTTGCTGATATCTCTTTAAGTATTTATTTCACACCATAATTGAAAGAAAGAGTTTGTAGCTCATTGGTAATACCTTGCACTACTGAACCAAGCCACCAGAGTTCAAATCCCCTGCCCCACATTATTTTTAATATTATTTTGTTTTAAATTCTTTGGTAGCCCAACAGTCCACACACCATAACTCCCAAAACTTGAACTGCACCTGAAAACCTAAATACACCAGAGGCCCCATCTGACGACCCCCACCTCCTGCCACCCTGACTCGGCCCAGATGGGCCAACTCGGCCGGCGGACCGGCCGACTCGGTCCGCCGCCTCCGGCCGGAGTTGCCGATTCCGGCGAGTCATCAACTGGAAAGTTGTGACTTTTCAGCTTCCTAACCCCCCTGCACACTCTAAATTATGAGATCGGTTCCAGAGAGTTAAATACCCTATTTAATCTATTTTTAATGATTTTTCACACATTTTTATAATTTTTTATTAAAAACCCTTCATCTACCCTAACCCTACCCTGCCTTATAAATACACCCCCTACCCTCTACCCTCTCACCCCAAAATCTTGAGCCCACTCTCTCAAAAATTTCCAAGAATCGTGTACTTTGAAAACAAGCTCGAGGCGAAACTCCGATGAATTCCCGGCGGAACTTCCGGCGATCATTTTAGGAACTACCGGCAACGACGCTACACATCGAAGATCTCTCTAGTCCCCTCTCACTCTTTTTCGTAATCTAAAACCTGTAAGTCCCTTTTCTATCTCTCTTTTCCATTTTCAAAATACGAAATTACAAAACCAGACGGAATCGGAACAAATCCGATTTCCGATTCGGTTTTCTATAAAATTCCACTTCTCACTAATACAATAATACTTAAACTTCCTCATATTGACTATTAAACATTAATCAAACAATTTGATCAAGATTCATCACATGAAATGATAACTATCTCAATTTATCGTATTTTTCACTTAAATACCACATTGTTTCAATCCTTCATTTAACTCCATCAAACTTGCTATACATTTAAAATAGAGCATGGGGTAATGACCTACCTCCTCACGCATTCATATACAACCTAACACGAAACCATCGAAAACTTAGAATACGAGAAAATAATATTTTCACTTAAATACCCTCGACTTAATAAAGTCATTACTAAAAGATTTAGTATAGTTACACTTTTTGAATACCTATCTCTTATTAGGAATATACGATAAGTTGTGGACATCAGTCGTTTATCTAAACCTGATTTTGTGGTGTCTAGGCTAGGCAAGTGAGAAAGGTAATTTTAAAAGGCCCGTCTCACGGTGATTCGTGAGCGGATCCCTCCTTTCCTCACTTGTACTTACCTGGCCACAATTGGCGGTGAAGAGGCGATTTGAGATATCTCACAACTTATCGTTTAGACCATTTAGAAATAGTCTAGTTGACTTAGGAGACCCCAGAACATAGAATACGGAAAATTAACATTTTTACAAATAAATACCATTTACTTTATAAAACCGTTTTCTAAAGGATTTAGTATTTTACAATCTTTGCAAAGCGCCGCTACAACCCATTTTGGGAAACCCGTTTAGGATGGTGCGGTTTATCACACATCCTCGGGCTTAGTAGTGCGAGATTCAGACCTCCGCAAGGAGCATTCGATCTCGAAAGATTTAAAATACGATATCTTAAGAAAATGAGATTTTTAGAATATAAAATATTTATTAAAATTATTTTTGTATAAATATATGTATCTTTATCATTAAAATATCTATTTTGTTATGATATAAATATTCCACCTTTTTTCTAAAAATCACAAGAATAAATTTTACACTAAAATACCATAAATTCCACATAAATCAATATTACAAATAAATACCTTTATTTATGAAACTAGGATATTTTTACTAGAAATATCACAATATAAAATCCACATTCATTACAACTCTAAAGACGAATAATAAATACTTGAGGAGTATTTTGAAAAGTATATAAAAGTATTTTTACAGAAAACCCTCTCAAGTCCTATAAATTACCCTAAGGACCCTAGTAAATATAGGTTTAAGCAGGACCAATCTCTTGAGCCCTAGAGAGCCGGAGAAGTGGGTGCTTGCCTATCTAAGGTAGACAAATTAATAAAAACAATCAGGACTTCACTTTACTTTGCTAATTGTCTGACTCGGATTGAGTCTCAGTATAATCCGACTTGAACATGATCAACAGTCTACTATCCACCATTCTACAATCTTCAATATTACAATACAACATGAATCTACAAATCCAATTATCAATCTATATAACTTGACTGAACCGAACCATAGATATACATTCCACTTACATGGTTCTCCAGTTATTCCATTTACATGATTCTACGGTTATATCCGTTTACCGATATCATGGTTTCGGTCAGTTAATCTATAATACAATTTACAAGACAAACAATACAATCAAAATACTACGGGGTTTAAGGGGTAGATTGGTACGGAAGGTGTTAAAAGTGGCACGAGGCGGTAAGATTAAGACACCTAACCTATATTCCGTTGCTGTTGTACTGTGGCTTAATGGTTCCTTGTACATTCCGTTTGCCCTGGTCTCTAGTATAGAGAGGCCCCTTTCATATACACTGGCATTCTTCTGTACCAAGCTACAAACAACAGCGGTAACACAACATTACAATAAGATAATACAACTTTAAAAGGTACGTTCTTATTCTGTCTATTATGCTTTCCTCTTATCTTTGGGACTTACCGAGCGACCTGTTCGCTGACGACATTCTATTTCTTTCTTTTTTGAATGTCGTCAGGTGGTTTGGACCCGGCAGAGATCGAGCCATCTGCAGAAGACTTGTACCAGTTTGCTGAAGAACCAGAGCTCTAGTTTCATTGTACATTTTCCATTCAGTACTTTTCATTTCCTGTTATGACATTGTTTAGGCATCGTTTTATTTCATTTGTATTTCCTTTTCATGCATTGTACAAAGAATGTTAATAAATAAAAGTTGTTGTTTTATTATATCTTGTCTCTTGTGTATTTATTTTTATATTGCTTAGTTACGCTTAGCGTATGTACTTCTGAGTATATATGTAGCGGCCTCGTCATGCCCTCTGCTCGTACACCGGGAAGCGGGGCATGACAGTACCCTATTAGATATGGTATGGTCCATGATGATGCTGAGTTACCGCTTTCCTTTTGGGGGCATGCATTGGAGACAGCCATGTATCTGTTGAACAGGGTTCCAACCAAGATCGTGTCTATCACTCCATATGAGATATGGTGTGGGAAGAGACCATCTCTTAAAAGAGTTAGAATATGGGGTTGTCCGGCTTTTGTCAAAAAGCAGAATCCAGATAAATTCGAGACACGATCGGTCATGTGTAAATTTGTGGGATATTCAAAACATTCATATGGATATCTATTCTACCACAAGGAGGAACAAAGAGTGTTTGTTTCTCAACATACCATATTCTTAGAAAATAAAATTTTTACAAATTGTACTGATGGCAATACGGTAGAACTAGAAGAGGTTCTAGAGACACAAATTACTCATGACGAATTGGTTGAAACTGATGTTGCAGTAGAACTTCAAGAACCCCAGCCGCTTCCGGAGATCTAGTAGAACTTCTCATCCACCGGAGAGATACTATGGGTTTCTCATTGATGGTGATAGAGAAGATTGTATCATGGATGATGATGACCCTACTAGTTTTCAGCAAGTTATCACGAGTGGTGACTCAGTGAAGTGGCTGGATTCCATGAGATCCGAAATGGAGTCCATGTACACCAACAAAGTATGGATTTTGGATGTTGCACCTCCTAGGATAAAATCCGTAGGTTGCAATTGGATCTTTAAGAGAAAGATTGGTGTAGATGGACAGGTGGAGACCTATAAAGCAAGGCTTATAGCTGATTTGTCTCAAAAACTATCTATAACCGCAATCAAGAACGGTATCACATGAAGCTAGCCGGTGAGTACGGGTCGATCCACAGGGATGTTGTGAATTTCCTAATCACGCTAACGAGTTAATTCCGAAGGGTGTTCGGATTGATTATTAAATCTAAAAACTGAATTAATCTATATCTAAATTTTGCTAGGGTTAGGTCTAGATTAAGTTTGGAAAGTCAATAAATCTCACCACTTTCTATGCCCATATGAAGATCTAATTAGGTGTTATGGTAAATATTAATAAAAGGGATTAGGATGATTGGGAAAATTGTTCTTCCTCTAGATCCTTGTCCTTCCTTTCTTAATCTTTACCCTAACCTCCATGGAAAACCTTAAAATCCGGGCCTTTAGACTACGGTATCACCGCTACCTCGTGGGTAGAGTGCCGTAGGGAGCGGAATAAGAAGATATGCATGGAGTCCTATGAAAATATATGACGGGCAAGAAAGGGGATGAGAGATCTTCGTCTCTCAAACCTTCCCCAGATCTAACCCTAACAAGCGAGGAGACTACTCACTCATTATGGAATTGAAGAACATTTATCTAGGGCAGAGAATGAAAATTATCTAGGGCAAGAATTGAAATCTAAACTAGGGTAAGGAATTAAATCTACTTACAGATGCATCTCTCCAATCATCAACGCATGGTTGTCAGATCTGAATTCATGAATTGAAAAGAAACACCGATGCTCTCCAAAAAGAATTCTGAATTTTATTATTAAAAGGAGGCATAAGAAATTACAATGAGTAGAGTTCCTATTTATAGAGAATAGGAAACCCTAGGTTACAATTGATTTGCATGTCTACATTTACCAAAATATCCTTAGGAAGACCTAGTCAAAGTAGACTTCAAGCTTTGGTAAAATTTTATGTCTCTGTCTCTTTAAAGAAAGTATTGGGCCTTGGATCTTTGGGTTTCCTTATTATTTGGTTCTTTATTAAAATAGCTTCTATGTTTCTTCCAGATCTCCAGTGAATAATTGCGGTGGACTTTTAACCGTTCGCTTTGTAATCTTGGACCTTGCATTGCCTTGTACTTTGTGAATTTTATCTTTGATGTCGGCTTAATCAAGAGTCTTCTGTTTGTTGGTCAAAGTCCACTTTTTCATCGTGTTTACATCGTTTTCACTGTTTTAGATCCAAGAACCTGTAACCTGTAATATGTAGCAGACATGCGTCAAAAGCACCTGTTTATTTATAAAAAGAATAAGAATGAGGAATATAATAATGCAATATTATGGTGTGAACAGATACCCCCAAACTTATCTTTTGCTCGTCCTCGAGCAAACTTATTTTTTATTCACTACAAAAACCTAACCGCACTTTCGCAGGGAAACGCGATTGCACTGAGCACGTGCAACAAGCCGTTAAACCTTTAGGTGTCCCTAGTAGGAGGAGTGTTGTCTCCTGAGGGTTTTCAGCGGATGCTACCCACAAAATCCTATCAATTTGGCTTTTTGACTTTTATTCTCCAATTAGGTTTTCTAACTAAGAATTCTATTATCTTTTACTTGTAAATTATCCACCCATATTCTTCACACTTCCTCATCATTTAACTTAAGATTATATATATCTTGCAGATCTACTTAGCTTTCGGCATTTCTTAAGTTTTCCTTCTAGGGTTCCATCTCCACTTAGGAATTTTTATCAATTCTACTAAAAATACAAATTCTATTCTTCATTCCTTTCTCTTATCTAAACTCCAATCACATCTCCCTACGTGTGTGTATGATTCACCCCTATACTTGGAAATTCAAATCAAGCAATCATACCCTTGTCCGTTGTCCAAAGTACTTATTAGTAGGTGAATTTTTAATTGAATTTTGCTTACACATCCTTCATGCGACCGTTAATACTTCTTGAGGTACCAACAACCGATTACAAGATATGTTTGCACTTTAATGCGTAATTCCTAGTCTTGCAACACCCAAGGTTTTTAGCAGTGACTCCCAAACCAGTTGGTCTAAGGCACTAGGTGATGAAGCACCCTCGCTAAATATTTTTCTATTTTTGCAGCCTTAAGTAATCACAAAAACCAGTGTTCATTTTTTTATTCTTTATTCACTTTTTTTTCCTTTAATTTTCATTGTACTAAGGACTTTAGACAAGAGCATTTCAAGGTCTCCTCTACTATTCCAAGTTTCAAGGTGCGTGTTTGTGCAATTTGTAGGGTATACATTTTCAGAATTTAGACTTAAGCTAGGAATTATTTTTCAAACTTATACTCTAATAAAATATCAATACTTTTCCCTTATTTTGACTTAGCCCAAGAAGTGAACCTAAAATTTGCCTATTTCTAAATAAACTACAAAGACATATACTCTCTACCATTAAACTTTAAGAAAGGTTATTTTTAGGATTTTTAATTTACTAAGTCTAAGATCTAGTTGTTCCTAGGCAGTTAATCTATTTGTCAAACTCAAGTCAATTAGCCAAAATTGAATACATTAATTTTTATAATTTTTCAAAATTTTTCAATTTTTATGGGTTTTCAAATAAGTATGCAAATGTAAAAATATGTACAAATAAATGCGAAGGAAGAAGACGTACCAAGCATACCCCGAAACTTGAACTTGACAGTGTCCTCACTGTCATGCTAAACCAAGAGGGTCAAAATACCGATACTCCCCTGTTTATTTATAAATTTTTTTTTTATTTATATTTTTAATGTTTTGAATTTTTTTTTTATTTTTTTATAGAAAAGAAAACAAAAAATATATACATATATACAAAGATTCCCCCAAACTTAAGCTTGGCCTTACACAAGCCAAAGGTTAGCACCAACCATTCAAAAATCTTATCGTGGTAATGGTCTAGTTGGTGAAAGAATGGAGTAGAAAGAAAAGAGATGAGAAACACACGAGACCGAATGGGAAGAAGAGAATATGGTCTCGGTGGGGGAGAAGAATGGCGGAAAGAAGAAAGAAGTGGGGTAGGATCTTGAGGGTGTAAAGCGAGTGAACAAATTAGCGCGATTTGTGATGACCGATGTGTTAAAAGCGATTGCGCTAACCTATCAACCCGTCGAGAAATGGAGTCAAATCCCTTAAGATTCGCAAGAAAACATGGGTACGCCGAACTTGGTATTTGAGATGAAAGCTTAACGGTCACTTGCACGGTCGGAACAATAGGAAGGACGAAAGGGAGTGAATTAGGGATAGTCTCATTCTCACCATAGTAAACTGTGTCGAACTGGAAAGATTCCATCAATGGTTCGAAACGACTGTAAGCAACCGAGTCTGATGGATTAACTAACTCATCTGAAAATGCAAAGGACTCAAACTCGGGCGGTGAGACTTCAACATCGTCCGAAAAAGTGAAACACTCGTACGTGTCATCGGCTGTAAGAACTGTGTCAGATTCAAAGGAAAAGTTTTCAAGCTCACAGTCGTCAAGCGTGAAATGAGGAGTGGTCGGAACGATGGAAAAGAGGGAAGGTGATTTAGGTAATGGTTCAAGAGGATGAATTGGAAAATCCGACACATCAAAGAAAAATGGTTCAACCTCAATATGATCCTCACTACTCTCCTCAATATTATCCTCATAATTCTCCTCAATATTTTCCTCAAAAATTTGCTTATCCATACCAATATCATCAAAATCAAGACGCATATGAAGTTCGGGAGAAACATTTAATGACTAAGGATGATGAATTGGACATAAAATTTCAATTAAATCGACGGGTTCGTCATCCGAAATATTCCCGGCATCTATATCCTCAATCAAGTGAAAATCAATTTTTTCTAACACCTCATCAAAAGCATGGATATTTATCGATTTAGGCTCTAGAGTGGAGGTGTAAAAATCGAAAGGATTAAGTGTGGTTTCACTCGAAAGGGGTTCTTCACAATTTGGCAAATCAAACACTACAAAGTCGCACAACTCGTTTTTATTTTGAACTTGTGAATCATTTAGGACATTCGATGGAAAACTGGAGTTGTGGGCTTCAATTGGGTAAGGGTAGGTGTGATTTGGAAATCCTCTCTCATTCTCACTCTGTCCAACTGCCGTCTCATACATTGAAAAATTTGGAGCTAGCGGAAAACTAGCTACCGGTTCAGCAGGTTGCATAAGGGTGGCCACGGACGCTTCCACATTCCTAACCATTTTGTTTGTTGCTGCGATATACGCCTCCAACGCCTCTTCCAAACTAGACTTGGGTGGTGAGGGGGTTTCGGTAAAAGATTCAAAATTGTTTGGATATGTGAAACTCCCAAAAGGCTGTGTAGGAACAGGGTCTAGTAACGGTGGGAAAGTCGGGTAGGACTGGTAGGAAGTGGGTGGTTGGACAGGGGTAGGGTCAACATGTGGATAAAAAGGTGAATAGTCGTGCGAATCCCTAGAACTAGCTGAGTGGAGAGGGGTGAAAGATCGGCTGCGAGATTGAGCAATATGCTCAGCAATGGACATCGGCTTAGGAGTGACAGAAGGACTTGAAAAAGTGGTATCAACATATGTAGGTGGTAAAGATTGACTTGGTTGACACAAAGTGGGTTGAAAAGTCGAATTGTTTCTCCTAGACGCCCCTATTTGATCTTTCAAAGATATTTTAGGCATGGAAGGATCGTCTTTAAATTGATCGAACAAATTGCCGAACGACGCAAAATTAGGCTCGGGATACCAAAGTTCGGCAAGTGATTTATTATGTGGGGTACCCATGATAGAAGAAAGAGAAGATGAAGAAGGTAGGTGGTGCAAGGATTTCTTAGCGACAAAAGTTGCAAGTACTTTTTTTTATAAAAAAAATTCCTCTTATTATTCTTTTTTATTTGTTTTGCAAAAAAAATTTTCGATAAAGGGCTAAGACACAAATGCAAATAACCAGAAATGCACAATCAGTCCGAGATCTAGGGTCACTTAGGTCAGCTAGACAGCTCCTAACTGTTCCAAAGGGCTAGAAATAGGAGCTCAAACCGCCAATTGCGGCCAGGTAAGTGGGAAGGAACCACCACGACAGTGGGCCTAATTAAAAACCACTAGCCTAGACACCGCAAAATCAGTTAGGATAAACGGTCGATGCCTATACTAGTCCTTTTCCTATTGAGCTCGATTTCCTTAGGGCTGAGTCTAGTATTTTTTATTAATTGTGGTCGATGCAAAATGCTTAAGATGTTTTCTGGGGTCCTGAGAAGGGTGATGAAATCCCCACCCAATCTGAGTTGGTCAAAAGCCCCTTAAAATCCGATTAAAGATATGCAAAACAGTAAATCACTTGCAATCAAATCTTTTTTTGTGTGAATTTCAAAGTTTGCAAGTTTTCTAATTAAAATTTTCCTTTTTCCACTTGCTTTTTATTTGGAAAGATATTTTTAGCAAAAAGATTAAGGATATGCAAATCAGAAAAGATCACTTGCAATCAATTATTATTTTAAGCACGCGCAAAGAATCCTGCACAAGATTTTTTATTTGGAAGGGAAGATTTTTTAAAGCGCAAAGAATTCTGCAGGAGATTTGACAAAAGATATATTTTAGGTTGTAGAGGGGGGAAAAATAAAACAAACAGTAAAATTTTCGCGCGATGACGTCAGCATGACGCGGCGGTTCAGCGGCGGGAGCGCGCTTGCGCGGCGGTTCTGAGGCTTCAGGTCTCCAAAAAAATTGTGCTGTTCTAATTTTCCAACCTCTTGCTGTTCTGATGTATCTTTTTCTGTTTTGAACTCTGGATTTTTCCAGATCCGTCTCGATTGTAGATCCTGCAAAATTCAAACCAAAAATACCCTTCACAAAATACAAAGATGATAAATTTTTATATTTTTTTTTGATTTTTCAGTTTTTATGATTTTTTAATTTTATATTAACCCGAAATTGCAAAAAGAAAATGACACGCCATCCCCGGCAACGGCGCCATTTGATTTGTCTCAAAAACTATCTATAACCGCAATCAAGAACGGTATCACATGAAGCTGAATAAGAATGAGGAATATAATAATGCAATATTATGGTGTGAACAATAGCGAAAGGTTTTCGTCAAAGATCAGAATTGGACTATGATGAAACTTTCTCTCCAGTAGCAATGCTTAAATCCATTCGGATCCTACTTACTATTTCTGCTCACTACGATTATGAAATCTGGCAGATAGACGTTAAAACTGCATTTCTAAATGGTGATTTAGAAGAATGCGTTATTATGGATCAGCCAGAGGGCTTCATTGACAGTGGGAGCAGCGAAAAGGCATGTAGATTGCTTAAATCCATTTATAGATTAAAGCAGGCATCACGGAGCTGGAACATCTGCTTTGACGATACAATCAAAGAGTTTAATTTTGTCAAAAATATAGATGAACCATGCATTTATAAGAAAATTGTAGGGAGTACTGTCACATTCCTCGTATTGTACGTGGATGATATTCTCTTGATAGGAAATGATATTGCTATGCTACAATCGGTCAAACTATTCTTATCACAAAGGTTCTCCATGAAGGACCTGGGTGATGCCTCTTGCATTTTAGGCATTAGGAACTATAGAGATAGATCCAAGAGGTTATTGGGATTGTCCCAATCAAAGTACATTGACACCATCCTAAAAAGGTTTAGTATGGAAGATTCCAAGCGTGGTGCCTTGCCCGCTTGCCATGGAATCACTCTCTCTAAGGACTTCTGTCCGAAGACTGATGAAGAGAGAGCTCACATGAGCATTATACCCTACACTTCAGCCGTAGGATCTATAATGTATGCGATGTTATGTACTCGCCCTGATGTAGCTTATGCACTAGCTGTAGTAAGAAGGTATCAATCCAATCCAGGGGAGAAATATTGGATAGCAGTGAAGAACATTCTTAAGTACTTGCGAAGGACTAAAGAATTGTTCCTGGTGTATAGTAATGGGGATCTCCAAATGGAGGCCTTTACCGATTCCAGCTTCCAAAGTGATAAGGATGATAGCAAATCTATTTCAGGGTTTGTATTTACCCTCAATGGAGGGACGATTAGTTGGAAAAGTTCCAAACAGGATACCGTTGCAGACTCCACGATAGAAGCTGAGTATATTGCTGCAAATGATGCTGCCAAGGAAGCCGTTTGGATGAGAAAGTTCGTCGCGGAACTAGGAGTAGTTCCAACCATTATTGATCCAATACTATTGTATTGTGATAATAATGGGGTTATCGCGTTGGCCAAAGAACCCAGGTCCCATCAGAGGTCTAGACACATCCTGAGGCGATATCATTTGATCCGGGAGATAGTAGTTCGCCACGAGATCGAGATTCAGAGAGTAGATACAAAGAATAACACCGCGGATCCACTCACCAAGGCCCTTCTACAGCTGCAACATGAGCGAATTTTTGAGATGTTGGGTATGAGATACGCCAATAATTGGCCTTAGTGCAAGTAGGAGATTGTTGGATATATGTATGCTCTACAGGCCATTATATGTATAGTGGATGCTTGGACATGTATATATATACTGATGATTTTCTTGCTCAACATGATAGTACACTATCTGGTTACTCTTTATCTTAACATATTTACTTGATTGTGTTATACTGTTCATTTCATACATGTTGATAAAGCCCTCAGGATATCCGTTTGACTTCCATGACTATGATGAAGATCATACTAGTGGAGCATGTGTAGTTTATAAGCATATCCTAGAATGTTCCTAGTCGAGGGTATATAGAGACAGGACATCGATATTCCAGAATAGACTAGCGTATACGTTTCTTGACCTATATGATGGGCGATGGATGATCCCATATCCATTGGGGTTGTGACATCAAAGATTGTATACGATTGCTCAGTGGAGACTGGGTACACTGAACGGACTCACCGAGAACTCCTATATGGTATTATATCTATCATCGGATAGCAGTTCTCAGGTGACACTGGTACATGTTAGTCTGTAGACCCAAGATCGTCATAGAGTTTTGTGTGTTCTCCCACTGTGCTTTGATTTCCACCCTACCACGGCTCTACTGAGTCGTGCAAACATGTGTCTTTTGGGTACAGTCCCGAGACACATGGAGACAATGAGCGATAGAAGGGGTTTTATCTCTCCCGGTATTGGGAGTTGATGTTGTGCTATGCGCGATTGGCTTTGACTCGAAGTCCCTGGCCAGGGCTGATGAGATTGTAAGGTTCTTAGGCACTAGAACAAGGTTCTACAAGGCATCAAACATGCCGTATTTAAAATTTTCAAGTGCCAAACAACCTAAGTAAGGATCTTTACTAGAGAATTGGGGTTAGAAACAACAAGTAAACTACTTTACTTCTAAGTGATTAGGGATTACAACCTTTGTAGTCTTTTCCTTCGCTTCATAAGCTCCGAGTTGAGGTCCCTTCGCTGTGATCATCAAGCTCCCGGACTCTTGATAGGCTCCATGAAGTGAATGATGCATTCTTGCTTGAAGTCTTCACTATCCAAGATGATCTACCTTGAGGAGTCACAAACCCAAGTTATCTCTTCACTAATTAGGGATTAGTGAAGCCAACACACTAATCTATATGGCTAGTATAGAAGAGGATGATGAAGTAGGAATTTTGCTCTCTTTAGTTTTCTTTTTCTCACAATCTTTTATCACCAATGAAAAAGCTAGCAAGCTTTTGGAGGAAGAAGAAGATGAAGTGATAAAAGAATTATTGTTGTGAGGTTGGAAATGCAACCATGGGTTAAGAATGTCATGCTTAACCCTTGTAGAGAATAACCAAAGGGTAGGGTTAAAGGTTAGGTTAAGAAATATCTTAAGTAAAAACAAAAGAGGCGGACTTTAGTCAATGTTCTACTAGCTTCCATGAAGCTTAACCATGACTAATTCCATATCATTTGTGAATTACTTAAAAAAATAAATAAAACCATAACATAAACCCTTGTAGAGAATAGACCATGGTCAAAGTGATTAGGGTTAGGTTAATAAATATTTTAGCCAAAACAAAATTGGTTGACTTAGTCAATGTTCTACAAGCTTCATCCAAGCTCATGACTAATTCTCCACAATTTTGAATTTTGCTAAAATAAATATAAACTCAACATTTATCAAAATAGCATGGTGTAATTCTCATACACCCAAGTTGCATATATAACCTAGCATGTTACAATTATACATATCACATATATATAATATTGTAACAAAAGAAAAGAATACATTTAACATATATCACATATATATCAATGCATCCTAAGTGAGAAAAAAGAATCATTTAAGTGAGTTATATTAGTTAATTTAATGTAATATATCACATATATAATTATACATTAAATTATTAAATCAGTACTTGATTTAATAATCCGGCTATATTGTATATAATCGACTAATATAACATGTATCATTTTATCGAATCAACACTTGATCCGATAACCCGGCTATATCACATATAACCGGCCGATATCATATATCGCGAGAATAGAATACGGTATCACATAAACGTATTATTCTCGGCCCCGCACATATCACATATGTGCTCCTACTCTGTTTCGCCTGAGTCAGGAAACCTCTGTGTAGGACTCTAAAGACTCGTCAATACGCCGGCAGTAGGTGATGATCATATCAAACACCCACAAGCTGCAAGCGGTCAGCTAAACATAACAGCCACCCGGATATTGAGCGATCAGAATATCAACAAGCAAGCTTGCACAAACTCCTGTGAATCCATTCAGTAACACTACCGTATAGTCCGGTCTCTTCGTCTGATATGTTGCATATCAAGTTTAGGGGTGGTAAACGTCAGACCCCAGTAACCGATAAGTCGTGTCGATGTGAGTCTCATAACGGGTCGAGAAACTACTGATAACACTTACCAGTAGGTCTCCATATCAGCTCTGGCCAGGGACTTCCAGTTATAGCCAATCGAGCACAGCGCAACATCAACCCCCAATACCGGGAGAGACGAAACCCCTTCTATCGCTCATTGCCTCCATATGATTCGGGACTGTACCCAAAAGCCACCGTTTTGCACGTTCTCATGAACGTGGTAAAGTGGAGATCAAAGCACAGTGGGAATCACACAAGACTCTATGACGATCTCGGGTCTACAGACTAACCTGTACCAATATCACCAGAGAACTACTATCTGACGATAGGTATAATACCATCTAGGAGTTCTCGGCGAGTCCGTTCAGTATACCCAGTCTCCACTGAGCACCCGTACACCATCTTTGATGTCAAACACCAATGGATGTGGGATCATCCATCGTCCATCATATGGGTCAAGATGCGTATAGGCTAGTCTACTCTGGAGTATCGATGCCCTGTCTCGATACACCTTCGACAAGGAACGGTTATAGGATGTACTCTTGGACTACCCTGGCCCCACTAATATGATCTGCATCATAGTCCTAGTAGTCAAGTACATATCCTAAGGGCTTTATCAATATGTGAGAGTAAGACAGTAAACCAATACACGTCAACATGTTAAGACAAAATGAAACCAGATAGCATACTATCATGTCGAACAAGAAAGTCCTCTCTCTATATATCCAAGCATCCACTACAATATACATCATATATACAATAATGGCCTCTAGGGCATATACATAACTAACAATCTCCCACTTGCACTAAGGCCAGCTGTTGTAGTATCTCATACCCAACATCCCGAAAAGTCTCTCAAATTGTATCTTGAGTATGGACTTTGTGAGTGGATCCGCAGTGTTGTCCTTCGTGTCAACTCTCCCGGCCTCGATTTCTCGGCGATCAACTATCTCCCGGATCAGGTGATACCACCTCAGAATATGCCTGGATCTCTGATGGGACCTGGGTTCCTTGGCCAAAACCATAGCTCTATTGTTATCACAATACAAAGGTATTGGACGTTCAATGGACGGAACCACTCCAAGTTCAGTTATGAACTTCTTTATCCAGACAACCTTTTTGGCAGCATCGTTGGCAGCGATGTATTCAGCCTCCATCGTCGAGTCTGCCACGGTTTCCTGTTTGGAACTTTTCCAACAAACCGCCCCTCCATTGAGGGTAAAGACAAATCCTGAGTGCGACTTAGAGTCATCCTTATCACTCTGGAAGCTCGAATCGGTAAAGGACTCCACCTGGAGTTCTCCGTTACCATACACCAAGAACATCTCTTTAGTCCTTCTCAAGTACTTGAGAATGTTCTTCACAGCTGTCCAGTGACTCTCTCCAGGATCTGCTTGATAGCTACTCACTACACTTAGTGAGTATGCTACATCGGGTCTGGTACATAGCATCATGTACATGATAGAGCCTACTGCCGAAGCATAGGGTATCCCTTGCATGCGAGCTCTCTCCAAATCAGTTTTGGGAGACATCTCTTTGGAGAGAGTGAGTCCAGAGATCGTGGGTAAATTCCCATGCTTGGATTCTTCCATACTAAACCTTTTTAGTATGGTGTCAATGTACCTGGATTGGGACAATCCCAGTATCCGTTTAGATCTATCTTTATAGATCTTAATACCCAAAATGCAGGAGGCATCACCTAGATCTTTTATTGAGAATCTGTGTGATAAGAAGAGCTTGACCGAGTGCAGCATAGGAACATCATTTCCTATCAAGAGTATGTCATCCACGTACAATACGAGGAAGACAACCTTACTCTCTGCTACCTTCTTATATATACAAGGTTCATCTATATTTTTGATGAAGTCAAACTCTTTGACTACAACATCAAAACAGATGTTCCAACTCCGCGATGCCTTCTTTAACCCGTAGATGGATTTAAGCAGCTTGCACACCTTTCCGCTGCTCCCACTGTCTACGAAGACCTCTGGCTGAGTCATGTACACGCTCTCTTCTAAATCACCATTTAGAAAGGCGGTCTTAACATCCATTTGCCAGATTCGTAATCATGGTATGCAGCAATAGCAAGTAGGATCCGGATGGACTTAAGCATAGCCACTGGAGAAAAGGTTTCGTCATAATCCATACCTGGTCGTTGACGAAAACCCTTTGCAACAAGTCTAGCTTTGAAAGTCTCAACTTTTCCATCTACACCAAGTTTCTTCTTAAAGATCCATTTGCTCCCAATGGGTTTTATCCTTTCAGGAGTATCTTCTAAAGTTCATACTTTGTTGGTGTACATGGATTCCATCTCAGATCGCATTGCATCCAGCCACTTCACTGAGTCATTACTCGTGATGGCCTGCTCGAAGCTAGTTGGGTCATCATCTTCCATGATGCAGTCCTCGCTCCTACCATCAATGAGAAAACTGTAGTATCTCTCAGGTGGATGAGGAACCCTACTAGATCAGCGGAGAGGCTGAGGTTCGTTGAGAACTATCGAATCCTCTGGTTCCACTAAATCTTCAGTTATAGTCTGTGTAGCTGGAACTTCTTCCAGTTCTACCTCTTTGCCACTAATTTCTTTTACAAGAAATTCCTTTTCTAAAAAGGTGGCATGTTGAGCAACAAACACCTTTTGTTCCTCACTGTGGTCGAAAAAATATCCATATGAATTTTTTTGATATCCCACAAGCTTGCAAAGAACTGATCGTGCCTTGAGTTTTTCCGGATTTTGCCTTTTGACATAGGCCGGACAACCCCATATCTTAACTTGTTTAAGATATGGTCTCTTTCCACTTCATATCTTATATGGTGTGGTAGGTATAGATTTAGATGGAACTTGATTCAATAGGTATGCTGCTGTCTCAAGCGCATAACCCCAAAAGGAAATAGGCAACTCAGCAGTGCTCATCATAGAGCGCACCATATCTAATAGGGTGCGATTCCTCTGTTCCGATACGCCGTTGTGCTGTGGTGTATACGGAGGAGTAAGCTGAGAGAGAATCCCATTCTCTTTTAGATAATCCAGGAACTCATTGCTCAAGTATTCTCCTCCTCGATCAGATCGAAAGATCTTAATACTTTTACCCGTTTGGTTCTCGACTTCGTGCTTATATTCTTTGAATTTCTCAAAAGCTTCAGACTTGTGTTTCAACATGAACACATGTCCGTATCTTGAGAGATCATCAGTGAATGTAATGAAGTACGAGAAACTATTCCTGGCATGTGTAGACATGGGACCGCATACATCACTATGTATCAGTCCCAAGAATTCCGTTACTCTTTCTCCGTGTCCACTAAACGGAGTTTTGGTTATTTTGCCTTTGAGACATGACTGGCAAGTGTCATAAGATGAAAATTCGAACGGATTCAAATATCCATTCTTATGTAACTTAGCTAATCGTGTCACATTAATGTGACCTAATCTACAATGCCACAAGAAGGATTCATTCATTTCTGAACTCTTCCTCTTGTGTGTGTTCTGTACATTAAGAACTATGGTTTGATCTAGAATGCATATGCTATTATTTAACGAGCCTGATCCAATCAACTTTTGATTCAGGAAGATGTTCATAACATTATCCTGTACTATAAAATTATATCATTCTTTACTTAATAAAGAAACTGATATAAGATTGCATATCAGGGTTGGAATGTGATAGTATTCATTCAAAATCAATATATTACCATTTGGTAACACAAGGTGATATTCACCAACTGCTTTGGCTGTAACATTTGCACCATTCCCCACTCTTATGGAATGATCACCCTCTCCCAGTTCTCTACCTTTTTTTAGCCCATGTAACATATTACATATGTGGGATCCTGGTCCGGTATCTAATACTCAGGACGTAGAGTGAACTGAGAAACAATTCTCGATAACTAACACACCCGAAGAAAATGCATCAGTATGCTTGTTCTTCATTTGTGCGGCATGGGAATCCGGATATTTTCCTATTCCCTGCTCAGTCTTATAACAATTATAAGAAAGAACGGAACCAACGTTCCCCTGCTCAATATAACAAACGGGTTCAGTCAATACATCCATATTATTATCTTGATTAAGGCCTGACATGGTCGCTACCTGGAGAGAGAGAGAAGAAAACACTTTAGCGTATGCTCTTGCAAGATTAGATTGGTTATTATCTTATCTAATCAGGATGGCTCCCACTATTTTTATCAAATCTTCCTTCAAACCATAAAAGGTAAGACTAGCCGGGATTAATTACACCTTACAAGTTCGCCAATCTTTCAGCCAGACCAGTGTTGGTACTTTGAGGGAGGTTCCTCGTGCTTTCACACGGACCTAATTAAAATAAACTTCATTTTCCCAGAGGCATCACCCCGTTAATACATTTCTAGACACTTACTTGATCGGCTAATTGTGATGTGTAAAACTCTCCCAGGAGTAACTTTTACTCGCAGTGGGTATCGGGATCCGACTATCTCATAGAAGGTATGCAATCTCATTGCAAATTTCAATACTTGAAATTCCCGATAATATTTTGCCCCTAGCGATCTATGACCTTGACAAGGTCAACAAACCATAAATCGCAAGTCAAGTTCAACCCGTACATTTCATGATTGAATTAAACCCATCCGCACGACCCTTGACAAGGTCAACAAGGCCGTACGACTACCCTAATACAATCGCATCTCATGCTTTATCAGATAAACACTAATCAGCTACCGTTCACTACGCCTTGACAAACTCAACAAACGCAGCACGAATACTAAGTAGGACTTATCTGAAATGACGGAGGGCTACGGCATGTTTTTATGAAAACCTTTTGCATAATAAACTTGATATCGTTGTAGAAACAAGTAATTTTGAAAAGGAGTGTTTTTTAGGCTTTTACTAGTTTTGCTAAAGAGTTCACTCCCGGTGAAGGGATCTCGGCTCTTTCCTTATCGAATAAGGTGCAGGATATTTTACAAATACCGCTATGCAAAGCAAGAACTATAGAAGCAATCAAAAACAAAACCGAGTGAGTTGTAGCATCTGCTATTTTTGCTAAAGAGGTCACTCCCGGTGAAGGGATCTCGGCTCTTTCCTTATCGAATAAAGTGATGGATATTCTACAAAGAATACCGCTATGCAAAGCAAAAACTAGAGCTGCTCTTTTTATAAATTTGATTCTACAACATATTTTGGGTTTCTTTTTCTTTCATTAATCTCATTAATGAATTCCCATCATTTATGCTTCCTAAGCATCACAGAAGAAACGAAAATACAACATACGCTTATGCCATCCGCATTCGCCACAGTGTCCCGTTATGCACCATTAGGTTACTTAACTAACGGCATACCGGGGCGGGACTAGCGCGGGTGAAAAATATAAGCAACGTTTATTATATATCATATATACAATAATAAAGCATTCGTCTCACGCATATAAAATGATCACATCACAAAATATTAGCAGCAGAAGATAACATATGAAATATTGGATATCCTAAGAGGTCCGTGTTTTATTTTGAGCCTATATAAAACACGGATTCCACGGTCGCGATGAATAGCCAAACCCACATCCCTAGACCCCTATGAGAGCGGTAAGCAACCCTACCAATTCTAGAGTTAGGATACCCGGTCTCGACTCCTCGAGATGGCGTCCCACTGGACCCTAGAACCCGGTTGCTTGTGCTCTCCTCTTTGGGTCTATCCTAATGCGGAAAAGTAAATAACATACAATGGTGACATCATCCTCAACCCGGAAGTGCCCCAAAAAAAGAATATTACATACAATGAATTTTACATGAATGAAAATAAAAACTCTCATCTCACATAAAAACCCCGGCTATTCTAAACACGACGATCCAATAGAACATATCACAACAACACATAACATCACATGTCATCAACGTAAGTAAATATGCGTATCCCAATTGTCGTTGATATATAGCAACGAAAACGGAGATACACCACATATTACACTTACGGTCCTAGAAAAGAAAATATCAAAGTACAACATTTGGAATCCATAATAACCTTAGACATTATAAACCCGAAATATCATATATTACGGATTTCATGCCTAACTATATGAATTCCATATATTGTATCATATTTCAGAAAGCTAGACGACGTTAAACAAGTCGATCGAATCAACGAATTCCCAAAATTCCCAGAGACCTTAACACTTAAGCACTATTAAAAATTCTCAGAAGCATGCTCCAGTACCAATGGACCAACCGTTGAAGTGCCGTCCCTTACCTCCTTAGTGGCGCCACGGAATCGCCGCCAAAACCATATTTTGACCGCGGTTCCGCGGTCACTAAAGCGAGTTAGGGACTCGTTCTTCAAGAGGGTCCATAGAATTACCTGCATGATTTTCTGAATATTTTTAATATGAAAATTTTCAACTTTTGAAATTTTTTCCAGAAAGTGGGAAAATTTGGTTATTCGGAGTTCGTTCGGACTTCTAATTTCGCCTACGCAACGTCTAATGCTCTAGCTAGTCTCTGATACCACTATAAGGTTCTTAGGCACCAGAACAAGGTATCAAATATGCCGTATTTAAAATTTTCAAGTGCCAAACAACCTCAGTAAGGATCTTTACTAGAGAATTAGGGTTAGAAACAACAAGTAAACTACTTTACTTCTAAATGATTAGGGATTACAGCCTTTGTATTCCGTTTCTTCGCTTCATAAGCTCCGAGTTGAGGTCCTTTCGCTGCAATCATCAAACTCCCGGACTCTTGATAGGATCCATGAAGTGAATGATGCATCCTTACTTGAAGTCTTCACTATCCAAGATGATCTACGTCTTAGAGTCCCACAAGGGGGTTTTCCGAACTCAGGCGAAACGAAGTGGGACCGCATATGGAGATATGTGCGGGGGGCTTGATTAAATGCGAGTATTTGATACAGCATTTAATCTAGCTGATAAATTAGTCAGGTTATATGTGATATGACCGGGTTATTAAATCAATTGTTGATTTTATAAAATGACTAATTTCTTTTTGTAAAATCCTTTATTTTTATATTTACACACACACACACACACATATAAACATGTATTTATAAAAGGTGTCATGGTTGATGATACATACAACATGGGTGTGCAAGACTCACATTGAGATTTTATTTAAATAAATATGTGCCATGGCTTTTACATTATTCCAAAAATATCTATACTCATGACTCACCATTCCACTCAAGTTATTTACTTAAATCTCCATGGCTCATAATGTGATTTCTAACTTGAGTTAAGCACAAACCCTAGTTGCTTCTTCTTCTTCCTCATTCACTCCTTAGGTTTTGAGAAAGAAGTAAAAGAAGGGACTTTTCAAGAGATAAAAATCCCCACTTCACCAAAAGGTGTCATGGTTGATGATACATACAACATGGGTGTGCAAGACTCACATTGGGGTTTTATTTGATTTTTTTATTTAAATAAATATGTGCCATGGCTTCTACATTATTCCAAAAATATCTATACTCATGACTCACCATTCCACTCAAGTTATTTACTTAAATCTCCATGGCTCATAAAGTGATTTCTAACTTGAGTTAAGCACAAACCCTAGTTGCTTCTTCTTCTTCCTCATTCACTCGTTAGTTTTTGAGAAAGAAGTAAAAGAAAGGATTTTTCAAGAGATAAAAATCCCCACTTCACCGATCTATACTACTCTAGTCCATTAGTGTAGGTTGTTTTGCTTCATTCATCCTAGTTTGGTGAAGCAAAGAGCTTGAGCAAAGATACTCCGGGTGGATCATCATAGACGACGAAGGACTTTGAGCGGAGTTGATCAAAGCTTCGAGTGGAGCCGTAAAGTCCAAAGAGAGTGAAGGAGTTGACTACAAAGGTTGTAGTTCATTATCTTTTAGCTTAGACTTCTTTTTAATGCTTTTACCCTAATCTTTAGTTTCGATTCGGAGTTTGTTTGTATCAGCCCTCTAAAATTTGAAAAGTTCATTACTTTATGTTGTTTAAGTCTAACTAGAGGCGCTGCTACACACCAACAACGAGGCTGTCGGCGGAAGCGCCGACTCTGAGGTCACCGTTCTGGCCCCCGATGGCGGTGTCGAGCAGGGTGATATCTCGGCCGAGCGGGCGGTCTGAGCTATCCCCATCCATGATTTTCTTGTATATATTTTTGTTTTGGAATTTTGTAAGCCTCCGGGCATTTTCGTAAGGCTGAGGAACCCACAATACCTTCATACATAATTTTGATCATGAATAAAATATGTATTTTCCTTTGCTCAAATGTCTGATCATTCTGCAAGTATTTTTAACTCGTAAGTCTTTTCATCTTGCAAGTATTTTTAGTCCGTAAGTCTTTTCATCTTGCAAGTGTTAGGCCGCCGTCCACCCTTTCTAAGTGACGATCATTCATCGAGTATGAGTCGGACGATTGCCAAGTTTGAATAGGTCGACGTCACTCGATTCTACCCGGTCACCTTACGATGAGGGCTTTGGATCCACAGCATTTGTTGGGCAGGAAGCTACCCGCTGCGGATGGGACGAGCAGGAATCTTCTCGCCGGCCTCGTGAGGAGGGCTTTAGATCCACATCTTTGTATTTCCTTGGGGAGTCGTTCAACCTCCCTTGACCAGTAAAGCAGGGGAAGGGTGACCGTCATGGGTGACACGTGGCCGTTCCTTATCGGGAAAGTGAAATATTCCATGATTCGCGTTGTTGTGCGAGGAAATCTTAGCCGTTGGAATATTTTTGTTGAGGCTATAAATATCGAAGGCATCTTGGTTTCTTCATAGTCTTGCATTCTCTGAAGATGACCGGCCGCATGTATACCATCAGGGAAATCGTTTCTCATGACGATGTATACTTTTATAATCTCAATTGTTCCGAGGAGACGTACGAGGCGGTGATAGGCCGCCTCTAGGACCACTGTGGGCGCCTGCTTCCCCGACGATCTCCTCTCCTTCACGTGCTAATTTATGCGATATGGAGGACTTCCCCGGGTTTGTACAATACCTTATCCCTGCAGTTGATGGACGAAGCGTTCGACAAAATGCACACTGTCCACGGGCTTGGTCTGATCTCAAAGAGTAGGCGGGATCGTTCGGTGGACCTCCTTCTTAAGAGTTTCCAGCAAAGGTTGGTCGTCGCATCTTGCTCGGCGGATGGGGGTCCCGGGGCGTCCGTGGCTTCTAGGGTCCGTGAGTACCGTCGGAGGGAGCGGGTCGAGACTGCTTGGGCTCGGCTGGAGGAGCTTTTTTCGGTGTTCCAACGACAATGTTTCCTTAATCCTCGCCCTCCTTTGTTGTAATTATTGTAAGGATGGAAAGCCCATAATATCTCTTAATAAATAAATTTCTCTTTTGTTGAGGTGCATTGTCTCTTTTTACCCCTTCGGTACATTTTAAACTTTTTCTTAAAAAACCTAGAAGTCTCAGAACCGAGAAAAGAAACAAAGAGCTGGAGCCCCAAAAAAGGTCTCTTCTGCTAGAGGACTTAGCTTAGGAGACTTAATTAAATGCTAATAGGAATTACATTATTTCAAAAGAGAGTACATGTTTATTTATACAACTTAAGTTTCTCGGCGTTTTAAGGCCGAAGAAAATTACACCCCCCCCGGCGTCCTGCAGGTGGTACGCTCCACCGGGAAAACCTTCTGTTACGAGGAATGGTCCGTCCCACTTCGGGGAGAACTTATGTAGTCTCTCTTGGTCCACGAACTCGTTTCTTCGTAAGACCAGATCTCCCGTCTTGAAGGCCCGATATTTAACTCGGGTATTGTAGTAGCGTGCAATTTGCTGTTGATAGGCGACTGCTCTGATTTGCGCTCAATCCCACTTTTCCAACAAGATATCCAAGTTGCTTCGGAGCGCCGAGGTGTTGGCTTCATCGTCAAAATGCTCTACCCTGTAACCGGGCAGTCCAATTTCCGTGGGGACCATTGCCTCGGTACCGTAGCAGAGTCTGAATGGGGTTCCTCCTGTGGGTGTTTTCTTCGATATTCGCAATGCCCATAGCACTCGTGGTGGTTTCTCGACCCAGCCGCCTTGCCTTTCTTCCAAACGGGTTAAGACCGTGAATAACGCCCCGGTTCGCTACCTCGGCCTGTGTTAGTTATATGTATGCCCTAGAGGCCATTATTGTACATATGATGTATATTATAGTGGATTCTTGGACATACATAGGGAGGCATTTCTTGCTCGACATGATAGTATGCTATCTGGTTACTCTTTATTTTAACATGTACACTGATTGTCTCTCTGTTACATGTTGATAAAGCTTTTAGGATGTGTACTTGACTACCTGGATTATGATGCAGATCATACTAGTGGGACAAAGATAGTCCGTGAGTACATCCTTTAATGTCCCAAGTCGTGGGTGTATCGAGATAGGGCATCGATATACCAGAGAAGGCTAGCGTATAGCTTCTCGACCCATATAGATAGGCGATGGATGATCCCATATCCATTGGTGTTTGACATCAGAGATGGTATATGGGTGCTCAGTGGAGACTGGGTACACTGGACGGACTCGCCGAGAACTCCGAGATGGTATTATGCCTCACGTCAGATGGTAGTTCTCTGGTGACACTGGTACAGGTTAGTCTGTTGACCCAAGATCGTCATAGAGTCTTGTGTGATTCCCGCTGTGCTATGATTTCCACCATACCACGGTCAAGAGATCGTGCAAAAAGGTGGTTTTTGGGTACAGTCCCGAGTCACATGGAGGCAATGAGCGATATGAGGGGATTCGTCTCTCCCGGTATAGGGGATTGATGCTGCGCTGTGCTTGATTGGCTATAACAGGAAGTCCCTAGCCAGGGCTGATTCTAAGGTTTGTTCCCCTCCGAATGACGGCTCGTAGACTGGGACGTCTAGGCCTGAGATTCGGGGCAGATGTTATTTGGTTTTATCCGTCCACCTCTCCGAAGATACCAAGTTGATTTATGGCACCGTGTATCGGAGGTTTAAACGGATGCGGCCGATGTAGCAGACTTCGTCAGATTCCCCCTCGTCTGAGGAGTTTTTGATTGTGGGGACGCTCTTCCCTGCAGGCGCAAGCCCCTGCAGTTAATTACGCTACCGCATCGCGGTAACAACTTTCTCCTTCTCTAGAATTTCACTTCATGTCGTGGGTGTTTGTTTTGTTTGTGGTTGCCCGTGGATTGTATACGGAGACTAATTTATGTCGTTGCCCGTAGGACGTGAATTAGTCCAAATCCGTATTTTCTTAGATTTGGGTTTGGGTTTTGGTTTAAGGATACGTTAGCCATCTTGAGGCTAAGATCAACTTAAACGTTCGTTAAGGATACGTTAATCTAATCTCCAGACTAAGATCAACTTAACGGGATTATTTGGATCCGACAAGAGAGCAATTGGCTCTATTGTTTAGTTTAATAATATTGCGGTCGATTTCCAGTTTAGGGACGTGGTGGTCCAATGTTCCCATTTGGGGACGAACATTAGTTTAAGGACATTTCGGTCCAACGTTCCCATTTTGGGACGAACATTAGTTTAAGGACATTTCGGTCCAACGTTCCCATTTTGGGACGAATATTAGTTTAAGGACGTTTCGGTCCAACGTTCCCATTTGGGGACGAACATTAGTTTAAGGACATTTCGGTCCAACGTTCCCATTTTGGGACGAATATTAGTTTAAGGACGTTTCGGTTCACGAGTTTAAGGACCCTGCAGTCCGTATCGATGTGTGGTTGTCGGGACCCGTCACTTCTCTGACGACGTTGAAGGATTACAACGATAAGTGTCAGAGGAGTTCAGAGATGTACCCTTGAACCGGATGCAAATTGATTTAAGAAAGCAGTCATGCTCGGTCAATTTAATTTGAGGACTTTCGGCCAGAATTGGGCTAAGTCCAGTTGAGAATGTTCAATATTTTTATTTGTGGTTGGCCTGTTAGGCCTTGGCTTAGGCTTTACCCTTTGTTTGATAATGCATAGCATTAATCTTGGTCCCTGTTGGACCTTTATTTGGGCTCTGCTTCTTTTTAAATGATGCACAGCATCTGTTTTGGTCTGAAAGACCTTTGTTTTGGCTCTGCCCTTTTTTTAAAAATAATGCATTGCATTTAATTAGGCCTGTTAGGCCTTTTTTAATTGGGCTCGGCCCTTCTTTTCAATAATGCAGTGCATTAATTCTCTGGCACTGGCCATGTGGCCTGTCAGGCGCTTTGCGCCAATTAATGAGCGCAAGCGCATATGGAGATGACACGTGTCACGCTCTGGTGAGCGCAAGCGCAGTGCGCTGCGCTGTTGCGCTGCTGACACGTAGCGCGCTCTGGTGAGTTGCGCCAATTTAAGAGAGCAGTGCTTTATTTTAAAAGCGCATAGCGCAAGTTGTTCTGGAGCTGACACGTGGCGCTCTCTAGTGGCTTGGGCCAACCCAAGAGCGCAACAGTGCAGATTTACAAGTGCAAGGCACTGTTAATTATCTTGATCTAATTTTGGATCAAAGAAAAGAATCTTTTAAGATTCCAGAACCAATGGTACATCAAAAGGCAATGCCTTTATTGATCAAATGATCTCTGAAGTAATACTTCCTTTTTATTTATCATTTTTTATTGAAGATCTTTGATCTTGTTCTTAGATCATTGATCTTTTTTAGAAGAAAATTCTTCTTTTTCTAAAGGTTTTACCTTTTTCTTTCTTTCTTTCTGAATTCTTCTCAAAGTTCTTATAAGAGCTCTTATGAATTCTCTCTGTGTTTTTCCTCTCTATTCAATTTGGAGTCTAGGGGCCTTTATATAGTGCCATTTGATTTGTTAAATTAGTTAAAGAGATCTTTCTCCGAGTGATTTAGGGATTTTCCCCCACCGTTGGATCTTTGATCCAAGGGCTTCTGTTTTACAGAAGAGAATCTTATTGTTTTAATAAGATCAGAAAGATCTTCCAGAATTTTTCTGTTTGGAGCAAGCGCACCTGCGCTTGACACGTGTCGCGCAGCGCAACTGCGCTGCCACGTGTCGCGCAGCGCTGCGTTAGCGCAACTGCGCTGCCACGTGTCGCGCAGCGCAGAGCGCAATCCATCTGAAGAGTTGCTTCCTTTGTTTTTATCTTAAATAGAGCCTTGCTCTGATTGGGTGCGCTGCGCTGGCGTATCAGCTTTTGACACGTGGCGCGTTACGCGCAGCGCAAGGAATTTGAAGCGTTGCTTCAATTTTTGAATTTTTGAAATCCAAACAGAGCTTTGCTCTGATTGGGGGAAACAAATGCCCCCCCACCGTTGCGCTCACGTGGCGTATACATGAGAGTAGCGGTGGCAAGATCCTGGCCGTTGGATCAACTAAGGAGTTGAAGGGGCGCAAGCGCCTATAAATAGGACCCTTGGTACTCAGTAGATGATTACCATCTTTAAGAATTTTGATTTTCAGAGTCTTGCTCTTATTTTCAAGAACTCCATAGCCTTTCTCTCATTTCCAGAGTTAGAACCTTTAGAAAAACTTTAGGTAAAATTAATCTTAAATTAAATTAAATTAATTTTAATTAATCTTAACCAACAGAGCCTTGCTCTCATAGATCTTCTGATCTAAAGAAAACCCCTTTTGGGGTTTCACCAACAGAGCCTTGCTCTCAAGAATCCATAGATCTAAAGGGATCTTGTTTCAGGGTTTTTAACCCATGAACAGAGCTTTGCTCATGGACAAAATATAGGTCTTTTGATCTAAAAATGAAGAACTCTTAAGAGTTTTTATGGATCTTTAAGGTCCCAAATTTTTTTAAAATTTTTTTAGGAGTTAAATTTTCCTTTTGATGGATTTTTTTCATCATTATTACAGAGCTAAGCTCTTTTAGGGAATTTTATCCCTTTGAGACCAGAGTTTGACAAGTGTCACTCTGTGACAGAGCTTTGCTCTGAAAGAGGAGATTTTCTCCTTGTCTCTAGGGATTTCTCATTAATGAGAATATTCTTTTGGGGATCTCCTCATTAATTGACAGTCTCATCCAATGATGGGGCTGTCTTATTAACTGATGCACTGTCATCTAGATTTTGTGGGTCCCCCTTTGGTCCCCTATACCCACTGCATTGCAGTGTGGTATAAATTTTAAAATTCCAAGCGTTGGAATTACAACACTGACGATTGATTTTTGTCCCTCCGCAGGAAACATGTCTGCTGACCTGTCATTCCCGTTTGTTCGCTCAGAGGAAGGATTCCCTGAAGCGCCAGTGGATCGGGAGGTGCTCGCCCTCATTAAGAATCATGACCCCGAGCACAAGAACCTTCACCTGTGGGGAAGGTGGTATAATGATATCATCAAGGGTCGCCGAAGCTTCGGTTCTGCGACACTTTCTGAGCCCATCTCGTCGATCCCCTATGCGGACGAACCCCCGGTGAAGTATGCCGTGGAGGTCAAGAATTGGAATTCGGAGGATCTTCTCCAGCCTGCGATTGGTGCCATTCCCGTGCAGCCGCCACCGGCCGTGGACATTTTGGGGAGGCGAATATGTCAGGGTGAGGCACGCCCTTGGGGACAGGCTTACAACATTGGATTGACCCCGTGACAATCGGCCGGATATCTGCAGTGGGCCAGATATATCTTATGCGAAGAGGACGCATCTGATGAAGATCGGTTTGTACTCCGCAATCTACGTCTCGCTGTTTGAGTACTCCGCTCCTCCGACGTGGTGGGTTAAGGCCTTTATCGAACAATAGAACATCCCCACCCACACCTTCCTTATGACGGACAGGGAAGTCTCCATCTCCCTGGAAGAGTTCGTCGAAATCTCGGGTTTGCCGGTGAGGGGGGAGCATTACGAGGAGCTGCTTCCTCCTGACGAATACGTCTTCGCCACCAAGCTGCTGGTGTTTGATTTGACGCCGGAGAATGCTATTCAGCACCAGTTTCCGGGCTTGGTGAAGGTGCTGAACATATACGAAGGGCTCTATCTGGAATAAGGCGTTCGGGGAGTCAGTTTCGCAGATTTTATCGCCCGCTTCCTTTGACCGGAGATTCTATCGGAGCGGAGTGAAAAGTTCGCCAAGCTCGATGACCCTTTCGGCTTCGGCCTTGACCGTCGACCAATATCGGAAGACGATCAGAAGGATTTCTATCTCCCTGACGCCGCCATCATGCCTTTGTCAGAAATCGCGCCCCGGGCATTGATGAGGAGACCTTCTTTTTAGGGTTCCTGGGATTGTGGCTGTGCAGCTTCGCGCTCCCCATGCACCCGCGTTACATACGGCCGTCCGTTTTCTACCCAGCGCATCGGATGGTGGCCGGCCTGCAGTTGTCAATAGGAATTGCCGGGTTGGCTCACCTATACAATGGACTTAGCGTGACGGTAGACGCTAATGAACCTGGGGTGCAGCCTGCCAATTTCCCGATGCACTACTTCACTTCGTGGATGGAAATGCATGTGCACGGGGTATTCGGCGTCCATAAAAGCTCTTCGTTTTTTGAGAGGTGCAGACTCCCAAGAGTCATACGGCTGATCGGCGCCTCGATCGTGAATGCGCCTCCGCGGGAGGCTGGGGGTTGCTCCTTCGTCCACACCTGGTCGGAGCGAAGATTTATTTTATGGATAAAATTATAACCATCGGCTCAGAAACCTCCAAGTCGGTGGTGGCAGTGCTTGACGGGTTCAAGGACGGGGCCTCTGTACTGAAAGCCCGGGAGATTCTTCACCTCTACTCTATTCGGCCGGGCTACCTGGTGTTCCGGCAGAACGAGACGGCGCTTTTCATGAGGTACAACCCCCACCGGTTCGCCCAACAATCCAGCTATAACCAGGGTGTTCCGCTGGAGGCATTTTTAGAAGAGCCCGCGGCCAGCATGGAGGGGATACGGAGCGCGATGTACCATTTTACGCGGCTGAATACGGGCTCCCACTTCTTCATCAGCGAGCCGAGCTGCGTCCCTCGGGTCCTCCACGCGTACGTGGCTTGGTACGTGCATGCAATAGGTCCAGTCATCCACGAGGAGGAGCGCATGTTGGTTGACCATAAGGGTGAGCCTCCTGGCGGTGACCGCAAGGCTCCCCTGAAGCCAAGGACCCCTGTCGTCGCTCCGTTGAAAAATGCCGGAGCTGGACCACCGCGCGTGTTGAGCCCATCGCGCGGACTACCTCGTGCTACCGCGGACGTGCCACCAGCCCCCCGTGCTCCAGTGGAGACAGTAAATGTGGTTTCGCCGGAGTCCGGCATGGGCGCGGATATCGGGACACGCCGCCCTAAGGTGCCTGCGAAGCACAAATTGATCTTGGGTGCTCCCAGAACTGGCGGGCAGAAGAGGAAGAAGAAGTCGATCCTCTCTGCTGACGTTGTGTTCGGTCAAGAACCTCATGCTCCCTATAGCGAGGGCCTGGGCGAGTACGGGACCAACAAAGGATTAGTTATGCCACCGGACGACACTGATCTGGCAGCCGCCATCGCAGCTTCAGAGCGATTGGCGAGGCGCGACGCGTGGCTAGCTAAGCTTGCGCAATCGGGTAATTACTAGTCGCATTTTTTATTGCATCGTATCTTTATTATTGTCTTTGACTAATGGTTTTCCCTTCTTTAAACAGGCATCACCACTGAAGAAGCCATTGCTGCTTCCCTCAAAACCTTTCAAGAGGAGGAGCGACTAAGAGCATCCTTAGGGCTCGGTATATTTCGATTCATTAAGTCTTTATTCTCCTTTGTTATGGTCAATCTAACCTTCTCTTTGTCTTATTGCAGGGACTGCGGGACCTATTTTGCAAGCCGATGTGGGGACTCTCCCCGGGCCAACTATTGAAGTCTCGACCTCATCAGGGCCACCGCGAGAAACCCGACTTGAGACGCTGATGAGAGATGCCTTGAAGGCTCTGGAGGCAACTCTATACGAGGACGAAGACGCCTTGATGAAGGAAGCGTCGAAGAGGTCCGTCGTGACGGCCCGGGAGGAGAGGAAGCGGTTGAGGCGCGAGGCGAAGGCACGCAGAGCTGCTTTGGTCGTGGGAGCGGGCCCAAGCACTATTATTCCCGCTGCTTCTCCTTCCGAAAAGCCCCTGGTTGGCCTGTCTACCGCTCATAGACAGGCAGCGTGTGCAGTTCGGGAGGCTAACGATCGGTCTACCTCAGGTAATGTATCTTTCAAGATTTTGTTGTAAGAATTGTAAACCTATCGGTTCTTACATATCTTATCCTGCAGGGCCAAGTCCAACCGAGGGGAAGGTGGAAACCGTCAAGCCTAAGGGAACAGAGGAAGAGGCACCGGCTGAACCCGAGCCGGCAGTGGGCGACGTTGCCGGGGTTGCTGGACCCGAGCTGGGGGCTGAGGAAACTGCGCCAGAGAAGGCCGTTGATGCCGAGCCTGAGGTAGCGGCAGATGAGACGGCTGCTATAACCGAGCCTGGGGCAGCAACGGACAGAGCGCTTGAGATCAGCGACCCCATGGCGACGACGGACGAGACAGCAGCGGCCGTCGAGCCCGAGGGCGTAGCGGGTGAGATGGGCATGATTCCCGAGGACAAGCCAGCCGCTCTTTCTTAAGAGTCTGGCAATGCTCCCATCATTGCTCTCCCCGTCTACGGTCCTCCGCCGTCTCCTGGCCTCATGAGCATGACGACGGCCCCCGTAGAGTCGGGTGATGAGGCCACGGGAGGTGGACTCATGTCGATGGAGGAGGGAGACGCCTCCGTTTCGGTTGGCGGCTCATCAGGTAAATTTTGAGTTACTGTCCTTTTTTCTTTGTCTTGCAATCCTTCCTGACAGGTGTATCTTTGTTTTTAATGCAGGTGCGGCCAGTGCTGACGCTCCATTGCTCGAGGGAGCGCCGCCAGCTACTGCCTTGGCGGTGGCTATCTCTCAGCCTTCTCTCGTACCATCGCAGATGTCGGAAGGTATGGATTCATGACCCTTTAGTTTTATCTTTCGGCCGCACAATTTATGTACTAATGTCGTACTATTGCGTCCTTGTAGGAGTACTTTTTGATCACCTCTATCAGGTGCTGCGCCCACACTTCTCCTTCCCATCGGAGCTCGCTTCTTCCTCCAGCGGCGCTGGTGAGTATAGTTTCCAATTGATGCCTTTTTTTTTCAGTAATAGAATTATTTCTGACTCTTCCTCGCCCTGATTGCAGTGCTACAAATCGAAGGAGGAGATGAAAGATCGGTCGCGCCACCGGCCCTCCCGGCTTTGCCGCCTGCTGCAGCTGGTATAGTAAACTATCCCATCGATGACTTTCTTATATTTCTTGAACCGTCATCTGATCGTATTTTGTTTTTTAGCCGTCGTTCCGACTCCGGCGCCCTTCGAGTCTTGCATCATAATGCCGGCAGGCCCCTTCCTGAGACATCCATCTTCAAAGAATGCTATGATGAGTTTAGGGATGCTGAGCGGGTACATTGAAGAGCTTGACGTGAGCGCTCCCCCATCTGCTGTAGATTTCGCTGCGGAGGTTAATTCGATGCTGGCGACGCTTGTAAATTTTCATAATGAAGGCGTCGTCGAGTTTTGGGTTAATCACTGCAGGGAAATCGAGGCCCGCCTGCATCGACTGGAGTTTATGTGTCCTGCCCCCGAGGTCTTGGCCGCGAGCGCTCAACGGGCGGCATGGATCGAGCAGAGCACTCCTTACTTCCACCACCTCGAACAAGAAGTTGCTTCAAGGCGTAAGGAGTGCGGCGAGACTTCGAGCAAATCTGCCCAACTGCACGCTAAGATAGAGGCAAACGCTGCACAGCTGAAGGTTATCTTTGAAGGCCTTCTGCGATGCCTCTCCGAAGGGTTAACATTGAGGCAGCAGCTTGACGTCGTCGAGCGGGATGCACCTAATCAGGAGGCATCCCAGCAGGCAGCTGAGGAGCATCTTTCATCCTATCTGCAGCAGCAGGCCCAGGTGGAAGCGGAAGTAGCCACGGCAGCCGCTCAGGAGGAGGCGCTGAAGGAAGTAAGTGAGCAGCTCGCGGATTTGTTAAAGCCATTTCCTTCTCAGTAGCTACTTTTTTGTATCATTATACACTTGTAACCTTTGAATAAAATGTACACATTCTTTATTCTTTTATACGATTCGCCTTGTACTTAACTGAATTCATGAATAAAGATATACACATTTTTTTGCAATGTCTTGTGTCATCTCTGCTCTTTCTTCCTTCTTTTATTATCAGTATGCTGTCTCAGTAAACATGGTTGACAGGTGATAAAGCGAGCACCTTGTCTTGGCTTCTTCAAGAGGTAGCGATGGCTTAGGCTGCAGGTTCAAATCTGCTGCCTAACACTTTTCAACTTTATGAGCCGTGAGGGTCTCATAAAGACTTTTCTCCCTACGGATCGAGAGGATCTCGTAGGTGTATTTTCTCCTTAGGAATCGTGAGGATTCCTAAGTGTGTTTTCTCTTATAAGTCGTAAGGATCTTATAAGAGACTTTTCCCTCTTACGAGTCGAGAGGACTCGTAAGCGGTTGTTTCCCTCCTCGTCGAGATTCGACTTTGGAGAGTGAGACCCATGGATAGTATGCAAGAGACCGTTTTAGACTGACTTGCAGGGTCCCAGTGCTTAGGAAATAAGTTTTTTAATCCCTGTTGCCTAAGGCTTTATCTTGCAAGTCGAGACGAATCAGGAAGTCCTCGCGAAGACACTAATTTCCTCACGAGTCGAGACGAATCGAGCAGCTCTCGTCAAGGACACTAATTTCCCTGAGTCGAAGTATTTGCCGAGGACACTGGTTTCCTCGAGGTTGAAACGAATCAAAATGCTCCTGCAAAGACACTGGTTTCTCTGCGGGTCGACGCGAATCAAGAAGCTCTCATCAAGGACGCTAGTTTCCCTGAATTGAGGTATTTGCCAAGGACACTGATTTCCCTGGGGTTGAAACGAATCGAGGTGTTCCTGCAAAGACACTGGTTTCTCTGCGGATCGACGCGAATCGAGATGTTCTCGTTAAGGACACTGGTTTCCCTGAGTCGAAGTATTTTGCCGAGGACACTGGTTTCCTCGAGGTTGAAACGAATCGAAGTGCTCCTGCAAAGACACTGGTTTCTCTGCGGGTCGACGCGAATCAAGAAGCTCTCATCAAGGACGCTAGTTTTCCTGAATTGAGGTATTTGCCAAGGACACTGATTTCCCTGGGGTTGAAACGAATCGAGGTGTTCCTGCAAAGACACTGGTTTCTTTGCGGGTCGACGCGAATCAAGATGGTCTCGTCAAGGACACTGGTTTCCCTGAGTCGAGGAGGTTGCCAAGGATACTGATTTCCCTGGGGTTGAAACGAATCGGAGTATTCCTGCAAAGACGCTAGTTTCTCTGCGGGCCGACGCGAATCGAGGTGTTCTCGTCAAGGACAATGGTTTCCCTGAGTCGAGGTAATGTGTCTATCAGGTTTTATATGAGTTACCGTCAAGACTTGGCTCCGTTTTTTGATGGAGCACGGGGAGGAAAGGTGTGATTCCTTCTTTATTTGCACCCCTGGATTGTATACAGGGATTGCTGTGATATCGCCTGTAGGGCAGAAATTTTATTGTATATATATATATTTTTATTTTATTTCTTTCCGCGATGCTCTATCATTTCAGCTTTTATATCGCGAAGGTCGCGATTGCCCAATCATTTCGGCTATTTTTCGCGGTGCCCAATCATTTCGGCTATTTTGCATGCATACATTTTTACTTGCTGATTTTTTCGCAAGTTGCCCCATCATTTCGGCTATTTCGTATGCATTTTTAGCTCGTTGATTTTTGTCGCGAGTGTAGAACTTGGATCTGGTGCCAATCTCAGCATCGGCATTGCTACAGCTAGAATATTACTAGGAGCGAATCATCATTTGCCATGAAAGAACTTGGAATTTGATATCGATTTAGGCATCAGCATCGCTACCACTGGGATATTGCCAGGAGCGAATCATTATTTGGCTCTGTTGATATCGAACAAAGGTGGCTTAGTAAACAGGGTTAGGATCCTGTCGACTAAGGCTTTTGACTTTATGAGCCGTAAGGGTCTCATAAAGGTATTTCTCCCTGCGAGTCGTGAGGATCTCGTAGGTGCGTTTTCTCCTTAGGAATCGTGAGGACTCCTAAGTGTATGGTCTCTTATAAGTCGTAAGGATCTTACAAGAGTATTTTCTTCTTATAAGTCGAGAGGACTTATAAGGGTTGTTCACCGTACGGACATATCCCTAGTCACGGATGGGACTCGGTTAGGGAAATGTTTATTCGCGCCCGTGGATTGTATACAAGGGTCAGTATTGAACCATTTGTAGGGCATTAATGGAGGTTGTGGGGGTTGCTTAAGAACAGGTTAAGGTTTCTGTAACTTAAGACTTTCAAATCTTATGAGCCGTGAGGGTCCCATAAGAGAGTTCTCCTTACGAGTCTTAAGGATCTCGCAAGTGTAATTTCTCCTTAGGAATCGTAAGGATCCCTAAGTGTGTTGGTTCCCTGTGAGTCGTAAGGATCTCACGTGGGTGGTTTCTTCTTACAAGGTCGAGAGGACCCTGCAAGTGTCTTTTAACGAGGTTGCGCCCTTTCGGGTTTTCACAAACACTCGCCGGTAGTCCTGCTGTTTTTACTCACGGAGCCCTTTCGGGTTTTCATCCGTGCCCATTTTGCTTATGGACATACCGTCTCTTTTTTTTTATTCTTTTATTCTTTTTATTCTTTTTTCTAACGAGGTCGCGCCCTTTCGGGTTTTCACGAACACTCGCCGGTAGCCCTGCTGTTTTTACTCACGGAGTCCTTTCGGGTTTTCATCCGTGCCCATTTTTCTTATGGACATACCGTTTTTATTTATTTTTTCTTCTTTTATTTTCTTCTCTTTTTTTTATCTCGTCAGCTTGAGGATGCTGCGGTTGTAGTTTAAACACGTTTCGGTCGTCAGCTAGTTTTAGGACGTAGTGGTCCGTCATTAGTTTAAGGACGTTTCGGTCCATTGTTGAAGAAGGCCGGCTACTACTTATAGAGTTTGGGCTTAGGAAGATAGCGAGCGGACATAGTCGTCGTCATCCATCATTGACCTAAGCTGTGACTCATTAGGCGTAGTATTTCTTTAGGAAGCGACCGTTTATCGGTCTGAAAGGCCTTTCACCGTGCATATCCATGAGTAGATAGGCTCCACCCTGGTAGACCTTGTCTATAATGTACGGGCCTTCATAGTCTGGCTCGAATTTTCCCCGCTTAGCGCGATTAGGGATCATAGGTCTTTTGACCACTAGCACGAGTTCGCCTTGGCGGAATGTCCTCGGCCGGGTCAATCTTTCATATGAGCACGTCATCTTTGCTTTATAAGCCTCCAGATTTTGTTGCGCTATGAGCCGGGTTTCATCAAGGGCATCAAGCTCCTCAAGCCGAAGGTGAGCATTTTCTTCGTCCGTCAGCTCGTAGTGGACTGCCACTCGTAGAGAGGGTAACTCTATCTCGAGGGGGAGTACTGCTTCTGTACCGAATACCAACGCGTACGGCGTTGTGTTCGTGGCCGTTTTGAACGTAGTTCGATACGCCCAGAGAGCTTCTTGCAGTCTCTCATGCCAGTCCTTCTTATTTCGGGACACCGTCTTCTTCACAAACTTCGTCAAGGTCTTGTTGAAAGCCTCAGCTAGACCGTTAGCTCGAGGATTATAAACCGAGGAATATCTCCAGTCTATATTATGCTGTTGCGCGAAGCGACTGATCTTGTGGCTTCTGTAGGCTGGCCCGTTATCGGAGATGATCCGTCTCGGAGTTCCAAACCAATAAATGACGTGCGTCTTGAAGAAATGGAGGATATTTTCCGTCTTCACTTCCCTCAGCGGTATTTCTTCTGCCTATTTGGAGAAGTAGTCAGTCGTCGCCAAGATGAATCGATGTCCCCTAGACGATGCTAGTTCGATAGGGCCGATTATGTCAGTCTCCCACATCTCGAACGGCCAGCTAGCCACCGTTGGATATAGTGGATTTGGATGCTGATGGATGAAGTCCCCATGGATCTGGCATGAGTGGCATTGCTTCGCATACTCGAGGCAGTCCTGAATCATCGTGGGCCAATAATAACCCATCCTTTTAATCTTTAACTTCATCTTCGGGCCTGCTTGGTGAGAACCGCAGAGTCCGTCGTGAACTTCCTGAATGACTCTTTTCGCTTCGTCAGGTCCCAGGCATCTTAACCACAGAGAGTCAAACGACCTCTTGTATAGAGTATCATTGACGAAGGCGAAAGACAGAGCTCGTTTCATAAGCTGATGTCTTGATGACGCATCTTCGGGTGTTCGACGGGATTTGAAGTAGTCTATAAAGACTTCTCTCCAATCCCCAGCCTTTTCTTGGTCCTTTATTTGCAGGGTCATCTGCTCAGTCGCTCCCTTTTCTTCGGATGATTCCGGAGATATCTCTGCCGGTACAAGAACCCGACGGCTTTGCACCATGATTCTTACGTCATCGAGGTTCTCGTCGGCCAGTTCTTTAGCGAGCTTGGCTAACGCGTCCGCCTTGCTATTTTCTGCACGCGGTATGCTTTCCAAAATATAGGAAGGAATTTGGGTCAACAGTTGTTGCACCTTTTCGCCGTACTTCACCAACTCTGGTTTGCACGTTTGGTAGTCGCCATTTACTTGACTGACGACCAGTTGAGAATCTCCGTATATGAGGAGGTTTTCAATTCCCATGTCGATGGCGATCTCAAGGCCTGCTATCAAAGCTTCGTATTCAGCTTCATTGTTCGTCCTCGGCTCTGTCAAGGAGAAAGCAAAGCGCATTATCCCTCCTTGTGGAGTTACGAAGATGAGTCCTACCCCCGATTTGATTATAGGCGTGTTTTGTTTGCGCTTCTTTACGGAAGATGCTCCATCAAAATAAAGTTCCCATCGGTTACCACCACCATCGATTGCATCGAATGCCTGCTCGTCTGGCAGTTCGCAATTCAGAGGGGAATCGGCCGGTATTGGATGCTCAGCGAGGAAGTCGGCGATGGCCCGGCCTTTCACTGCTTTGAGAGGCTGATAGGTTATTGAAAACTCCATTAAGAGCAAGGCCCATTTAGCGAGTCTCCCTGTCAGTATGGCCTTCGACATTAAATATTTAAGGGGGTCTACCTTCGAAATGAAACGGACTTCATGCGCCAACGCATACTGCCTGAGCTTTGTTATCGCAAAGATCAACGCCAGGCAGTGTTTTTCAATAGGGGAATAGTTGCTTTCTGCCCCCAATAGAACCCGACTCAAATAGTAGAGTGCTCTTTCTTTCCCTTGGTCGTTCTCTTGGGCCCATAATGCGCCTAAGGAACCTTCGAGGGCGGTTGTATAAAGGATGAGAGGCTTTCCCTTAACCGGAGCAGCCAATACTGGCGGATTCTGGAGGTACTGCTTGATCTCGTCCAGCGCGCTCTGGCATTTGTGATCCCAAATGAAAGGGGTCCCCTTCTTCATCAAGTGACTATACGGATGGCACTTACCTGAAAGGTTGGCTATAAATCGCCATATGTACGCGAGCTTCCCTTGGAGAGACCGCAATTGCTTGAGAGTTTTTGGCGGAGGCATTTCCATGATCGCCTTGATCATTGACGGATCTATTTCGATAGCGCGGTGTCGGACAACGAACCCTAGGAATTTGCCCAAGGAAACTCCGAATGCGCACTTGAGAGGATTCATCTTCAAGTTGTATTGCCGAAGGCGTTGAAATACGATCTTCAGATGCTCGAGATGTTCCTCGTATGATTTGCTTTTCACCACGAGGTCGTCGATATAGCATTCGACGATTTCATGTATTAGGTCATCGAAGATCTTCGTCATGGCCCTCTGATAGGTGGCACCGGCGTTCTTTAAACCGAAGGGCATCACCTTGTAGCAGAATATTCCCAGAGGGGTCCGGAAAGCGGTGTGCTTCTGGTCTTCGGGATGCATCTTTATCTGATTATATCCTAATGAGCCGTCCATGAAGGAGAAAACTTCGTGAGTGGACGTGTTATCTATCATCAGCTCAGTGACCGGCACTGGGAAATCGTCCTTCGGGCAAGCTTTATTGAGATCCCGGAAGTCCACGCAGATACGCACAGTCCCATTTTTCTTCATCACCGGGACGATGTTGGCGATCCAATCGGGATACTGAACCTCTTGGATGAAGCCAGAGTCGATCAGCTTCTTGATCTCGGCGTTGATGCTCATCTCAAGCTCGAGCCGCATTCTCCTCGGCGCCTGTTTGACTGGCTTGACGTCCGGGAATATCGCCAATTTATGCACAGCAATTTCTGGATCTAGTCTCGGCATTTCGGAATAGTTCCACGTGAAGCAATTTTTATACTGCATAAGCACGTCTTTTAATGAAGTCACCCTTTCTTCAGACAGCAGTTCACTAACGAACGTCGGTCGCGGGTCGTTTGCTGTCCCCAACTCAATTTTCTTGAGGTTATCTGCAGTAGTATGTATTCCATCCTTCAGCTCTTTTGGTGTTTGTGGAAATTCTGAGATCACCTCGTCGTTGCTGTTTTCGAAGCACCAGGGAAGGTCATCCATGTTCTCGGACCTTTCTTTTGATATTGTTATCATGTGACAAGTACGAGCTCGCTTCCAAGACCGATGTGGAACTGGTTCTGCTCTCATAGCTTTGGGTTCATGCTTCTGTGGCGGCGTTACCTTCCAGCTGTCAGACAGAGCGAACTTTCCGAGCTGATACTGATCTTCGACCCAATTCTTGAAGGTGAAGCGGTCTTCGAGAGAGTGCCTTATTACTCGGTGATAAGAGCAATAATTTGGGTGAGAGACTTCGCCTGCTTGTTCGGGGTGCTTGGACTCCGGCAGTTTAAGCATCTGGTATTTTATAGCTCGGTCAAGTATCTTCTTCGTCTTGTCCCGAGGAAAAGAGTATGCTCGACTCATCTTGTTTACAAGGGAGAGATCTGGACCACTCGATTCCCGCTTGCGTGGCTTCTTAGTTCCGCTTTGTTGCTGTCGAGCGCCTTTTTCGCTTTTCGACTTGTTTCTGCCTCTGCGCCGAGCCTTTTTTACCACAGGTTGACAGGGAGCGACACTTTCATCTTTCACGGCTTATTGTAGGAGGCGTTGCGTTTTGGCTTTCTCGTAGATGTCCATTTCGCGGTTGTGGTCGTCTCGAACTTTTTGACCAACTTCCCTTATAAGCTTGTTCATTTGTTCTTCGAACGAAAGACTGGGCATTTTCATGTCGGGGACTTTTTCCGGCTTAAGGTCAGCGTCCTCCCATTGAGCGCCCCCTTTTTCATTGAAGTCATGCACAACGTAGCAGTCGCGGAGCAGCTTTCGTTTCTTAGACCGAACATATCCAAACCTGATCGCTTCCATTCTCTCATTGGGCAACTTGCACTGAGTTCCGGGAACATTCCAGATCTTGTCATAGAATTTTGCTTTTCGAGCGGTCTGTTTAAAGGGTATCCCCTGGCGCTTCAGCAGCCTCTTCAAGCCTTCTGTATAATATCTAGGTAAACGGATGGGCTGAAGCCTGTCAAGCATAGGATCCGCACCGTGCCAGATCTCTTTCTCCACTTTGGTTTCTTCAGAGCGGTAGAACAGAATTTCCTTTTTGCCTTCTCGCCTGGGAGGGACATAGAACGTCCGCAGCTCCTTTATGCTGTAGGTATCGAGCGCATCCAGTTATTTATGGTGCTTAAGTAGAACCATGGCAACTTGCAGACTTTGCTCTTCGTCAGCGGATGTTTGTATCGAAGGCCTAGTAGAGAATATAGCATGGACTTCATCTTCCGAATCGCTGCCAAAGACCAACATAGGAGCGGATGGTCCTGGCTTGTTGTATTGGGGCGGACCCGAATAAACTATCTCCTCTTCCTCCTCGGTATCACTCCCGAAGACAGGGATGGTGACGATAGCTTTTTTCTCCGGCTTGTGACATCTCTTTATGTCCTCGAAATCCGGTAAGAAGTATTTGGCATCTTCATATTTGCGGACTTCGTTCACGGAGAATGGGTTCAGCTCTCCCGTCACGGTATACTCGAGACCATCCTTAAAATATTTCATACACTGATGCTGTGTAGAAGGGATGATGTTGTACTCGTGTAACCATGGTCGGCCGAGCAGAGCATTGTAGCATGTCTTGGCGTCGTGGAATTTAATGTCCGTGACGAGTAGCCCAAAGCGTAATGTCAGTATCACAGACCCGAGAGTTCTTCATGATTGAGAGTCGAACTCGGAGATGGTGATCTTATCCCGCGCCAGGTGCTGGATGCTCATGCAGATTTCTTTCAACGCCCACACGTTAAGGAGATTAACGGAAGACCCATTGTCAACCAAGATTTTGCCTATCTTTATATCATGGCAATACCCTGAGACATAGAGGGGACGGTTGTGTTCGCACGTCCCGACGAGAAGGTCTTCATCACCAAAAGTGACATCGGCCGTGTGCACTTCTTCCAACTCATCCTTCATCTTTTTTTCGGCGAGAAAAACTTGGAATTTCTCCGGCTCATGTAGTGCCTTAATTAATGAATCCCTTGTCTCTTTTGATAGTAAAAGGGCGTCAAGAATGCTGAGCTGTGAGGGCAGCTTCCTCAGATGCGCCAGAACGTTGTAGTCCACCTTATTTTTCTTTGGCGGGTCCTTAACAGTCAGCTCTTCCATGACTTGGTCATCTAGGGCGATATCCTCAGAGACCGTTTCTTTCCCTTTATCTTTTTTATTTAAGGGTCCGAGATTCTTTTCGGGTAGCGTACGATTATGTAGCCGGATATTTTCGCAGGCTTTCGGCTCTTCCTCTTTCCCCGAGGTGGACTCTTTAAAGAGAGGGCTAAGCTCCATTTCCTCGTCAGAGTCGCTCCCGAATGTGAGAACTTGCTCTTTCCCGGCGTTAACCATGCGACAATCGCCGGTAGTTCTTCTAGGCTCCTCGGTCGTACTTTTCCGCTCCCGACGAGTTTTGCGTTTCTCCCGTTTAAGATGTTGCTGGTGAGCGACATACCCCTGCCACCATTTATTGAAAGCTTTGCACTCTTCAGTGGGGTGCGAAACCTTTCGATGATATAAGCAATAGGAGGGGTGCATTTCGGCTTTGCCGGTACTGTTTTCTTGAGAAGGTGGTAGCTTCATCCCCAGTGATACGGCTTTAGCAAACCTTTTCCTCATCTTGAATTTGATTTTGTCCGCAATGGATGTATTTTGATTTGACGGGAGTGCCTCAATCCTTTCGTCTAATCGCCGGCGCTTGGCTTTTTCAAATAGGACCGTCTCGCGTTCCCGATCAGCCTTACTTTTCAACAGAGCTTCATTGAGGAATGCATCAATGGTTTCATCTGATGGCCGCAGAAGTTTCGGTTCAGGATCTGCCCCCAGTTTCTCAGTGCAAGGAGTTCTCTCATCGTTCGTAAACGAGTAAGAGATTACATGCAGCTCGTCACGTATTCCTCAGATTCATCCGACGAGCTCTCTCCCTCATCTTTCTCTTGAAAGACGTGGTTGAGGAACTCCTGGAGTGTGATGGGAGTCCGTGCCTTTTGATTGTATTCCTCCAGCGCGTCAATTTGTTTCTGTAAGTCCGTGTGCTTGTCTCCAGGCTTCACAGGCTTCTTGGATTTCTTCTTCTTTTCCTTTGAAGATTTTGACGGCTGGTTGTGAGTGCTCGGGCTATCACCACCGATCTTTGGAGTTGGGCGTGGCTTCAACATTCCTTCAATGATCTGGGGTTCCAACGGGTTTTTCCACCTGATCGCCGGGTACGTCTGGAGATCATTCAGCATCCTCTTTGCTTTGGCTGATAGCACAACCTCCCATGGAGCTTCTTCAACGAGGGAGCACGTCGCCCCCGGCGTATTCACCTTCTTAGAGGTATGAGGTTGCGGCGGGTTCACCTTCCATTTTTCGGATAACGCGAACTTGCCTTGCTGATATTGATCTTCAATCCAGTTTTTGAAGACGTAGCAATCTTCAATCGGATGCCCCAACACTCGGTGATAGGGGCAATAATTGGGACCATTGACGTCGTTTGGCTGCGACGGACGTCTTGGATCCGGTAGATTGATAAGTCGGTTGCGCAATGCCAGTTCAAACAGTCTTCTCGTTTTATTTTGAGGAAACGAGTAAGGACGTCCTAGCCTCTCCTCGAGGGATAGGTGTGGACGCATATTGTTTTGACGAACAACCGGCTTCAAGTTGCTCGGCTGTTGTTGAGCATTGGCGACGACGATCGCTTTCCCTTTCCCTTTCTTATTTCGAGAGTCCGGCTTTGGAAGAGACGGTCTGTGACCCATCTGGTCCATCTGGGCTAGCTTGTCAATTAGGGCCTGGAAAGTAGTTGGCTTGAAGAACATCATGAATTGGGATATGGTCGCCTGCGGGTCGAGGGTTCCCACAAACATGCCTACTGCTGGAGCCTCTTCTATGCGTTGTTCGCATTTCGACCATAGGTTCCTCCACCGTATCGCATATTGGACCCACATCTCGCTCGGCTTCACCCTGGCATTAATCAATGTTGTTATCGGGGTGCGTTCGCTGGCGCTTGCGAATCGTTTCGTAAACAGCAGCTCCATCTCCGCAAATGTTTTGACGGAGTCATTCGGGAGTTCAGAGTACCACTCGAACGCCGTCTCTGACAAGCTGCCGACGAACTGGCGAAGTAGCAGTTTGTCGTCTCCTCCAGTGTTGCCACAAAATGCCCTGAACTGGGCAACATGCTGGTGGGGGTTGCCAGTCCCCTTATAGACGTGGAACTTTGGGATGGTGTAGCCCGGTGGGTACTTTATCTGATCGTACCAGCTCGGATATGGTCGCCCTGTTCTGACAACTTAATCGGCTGTCTCAGTCGCCTGATGAACCCGTATCTGCTGAGCTATATATTCGTCCAAGTCAGCTTTGGAGATCGTCTCCTCCTTAGCTGTTGATAGAGCCGGTGGAGGATTTGACGCTTCTCCCCTGTCATCTTCAAGGACGATCGGAGGATTTTCAGCAGGAGGATCTTGTTGGATCATCATACCCACCATGTCCTGGAACAGAAGGGCCATTCGCTTTATATTGGCTGCTTGTTCCGCAGCCTCTTTGTCCTTCTTTTCCAATATTCTCCGAAGGAACTCAGCGTCGGTTTCTTGTTCTTGTCGCTGATCCGAGGACGCTTCGGGGCTTTCTTTTGGCCCAGTGAGTGCGGCCATCGCATTCATCATTTCTTGGACCTTATGCTGCTGCTCCTGAGCTTTAGTCACCGACCGCGTAAGCGGTCTATGACATGTGGATGTACGGCTGTCCTCTTTCCCGGACGCCATGTAGACGGTGTGTACCACAATGCCCCCAGACTTAGAGCGTTTGGGTTCACTTCCTTTGACGTTCGCTGCAGGTGTGGGAACTTTCTCCGGTCTTCTTCTCTTTTGAGTAGTCGGCGTGGAGGGGGCCGTTGTAATGGGTACCCGAGCGATTGTCGTCCTTTGCGGTTTGACAGGACGGTTCCTTTCTTCTTGAACCATCACCCTCTTCTGCCGATGGGAGGGATCATGAACGATTACTGAGTCCTGCACCCGTCGCCAGACCCTGTAAATCTTGGAGGACAGCCGTTGAGGGGGCTGCTCTGGCTTTGTTCCCGCAACACTCTCCGCAGGTGGAGGAGATCTTTTCAGGGTAGCAGTCGGAGAGTTCTTGCGTACCCTCCTTAGCGGTTCAAAGCTGTTCCCAGTCGGAACAGCAGCATTGACTTCCACCATTGGAGCCGGTGGAGTTAACCCAGAGGGGGAGTTGCCCCCGGCCTTCCTTACTCGGCGCCAGTGGCGACGTCGAGCGTGACGAGCTGTTGGGGCTGGCTCTGCGATAGGGATAGTTTCGTCTTGCCCCCTGTCCGGATGAGGCGCCGCTGGTGCCAGCCTCTTAAAGACTGATGTTGTCTTTTCAGTAGCGGTATCCAATCTGTCAAAGACAGACCTTCGAGCAGGAACGGGAGCCGGAACAGTCAGCCTTGAAAAGGCCCGATATTTAACTCGGGTATTGTAGTAGCATGCAGTTTGCTGTTGATAGGCGACTGCTCTGATTTGCGCTCAATCCCACTTTTCCAACAAGATATCCAAGTTGCTTCGGAGCGCCGAGGTGTTGGTTTCATCGTCAAAATGCTCTACCCTGTAACCGGGCAGTCCAATTTCCGTGGGGACCATTGCTTCGGTACCGTAGCAGAGTCTGAATGGGGTTCCTCCCGTGGGTGTTTTCTTCGATGTTCGCAATGCCCATAGCACTCGTGGTAGTTTCTCGACCCAGCCGCCTTGCCTTTCTTCCAAACGGGCTTTAAGACCGCGGATAACGCCCCGGTTCGCTACCTCGGCCTGTGTTAGTTATATGTATGCCCTAGAGGCCATTATTGTACATATGATGTATATTATAGTGGATGCTTGGACATACATAGGGAGGCATTTCTTGCTCGACATGATAGTATGCTATCTGGTTACTCTTTATTTTAACATGTACACTGATTGTCTCTCTGTTACATGTTGATAAAGCTTTTAGGATGTGTACTTGACTACCTGGATTATGATGCAGATCATACTAGTGGGACAAAGGTAGTCCGTGAGTACATCCTTTAATATCCCAAGTCGTGGGTGTATCGAGACAGGGCATCGATATACCAGAGAAAACTAGTGTATAGCTTCTCGACCCATATAGATGGGCGATGGATGATCCCATATTCATTGGTGTTTGATATCAGAGATGGTATATGGGTGCTCAGTGGAAACTGGGTACACTGGACGAACTCGTCGAGAACTCCGAGATGGTATTATGCCTCACGTCAGATGGCAGTTCTCTCGTGACACTGGTACAGGTTAGTCTGTTGACCCGAGATCGTCATAGAGTCTTGTGTGATTCCCACTGTGCTTTGATTTCCACCATACCACGGTCAAGAGATCATGCAAAAAGGTGGTTTTTGGGTACAGTCCCGAGTCACATGGAGGCAATGAGCGATATGAGGGGATTCGTCTCTCCCGGTATAGGGGATTGATGTTGCGCTGTGCTTGATTGGCTATAACAGGAAGTCCCTGGCCAGGGCTGATTCTGAGGTTTGTTCCCCTCCGAATGACGGCTCGTAGACTGGGACGTCTAGGCCTGAGATTCGGGGCAGATGCTATTTGGTTTTATCCGTCCACTTTTCCAAAGATACCAAGTTGATTTATGGTACCGTGTATCGGAGGTTTAAACGAATGCGGCCGATGTAGCAGACATCGTCAGATTCCTCCTCGTCTGAGGGGTTTTTGATTATGGGGACGCTCTTCCCTGCAGGCGCAAGCCCCTGCAGTTAATTACGCTACCGCATCGCGGTAACAACTTTCTCCTTCTCCAGAATTTCACTTCATGTCGTGGGTGTTTGTTTTGTTTGTGGTTGCCCGTGGATTGTATACGGAGACTAATTTATGTCGTCGCCCGTAGGACGTGGATTAGTCCAAATCCGTATTTTCTTAGATTTGGGTTTGGGTTTTGGTTTAAGGAGACATTAGCCATCTTGAGGCTAAGATCAACTTAAACGTTCGTTAAGGATACGTTAGTCTAATCTCCAGACTAAGATCAACTAAACGGGATCATTTGGATCCGACAAGAGAGCAATTGGCTTTATTGTTTAGTTTAATGACATTGCGGTCGATTTACAGTTTATGGACGTGGTGGTCCAACATTCTCATTTGGGGACGAACATTAGTTTAAAGACATTTCAGTCCAACGTTCCCATTTTGGGACGAATATTAGTTTAAGGACATTTTGGTCCAACGTTCCTATTTGGGGACGAACATTAGTTTAAGGACATTTCGGTCCAACGTTCCCATTTTGGGACGAATATTAGTTTAAGGATGTTTCGGCCCACGAGTTTAAGGACCCTGTAGTCCGTATCGATGTGTGGTTGTCGGGACCCGTCACTTCTCTGACGACGTTGAAGGATTACAACGACAAGTGTCAGAGGAGTTCAGAGATGTACCCTTGAACCGGATGCAAATCTATTTAAGGAAGCAGTCATGCTCGGTCAATTTAATTTGAAGACTTACGGCCAGAATTGGGCTAAGTCCAGTTGAGAATGTTCAACATTTTTATTTGTGGTCGGCCTGTTAGGCCTTGGCTTAGGCTTTACCCTTTGTTTGATAATGCATAGCATTAATCTTGGTCCCTGTTGGACCTTTATTTGGGCTCTGCTTCTTTTTAAATGATGCACAGCATCTGTTTTGGTCTGAAAGACCTTTGTTTGGGCTCTGCCCCCTTTTTAAAAATAATGCATTGCATTTAATTAGGCCTGTTAGGCCTTTTTTAATTGGGCTCGGCCCTTCTTTTCAATAATGCAGTGCATTAATTCTCTGGCACTGTCCATGTGCCCTGTTAGACGCTTTGCGCCAATTAATGAGCGCAAGCGCATGTGGAGGTGACACGTGTCACGCTCTGGTGAGCGCAAGCGCAGTGCGCTGCGCTATTGCGCTGCTGACACGTGGCACGCTCTGGTGAGTTGCGCCAATTTAAGAGAGCAGTGCTCTATTTTAAAAGCGCATAGCGTAAGTTATTCTGGAGCTGACACGTGGCGCTCTCTAGTGACTTGCGCCAACCCAAGAGCGCAACAGTGCAGATTTACAAGTGCAAGGCACTGTTAATTATCTTGATCTAATTTTGGATCAAAGAAAAGAATTTTTTAAGATTTCAGAACCAATGGTTCATCAAAAGGCAATGCCTTTATAGATCAAATGATCTGTGAAGTAATACTTCCTTTTTATTTATCATTTTTTATTGAAGATCTTTGATCTTGTTCTTAGATCATTGATCTTTTTTAGAAGAAAATTCTTCTTTTTCTAAAGGTTTTACCTTTTTCTTTCTTTCTTTCTGAATTCTTCTCAAAGTTCTTATAAGAGCTCTTGTGAATTCTCTCTGTGTTTTTTCTCTCTGTTCAATTTGGAGTCTGGGGGCTTTTATATAGTGCCATTTGATTTGTTAAATTAGTTAAAGAGATCTTTCTCTGAGTGATTTAGGGATTTTTCCCCACCGTTGGATCTTTGATCCAAGGGCTTCTGTTTTACAGAAGAGAATCTTATTGTTTTAATAAGATCAGAAAGATCTTTCAGAATTTTTCTGTTTGGCGTCAGCGCACCTGCGCTTGACACGTGTCGCGCAGCGCAGATCGCGGCACAATCTCGCCAGCGCAACTGCGCTAACACGTGTCACGCAGCACAGAGCGCGGGCCATGTGTCGCGCAGTGTAGAGCACAGTGCAACCGCGCTGCCACGTGTCGCGCAGCACAGAGCGCAATCCATCTGAAGCGTTGCTTCCTTTATTTTTATCTTAAATAGAGCCTTCCTCTGATTGGGTGCGCTGCCTTGGGCGCTGCGCTGGCGTATTAGTTTTTGACACGTGGCACATTGCGCGCAGCGCAAGGAATTTGAAGCGTTAGCTTCAATTTTTGAATTTTTGAAATCCAAACAGAGCTTTTCTTTGATTGGGGGAAACAAGGTTTACTGGTAAGTGTTATCAGTAGTTTCTCAACCCGTTATGAGCCTCACATCGGCACGACTTATTGAGTTACTTGGGTCTGACGTTTACCACCCCTAGACGAGATATGCGACATATCAGACGAAGAGACCGGACTGTACGGTAGTGTTACTGATTGGATTCGCAGGAGTATGAGCAGGCTTGCTTGTTAATCTTCTGATCGCTCAATAACCAGGTGGCCTTTACGTTTAGCAGACCACTTGCGGCTTGTGGGTGTTTGATATGATCATCACCTACTGCCGGTGTATTGACGAGTCTTTAGAGTCCTACACAGAGATTTCCTGGTTCATGCGAAATGGAGTAGGAGTACATATGTGATATGTGCGGGACTGAGATTAATACGTGTATGTGATAATGTATTCTATTCTCGCGATTTGTGCTATCGGTCGGTTATATGTGATATAGCCGGGTTATCGAATCAAGTGTTGATTCGATAAGTTGATGCACATGATATTATTCGGTTATATATGATATAGCCGGATTATTAAATCAAGTGTTGATTTAATAATTTAATGTATAATTATATATTTGATATATTAACATACATTAACTAATATTAGTTCACTTGTGATTTATCTTTCTCACTCTTGTGCATTAGTATATATGTGATATATATTCATGTACATTATTTTGTGTCATGCTAGGTTATATATGCAACAAGGGTGTATGAGACTCACACCATGCTAGGTTAATGTTAAGGTTTTATTTATTATTAAGTAATTCAAAAATAGTGGAGATTTAGTCATGGCTTGAAGCTTGTCGAAACTTGTAGGTTTCATTGACTTAGTCCATCTTTTTGTTTTGGTTAAGATATTTTTTAACCCAACCATTATCCTATGGCATGGTTAAGTCTTTACATGAGTTAATGTATAACATATACTCACTCATGGTTACATTTCTAACCTAATGAGCTTCATCTCTTTAGTTCATCACTTCATCTTCTTCTTCCTCATGAAAGCTTTCTAGCTTTTGAAAAAATGATGAAAAATTGTGAGAAAATTAAATCTAAAGTGAGTCAATTTCCTACTTCATCATCCTCTGTATATTAGCCATTTAGTTTAGGGTGTTTACTTCACTAATCTACCATTAGTGAAGAGGTAGCATGAGTTTGAGTCTCCTCGACGTAGATCATTTTCGGCCTCGAAGACTTCGTGCAAGTTTGTTCATTTCTTCAAGAGAACCCTTTCTAGAGTTCATGTGTTCATGATTTGCAGCGAAGGGACTACTACACGGAGCAATAGAAGTGAAGGACCGGTCTACAAAGGTTGTATTCCTCATTCACTTAGATATAAAGTTGTTTACATATTGTATTGTCGGATTTTCTAGTAAAGATTCTAAGATTAGGGTTAGCTAGAAGGGTAAATTTTTGAAATTGGTATGGACGATGCCTCCCAAAACCTTGCTACCGTGCTAGACAACCCTGCAGTGGTATCAGAGACATGCTAGAAAATTAGATGATGTTTGTTAGATTACGAAACCGAAACGACTCCGAAACTTGAAATACTTGAACTTAGTTTTTGTCGATTTTAAAAGGTCTTCAAAATTTTTTTTAAACAACTGCAGAATGTTGTATGAGATGAAACATGAACACAGTACAAAATTTAACCCTCCTCACCATAATTTGGCCAGCCACAATGTCACTAAAACCGACCAGCTCGGATGAATAGTGCATTTCAGGGTTAAATTTTTTAGTGTGTTCCAGTCTCTGGGTTTTGGTGTTTCAGGTGTTTCTTGTTTTTTCTAAGTTTGCATGTGATGTGATCTTACAGTATAGGCAATTCGGAGTGTTTCGTATTCGTAATGTTAACATAGTTTCGGGTATTCACATGTTGTCTAGGCGAAGTTAAAAATTTCGAACGAATGTCAAAAACCTATTTTTCCAAATTTAATGTATTCGGAAAAATATGCAAGTAATTCTGTGGACCCTCTAGAAGAATGAAACCTTAACTTGACATAATGACCATGGAACCGCTTTTTAACCTTAGTGTTTGCAGCTGTTCTGCGGTGCCATTAATGAGGCTTGGGTCTGCCCTTCTACGGTTGATTCATAGGTACCGTGGTATGTTCTGGGTATCATTAAACTGTGCTCAAGTGTTGAGCTCTCGGGGAATTGTAGGACTTTGATGAATCGATCGAAAAGTTTAACGTCTTCCGGGTATCATGTGATGGGATACAATACTTGGAATCCAAACTAATTTGAATTTTATAAATCTAGCAATTTAGTCTCATTTTGTCACGGGATTTTGATGTGATCAAAAGTCCGTCGCAATCACGTAGCGTACGCAGATACTCGCTGGGTAACCTTACTAGATAGCCACGCTCCATAGCCCTGACCAAGTGACTATAGGAGAACCCCATTGCTAAAAGCATCCGTAAGGGTGCTCGCGGCCGCGGTGTTCCGCCTAAGTGCACTTCGTCGACGGTATCGGGGGTGCGGCCGTCTACTAAAGTTTCCGACGAGCATTCAATCAGGATGTCGAGAATCTTGTTGAATTGCCCGACTTGATATTGAAAAGTTTTTTCGATATCGAGACTAAAATACGGGGTTTATAATTGTTAGGCATGCGATGTCTAAGGAATTCATTTGGTTAGGCATGAAATCCGGAATATGAGATATTTCGGGTTTATGATGTCTAAGGTAGTTGCGAATTCCAATTGTTATAGTTTTTCTCTTTCTTTTCTGCGACCGTAAGTGTAATATGTGGTGTATCGCCGGTTTCGTTGCTATACGTCAACAATAATTGGGATACGTATATTTACTTACGTTGATAACATGTGATGTTATGTGTTGCTGAGATATGTTATATTGGATCGCCGTGTTTGAATAGCCGGGTTTTTTTTATGTGAGATGAGAGTTTTTCATTTTCATTCATGTAAAAAACTTGTATGTAATATTCTTTTATTGGGGCACTTCCGGGTTGAGGAAGATGTCACCGTTGATGTATATTATTTACTTTTCCGCATTAGGATAGACCCAAGGAGGGGAGCATAAGTAACCGGGTTCTAGAGTCCAGTAGGAGACCATCTCGAGGCGTTGAGTTCGGGTTTCCTAACTCTAAATTGGTAGGGTTGCTTGCCGCTCTCGTAGGGGTCTTGGGATGTAGGTTTGGCTATTCATCACGACCATGGAATCTGTGTTTTATGCAGGCTTAATTTAAAACCCGGAAATCCTAGTATATCCAATATTTCATATGTTGATTTCTGCTGCGATATTCTGTAATGTGATCACTTTATATGATGTGATAGATACTGTATATAGTATATGCGATATATTATATAGACGTTGCTTATGTTTTACACCCGCGCTATCCCTGTCCCGCTCTGCCGTTAGTTACCTAATCTAACGGTGCATGACGGGACATCGAGACGAATGCGGATGGCATAAGCGTACGTTGTATTTATCTGTGATGATTAGGTAACTTAAATGATAGGACTTCATTAATGAGATTAATGAAAGAAAATAAACCTAATAATGTTGTGGAATCGAATTTTCAAAAACAGGTAGCTCTAGTTGTTGTTTTGCATAGCGGTATTCCTTGTAGAATATCCAACACTTTATTCGATAAGGAAAGAGCCGAGATCCCTTCACCGGGAGTGACCTCTTTAGCAATAACTGGCAGATGCTGCAACCCTCGGTTTTCGTCTTTTGATTGCTTTTCTAATTCTTGCTTTGCATAGTAGTATTGTGAATATCCTGCACCTCATTCGATGAGGAAAGAGCCGAGATCCCTTCACCGGGAGTGATCTCTTTAGCGAAACCAGCAAAAGCATAAAAAGCACTCCTTTTCAAAAATCATTTGATTCTACAACGATATCAAGTTCATTACGCTCTGTTTCGCCCAATCAGAGCAAAGCTCTGTTGAAATTCAAAATTCAAAATTTTGAAGCAACGCTTCAAATCTCGGGCGCAACGCGCCACATGTCAGGCGCTGATACGTCAGCGCAGCACCCAAGAAGGCGCGCCCAATCAGAGCAAAGCTCTATTTTAAGCAAAATTAAAGGAAGCAACGCTTCAGTTGCGCAAGCACTGCGCTGCGCGACACGTGTCAGCGCAGATGCGATAGCGCAGTTGCGCTGCGCTTTGCACTGCGCGACACGTGTCAGCGCAGATGCGGTGCGCTGTGCGCTGCGCGACCCGTGTCAGCGCAGATGCGCTAGCGCAGTTGCGCTGTGCTGTGCGCTGCGCGACACGTGTCACGCGCTGGGGCATTTGCGCCAAACAGAATTAAGATTTTAAAGAAATCTTTCTATTCTTGTTAAAACAAGAAGATTCCCTTCTGTAAAACAGAAGCGCTTGGATCAAAGATCCAACGGTGGGGAAAATTCCCCAAATCACTCAAAGAAAAATCTCTTTAACAAATTTAACTAATTTATGGGCACTATATAAAGGCCCCTAGACCCCAAATCAAAAGCATCAACATTTTCTTAAAAAAAAAGAGAGAAAGAGAACTCTGAAGAACTCCTCAAGAACAAAAAGGTAAAAACCTTTAGAAGGAAGAGAAAGTTCTCTTATAAACAGATCATAGATCTAAAAACAAGATCAATGATCTTTAAAAAGAAAACATAACAAAATAGTGCTTTGCACTTTTTATGAACCTTTGGTTCTTGGAGATAAGAAAAACAAGAGAAAAATTATCTTTTCTTTGATCTAAATTAGATCAAAAAATCAAATAGTGCTTTGCACTTCTGTTCTTGAATCTAAAAGATTCTTAGTGCTTTGCACTTTCAAACTGTGCTGTTGCGCTCTTGGGAGAGCGCCACGTGTCAGCAGCGCAAGCGCAGCGCAGCGCATTGCGCTTGCATGACACGTGTCGTCATCACAAGCGCTTGCGCTCTCTGATTGGCGCAAAGCGCCTGAAAATGCAATGCATTTACAGAAGGGCCAAGCCCAATTAAAAAGGGCCTAACAGGCCAAATTAAATGCAATGCATTATTTTAAAAAAAAAAGGGCAGAGCCCAAATAAAAACAGATGCTGTGCATCATTTATAAAAGGGCAGAGCCCCAAATAAAGGTCTAATAGACTAAACAAAAATGCCCTGCATTATTAAACAGGAGCAGAGCCCCATTAAAGGTCTAATAGACCAAAAATAAATAAAATGTTGAACATTTTCAACTGGACTTAGCCCAATTCTGGCCGTAAGTCTTTAAATTAAATTGAACTGAGCACAAATGCTCTCTCAAATCAATTTACCTCTGGTTCGAGGGTACATCTCCGAACTCCTCTGACACTTCTCATTGTAATCCTTCAACGACGTCAGAGAGGCGACGGGTCCTAACGACCACACATGGATATAGACTGCGGGGTCCTTAAACTCGTGGACCGGAACGTCCTTAAACTAATGTTGGACCGAAACATTCTTAAACTAATATTCGTCCCTAAATGAGAATGTTGGACCGAAACGTCCATAAACTAATAGCGGACCACCACGTCCCTAAACTGGAATATAGACCACCACGTCCCTAAACTGGAATGTGGACCGGAACGTCCTTAAACTAATGTTGGACCGAAACGTCCTTAAACTAATATTCGTCCCTAAATGGGAATGTTGGACCGAAACGTCCTTAAACTAATAGCGGACCACCACGTCCCTAAACTGGAATATAGACCACCACGTCCCTAAACTGGAGCATGGACCGCAACGTCCCTAAACTACCTATGGACCACTACGTCCCTAAACTGGAACAATAGAGCCTCCAAATGCACTTTTGCCGGATCTAAACGATCCCGTTTAAGTTGATCATAGCCCCCAAACACGGCTAACGTATCCTTAAACATTCAAACGGACTATAAAACTCCAAATCAATCTTGGTTCAAAGGTACATCTCTGAACTCCTCTGATATCTGCCGTTGTAATCCTTCAACGACGTTAGAGAGGTGACGAGTCCCGATGGCCAGATATTAAATGGATTATCACGTTAAGTTGATCTTAGTCTCAAACAGGACTATCGTATCCTTAACGAACGTTTAAGTTGATCTTAGCCGCAACGCGACTAATGCATCCTTAAACTAAAAACACCAAACCCAAATCTAAGTAAATACGGATTTAGACTAATCCACGTCCTATGGGCGACGGCATTACTCAGTCTCCGTATACAATCCACGGGCAACCACAAACAAAACAAACACACACGACACGAAGTGAAATTCTGGAGAAGGAGAAAGTTGTTACCGCGATGCGGTAGCGTAATTAACTGCAGGGGCTTGCGCCTGCAGGGAAGAGCGTCCCCACAATCAAAAACCCCTCAAGCGAAGGGGAATCTGACGAAGTCTGCTACATCGGCCGCATCCGTCTAAACCTCCGATACACGGTACCATAAATCAACTTGGCATCTTCGGAGAGGTGAACGGATAAAACCAAATAGCATCTGCCCCGAATCTCAGCGTCAGGACATCGCAGTCTTGTGCGCCGCCATTCGGAGGGGAACAGATTCTGGCACGCCCGGTGGGACCTTTTCCTCTTTCCACTCCACACTTCGTGTGTCGTCTTCGCGAACTAATCGCGGTTTGTTAACGGTTGCCTTTGGATTTCAAGTTACTAAGATTTGGTCTTTTGCCTGGCGCAGAACTCAAGCATCAATGGCCTCTAACTGCACCAACTGCTCGAAGTGCCACTGCAACGGACGCTCCACCTCACCAGGAGGTGTAGCATATGGGCCCCAAGCGGCTTCCTTCCTCGCTCTGCCGGTAGACCAAGTGACCCAAGCCACCACTGGCCTGTTCTTCGGGACCATGATCCCACCTACAAGCTTCTCTGAGCCAATACCTGCACTGGAAGTGAACAAGAAGTCGGTCTTCGACCGGCTCACTGCTACGACGACCCCTGTCAACGGGTCGCCCACTGCCAAACCGACAGCCTCTGTTTTCACCAGGCTAAATCAGAACTCTAAATTGGCTGTCCCAAGGAAAGCAATAACTGCTGCTCCAGAAGTCGTCAAGGCGGCTTCCCCTGTCAAAGAGTCAGTCTTTTGAAGACTGACGATTCCTGCTCCTGCCACTGCCCGAGGATCTGTCTTCGACAGGTTAAATATCATCCCTCAAAGGACAACCTCAGTCTTTGAGAGGTTAACACCAGCGACGCCTCATTCAGACAGGGGGCAAAAAGAAGCTGTCTCTATCTCCGAGCCAGTCCCAACAGCTCGTCATGCTCGACGTCGCCATTGGCGACGAGTGAGGAAGGCATGGGGCAACTCCCCCTCAGGGCTAACTCCACCAGCTCTAGAGGTGGAAGTCAACGCTGCTGTTCCAACTGGGAACAGCTTTGAACTATTGAGGAGGGTACGTAAGAACTCTCCAACCGCTATACTGAAAAGATCTCCTCCACCTGCGGAGAGAGTTCCGGAAACGAAGCAAGAACAATCCCCTCAACGGCTGTCCTAAAAAATATACAAGGTTTGGCGTAGGGTTCAAGACTCCATGATTGACCCAGGTTATTCTCGTCAACAGAAGAAGGCGAAGGTGCAAAAAGAAAAGGACCGTCCTATTAAACAACAGAGGACAACAATCACCAAGATGCCCACTGCAACGGCTCCGTCCACTTCAACGGCCCACAAAAGAAGAAGGCCGGAGAAAAGCCCCGCGCCCGCGGAAAATGCCAAAGGTGGTGAGCCTAAACGCCCTAAGTCCGGGGGCATGATAGTTCATACAGTTTATGTGGCATCGGGAAAGGAGGATAGCCGCATATCAACAGGTCATAGACCGCACACGAGGTCAGTGACCAAGGCTCAGGAGCAGCAGCAGAAGCTCCAAGAAATGATGAACGCTATGGCCACATTTACAGGCCAAAAGAAAACCTTGAAACGGCCTCGGATGAACGCCAAGAGGAAGAAACCGACGCCGAATTCCTTCGTCGGATATTGGAGAAGAAGGACAAAGAGGCTGCTGAACAAGCAGCCAACATACAGCGTATGGGCCTCCTCTTCCAAGACATGATAGGGATGATGATACAGCAAGATCCTCCGACCGAAGAGCCCCCGATCGTCCTTGGAGATGATAGGGGAGAGACATCAAATCCTCCACCAGCTCTGTCGACGGCTAAAGGGGATGCAATCTCCAAAGCTGATTTGGACGAGTACATCGCCCAACAAATACGGGTTCATCATGCGACCGAAGCAGCTGGCCAGGTCGTAAAAATAGGATGGCCATATCCAAGTTGGTACGATCAAATCAAGTACCCACCCGGTTACACAATTCCCAAGTTCCATGTCTACAAGGGGACGGGCAATCCTCACCAACATGTTGCCCAGTTCAGGGCACTCTGCGGCAACACCGGTGGTGATGACAAGCTTTTACTTCGCCAGTTTGTTCGAAGTTTATCGGATACGGCGTTCGAGTGGTACTCTGAGCTCCCGAACGACTCTATCAAAACCTTCACGGAAATGGAACTATTGTTTACTCAGCGTTTTACAAGCGCCAGTGAACGTACCCCGATGACAGCACTGATTAACGCCAGGGTAAAGCCAGGCGAGACGTGGGTTCAGTACGCTATACGATTGCGGAACTTATGGTCGAAGTGCGAGCAGCGCATTGAAGAAGCTCCCGCGGTGGGTATGTTTGTAGGAACCCTTGATCCACAAGCAACCATCTCGCAATTTATGATGTTTTTCAAGCCGACTACCTTCCAGGCTTTGATTGACAAGCTAGCGCAGATGGATCAGATGGGCCATAAACCTCCTCTTCCAAAGCCGGACTCCCGAAATGACAAAGGAAAGGGAAAAGCGATCGTCGTCGCTAATGCTCAACAACAACCGAGCAACTCGAAGCCGGTTGTGCGTCAAAATAATATGCGTCCGTACGTAGACCTTAAGGAGAGACTAGGGCGTCTTTACTCGTTTCCCCGCGATAAAATAAGAAGGTTATTCGAGCTGGCATTACGCAACAGACTCATAAATCTGCCAGATCCAAAACGTCCGTTGCAACCAAGTGACGTCAACGAGCCCAACTACTGTCCTTATCATCGAGTACTGGGTCATCCGATTGAGGATTGTTACGTTTTCAAAAATTGGCTTGAAAACCAGTACCGACAGGGTAAATTCGCGTTATCTGAAAAATGGAAGGTGAATCCCCCACAGCCCCACACCTCTAAGGGGACGAATACCCCGGGGGCAACATGCTCCGTCGTTCAAGAAGCTCCTTGGGAGGTTGTATTATCAGCCAAGACAAAGAGGATGCTGAACGACCTTCAGACATGTCCAGCAATTAGGTGGAAGAACCCGTTGGAACCGCAGATCATTGAGGGGATGTTGAAGCTACGTCCAATTCCAAAGACCGATGGTGGTGGCTCAAGCACTCGCAACCAGCCGTCAAAATCCTCGAAGAAGAAGAAAAAGAAGTCAAAGAAGCCCGTGAAGCCTGGCGACAAGCGCACGGACCTGCAAAAATAAATTGACGTGCTAGAGGAATACAACCAGAAGGCACGGACTTCCATTACATTCCAAGAGTTTCTCAACCACGTCTTTCAAGAGGAAGGTGAGGGAGAAGGTTCGTCAGATGAATCTGAAGAATGCGTGGCGAGCTGTCATATGATTTCCCATTCGTTCACGAACGATGAGGAGACTTCTTGTACTGAAACACTGGGGGCAGATCCTGAACCAAAAATTCCGGAGCCATCGGATGAAGTGATTGATGCATTCCTCAATGAAGCGTTCTTAAAAAGCAAAGTTGATCGGGAGTGCGAGGAGGGTATATTCGAAAGGGCCAAATGCCAGCGCCTTGACGAAAGAATTAAGATACTCCCGCAGGAGCGAAATACACCCACTGCGGACAAAAGCCAATCCAAGATGAGGAAAAAGTTTGCTAAGGCCATATCAATGGGCATGAAGCTACCATCCTCTGAAGGAAACATCACCGGTGAAGTGGAAACGCACCCCTCCTATTGCTTATATCATCAAAAGATTTCGCACCCCACACAAGAGTGCAAAGCTTTCGATAGATGGTGGCAAGGATACGTTGCTCATCGACAACGCTTTAAGCGGGAAAAGCGTAAAACTCGTCTAGAACAAAGAAATACGACCGAAGGGATTAAAAGAACTACCGGCGATTGTCGCGTGGTTGGCACCGGCGGGTCACAAGTGCCTACATTTGGGAGCGATTCTGATGAGGAGCTGGAACTTGCCCCTCTCTTTAAAGAGTCCGCTTCGGGAAAAGAAGAAGAACCGAAGATCTGCGAAAATATCCGGCTGCGGAATCGGACACTGCCTGAAAAGAACCTCGGACCCTTGAACAGAAAAGATAAAGGGAAAGAAAAGGTCTCTGAAGATATCGTCTTAGATGACCAAGTGGTGGAAGAGATAGCCGCCAAGAACCACCGAAAAAGAATAAGGTGGATTACAACGTCTTAGCACATCTGAGGAAGCTACCCTCACAGCTCAGCATTCTTGACGCCCTTTTGCTATCAAAAGAGGCGAGAGATTCGTTGATTAAGGCACTCCAAGATCCAGAACAATTCCAAGCATGCCTGGCCGAGGAAAAGATGAAGGATGAATTGGAGGAAGTGCACACGGCCGATGTCACTTTCGGCGACGAGGACCTTCTCCTTAGGACGTGCGAACACAATCGCCCCCTCTATGTCTCAGGATACTGCCACGATATTAAGATAGGCAAAATCCTGATCGACAATGGATCCTTCGTTAATCTCCTCAATGTGCGGGTGTTAAAAGAAATCTGCATGAGCGTCCAGCACCTTGCTCGGGATAAGATCACCATCTCCGGGTTCGACTCCCAATCGTCAAAGACTCTTGGATCTGTGATACTGACGCTACGCTTTGGGCTGCTCGTTACGGACATTAAATTCCACGTCATAGATGCTAAGACATGCTACAACGCTTTGCTCGGTCGACCATGGTTACAAGAGTATAATATCATCCCTTCTACACAACATCAGTGTATGAAGTATTTTAAGGATGGTTTCGAGTATACCGTGACGGGAGAATTGAATCCGTTTTCCGTAAACGAAGTTCGCAAATATGAAGATGCCAAATACTTCTTACCGAGTTTCGAAGACACGGAAAGGTGTCACAAGTCAGGGAACAAAGCTAACGCCACCGTCCCTGTCTTCGGCAGTGATACCGAGGAGGAAGAGGAGATAGTTTGCTCGGGTCCGTCCCAACACAACAAACCAGGACCGTCCACTCCTACGTTGGTCTTTGGTAGCGACTCGGAAGATGAGATCCATGCTGTATTCTCTGCTCGACCTTCAATACGAAAGTTCGCCGACGAAGAACAAAGTCTACAAGTCGCCATGGTGCCGCTTAAACACCATAAAGAACTGGATGCGCTTAATATTTACAATGTAGAAGAGCTGCAAACGTTCTATATCCCTCCCAGGTGAGAAAGCGAAAAAGCAATTCTGTTCTACCGCTCTGAAGAAACCAAGGTGGAAAAAGAAATCTGGCATGGCGCGGATCCTACGCTCGACAGGATTCAGCCTATCCGTCTTCCCAGATATTATACAGAGGGTTTGAAGAAGCTGTTGAAGCGCCAAGGGATACCCTTCAAACAGACCATTAGAAAGGCCAGATTCTATGATAGGGTTTGGAACGTCCCTGGAACTCAACACAAGCTGCCTAACGGGAGGATGGAGATGATCGGGCTCGGATACATTCGCTCCAAGAAACGAGAACTGCTTCGTGACTGTTACGTCGTGCAAGACTTCAATGAAAAAGCAGATGCTCAACGGGAGGACACTAATCCTGAACCAGTAAAAGTTCCTGATACGAAAGTGCCCAGTCCATCGCTTGAAGAACAAATGGACAGGCTTATAAGAGAGGCAGGTCAAAAAGTCCAGGACGACCATAATCGCGAAATGGCCATCTACGAAAGAGCCAGAACGCAACGCCTCCTTCAACAGGCCGTCAAAAATGAAAGTATCACTCCGTGTCAACCTGTTATGAAGAAGGCTCGACGCAGAAGCAGAAACAAGTCGAAGGGCCAAAAAAGCGCTCAACAGCAACAAAACAGGGCTAAGAAGCCACGCAAACGGGAGTCGAGCGTTATTGATCTATCACTCATGAAGAAGATGGGTCGAGTATACTCGTTTCCTCGGGACAAGACGAAGAAGATACTTGAGCTTGCTCTAAAACATCAGATGCTCACACTGCCGGAATACAAGCACCCCGAACAAGAAAGCAAAGTCTCTGACCCAAACTATTGCTCTTACCATCGAGTAATAGGGCACCCGCTCGAAGACTGCTTCACCTTTAAGAATTGGGTCGAAGATCAGTACCGGCTCGGTAAGTTCGCTCTGTCTGACAACTGGAGGGTAGCGCCGCCACAGAAACACGAGCCTAAGGCCACGAAAGAAGAACCGATTCCACATTGGGATTGGAAGCGAATTCGCACCTGTCACATGATTACAATATTAAAAGAAGAGCCCGAGGATATGGATGACCTTCCCTGGTGCTTCGAAAACAGCAACGACGAGGTAATCTCAGAATTTCCACCAGCGCCAAAAGAGCTGGAAGATGGAATTCATACCACTGCAGATAACCTTAAGAAAATTGAGTTGGGAACGGCGAATGACCCCCGACCGACGTTCATTAGTGAGCTACTGTCTGAAGAAAAGGTGGCCTCATTAAAAGACCTGCTTATGCAGCACAAAGATTGCTTCGCATGGAACTATTCCGAAATGCCGGGACTAGATCCAGAAATTGCTGTGCACAGATTGGCGATATCCCCGAATATCAAGCCAGTCAAACAGGCGCCGAGGAGAATGCGGCTCGAGCTTGAGATGAGCATCAATGCTGAGGTCAAGAAGCTGATCGACTCTGGCTTCATCCAGGAAGTTCAATACCCTGAATGGATCGCCAACATCGTCCCGGTGATGAAGAAAAATGGGACGGTGCGCATATGCGTGGACTTTCGGGATCTCAATAAAGCTTGCCCGAAGGATGATTTCCCAGTGCCAGTCACCGAACTGATGATAGACAATACATCCACTCATGAGGTTTTCTCCTTCATGGATGGCTCATCAGGGTATAATCAGATAAAGATGCATCCCGAAGACCAGAAGCACACCGCCTGCAGGACCCCTCTAGGTATATTCTGTTATAAAGTGATGCCCTTCGGCTTAAAGAATGCCGGTGCCACTTATCAAAGGGCCATGACAAAGATCTTCGATGACCTTTTACACGAAATCGTCGAATGCTATATCGACGATCTCGTGGTTAAAAGCAAATCATACGAGGAACATCTCGAGCATTTGAAAACCGTATTTCAACGCCTTCGGCAATACAACTTGAAGATGAATCCGCTCAAGTGTGCATTCGGAATTTCCTCAGGCAAATTCCCGGGATTCATTGTTCGACACTGAGGTATTGAAATAGATCCGTCAAAGATCAAAGCGATCATGGAAATGCCTCCGCCGAGAACTCTCAAACAGTTGCGATCTCTACAAGGGAAGCTCGCATACATACGGCGATTTATAGCCAACCTTTCAGGCAAGTGCCGTCCCTATAGCCACCTGATGAAGAAGGGAACCCCATTTGTCTGGGATCACAAATACCAAGGCGCACTGGACGAGATCAAGCAGTACCTGCAGAACCCTCCAGTATTGGCTGCTCCAGTTAAGGGAAAGCCTCTCATTCTTTACACGACCGCCCTCGAAGGTTCCTTAGGCGCATTATGGGCACAAGAGAACGATCAAGGGAAGGAAAGAGCACTCTATTACTTAAGTCGAGTTCTGCTGGGAGCAGAAAGCAATTACTCTCCCATTGAGAAGCACTGCCTGGCGCTAATCTTTGCGATAACAAAGCTCAGACATTACGCATTAGCACATGAAGTCCGTCTCATTTCGAAGGTGGACCCTCTCAAATATCTAATGTCAAGGGCCATATTGACAGGTCGACTCGCTAAATGGGCTCTGCTCTTGATGGAGTTCTCGATAACGTATCAACCTCTCAAGGCAGTGAAAGGCCAGGCCATCGCCGATTTCCTCGCTGAGCATTCGATATCGGCTGATTCTCCTCTGAATTGCGATTTGCCAGACGAACATGCGTTTGACGCGATCGACGGTGGTGATACCCAATGGGAACTTTATTTCGATGGAGCATCTTCCATGAAAAAGCGCAAACAAAGTACCCCTATAATCAAATCGGGGGTAGGCCTCATCTTCGTGACTCCACAAGGAGGGATAATGCGTTTCGCTTTCTCCTTAACAGAGCCGAGGACAAACAATGAAGCCGAATACGAAGCTCTGATAGCAGGTCTCGAGATCGCCATCGACATGGGAATTGAAAATCTCCTCATATACGGGGATTCTCAACTGGTCGTTAGTCAAGTAAACGGTGACTACCAAATGTGCAAGCCGGAGTTGGTGAAGTACGGCGAAAAGGTGCAACAACTGTTGACCCAAATTCCTTCCTACACTTTGGAAAACATACCGCGCGCGGAAAACAGCAAAGCAGACGCATTGGCCAAACTTGCTAAAGAACTGGCTGACGAGAATCTCGATGACGTTAGAATCATGGTACAAAGCCGTCAAGTGCTTGCCCCAGCAGAAATATCTCCGGAATCATCCGAAGAGAAGGGAGCGACTGAACAGACGACCCTACAAATAAAAGAACGAAGAAAGGCTGAGGATTGGAGAGAAGTCTTTATAGACTACTTTAAGTCCCATCGAATTCCTGAAGAAGCGTCTACAAGACATCAGCTCATGAAACGAGCTCTATCTTTCGCCTTCGTCAATGATACTCTGTACAAGAGGTCGTTTGATTCTTTGCGGCCGAGATGCTTAGGACCTGACGAAGCGAAAAGAGTCGTCCAGGAAGTTCACGACGGACTCTGCGGTTCTCACCAAGCGGGCCCAAAGATGAAGTTGAAGATCAAACGGATGGGCTACTACTGGCCCACGATGATTCAGGACTGCCTCGAATATGCGAAGCAGTGTCACTCATGTCAAATTCATGGGGATTTCATCCATCAGCATCCAAATCCATTACATCCGACGGTGGCTAGCTGGCCGTTCGAGATGTGGGGAACTGACATAGTCGGCCCTATCGAACCAGCATCGTCTAGGGGACATCGTTTCATCCTGGCGACGACTGACTACTTCTCTAAATGGGCAGAAGCAGTACCGTTAAGAGAGGTTAAGACGGAGAATATCCTCCATTTCTTCAAGACGTATGTCATATATCGGTTTGGAACTCCGCGACGGATCATCTCTGATAACGGGCCAGCTTACAGAAGCCACAAAATCAGTCGCTTCGCGCAACAGCATAATATAGACTGGAGATATTCCTCAGTTTATAATCCACGAGCTAATGGTCTAGCCGAGGCCTTCAATAAGACTTTGACAAAGATCATAAAGAAAACGGTATCCCGAAGTAAGAAGGACTGGCATGAAAGACTGCAAGAAGCTCTTTGGGCATATCGAACTACGTTCAAGACGGCCACGAACACAACGCCGTACGCATTGGTGTTCGGTACAGAAGCAGTACTTCCCCTCGAGATAGAGCCACCCTCTCTACGAATGGCAGTCCACTACGAGCTGACGAACGAAGAAAATGCTAACCTTCGGCTTGAGGAGCTTGATGCCCTTGAAGAAACACGGCTCATAGCGCAACAAAAGCTGGAAGCTTATAAAGCAAAGATGACGCGCTCATACGAAAGATTGACCCGACCGAGGACATTCCGCCAAGGCGAACTCGTGCTAGTGGTCAAAAGGCCTATGATCCCCAATCGCGCCAAGCGGGGAAAATTCGAGCCAAACTATGAAGGCCCGTACATCATAGATAAGGTCTACCAGGATGGGGCCTATCTACTCATGGACATGCACGGTGAAAGGCCTTTCAGGCCGATAAACGGTCACTTCCTAAAGAAATACTACGCTTAATGAGCCACAGCCTAGGTCAATGATAGGTGACGACGACCATGTCCGCTCGCTATCTTCCTAAGCTCAAGTTTTATAAGCAGTAGCCAGCCTCTCAATGTCGGACCAAAATGTACTTAAACTAATAGCAGACCGAAACGTCTTTAAACTACTACCGTAGCATATTTAGGCTGACAAGATAAAAAAAACATATAAAAATAAAAAAAACGGTATGTCCATAAGCAAAAAGGGCACGGATGAAAACCCGAAAGGGCTCCGTGAGTAAAAACAGCAGGGCTACCGGCGAGTGTTCGTGAAAACCCGAAAGGGCGCGACCTCGTAAAAAAATATATAAAAATAAAAAGAATAAAAAAAAACGGTATGTCCATAAGCAAAATGGGCACGGATGAAAACCCGAAAGGGCTCCGTGAGTAAAAACAGCAGGGCTACCGGCGAGTGTTTGTGAAAACCCGAAAGGGCGCAACCTCGTTAAAGAACACTTACAAGATCCTCTCGACCTTGTAAGGAGAAAGCACCCGCCTGAGATCCTTACGACTCACAAGGGAGCAACACACTTAGGGATCCCCACGATTCCTAAGGAGAAAATACACTTGCGAGATCCTCACGACTTGTAAGGAGAACTCTCTTATGGGACCCTCACGGCCCATAAGATTTGAAAGTCTTAAGTTACAGAGACCTAAACCTGTGCTTAAGCAACTCCCATAACTCCCGATATTGCTCTACAAGTGGCTCAATACTGACCCTTGTATACAATCCACGGGCGCGAATAAACATTTCCCTAATCAAGTCCCATCCGAGACTAGGGATATGTTCGCATAACGAACAACCCTTATAAGTCCTCTCGACTTACAAGGAGAAAATCCTCCTGTAGGATCCTTACGACTTACAGAGGAACAAACACTTAGGAATCCCCACGATTCCTAAGGAGAAAATACGCCTACAAGATCCTCACGACTTGTAGGGAGAAATACCTTTGTGAGACCCTTACGGCTCATGAAGTCAAAAGCCTTAGTCGACAGGACCTTAACCCTGTTCGCTAAGCCACCCTTGTCCGACATCGACAGAGGCAGATGATGATTCGCTCCTGGCAATATCCCAGTTGTAGCGGTGCTGATGCCGAAATCGACGTCTAATTTCAGGTTTACGGCGAAAAGCCAATAGGCCGCACATGCATACGAAATAGCCGAAATGATAGGGCAACTTGCAATAAAAAGAAGCAAGTAAAAATGTATGCATGCTAAATAGCCGAAATGATTGGGCAACTCGCAATAAAAAGCAGCGAGTAAAAATAAAAATAGCCGAAATGATTGGGCACCGCGAAAAATAGCCGAAATGATTGGGCAATCGCGACCTTCGCGATATAAAAGCTGAAATGATAGAGCATCGCGGAGATAAAACAAAAAAAATGATGATAAAACTTTGGCTCTACAGTTAAGATCACATCGATCCCTGTATACAATCCAAGGGCGTAAACAAAGAGGGAACCATACTTTCCCAACAGGCTCCGCCAAAAGACGAAGCCAAATCTCGACGGTTCAGTCCAACTCTGAAGAAACCAGTGTCTTCAGCAGAACTCCTCGACTCACGGATACAAACACTCCTTGACGAGAACCTCCTGATCCGCGTCGACTCGCAGAGCCACCAGTGCCTCCATGGGAAATCCTCGACTTGTTTCAAACCCCAAGAAAACAAATAATCCTTGGCGCTTGGGAAACAAATAATCCCTAGCAAACTCCTCGACTCATGGATACAAACACTCCTTAACGAGAGTCTCCTGATCCGCGTCGACTCGCAGAGCCACAAGTGCCTCCGTGGGAAATCCTCGACTCGTTTCAAACCCCAAGGAAACAAATAATCCTTGGCGCTAGGAAAACAAATGATCCTTAGCAAATTCCTCGACTCACGGATACAAACACTCCTTGACGAGAGCCTCCTGATCCGCGTCGACTCGCAGAGCCACCAGTGCCTCCGTGGGAAATTCTCGACTCGTTTCAAACCCCAAGGAAACAAATAATCCTTGGCGCTTGGGAAACAAATAATCCCTAGCAAACTCCTCGACTCACGGATACAAACACTCATTGACGAGAGCCTCCTGATTCGCGTCGGCTCGCAGAGAAACCAGTGTCTCCGCGGGAAAATTCCCGATTCGTCTCAACTTGCAAGATGAAGCCTCAGGCAGCAGGGATTAAAAAACTTGCTTCCTGAACAGTGGGACCCTGCAAATCGATCTAGACGATCTCTTGCATACTATTCACGGGTCTCACTCTCCAAAGTCGAATCTCGACTAGGAGGGAAACAACCGCTTACGGGTCCTCTCGACTTGTAAGAGGGAAGAATTCTCTTATAGGATCCTTACGACTTATAAGAGAAAACCACACTTAGGAATCCTCACGATTCCTAAGGAGAAAAACCCACCTACGAGATCCTCTCGATCCATAGGGAGAAAAGTCTCTATGAGACCCTCACGGCTCATAGAGTTGAAAAGTCTTAGGCAGCAGATCTAAACCTGCGGCCTAAGCCATCGCTATTTCTTAAGAAAGTCAAGATGCGTGCTCTATTATCTGTTGACCATGTTTACTAAGGTGGCGTGCTGATAATAAAAGAAAGAAAAGGCAGAGAAATAACACAAGACATTACAGAAGATGTATATCTTTTATTCATAAACTTGGTTGAGTACAGGATACATTATGCTAAAGAATAAAAAAGAAACATATATACATTTTTTTTTCACAAGTACAAACGATACAAGGAGAATTACTGAGAAGGAAACATCTTGCATAGATCTAGCAATTGTTCGCGCAATTCTTTCCTCACTTTCTCCTGATCTGCTGCCACTGCCAGCTCCGCCTCCACTTGGGCCCGTTGCTGCAAGACAGATGCAAGACGCTCCCTGATGGCCTGATAAGCAGCTTCCCGACCTGGAGTATCGCGCTCAGCTACATCAAGCTTTCGCTTCAAGTTTAGCTCATGGGAGATGCGCTCCAGAAGACCCTCGAAGATAGTCTTCACTTGGGCAGCATTCGCTTCAACCTCAGCACGCAGACGGGCCATCTCGCTCGAGGTCTCTTGGCATTCCTTTAGCTTTAAAGCTGCTTCTTGTTCCAAGTGGTGGACATAAGAAGCGCTTCCCTCGATCCATGCTGCTCTTTCATTGCTCGCGGCTAAAGTCTCGGGGGCGGTACGCATCGACTCCAGCTTATGCAGGTGAGCCTCGATCTCCATACAATGATTAACCCAAGATGCGATGATACCCTCGTCATGGAAATTCACGAGTATCACCAACATCGGGTTAACCACTATAGAGAAATCCGCAGCAGAAGTAGGGGTCTTGACGTCGAGCTCCTCAATGTAGTCGCTCAACATGTGTAAGTTGTTCGCGGCGCCTTTCGAAGATGGACATCTCAGGAAAGGACCTGCCGGCATGATGATGTGAGACTCGAAGGGCGCCGAGACCGGAACGACCGCTGAAAAGAAACAGGATGTGATTAGATAACTGTTCAGGGAATAAAAAAGGGGAAAGTCATCAATGTGATAGTTGCCATACCAGCTGAGATAGGTGACAAGGCCGGAAGGGCCGATGGTGCAACCGATCTTCCTTCTCCCCCTTCGATTTGTAACACTGCAGTCAGGACAAGAGAGAGTTATAAATAATTCTACTACTGAAAAACAAAGATATCACTCGGGGACGGTACTCACCAGCGCTACCATAGGGAGAGGCGAATTCAGATGGGAAGGAGAAGTGTGTGAGCAACACTTGATAGAGATGGTCAAAAAGCACTCCTGAAAGACACAACAGTATGACTTTAGTACACAAATTATGCGTCTGGAAGATAAGATTAATAAATTGCAAACCCATACCTTCCAACATCTTCGAGGGTATGAGAGAGGGTTGAGAGGTGACCACCGCCAAGGCAGTCGTTGAAGGCGCTCCCTCAAGCAGTGGGGCATCGGCGCTGGCTGCACCTGTGTTACAAGAAAAGTGAACTTGTCAGAAAGGATTGTAAAGTAAAGAAAAACAGCAACTTGGGGTTTACCTGAGGAGCTCCCGGCTGAAACGGAGGCGACTCCCTCCTCTATCGACATGAGGCCGCCGCCCGTGGCCTCATCACCCGACTCGATGGAGACCGTCATCGTGCTCGCGTGGCCAGGAGACAGCGGAAGATCGTAGACGGGGAGGGCAATGATCAGAGCATTGCCAGACTCTTGGGAGAGAGCGGCTGACTCCTTCTCGAGAGTCGTGCTCATGTCACCCGCTACTTCTTCGGGCTTTGCGATCTCCATCGACTCATCCGCCGTCACTACGAGGTCGCCGGCCTCAAGTGCCTCGTCCGCCACTACTCTGGGCTCAATTACAACGATCATTTCATCTGCCGCTGCTTCAGGCTCGGCATCAATGACCTTCTCGGCTGTAGACCCCTCCACCTCCTTCTCAGGCTCCGAGGCCTCAGCAACGTTGCCCACCGTCGGCTCAGATTCGGCAGGCGCCGCCCCCTCTGTTTCTTTGGGTACAACGGTCTCTGCCTACCCCTCGGTCGGACTTGGCCCTGCAAGATAGAATATATAAGAACCGACAGTTTTATGAGTCTAGTAACGAAATTCTGAAGGAAGTATTACCTGAGGTAGACTTGTCGTTAGCCTCTCTATTGGCGCGGATCGCCTGTCTATGAGCTGTAGACAGGGCGACCGGGGCCTCTTCGGATGGAGTATCAGCACGAGGGGCGGTGCTGGGGCCCGCTCCCACAGCCAAGGCAGCCCTGCGCGCCTTCGGCTCACGCCTCAGCCGCTTCCTTTCCTCCCGGGTTGTCGCGATGGACCTTCGTGACGCTTCCTTCAAGGCGTCGTCATCCTCGTTCAGGGATGCCTCCAGAGCCTTTAGGGCATCTTTCATCGGCTCTTCAAGACGAACCTCCTGCGGTGGCCCAGAGGAAGTGGGAACATCGGCAGCTGGCGGAACATCTGCATCACTTGGCGGGAGCGGCATTGAGGTTCCTGTGATAAAAAGGGGAAGTTAGATCGACCATAACACAAAGAAAATAAAAACTTGATGAATAGAGACTTACTGAGGCCTAAAGACGCTCTAAGGCGTTCTTCCTCCTGGAAGGTCTTGAGTGAAGCGGCAATGGCTTCCTCATCAGTGATGCCTGTTGGAAGAAAAGAAAGGAAAACCTTAGTCAAAGGCAATGAGAAAAATATGATGCAATAAAGGAAATGCAACTAGTAGTTACCTGATTGCGCAAGCTTATCCAGCCACGCGTCACGCTTTGCCAACCACGCTGAAGTTTTGAGAGCGGCTTCCAAGTCTGTGTCGTCCGGCGGCGGCATGATTAATCCCTCATTAGTCCCATGTTCGATTAGGCCCTCGGCGTAGGGAGCATGGGGTTCCTGACCGAACACGACATCTGCAGCGAAGAGCGATTTCTTTTTCTTCTGCCCTCTGACCCTAGGCTCACGTGGGATCGACTTCCGCTTAGCAGCCACCTTGGGACGACGAGTCCCGATGTCCACACCCACGCCAGACTCCGGCGAGGATACAACCACTGTCTCCAATGGAGCACAGGGTGCGGGAGGTGCATCCGTGACATCAGGGAGCGGCAATCCACGTGGAGAACTTTGCGCACGCGATGGTCTGCCCCCGGCATCTTTTAGAGGAGGAATCACCGGGGTCCTTGGCACTAAGGGAGCGTTACGGTCGGTGCCGGGAGGTGCACCTTTACGGTCGATCAACACCCGCCTCTCTTCCTTTATAACGGCCCCCGTCGCATGATTGTACCACTCTTTATATACATTAAGGAGTCGTGGAGTGCAGGCCGGTGCGCTGATAAAAAAACGAGAACCCGTGTTCAGGCGCATGAAGTGATGTAACGCGTTCTCCATCCCTTCTTCATTGGCAGCAGGTTCCGGTAAGAAAGCTTCCAAGGGTACCCCTTGATCGTAGCCCAGTTGTTGGGCGAAACGATGCGGGTTATATCTCATGAAGATTGCCGCACCGCCCTGCCTGAAGACTAGGAAGCCCGGTCTAATAGAATACAAGTGGAGGGTTTCCCGGGCCGTCAAAACTGAAGCTCCATCCTTAAAGGAGTCCTGTAATGGTCGCACCACAGCGGTGGACGCTTTTCCAACGGTTAATACCTTGTCAGTGAAGGACATCCCGACTCCAACAGTGTGAGGGCGAAGCAGTAAACCTCTGGCGTTCCGTGGTGAAGGGGCCACGATTGATGCGCCAATCAACTGAATGATGTGAGGGAAACCACACTTGTCAAAGAACGAGGGCCTTTTATGCATGCCGAAGACACCCGCCATATGTAGCTCGAGCCACGACATAAAGTAGTGCATCGGGAAGACCACGTGCAATACCCCAGGCTCGTTAGCATCTGCTGCTCGGCTGAAGCCATGATATAGGTGCGCCAAGCCAGCGATCCCAACAGCCACCTTTACCCCGATGGCCATCCGGTGGGCTGGGTAAAAGACAGAGGGCCGCATACGATGAGAGTGATCGCAAACCAGCTCAGCCACAATCCAAGAAATCCTAAGAAAAAGGCCTTCTCATCCATTCCAGGGGCCGCAATTTCTGCAAATGACATGGTAGGGAAGTCCGGAAGGAAAAAACCCTTTTGATCTATCTCCTTCTCCGGTAGGTTGTCCGCACCTAGACCGAAAGGGTCATCCAGAGTGGCAAACTTGGCAGCCTCTGATGAGATGACGCTTGGGCGAAGGAACCGAGCGATGAAATCTTCAAAGTTAACCCCCCGACTCCCATGTTCGATAAAAAGAGATTCATAGATGTTCAACACCTTAATCAAGATTAGGAATTGATGTTGAACGGCATTCTTCGGTGTGACCCCCCTTACCACCGGCCTAGCACCAAAGACGTACACTGTTTCCTGATTTAAAATCAGGAAAACCTATGGAAGAGGCTTCAGAAAAGGGTCACGTGCTCACACGTGACCAGTAGTCACGTGTTGGCACGTGACATCTAAAAGCATCGGCAAGGCGAATTCAGTTTCCCAACTATATCAAAAAAAAGGGCTTCAGAAAGGGTCACGTGCTCCCACGTGACCAGGGTCACATGTTGGCACGTGACATTTAAAAGCGGCTTCAAAGGAACATCGGTTCCCTGATCAAATCAAGGAAAAGGCTTCAGAAGAGGTCACGTGCTCCCACGTGACCAGCGTCACGTGTTGGCACGTGACACTCAAAAGCAGCAGACTCAATTCCCTGATCAAATCAAGAAAAAAGCTCCAGGCGAGGGTCACGTGCTCACACGTGACCAGGGGTCACATGGTGGCACGTGACGGCTAAGCAGCGGCCAGAAGACAGAGCGCAAAAAGAAGAAGACAGCTCGTTCCATGGGGTCACGTGCTTACACGTGACCAAGGGTCACGTGGCCACACGTGACCATGGGTCACGTGGCCACACGTGACCGGCTTTCAAAGCCTATCTGTTAACAGAATTAAATTCTGAGAAAAGGCCTCTCAAATCTTTCCAAAGAAACCGATTGAATTAAAGATTTAAAGATTCTTAAAAATCACCTATCTATGGAAAAAGCCTGAACTTGGAAAGATTTCCCCTTAAAATCTAACCGAAATAACAAAGGAGAATCTCTGGATTTAAAATCCAATGGTGATTAAAATTCACATAATAATCCAAAGGTCCAAAACGAATGGTGAATACAAATTAAATCTCTCAATGAAAGATTCACCAAAACTAATTGATTCGGCTGCCCCTCCTATAAATAGGAGCCAAGAGACACACAGAGGGACATACATGCAGAACGGAATCGATACATAAAAAAAAGAGGAGAGCCTTGATACTTTGGAGGAATTTGGATCTTCTGCAAAAGAAAACCCTAGGTAAGAAAGGGAAGGCTTTTTGAAAGGAAAAGAGAATTCAATTCTCAACAGAGTTTAACTCTGATATAAAATAGAAGAACATAGTTCTCTCTTTGGTGGAGGATCTGTAAAGTGCACATCTCCCCTTGAGTTGAGAATTTAATTCTCAATGGGTTGAGATCCTGCCATGCAGATCCAAAGCATAGAGAGGGAATGGAAGATTGAGAATTTAATTCTCACAGAACTATAGGAATTTAATTCCTTTAAAATAAAATTAGGGTTTGACCCTATGTTATGGGAATTTAATTCCTTCAGAATGAACAGAATCAGGGTTTAACCCTAGTTAAGAACTTAGTTCTGTTAAAATAACAGGAATTTAATTCCCTCAAGAAAGAAGAAATGAGGGTCTAACCCTATTTAAGAATATAATTCTTCAAAAAGAAAGTAGGAATTTAATTCCTCTAAAGTTATTGCTAGGGTTTAACCCTATGAAGAATTCAATTCTTAAAAAGATAAACACATCTTCAAACAGGCAAAGGAATAGGGTCACGTGCTACCACGTGACCCCTGAAAAGAAACAGAAAAGAGCTTTAGGGCGCCCTCACGTATCGACACGTGACCCTTAATGAACATTCTAACAGATCAAAGCGCAGGCCCCTATCACGTGCCCACACGTGATGGCTTTCAGAATTAAAAGTGTTAAACACTTATCTGTAGAACAAAATAAAGGGAAACATGGCGCTATCACGTGCTACCACGTGACCCCTTGGCTGAAGCTTTAACGGACAAACACCAGAATTCCCATCACATGACAGAACGTGATGCTCCAAAGTATTCAATACTTTTGGCAGAATAAAATGAATTGAGGACGCTCTCACGTGCTACCACGTGACCCCTCTTGCCTTAGTGTTTAACACTAAAATTGAAACCTCTATATCTAGTGTTCAACACTGATTTTCTTAGTGTTCAAATACTAATTTGGAAAACATCTATTTACAGTGTTTAACACTGACTTTCTTAGTGTTGAACACCAACCTGGAAAACCCTGTTTCCAGTATTTAACATTGATCTGCCTTAGTGTTAAACACTAATTTGAAATCTCCATTGCCAGTGTTTAACACTGATTTGTTTTAGTGTATAAACACTAATTTGAAAGCCCTGTTGCTGGTGTCTAACACTAACTATCTTTTAGTGTTAAACACTAACTTGTTAATCTCATTCTCAGTGTTCAACACTGATTGATCTTTAGTGTTTAACACTAACTTTAGCCCCATTGGCTAAGTGTCTAGAGGCAAAGCCTCTCCTCTAATGGACCAACAGAGGGCCAATATCCTAAACATGATTGGACTTAGCCCAAGCTGGCCATAAGTCCTCAATTCAAATTCAACTGAGCCAATGGGCTCATAATATAATTAATTGGTCTTGGTTCCAAATTGGGCCAAAGATTATTTAATCTACCTCGGTTTAAGGGTACATCTCTTCACTCCTTTGATACTTGGCGTTGTAATTCCTCAACGTCTTCAAAGAGGTGACGGGTCCCGATGACCACATATTAATACGGACTGTGGGGTCCTTAAACTCATGGACTATGAGGTCCTTAACCTTGACCGGGATGTCTTAAAACTAACGACGGACTGTGGGGTCCTTAAACTCATGGACTATGAGGTCCTTAAACTTGACCGTGATGTCTTAAAACTAACATCGGACTGTGGAGTCCTTAAATCCACGGACCACAATGTCCTTAACCTTGACCACAACGTCTTAAAACTAACACTGGACCGCAATGTACTTAAACCACTTATTGACCGCAATGTCACTAAACTAAACAATAGGGCTCCCTTAATTGCTCTATTGTTGGATCTAAACGATCCCGTTAAGTTGATCTTAGTCTGAAAACTAGACTAACGTATCCTTAACAAACGTTTAAGTCGATCTTAGTCTCGAATGAGGCTAACGTATCCTTAAACCCAAAACCCCCAAACTCAAATCTAAGATAATACGGATTTGGGCTAGTCCACGCCCTACGGGCGACGACATAACTCAGTCTCCGTATACAATCCACGGGCAACTAAACACAAAATAAACACATGCGACACGAAGTGACCATCTGGAGAAGGAGAAAGTGGTTACCGCAATGCGGTAGCATAATTAACAGCAGGGGCTTGCGCCTGCAGGGAAGAGCGTCCCCACAATCAAAAACCCCTTAAGCGAGGGGGAATCTGACGAAGTCTGCTATATCGGACGCATCCGTTTAAACCTTCGATACACGGTGCCATAAATCAACTTGGCATCTTCGGAGAGGTGGACGGATAGCACCAATTAGCATCTTCCCCCGAATCACAGGCAAGATGTCCAGTCGCGCCGTCATTCGGAGGGGAACATACACATCTGTCGGGAGCAGCTCCTCATAATGTTCTCCCATGACTGGTAGACCGGATACCTCCGTGAACTCCTCCAAAGAGATGGACACTTCCCGATCCATGGCAAGGAAAGTGTGGGTAGGAATATTCCACTGCTCCAGGAAAGCTTTAAACCACCAGGTGGGGAGCGTGGGATACTGGAAGAGAGAGACGTAGACCGTGGTGTACAATCCTAATCTTATCAACTGCGACTTCTTCGTCGACAGGATATACCGGGCCCACGGCAGGTAGCCAATCGGATGGCGGGGGATCAGACCAATGTTATATGATTGCCCCCAGGGTCTCGCCTCGCCCTGACAGATACGACGTCCTAGAATATCCAAGACCATAGGACGTTGGACCGGAACCGCATCCATAGCGGGATGAAGGAAGCTATTCGCGGTCCAATCCACCATCTCCACGGCATACTGCACCGAGGGTGGGGTAGCATAATGAATCGCCGTGATGGGCTCAGACGGCACTGCGCATGTGAAGCTGCGTCGACCCATAATGATCTGGTTATACCAAGACCCCCAAAGGTGGAGATTCTTGTACTCCGGGTCGTATTCTCTAATCATAGCTAAGACTTCACGGTCCAAGGGCGCTTCGGGAAACCCTTCCTCCGAGCGGACGAACGGAAACGAGGTGTCGAGAGACATGATCGCTGTAAAAGAACAATCTAGCCGTTAGTGTTGTAATTCCAACGCTTGGCGTTTAAAAAGAAAAATACGTTAATCGATTAATTAAATTAAAAACTAAATTAGAATTAATTAATTACACCACACAGCAGTGCGGCGGGTAGAAGACCGAAAGGGGACCCACAGAATCTGGATGACAATATGTCAGATGGTCCCCACGAAAACATTCCCACTAATAATAATAATAAAAGAATCTCTAGAGACAAGGAGAAAATCTCCTCTTTCAGAGCAAAACTCTGTCACAGAATGACACTTGTCAAATTCTGGTCTCAAAGGAATAAAATTCCTTAAAAAGAGCAGAGCTCTATGGTAATAATGGAAAGGTCCATCAGAAAATGTTACACCTAGAAGAATTAAAATTTTTGGAATCTTAAAAAAAAAATCCATGAAAAACTTATGAATTTTTTTTCATTTTTCAGATTTAAAAGATCTACAGATGATTCAAAGAGCAAAGCTCTGTCCATGGGTTAGAACCCATGAACAAGATCTCTGTAGATCTATAAGTTTTTGAGAGCAAAGCTCTGTTTATGAAACCCCAATGGGGATCTCTTTAGATCAAAAGATCTGTAAGAGCAAAACTCTATTGGTTAATTAAAATTAACTTAAGATTAATTTTACCTAAAATTTTCTAACTTGGAAAATGAGAGCAAAGCTCTAAAGTTCTGGAAACGAGAGCAAAGCTCTGGAGTTCTAAGCAAGAGCAAAGCTCTGGAAATAAAAATCTTGAAACGGTGAGATTTTTCTAAGGGCCAGAGGTCCTATTTATAAGGCGCTTGCGCCCCTTGAGCTCATCCCTTGATCCAACGATCAGGAGTTTGCCACCGCTGCACTCACGTGTGCGCCACGTGAGCGCAACGGTGGGGGGGCATTTGTTTCACCCAATCAGAGCAAAACTCTGTTGAAATTCAAAATTCAAAATTTTGAAGCAACGCTTCAAATCTCGGGCGCAACGCGCCACATGTCAGGCGCTGATACGTCAGCGCAGCACCCAAGAAGGCGCGCCCAATCAGAGCAAACCTCTATTTTAAGCAAAATTAAACGAAGCAACGCTTCAGTTGCGCAAGCACTGCGCTGCGCGACACGTGTCAGCGCAGTTGCGCTGCGTTTTGCGCTGCGCGTTGCGCTGCGCGACACATGTCAACGCAGATGCGCTAGCGCAGTTGCGCTGCGATGTGCGCTGCGCGACATGTGTCACGCGCTGGGGCATTTGCGCCAAACAGAATTAAGATTTTAAAGAAATCTTTCTGTTCTTGTTAAAACAAGAAGATTCCCTTCTGTAAAACAGAAGCCCTTGGATCAAAGATCCAACGGTGGGGAAAATTTTCCAAATCACTCAGAGAAAGATCTCTTTAACAAATTTAACTAATTTATGGGCACTATATAAAGGCCCCTAGACCCCAAATCAAAAGCATCAACATTTTCTAAAAAAAAAGAGAGAAAGAGAACTCTGAAGAACTCCTCAAGAACAAAAAGGTAAAAACCTTTAGAAGGAAGAGAAAGTTCTCTTATAAACAGATCATAGATCTAAAAACAAGATCAATGATCTTTAAAAAGAAAATATAACAAAATAGTGCTTTGCACTTTTTATGAACCTTTGGTTCTTGGAGATAAGAAAAACAAGAGAAAACTTATCTTTTCTTTGATCTAAATTAGATCAAGAAATCAAATAGTGCTTTGTACTTCTGTTCTTGAATCTAAAAGATTCTTAGTGCTTTGCACTTCCAAACTGTGCTGTTGCGCTCTTGGGAGAGCGCCACGTGTCAGCAGCGCAAGCGCAGAGCACTAGCGCAGCGCACTGCGCTTGCATGACACGTGTCGTCATCACAAGCGCTTGCGCTCTCTGATTGGCGCAAAGCGCCTGAAAATGCAATGCATTTACAGAAGGGCCAAGCCCAATTAAAAAGGGCCTAACAGGCCAAATTAAATGCAATGCATTATTTTAAAAAAAAAAGGGCAGAGCCCAAATAAAAACAGATGCAGTGCATCATTTATAAAAGGCCAGAGCCCCAAATAAAGGTCTAATAGACCAAACAAAAATGCCCTGCATTATTAAACAGGAGCAGAGCCCCAGTAAAGGTCTAATAGACCAAAAATAAATAAAATGTTGAACATTTTCAACTGGATTTAACCCAATTCTGGCCGTAAGTCCTTAAATTAAATTGAACTGAGTACAAATGCTCTCTCAAATCAATTTACCTCCGGTTCGAGGGTACATCTCCGAACTCCTCTGACACTTCTCGTTGTAATCCTTCAACGATGTCAGAGAGGCGACGGGTCCTAACGACCACACATGGATATGGACTGCGGGGTCCTTAAACTCATGGACCGGAACGTCCTTAAACTAATGTTGGACCGAAACGTCCTTAAACTAATATTCGTCCCTAAATGGGAATGTTGGACCGAAACGTCCTTAAACTAATAGCGGACCACCACGTCCCTAAACTGAAATATAGACCACCACCTCCCTAAACTGGAATGTGGACCGGAACGTTCTTAAACTAATGTTGGACCGAAACGTCCTTAAACTAATAGCGGACCACCATGTCCCTAAACTGGAATATAGACAACCACGTCCCTAAACTGGAGCATGGACCGCAACGTCCCTAAACTACCTATGGACCACTACGTCCCTAAACTGGAACAATAGAGCCTCCAAATGCTCTTTTGCCGGATCTAAACGATCCCGTTTAAGTTGATCTTAGCCCCCAAACACGGCTAACGTATCCTTAAACATTCAAACGGACTATAAAACTCCAAATCAATCTTGGTTCAAGGGTACATCTCTGAACTCCTCTGACATCTGCCGTTGTAATCCTTCAACGAAGTTAGAGAGGTGACGAGTCCCGATGGCCAGAAATTAAATGGATTATCACGTTAAGTTGATCTTAGTCTCAAACAGGACTATCGTATCCTTAACGAACGTTTAAGTTGATCTTAGCCGCAACGCGACTAATGCATCCTTAAACTAAAAACACCAAACCCAAATCTAAGTAAATACGGATTTGGACTAATCCACGTCCTACGGGCGACGGCATTACTCAGTCTCCGTATACAATCCAAGGGCAACCACAAACAAAACAAACACACACGACACGAAGTGAAATTCTGGAGAAGGAGAAAGTTGTTACCGCGATGCGGTAGCGTGATTAACTGTAGGGGCTTGCGCCTGCAGGGAAGAGCGTCCCCACAATCAAAAACCCCTCAAGCGAGGGGGAATCTGACGAAGTCTGCTACATCGGCCGCATCCGTCTAAACCTCCGATACACGGTGCCATAAATCAACTTGGCATCTTCGGAGAAGTGGACGGATAAAACCAAATAGCATCTGCCCCGAATCTCAGCGTCAGGACATCGCAGTCTTATGCGCCGCCATTCGGAGGGGAACAGATTCTGGCACGCCCGGTGGGACCTTTTCCTCCTTCCACTCCACACTTCGTGTGTCGTCTTCGCGAACTAATCACGGTTTGTTAACGGTTGCCTTTGGATTTAAAGTTACTAAGATTTGTTCTTGTGCCTGGCGTAGAACTCAAGCATCAATGGCCTCTAACTGCACCAACTGCTCGAAGTGCCACTGCAACGGACGCTCCACCTCACCAGGAGGTGTAGCATATGGGCCCCAAGCGGCTTCCTTCCTCGCTCTGCCGGTAGACCAGGTGACCCAAGCCACCACTGGCCTGTTCTTTGGGACTATGATCCCACCTACAAGCTTCTCTGAGCCAATACCTGCACCGGAAGTGAACAAGAAGTCGGTCTTCGACCGGCTCACTGCTACGACGACCCCTGTCAACGGGTCGCCCACTACCAAACCGACAGCCTCTGTTTTCACCAGGCTAAATCAGAACTCTAAATTGGCTGTCCCAAGGAAAGCAATAACTGCTGCTCCAGAAGTCGTCAAGGCGGCTTCCCCTGTCAAAGAGTCAGTCTTTTGAAGACTGACGATTCCTGCTCCTGCCACTGCCCGAGGATCTGTCTTCGACAGGTTAAATATCATCCCTCAAAGGACAACCTCAGTCTTTGAGAGGTTAACACCAGCGACGCCTCATTCAGACAGGGGGTAAAAAGAAGCTGTCTCTATCTCCGAGCCAGTCCCAACGGCTCGTCATGCTCGACGTCGCCATTGGCGACGAGTGAGGAAGGCAGGGGGCAACTCCCCCTCAGGGCTAACTCCACCAGCTCTAGAGGTGGAAGTCAACGCTGCTGTTCTAACTGGGAACAGCTTTGAACTACTGAGGAGGGTACGTAAGAACTCTCCAACCGCTATACTGAAAAGATCTCCTCCACCTGCGGAGAGAGTTCCGAAAACGAAGCAAGAACAACCCCCTCAACGGCTGTCCTAAAAAATATACAAGGTTTGGCGTAGGGTTCAAGACTCCGTGATTGACCCAGGTTATTCTCGTCAACAGAAGAAGGCGAAGGTGCAAAAAGAAAAGGACCGTCCTATTAAACAACAGAGGACAACAATCACCAAGATGCCCACTGCAACGGCCCCCTCCACTTCAACGGCCCACAAAAGAAGAAGGCCGGAGAAAACCCCCGCGCCCACGGCAAATGCCAAAGGTGGTGAGCCTAAACGCCCTAAGTCCGGGGGCATGATAGTTCATACAGTTTATGTGGCATCGGGAAAGGAGGATAGCCGCATATCAACAGGTCATAGACCGCACACGAGGTCAGTGACCAAGGCTCAGGAGCAGCAGCAGAAGCTCCAAGAAATGATGAACGCTATGGCCGCACTTACAGGGCCAAAAGAAAACCTTGAAACGGCCTCGGATGAACGCCAAGAGGAAGAAACCGACGCCGAATTCCTTCGTCGGATATTGGAGAAGAAGGACAAAGAGGCTGCTGAACAAGCAGCCAACATACAGCGTATGGGCCTCCTCTTCCAAGACATGATAGGGATGATGATACAGCAAGATCCTCCGACCGAAGAGCCCCCGATCGTCCTTGGAGATGATAGGGGAGAGACATCAAATCCTCCACCAGCTCTGTCGACGGCTAAAGTGGATGCAATCTCCAAAGCTGATTTGGACGAGTACATCGCCCAACAAATACGGGTTCATCATGCGACCGAAGCAGCTGGCCAGGTCGTAAAAACAGGACGGCCATATCCAAGTTGGTACGATCAAATCAAGTACCCACCCTGTTACACAATTCCCAAGTTCCATGTCTACAAGGGGACGGGCAATCCTCACCAACATGTTGCCCAGTTCAGGGCACTCTGCGGCAACACCGGTGGTGATGACAAGCTTTTACTTCGCCAGTTTGTTCGAAGTTTATCGGATACGGCGTTCGAGTGGTACTCTGAGCTCCCGAACGACTCTATCAAAACCTTCGCGGAAATGGAGCTATTGTTTACTCAGCGTTTTGCAAGCGCCAGTGAACGTACCCCGATGACAGCACTGATTAACGCCAGGGTAAAGCCAGGCGAGACGTAGGTTCAGTACGCTATACGATGGCGGAACTTATGGTCGAAGTGCGAGCAGCGCATTGAAGAAGCTCCCGCGGTGGGTATGTTTGTAGGAACCCTTGATCCACAAGCAACCATCTCGCAATTTATGATGTTTTTCAAGCCGACTACCTTCCAGGCTTTGATTGACAAGCTAGCGCAGATGGATCAGATGGGCCATAAACCTTATCTTCTAAAGCCGGACTCCCGAAATGACAAAGGAAAGGGAAAAGCGATCGTCGTCGCTAATGCTCAACAACAACCGAGCAACTCGAAGCCGGTTGTGAGTCAAAATAATATGCGTCTGTACGTAGACCTTGAGGAGAGACTAGGGCGTCCTTACTCGTTTTCCCGCGATAAAACAAGAAGGTTATTCGAGCTGGTATTACGCAACAGACTCATAAATCTGCCGGATCCAAAACGTCCGTTGCAACCAAGTGACGTCAACGAGCCCAACTACTGTCCTTATCATCGAGTACTGGGTCATCCGATCGAGGATTGTTACGTTTTCAAAAATTGGCTTGAAAACCAGTACCGACAGGGTAAATTCGCGTTATCTGAAAAATGGAAGGTGAATCCTCCGCAGCCCCACACCTCTAAGGGGACGAATACGCCGGGGGCAACATGCTCCGTCGTTCAAGAAGCTCCTTGGGAGGTTGTATTATCAGCCAAGACAAAGAGGATGCTGAACGACCTTCAGACATGTCCAGCGATTAGGTGGAAGAACCCGTTGGAACCGCAGGTCATTGAGGGGATGTTGAAGCCACGTCCAACTCCAAAGACCGATGGTGGTGGCTCAAGCACTCGCAACCAGCCGTCAAAATCCTCGAAGAAGAAGAAAAAGAAGTCAAAGAAGCCCGTGAAGCCTGGCGACAAGCGCACGGACCTGCAAAAACAAATTGACGCGCTGGAAGAATACAACCAGAAGGCACGGACTTCCATTACATTCCAAGAGTTTCTCAACCACGTCTTTCAAGAAGAAGGTGAGGGAGAAGGTTCATCAGATGAATCTGAAGAATGCGTGGCGAGCTGCCATATGATTTCCCATTCGCTCACGAACGATGAGGAGACTTCTTGTACTGAAACGCTGGGGGTAGATCCTGAACAAAAAATTCCGGAGCCATCGGATGAAGTGATTGATGCATTCCTCAATGAAGCTTTCTTAAAAAGCAAAGTTAATCAGGAGCGCGAGGAGGTTATATTCGAAAGGGCCAAACGCCAGCGCCTTGACGAAAGAATTAAGATACTCCCGTAGGAGCGAAGTACACCTACTGCGGACAAAAGCCAATCCAAGATGAGGAAAAAGTTTGCTAAGGCCATATCAATGGGTATGAAGCTACCATCCTCTGAAGGAAACATCACCGGTGAAGTGGAAACGCACCCCTCCTATTGCTTATATCATCAAAAGATTTCGCACCCCACACAAGAGTGCAAAGCTTTCGATAGATGGTGGCAAGGATACGTTGCTCATCGACAACGCTTTAAGCGGGAAAAGCGTAAAACTCGTCGAGAACAAAGAAATACGACCGAAGGGATTAAAAGAACTACCGGCGATTGTCGCGTGGTTGGCACCGGCGGGTCACAAGTGCCTACATTCGGGAGCGATTCTAATGAGGAGCTGGAACTTTCCCCTCTCTTTAAAGAGTCCGCTTCGGGAAAAGAAGAAGAACCGAAGGTCTGCGAAAATATCTGGCTGCGGAATCGGACGCTGCCTGAAAAGCACCTCGGACCCTTGAACAGAAAAGATAAAGGGAAAGAAAAGGTCTCTGAAGATATCGTCTTAGATGACCAAGTGGTGGAAGAGCTAGCCGCCAAGAACCCACCGAAGAAGAATAAGGTGGATTACAACGTCTTAGCACATCTGAGGAAGCTACCCTCACAGCTCAGCATTCTTGACGCCCTTTTGCTATCAAAAGAGGCGAGAGATTCGTTGATTAAGGCACTCCAAGATCCAGAACAATTCCAAGCATGCCTGGCCGAGGAAAAGATGAAGGATGAATTGGAGGAAGTGCACACGGCCGATGTCACTTTCGGCGACGAGGACCTTCTCCTTGGGACGTGCGAACACAATCGCCCCCTCTATGTCTCAGGATACTGCCACGATATTAAGATAGGCAAAATCCTGATCGACAATGGATCCTCCGTTAATCTCCTCAACGTGCAGGTGTTAAAAGAAATCTGCATGAGCGTCCAGCACCTTGCTCGGGATAAGATCACCATCTCCGGGTTCGACTCCCAATCGTCAAAGACTCTTGGATCTGTGATACTGACGCTACGCTTTGGGCTGCTCGTTACGGACATTAAATTCCACGTCATAGATGCTAAGACATGCTACAACGCTTTGCTCGGCCGACCATGGTTACACGAGTACAACATCATCCCTTCTACACAACATCAGTGTATGAAGTATTTTAAGGATGGTTTCGAGTATACCGTAACGGGAGAATTGAATCCGTTTTCCGTAAACGAAGTTCGCAAATATGAAGATGCCAAATACTTCTTACCGAGTTTCGAAGACACGGAAAGGTGTCACAAGCCAGAGAACAAAGCTAACGCCACCGTCCCTGTCTTCGGCAGTGATACCGAGGAGGAAGAGGAGATAGTTTGCTCGGGTCTGTCCCAACACAACAAACCAGGACCGTCCACTCCTACGTTGGTCTTTGGTAGTGACTCGGAAGATGAGATCCATGCTGTATTCTCTGCTCGACCTTCAATACGAAAGTTCGCCGACGAAGAACAAAGTCTACAAGTCGCCATGGTGCCGCTTAAACACCATAAAGAACTGGATGCGCTTAATATTTACAATGTAGAAGAGCTGCAAACGTTCTATATCCCTCCCAGGCGAGAAAGCGAAAAAGCAATTCTGTTCTACCGCTCTGAAGAAACCAAGGTGGAAAAAGAAATCTGGCATGGCGCGGATCCTACGCTCGACAGGATTCAGCCTATCCGTCTTCCCAGATATTATACAGAGGGTTTGAAGAAACTGTTGAAGCGCCAAGGGATACCCTTCAAACAGACCATTAGAAAGGCCAGATTCTATGATAGGGTCTGGAACGTCCCTGGAACTCAACACAAGCTGCCTAACGGGAGGATGGAGACGATCGGGCTCGGATACATTCGCTCCAAGAAACGAGAACTGCTTCGTGACTGTTACGTCGTGCAAGACTTCAATGAAAAAGCAGATGCTCAACGGGAGGACACTAATCCTGAACCAGTAAAAGTTCCTGATACGAAAGTGCCCAGTCCATCGCTTGAAGAACAAATGGACAGGCTTATAAGAGAGGCAGGTCAAAAAGTCCAGGATGACCATAATCGCGAAATGGCCATCTACGAAAGAGCCAGAACGCAACGCCTCCTTCAACAGGCCGTCAAAAATGAAAGTATCACTCCGTGTCAACCTGTTATGAAGAAGGCTCGACGCAGAAGCAGAAACAAGTCGAAGGGCCAAAAAAGCGCTCAACAGCAACAAAACAGGGCTAAGAAGCCACGCAAACGGGAGTCGAGCGTTATTGATCTATCACTCATGAAGAAGATGGGTCGAGTATACTCGTTTCCTCGGGACAAGACGAAGAAGATACTTGAGCTTGCTCTAAAACATCAGATGCTCACACTGCCGGAATCCAAGCACCCCGAACAAGCAAGCAAAGTCTCTGACCTAAACTATTGCTCTTACCATCGAGTAATAGGGCACCCGCTCGAAGACTGCTTCACTTTTAAGAATTCGGTCGAAGATCAGTACCGGCTCGGTAAGTTCGCTCTGTCTGACAACTGGAGGGTAGCGCCGCCACAGAAACACGAGCCCAAGGCCACGAAAGAAGAACCGGTTCCACATTGGGATTGGAAGCGAATTCGCACCTGTCACATGATTACAATATTAAAAGAAGAGCCCGAGGACATGGATGACCTTCCCTGGTGCTTCGAAAACAGCAACGACGAGGTAATCTCAGAATTTCCACCAGCGCCAAAAGAGCTGGAAGATGGAATTCATACCACTGCAGATAACCTTAAGAAAATTGAGTTGGGAACGGCGAATGACCCCCGACCGACGTTCATCAGTGAGCTGCTGTCTGAAGAAAAGGTGGCCTCATTAAAAGACCTGCTTATGCAGCACAAAGATTGCTTCGCATGGAACTATTCCGAAATGCCGGGACTAGATCCAGAAATTGCTGTGCACAGATTGGCGATATCCCCGGACATCAAGCCAGTCAAACAGGCGCCGAGGAGAATGCGGCTCGTGTTAGTGTATATGCCCTAGAGGCCATTACTGTATCATACTAGTTTGTATATTACTTAATGGAAGCTTGGGATATTCACCTTGTATATACAATCTTGCTCAAAATAGTAGTATGCTACTTGGTTTGTTTCTACTTTAATGTGTACATGTGTTTATTTTAGTATATCGCCTATACACATTAGTGGAGCCCTTAGGATCTTTGCTTGATTACCAACGTTGTGATGGCAGTCACACTAGTGGGGCTGGGTAATCTATAAGCACATCCTTATGCAGGTCCCTGGTCGCAGGACTATCAAGACCGGGCATTGATACTCCGGAGTAGACTAGCGCATGCGCTTCTCATCCCAGTGTGGGAGACGGTCTATCCCACAGCCGTCGGTACGTCGTACTTGAGATAGTATGCGGGTGCTCGTTGGGTTACGAGTACACTGGACAGGACTCGTCGGGAACTGACTAGTTGGTATTATGCCTATCGTCAGTTATCGGTTCCCAGGTGACATGAGTACAGCTTAGTCCGCTGACTTGACACTATCACTTCGTCTCGAGTGTGTTCCCACTGTACTTTGATTACTACCCTACCACGGCTCAAAGGAGTCGTGCAAACAGGTGGTAGTTGGGTGCAGTCCCGAAGCACTTGGAGGCAGTGACGGTTAGACAGAATTCGTCTCTCCCGGTATTGGGGGTTGACATCGCGCTGTGTCTAGGAGAGCCATTACACGAGTAGTCCCTGGCCAGGGCAAACGAGATATACTGGTAGGCTTCCAGTGTTATCTCAGGGTGTTTTGGGCTTCACTCCGACACGACTTGTACCGCTATTGGGGGACTGACGTTTACCGCCCCCTAAGCCCGCCATGCGATATATCAGACGAACAAACCGGACTGTACGGAGAATGTCACATTCAGGCTCAGTAGGAATTCAGATGGGTTTCACCTCGTCAGTCTTCTTGTCGGCACCTACCTGGGGACCGTTACGCACAGCTAGTGCCGCTTGCGGTCTGTGGTTAAACCCACTGCCAGCGTAGTGTCGAGTCTTTAGAGTCCCACACAGAAAGCTATTCGCCTTTAGGCAAAAGGGTTGAGGTCGCATGGTTTTGCGACAGGTCGCATGGTTTTGCAACAGGGTTCAGTCACATCCGTGCACTTGTGCAAGTTTAGTGTCCGGACAGTTTACACTAGCAGGCTTTGGTTTAAGCCAGATCCTAGTGTACGTATTGGGATTGGTTTTATCCAGTTTGTATTCGTGTTCCTCGGAACGCGGATGCGGGTGTGTATGCACAGTTGACGGAGAGACAGAGGCAGAGGATTCTCATTAGGGTTATTAACCGTTGACTGTTGACTATTGACTTTTTGCTCAACCCTAATGAGAATATGATATATGATTAACAATTATATTAATTAAGTATTATGGTGACATGGTTGTTGAGGGATTGACTTTGTTGACTTGTTGACTTTTGTTGACTTGTTGACTTTGTTGACCGGTTGACTAGGCTTGACTAGTTGACCATTGATCGCACGCTTTCGGCGTGTCGGATGTTCAAAGTTCTAAAGTATAACCGCGATCAAGACGGTGTCGCTATGCAGCTAGCCGGTTGAGCACGGGTCGATCCACAGGGAGATGGTTGTATGTTCTTTCTTGTTTTAGACGAGTCAATAAAGAATGAGTATATGTTTGTTCAATCTAACCTATGTGTATTATTTGCGAGTATAAAGTTGTTAAGAAAAGATACGGTAATGTAAGCTAAAGAAATCCGTACTCAAAACCTTTGAGCCGAGTCTTGACCAATTGAAGCTAGAGCAATCGGCAACAACGTGGATTAGGGGATTTAAGCGCGGTATTCATGGAATCCGGCTTATTTACCCTTGTCCTTCCGTTCTTGTCTCTTGCTTTCGCCTCCGGCCAAACCGAACGCAACCGGTCGCGGTTAGGAATCACCGTTACCTTGTTAGGGTAGGGTGCCTAACGGAGCGCTTGCGTATCGTTTGGGCGGAGTTCAATGGAAAATAACGGGAAAAGGAAATGAGCAAAGAAAATCTTAACTTACAATACCGTATTTATTCTTAACAACAACAATAATTACAATCATTCACAAAGAGAACCAAGAAGAGCAAAACAAAAGAACAAAGAAAAGAAAAGATTACAAGTAAGTAAGTGCATGAATTAAATTGCAAGTAAGTAAAGCAAGGTAATAAAAAGCAAGTAATAAAAAGCGAGAAAGAATACTAGAAACTAGAACTCAAGACAAACATGGGATCAATAGCCAACCCTTAAACTTGCAAGCTCAATCAAGAGGTTGCAAGATCAAGAGAAAGGTAGAGAACGCATGTGAAATGAAGCACTAATTCCATAAGAAAATACAACCCTTGAGATCAATAACTAACCCTTAACCTTTCAAGCTCAATGAAGAGGTTGAAAGATCAAGAGGAAGCAAAAATCTCAAGGGGAAGCTAAACAAATAAGAATGATACAAAAACCCTCATCTTCATTCACATCCACTCAATGCTCTCACTACATTTCCATGATATTCACTGTTTAGAGCTGAGACTGGTATCCTGCAATTATGTAGCAAACACTGATAAAAAGCACCTGCCTATAAACAAACGAGCGTAAGAATGGGCGGTATAAAATGCAATATTCTAGTATGAACAAATACCCCCAAACTTAACTTTTGCTCGTCCCGAGCAAAACCAATTATTCACAAAAATAAAATCCTAACCGCACTTTCGCAGGGAACGCGATTGCACTGAGCACGTGCAACAAGCCGTTAAACCTCTAGGTGTCCCTAGTAGGAGGAGTGTTGTCTCCTGAGGGTTTTCAGCGGATTACACCCACAAAATCCTGTCAAGCTAGTGTCATAAGTTAACATCGATTCTTCTCCTACAGTTTAGTATTTACGTTAGAAATTCTATCATCCTAAGTTAGAAATATCCAACCTTTATGTTTCACACCTCCTATCTGTTTTAACTTTAGATCCTATACGTTCCAAAAAAGTTTAGAAAGATGTTGGTTCTCCTGAGTTTTCCTTCTAAAGTGCGGCCTCAAATCAAGGATTTTTATCAACTTTACAGAAAACACAAGTCTTATTCTTTATTTCTATCTCTTATCCAAACATCAATTGTATACCCCTACGTGTGTGTATATTTGCACCCCTACACTCAAGAATTCAATTCAAGCTATAATACCCTTGTCCTAATACCTAATACTACTTCTTTTCATTTAATGATGGACGGTGTTGCTCACACACCTTTCATGCGACTATTAATGCTTCTCGAGGCACTAACGGCCGATTACTGAATGTGTGAGCTTAAAGCGTAAATAGCAGTTTCCAGGTCTTGACTTTATTCTATTTTTCTTTTTCTTTTTCTTTTTCTTTTTCTTTTTCAAGACTGGATATATTTTTCAACATGCTCTTTTGGTGTTTAGCTTTAAATACCGTTTTTTCTTTCATACTAGGCTTTCAGGCAAGAGTATTTCTAGGTATCCTCTACTATCCCAAGTTTCAAGGTGTGTGTAAGTGCAGTTTGTAGGGTATATACTTTCTAAATTTGAACTCAAGAAAAGAAACTATTTTTCAGACTTATCCTCCAGTAAAGCTTCAATACTTTCCCTTCATCTTGAATTAATTCAAGAACTGAACTCAAGATTACCTATTTCTAAAAAAACTGTAAGGACGTATACTTACCAAAGTTAGACAGAATGAGGGTTATTTTTAGGGTTTTCAATTCCTAAACCTAGAATTTAGTTATTTCTATCATATCAACTAAACTTTCGGAATAAATATCTAAGTTACCCTATTAGCTAACTTGACGACAAAGTTTTTATATTTTTTTGGAAAATTTTCGATTTTTGTGGGTTTTTAATTAAGGTATGCAAAATATACAAATGAATGCGAAGGAAGAAAGCTTACCGAGCACACCCCCAAACTTAAACTTGACAGTGCCCTCACTGTCAGGCTACACCAAGAGGGTCAAAATTGTCGGCGCTCTCCCTAAAAACAATTTATATACAAAACAAAAAAAAAATATATACAAAAGGGTCCCCCCCAAACTTAAGTAAAACAGTGTTTCCACTGTTAAGCGTTGAAGTTCAGGATTAGGGGGGAAAGAGAACAGTTTCAAACTATACCAGGCCTTATACAGGCCAAAAGTGAGCACCAACCATTCAAAGATTTTATCTCTATAATGTGCTGGTTGGTGAAAGAACGCGGAGAGGTAAGAAATGGAGAATACGCGAGACCGTATGGAGATAGAAGCGGGATACGGTCTCGGTATATGCGAAGAAGAATGGCGGAAGGGAACAAGAAATGGAGTACGAACTTGAGGGTGAAAATGGAGTGAATAAATTAGCACAATATGTGATGACCGATGTGTAAAAAGCGATTGTGCTAATCTATTAACCCGTCGAGTAATGGGGTCAAATCCCTCAAGATTCGTGAGAAACCATGGGTACGCCGAACTTGGTAAACCAGACATATGAAATGAAAGTGAGACGGTTTCTTGCAAGGTCGGAACGATGGAAATGATGGAGGTAGGTGATTGAGGAAGGTTATCGGTTAAAGGTTCCGGAGGGTATACACAGTCAATGAAAGGAACATGATGAATTGGAAAATCCGACTCATCAATTAAAACTGGTTCATCCTCAAAAATATCCTCAAAAGTTTCCTCAAAATTCAGCTTATCCATGCAAATTTCATCAAGACGCATATGGGGTTCGGGAAAAACAGTTAATAACTCGGGATGATGAATTGGAGAGAAAAACTCTGCCAAATCTACAGGTTCATCATCCAAAATATTCCCGGCGTCAATATCCTCAATCAAGTGAAAATCAATATTCGCAGACACCTCAACAAAAGCATGGATATTAATCAATTCAGGTTCTAGAGTGGAGGTGTAGAGGTCAAAAGGATTGGGTGTGGTTTCATTCGACAAGGTCCCTTCACAATCGGGTAAATCATGTTAGTTGTATGTATGCCCTAGAGGCCAGTATTGTACAGATTATGTATATTATATTGGATGCTTGGACATATATAGAGATGACTTTCTTGCTCGACATGATAGTATGCTATCTGGTTGCTCTTTATCTTAACATGTACACTAGTCTCTTTATACTGTCTTATAGTTACATGTTGGTAAAGCCCTTAGGACTTGTACTTGACTACCTGGACTATGATGCAGATCATACTAGTGGGGACATGGTAGTCCATAAGTACATCCTTCAAGGTCCCTAGTCGTGGGTGTATCGAGACGGGGCATCGATATACCAGAGTAGACTAGCGTATACGCTTCTCGACCCATGTGATGGGCGATGGATGATCCCATATCCATTGGTGTTTGACATCAGAGATGGTATACGGGTGCTCAGTGGAGACTGGGTACACTGGACGGACTCGCCGAGAACTCCCAGATGGTATTATACCTCACGTCAGATGGCAGTTCTCAGGTGACACTTGTACAGGTTAGTCTGTAGACCCGAGATCGTCATAGAGTCTTGTGTGATTCCCACTGTGCTTTGATCTCCACCTTACCACGTCCATGAGGGCGTGCAAAACGGTGGTCTTTGGGCACAGTCCCGAGTCACATGGAGGCAATGAGCGATAGGAGGGGTTTCGTCTCTCCCGGTATTGGGGGTAGATGTTGCGCTGTGCTCGATTGGCCGTAACAGGGAAGTCCCTGGCCAGGGCTGATCAGAGATTTGCTGGTAAGTGTTACCAGTAGTTTCTCGACCCGTTACGAGCCTCACATCGGCACGACTTATCGGGTTATTGGGGTCTGACGTATACCACCCCTAGACTTGATATGCAACATATCAGACGAAGAGACCGGACTGTATGGTAAGTGTTACTGGTCGGATTCGCAGGAGTATGAGCGGGCTAGCTCGTCGATCTTCTGATCGCTCAATACCCGGGTGGCCGTTACGTTTAGCAGACCGCTTGCGGCTTGTGGGTGCTTGATATGATCATCATCTGCTACCCGGCGTATTGACGAGTCTTTAGAGTCCTACACAGAGGTTTCCTGGCTCAAGCGAAACGAAATAGGAGCGCATATCAGATATGTGCAGGACCGAGAATAATGCGTGTATGTGATACCGCATTTCATTCTCGCGATATATGTTTCGATTGGTTATATTCGATATGACCTAGTTATCGAATCATTGATTCGATAAATCGATGCATTGAATACTAGTCGGTTATGTGCGACATGACCGGATCATTGAATCAAGTGTTGATTTAATGATTTAATGTATAATTATATATTTGATATATTACTTTGCATTAACTAGTATTGGTTCACTTTAAACGGATTTTTCTCACTTGATGCACATTGTATATGTGATATGCTTTCGTGCACTTTTTTGTATCATGTTTGATGATACTTGATCGTTTAGTTAAGTGTATAGAATTAATCCATGGTTAATTTGATAATTAGGGTTTTGCATATTCATTTATTTATTTATTTGTTTAATTATTTATTTGAAATGGATTATGATGAGAATGGTGGCTCTTTTTGTTTTAAGTTGAAGCTTCATGAAGCTTTGACTTTTGTAACCATCCTTATCTTCATGCTTAACCCTAACCCTCTAAAGTGACCATGGTTTATTCTCTACACTTAACCCTAGTTTAGTTATGATAAGTATTTGATTTTCTATTTCTTTTTATGATAACTTATCATAACTAGCTCATTTTCTTCTTCTTCTTCAAGCTTGCTACAACAATGGCAACTTGAGATCTAGTGAGATAAATCCAATTCTAAAGTGAACCCACCTCCTATTTCTTCACCCTCTACCTCTTGCCAAGTTGTTTTGGGTGTTTACTTCACAAGTTTCACAAGTTTGTGAAGTCGGAGCTTGAGTTTGTGCAACCTCGACGTAGATCGTCTTTGACACAAAGCCGACGACCTATTCCGCTTGTTTTCCCGATGAAGCCGATGATCGAGTCGAGGATTCATGATGGACAGCGAGGACATGACCACGTGGAGCTAAGGAGGCGGAAATCCGGATCTACAAAGGTTGTAGCATCTCAACTTTAGTTAAATAGTTAACTAGTTTTCCGTTTCGCCTAAATATCTAGCAACGATCCGTGTTAGGGTTTCTCGGCTTCCATAATTTTTGAATTTGGCATGTTCGATGCCTTGTGAGACTCCATTAGGATGCCTAGGAACCTTTCAAATCAAACACTGCAAAGTCGCACAACTCATCAAACATTCTATCTTTAATTGATAATTCAGTTGGGACACTTGATAGACTTTCAACACAGGAGTTGTGGGATTCAATTTGAAACGGGTAGGTTTGATTTGGAAGGGGGTACAGCTCACTCTCTCCACTCAAATTCTCAGCCTGTCCTACCGCCTCTTCATACATTGGAAAATTTGGAGCTAGCTGGAAACTAGCTACCGGGTCAGTAGGTTGTATGAGAGCGGCTATGGACGCATTCAAATCCATCATCTGTTGGCTTGACGCTACCCTAAAGTCTTCCAATGACTGTTCCAGACTAGACATGGGTTGTGAAGGGGTTTCAGTAAAATATTCAAAGTTGTTTTGGTACTGGAAACTCCCAAATGACGGTTCAGAAGCAATGTCTAGGGAAGGTGTAAAAGTCGGGTAGGACTGGTAGGAATTGAATGGCTGGACAGGGGTAGAATCAACATTTGGATACGAAGGTGAATGGAATTGTTGATCCCAAGAATTTGAAGTGGTGAAAGGAGTGAAAGATCGGCTATGAGATTGTTCAATACATTCAGCGATGGACAAAGGACGACTTGCAAAAGGGGTATCAACATAAGCGGGTGCGGGAGGTTGAAAAGGTTGATACAAAGTGGAATGCGGAGGGCAAGTGTTTGTCCTAGATGCGTCTATCCGATCTTTCAAAGAGATTTTGGGCATGGAGGGATCGTTTGACGTTCGGCCAAAGCAAGAACCGTAAGCAGTAATGTCTGGTTGTGGGTACCAAAGTTCGGCAAGAGTTTTGCGAGGTGGGGTACCCATGATATGAAGAGAGAGAGAAAGAAAGGCAGAGAAAAGGAGGGGAAAAAGAATATGATTTTTTTTTAAATTTTTTTTTTTAGTTAGTTATTAACAAAAGAATGAAATATACACACAAAAAGAATATGGACAAAAACAATCACGACACAAAAATACCACACACCTAATCGTTCTAGGGTTCACCTAGGTCAACTAGACCTGCTCCAGAACTTGATTGTCGAAGTTAAACTGTGTCGAGAAACGGGCTTAAGATACACTGATCACGAGGCCAGGTAAGTGCAGAGATAAGGAGAGGTTTTCCAACGCTTTCGCGAAGTTCCTTAATTAAATAACCCTTTCTCTTTTGGCGGTTTCGCCGTTAACACTTTCCTAGACACCCCATAAACAATGTACCGTTAAGCGAGGTTCTAAACACAGTTAACTTCTCCTAGTGAGCGCGAAGTCCTTAAGGCTTAAAGTCTAGTTTCTTTTAAATTTTGTGCGGGTAAGCGTTATGCTCAAGTTCGTGATTTGTGGGCCACGGAAAAGGTGATGAAATCCTTTACCGTATGTTGTGGGGTTCGCTTGCCCTTAAATCCGTATTAATGTATGCAATGCGCAATTCAATAAAAATTCTATAAAGAATCAAACAATTGTTTTTTAGTTTAAGCACGGCACTGCAACAAATACGGTTAGTCAATTTTTAGCGTTTGCTAGCGAACTTGCAAAGAATCCTGCAAAGAATAGTATATTGGATGCGTCGGATTAGAGAAGAAGGTGTTAGTAAAGTACGTACCGTTAAGTTTTTGGGTTAGGAAACCCCCGTTGAATCAAATCCGGTAAGCTTGAAAAGTTTGCTTGCGCGGGTCAAACTACCCGGATCTTTGGCACTGTATTTTGCAAACACCTTAGCCTTGAACGTACACTTTGCTCCCCACAATCGCAGTTTGCAAATCCGCAAAAATCTGCACTCTTGCCCACAAAAATGATCAAAAAAAAACAAAAAGATATTTATTTTTTTATTTTTTATTTTTTAAATATATACAAAAAGAATATTAACCCGAATAACAAGAAAGAAAATACGCTACCGTCTCCCCGGCAACGGCGCCATTTGATCGCACGCTTTCGGCGTGTCGAATGTTCAAAGTTCTAAAGTATAACCGCGATCAAGACGGTGTCGCTATGCAGCTAGCCGGTTGAGCACGGGTCGATCCACAGGAAGATGGTTGTATGTTCTTTCTTGTTTTAGACGAGTCAATAAAGAATGAGTATATGTTTGTTCAATCTAACCTATGTGTATTATTTGCGAGTATAAAGTTGTTAAGAAAAGATACGGTAATGTAAGCTAAAGAAATCTGTACTCAAAACCTTTGAGCCGAGTCTTGACCAATTGAAGCTAGAGCAATCGGCAACAACGTGGATTAGGGGATTTAAGCGCGGTATTCGTGGAATCCGGCTTATTTACCCTTGTCCTTCCGTTCTTGTCTCTTGCTTTCGCCTCCGGCCAAACCGAACGCAACCGGTCGCGGTTAGGAATCACCGTTACCTTGTTAGGATAGGGTGCCTAACGGAGCGCTTGCGTATCGTTTGGGCGGAGTTCAATGGAAAATAACGGGAAAAGAAAATGAGCAAAGAAAATCTTAACTTACAATACCGTATTTATTCTTAACAACAACAATAATTACAATCATTCACAAAGAGAACCAAGAAGAGCAAAAGAAAAGAACAAAGAAAAGAAAAGATTACAAGTAAGTAAGTGCATGAATTAAATTGCAAGTAAGTAAAACAAGGTAATAAAAAGGAAGTAATAAAAAGCGAGAAAGAAAACTAGAAACTAGAACTCAAGACAAACATGGGATCAATAGCCAACCCTTAAACTTGCAAGCTCAATCAAGAGGTTGCAAGATCAAGAGAAGGGTAGAGAACGCATGTGAAATGAAGCACTAATTCCATAAGAAAATACAACCCTTGAGATCAATAACTAACCCTTAACCTTTCAAGCTCAATGAAGAGGTTGAAAGATCAAGAGGAAGCAAAAATCTCAAGGGGAAGCTAAACAAATAAGAATGATACAAAAACCCTCATCTTCATTCACATCCACTCAATGCTCTCACTACATTTCCATGATATTCACTGTTTAGAGCTGAGACTGGTATCCTGCAATTATGTAGCAAACACTGATAAAAAGCACCTGCCTATAAACAAACGAGCGTAAGAATGGGCGGTATAAAATGCAATATTCTGGTATGAACAACCATCATGATAACTATAGCTATCATTTCATGGTAAAGACTTTTGCTTGCTTGCTCTTTTGTGCAAAATGAGTGCATGAAATGATATGGCTATGGTTGCTTAAACCATCACATAATACTTGATTGATATGAGGTGTTATGATTGTTTTGGATTATGAGAGCCAAATGAAAAAAGTCTTCTCTCATTCTTTCATGCTCATTCTCTCTCTTGTTCTTGAGCTTTCATCTCCTCCTCTTGCTCTCCCTCTCTTGACTCTATGGTTCACTTGTCTCATGAGTTGAGAACCAAGAACCATAGATAAAATCCCATACAAACTCTTCTTTACTCACTCTAGTTCACAAGGTCTAGCAAACCGAGTGAACTAGTTTCTTCAAAGTTCGAAGAATGAGCCAAAGGTTGAAGCTTTCAGGTGGATCTATCTTCGGCGCAAGGAGACGACGGGGAGAAGCCGATTCGGACGACCATCGAAGCTTGAAGACGAAGGAGTTCGAGAAAAAGAAAGGTATAACCCCCTAACCGAGTAGTTAGCAACTCGTAGTTAGGTTGTTAGTTAGATGTTTAATAAAGATCCGGGTTTTAAGTCCATGTTACCACCTCTATGAAAATCGTTTTTTACCAAATTCCGCATGCCCGAAAGTACCGGGAGAGGTAGCATGGACTTACAGTGGTATCAGAGCCTAGTTAAACTCTATCTAACATGTTAGCAAAGTAGCTAGAAGATCGATCAAAGAAGAAGTCCCGAAATGAACCCCGATTTCATACTTGCTGTCGATTTTTTATGTTCTGTAAAAATAATAAATCATGCATCAAAAATCGACTCAGGGTTTTTAGAGTGCACTGTAGAAAGACGGTCCCCTGATCTCATCATTGCGCCGCGGAAACGCGGCAATAGCTTGCTATTGCCGCGGTTCCGCGGCCGTCTCGGCTCCTCTCTGGTTGTTCTTTGCTACAGTGTGCTTATGGGGGTATTTTAGGATTTTTGGAATATATATTTTCTGCCCAGATTTTCCAGAACGAAAATTTTATTTTTGGGGTCCTGAAAATCCGTATTTTTGATCGAACTTCTAAAAGACTTAAGCTGACGGGTTTTTTCTGTGATGTGATATTTGTATTGAACGTCTGCTAATCGCTATATGTCGATTAGTGGGGGTTATACAAATCTGTGATCTGTAATGTTATTGGAATGTATATATGAATATGTTGGATTGTCGTGGGTGAATAGCCGGGGGTTGTGAGACGAGAGTTTTTCTTTTCTTTCAATTCATGTAAATTTGTAAATTGATGTAATAATTATTTGTATGGCCGCACAACCGGGTCGGGGTTGTAGCCGTCATTGTATAATTTCTTTTTACTGTTTTTGCTCCTAGGATAGACCCATGGAGGGGGTGCGCAAACTACCGGGTATCTCGAAGTGCCGAGTGGCCTACTCACGGCGTTGAGGGAGGTTGCTCCACTTCGGGTACTTGGCGGGTAGTTTGCCGCACCCGTAGGGGTCTTGGGTGGGGTATTGGCTATTCACCGCGACTGTGTAATCTGCTTTTCGTTACAGGCTCGTACGAATTGCGGATTCCTAGTATATCCAATGTGTTCATCTGTGATCTGAAATGGCTATCATTGAAGTATATCTATATATGATATTATTTAGGCGTTGCTTATGTTTTACAGCCGCGCTAGCCCAGCCCCCGCTCTGTCGTTAGTTAAGTAACCTAACGGGTAATGACGGGGCCCCGTGGCGAATGCGAATGGCATTAGCGTACGCCATATTTTGGTTGTTTTCTGCAATGGTAGGATTAAATGATGGGACGCATTAAAAGAACTAATGCAAGAATATCACGCATTAAAAGAACTAATGCAAGAAAATAAACCAAGTTAAAATCGTTGGAACACTTTCGGAAAACCACTCGGTTCTTTTCAAAACTAACTTTTAAATGCCGAGCTTGAGCCACTCCTTTTAAAAGCTATCTCGTTCCATCGATTATATCAAGTTCACTACGTTCACGGCTTTGCCAAAACCATTCGTAGCCCTCCGTCGTTTCACATGAATAGTCAATAGTATTCAAGCTGTGTATGTTGGCCAAAGTCAAGGCATAGTGATTGGTAGCTATTGGGTATTCATGTGTAGCATAGATAGATGCGTTGGTTTGGGACAGTCGTACTGCCATTTTGGCCAAAGTCAAGGGTAGGTGCGAATGGATCCAAATTAACCTGGATAATGACGGGTAGAACTTGACATGTGACTTATGATATTTTGGCCAAAGTCAAGGTCATAAGAGCATGGGGCAAAAATCCACATCGGGAGTTTCAAAAGAACTGAAACTTGCTAGTGTTGCATACCATTTGGAGTGTGATGATTCTGGTAGGATTCCTTCAGTTTCGTCACGCGATGATATTTGGATCCCGATCCTACTATGAGTATATGCTACTCCTCGGGAAATTTCTCACTAAACGATCAATGCTATAAACCTAGTAGGTGCCTAGAAAGGTGTTAGCGGGGCTACGCCCCCAGGGAAAAGAGGTTCTTGAATTAAGGAACTTCGCGAAAGCGTTGGAAAACCTCCCTCGAAGTACCAACACTGGCCTGGCTGAACGGTTAAGCAAGTATTGTGCGGTGGGATTGATCCCGACTAATTCTTCCTTTTTGGTTTAAGAAAGGATTCGAGAAACAGTGGGAGCCATCCTGTTTAGACAAACTAAAAACCACTCTAAACTTGCAAGAGCATCATGCTGAGTGTTTCTTCTCTCTCTCCTAATTGCAGCGACCAATCGACATGACTGGACTTAAGTTACTTCTAGATAAAAACATACTGACAGGGCCAAACTACAAAGATTGGCTCAGGAATGTCAAAATGGCAATCACTTACGACAAGCTGGGGTATCTTCTTACCACCAAAGCTCCCCCTGTCCCTGGTCCCACTTCCAGCGTCGCGGATAAGGAAATCCGTAAGACTTGGGAGATTGATAGCGCGAAGGCCAAGTGCCTCGTACTTGCCTCTATGGACAATGAACATCAGAGGAGGCACGAGAATATGGACTTGGAATCCATATTTCTTCATACAAAAGAACTGTATGGAGAGCAATCTCGTATCGCAAGATACGAAGCGTCGAAAAAGTTATTTTCGGCAAGGATGGCCGTCGGATCATCAGTAGCAGAACACGTGCTTAAGATGATCGGCTACATTGAGGAGCTCGCGGACCTAGGGACCACATTGGAGAGTGAGCTCTATACGGACTTAGTTCTCCAGTCCCTTCCTTCCACTTACGCCCAGTTTATACTGAACTTCAACTTACAAGAAAAAGAAGTTGAACTTTCAGAGCTCCTCAACATGCTGAGGAGCGCAGAGGGCACCCTACAGAAAGGTAGGGAAACATCCACTTTGTTTGTAGGAGGATCATCTTCTTCTAGGTCCAAGGCGAAAGCCAAGGAAAAGAAGAAGAAAGCCCCCGCCAAACCAAGAGGCGGTGTTAGTAAAGTGGATACGAAGGGAAAAGCTAAAGCAACAAAGAAAGTGGGGAAGTTTGTGGATAAGGAAGAATGCTTCTATTGTCATAAGAAAGGACACTGGAAGAATGATTGCAGGGCCTGGAAGGCCAGAACACAGGAATTGAAGCAGGTTGCAGCTTCAGCTTCAGGTGTGTATGTTAGTGAAAACTGTCTTTCAATAAACTCTACTTCCTGGGTATTGGATACCGGATCAGGATCTCATATCTGTAATTCTTTGCAGGCGTTGAGAAACCATAGTGTTTTGAAAGCAGGTGACATGACCCTCAGAGTTGCGAACGGAGCTAGCATGGATGCTAAAGCCGTGGGGGACTATCACCTGGGAATGTCAGATGGACATGTTTTGGTTTTGTGTAATTGCTTTTTTGTACCCAACGCAACTTGTAATATCATTTCTGTATCTTTGGTTTCTAAAGAAGTTTATGAATTTGCATTTGTAAGTAATGTTGTAAACATTCACCTTAATCAAGTTCTGATTGGGTCAGGTACATTGAGCAATGGTATATACGTATTAAACCAACCACAGATTTTCAATGTCCAGAATACACACAAAAGAAAGACTCCGGAAATCAATCAGACTTTCTTATGGTATTGTAGACTGGGTCACATCAATGAGAGAAGGTTGACAAAGTTACATACAGAAGGATATTTGAATCCGTTCGAATATCAATCGTATGCCACTTGTCAATCCTGTCTCAAAGGAAAGATGACAAAGACTCCGTTTACTGGACACGGAGTTAGGGCGAGCGAGCTCTTGGGACTCGTACACAGCGACGTGTGCGGTCCAATGTCTACACATGCGCGAAGCGGTTATTCTTACTTTATTACTTTTACGGATGACTTTTCAAGGTACGGTTATGTCTTCTTAATGAAACATAAGTCTGAAGCCTTTGGAAAATTCCAGGAATATAAGAATGAAGTAGAAAAACAAACCGGCAAAAGTATCAAGATCCTAAGATCGGATCGAGATGGTGAATACTTGAGTGCCGAGTTCCTGGACTATTTAAAAGAGAACGGAATTCTCTCTCAGCTTACTCCTCCATACACTCCGCAACATAACGGTGTATCGGAGAGACGGAACCGAACCCTATTGGATATGGTACGGTCCATGATGAGTAACGCTGAGTTACCGCGATCATTCTGGGGGTATGCGCTAGAATCAGCTGCGTACCTTTTGAACCGAGTTCCCACTAAAACTGTGCCTACCACACCATATGAGATGTGGTATGGGAAAAGGCCCCATCTTAATCACATTAAGACATGGGGAAGTCCAGCTTTTGTCAAAAAGAAGCATGCAGACAAGCTCGAGGCACACTCAGTACAGTGCAAGTTTGTGGGATATCCAAAGAACTCCAAGGGATATTTCTTCTACTGCGAAGAGGAACAAAAAGTTATTGTTTCTCGTCATGCCCACTTTCTAGAACACCAGTTCTTAGAAAAGGAAATTAGTGGGAGCGCAGTAGAACTAGAAGAAATTCCAGAACCACAGACTATTACTGAAAGTTTAGTGGAACCAGAGGGTTCAAAAGAACAGGACATTCCTACGCCGCTCCGCAGGAGTAGTAGGCAGTCTCATCCGCCCGAGAGATACTACGGTTTTCTCATAGACGGGGATAGAGAGGATTGCATCATAGATTATGATGAGCCTACCAGCTTCCAGCAGGCCGTTCAGAGCGTTGACTCAGTAAAATGGCTGGATGCAATGCGGACCGAAACGGAGTCCATGTACACCAACAAAGTATGGACGTTGGACATTGCTCCAGATGGGGTAAAACCCGTAGGATGCAAGTGGATCTTCAAAAGGAAGATTGGTGTAGATGGACAGGTTGGGACCTATAAAGCTAGACTTGTGGCAAAGGGTTTTCGTCAAAGACCTGGTTTGGACTATGACGAAACCTTTTCTCCAGTGGCTATGCTGAAATCCATTCGGATCCTTCTTGCCATTGCTGCCTTCCACGATTATGAGATTTGGCAGATGGACGTAAAGACAGCTTTTCTAAATGGAAATTTAGAGGAGTGTGTCTATATGGACCAGCCAGAGGGTTTCATTCAGAGTGGGAGCGGCGGAAAGGTGTGCAAGTTGCTTAAGTCCATCTATGGACTAAAGCAGGCATCGCGGAGTTGGAACATCTGTTTTGATGAGACGGTCAAGGAATTTGGCTTTATCAAAAATCCAGATGAACCATGCATCTATAGTAGATTTGTAGCGAGAACTGTAGTATTCCTCGTTTTATACGTGGATGACATTCTCTTAATAGGAAATGACATTCCTATGCTACAATCTGTCAAGGGGTTCTTGTCGCACAGGTTCTCCATGAAAGACCTGGGTGATGCCTCATACATCCTGGGGATCTAGATCCATCGTGATAGATCCAAGAGGATATTAGGACTTTCACAGTCCAGGTACATCGACACCATACTGAAAAGATTCAGTATGGAAGATTCCAAGCGCGGTAACCTACCGGCTTGTCACGGGATCACCCTCTCTAAAGAGATGTCTCCCAAGACTGATTTGGAGAGGGATCGCATATCTATTATACCCTACGCTTCTGCGGTAGGCTCTATAATGTATGCGATGTTGTGTACCAGACCGGATGTAGCTTATGCACTGAGTGTGGTAAGCCGGTATCAGTCAAACCCTGGGGAGAAACACTGGATAGCAGTAAAGAACATTCTCAAGTACCTCAGAAGGACTAAGGAGATGTTCTTGATGTATGGCGGAAAAGACCTCCAGATCGAGGCCTTTGCTGACTCCAGCTTCCAGAGTGACAAGGATGATTCCAAGTCCATATCGGGTTTTGTCTTTACCCTCAATGGAGGGGCGGTGTGTTGGAAGAGTTCCAAACAGGAAACCGTTGCAGACTCGGCGATGGAAGCGGAATACATCGCTGCATCTGATGCCGCAAAAGAAGCTGTCTGGATGAGGAAGTTCTTGAAAGAGCTTCAGGTGGTTCCATCCATTGTTGATCCAATACCTCTGTATTGCGACAACAACGGGGCTATAGCTTTAGCGAAGGAACCCAGGTCCCATCAGAGATCCAGACACATCTTGAGGCGGTATCACCTGATCAGGGAGATCGTGGATCGCCAGGAGATCGGGGTTCGGAGAGTCGCTTCAGAAGATAACACTGCAGATCCATTCACCAAGGCCTTGCCCCAGACTCAGTTCGAGCGGCTGATCGAGATGATAGGTCTTCGATACGCCAGTACATGGCCTTAGTGCAAGTGGGAGATTGTTAGTGTATATGCCCTAGAGGCCATTACTGTATCATACTAGTTTGTATATTACTTAATGGAAGCTTGGGATATTCACCTTGTATATACAATCTTGCTCAAAATAGTAGTATGCTACTTGGTTTGTTTCTACTTCAATGTGTACATGTATTTATTTTAGTATATCGCCTATACACATTAGTGGAGCCCTTAGGATCTTTGCTTGATTACCAGCGTTGTGATGGCAGTCAACTAGTGGGGCTGGGTAATCTATAAGCACATCCTTATGCAGGTCCCTGGTTGCAGGACTATCGAGACCGGGCATCGATACTCCGGAGTAGACTAGCGCATGCGCTTCTCATCCCAGTGTGGGAGACGGTCTGTCCCACAGCCGTCGGTACGTCGTACTTGAGATAGTATGCGGGTGCTCGTTGGGTTACGAGTACACTGGACAGGACTCGTCGGGAACTGACTAGTTGGTATTATGCCTATCGTCAGTTATCGGTTCCCAGGTGACATGAGTACAGCTTAGTCCGCTGACTTGACACTATCACTTCGCCTCGAGTGTGTTCCCACTGTACTTTGATTACTACCCTACCACGGCTCAAAGGAGTCGTGCAAACAGGTGGTAGTTGGGTGCAATCCCGAAGCACTTGGAGGCAGTGACGGTTAGACAGGATTCGTCTCTCCCGGTATTAGGGGTTGACATCGCGCTGTGTCTAGGAGAGCCATTACACGAGTAGTCCCTGGCCAGGGCAAACGAGATATACTGGTAGGCTTCCAGTGTTATCTCAGGGTGTTTTGGGCTTCACTCCGACACGACTTGTACCGCTATTAGGGGACTGACGTTTACCGCCCCCTAGGCCCGCCATGCGATGTATCAGACGAACAGACCGGACTGTACGGAGAATGTCACATTCAGGCTCAGTAGGAGTTCAGATGGGTTTCACCTCGTCAGTCTTCTTGTCGGCACCTACCTGGGGACCGTTACGCACAGCTAGTGCCGCTTGCGGTCTGTGGTTAAACCCACTGCCAGCGTAGTGTCGAGCCTTTAGAGTCCCACACATAAAGCTATTCGCCTTTAGGCAAAAGAGTAGAGGTCGCATGGTTTTGCGACAGGTCGCATTGTTTTGCGACAGGGTTCAGTCACATCCGTGCACTTGTGCAAGTTTAGTGTCCGGACAGTTTACACTAGCAGGCTTTGGTTTAAGCCAGATCCTAGTGTACGTATTGGGATTGGTTTTATCCAGTTTGTATTCGTGTTCCTCGGAACGCGGATGCGGGTGTGTATGCACAGTTGACGGAGAGACAGAGGCAGAGGATTCTCATTAGGGTTGTTGACCGTTGACTGTTGACAATTGACTTTTTGCTCAACCCTAATGAGAATATGATATATGATTAACAATTATATTAATTAAGTATTATGGTGACATGGTTGTTGAGGGATTGACTTTGTTGACTTGTTGACTTTTGTTGACTTGTTGACTTTGTTGACCAGTTGACTAGGCTTGACTAGTTGACCATCATGATAACTATAGCTATCATTTCATGGCAAAGACTTTTGCTTGCTTGATCTTTTGTGCAAAATGAGTGCATGAAATGATATGGCTATGGTTGCTTAAACCATCACATAATACTTGATTGATATGAGGTGTTATGATTGTTTTGGATTATGAGAGCCAAATGAAAAAAGTATTCTCTCATTCTTTCATGCTCATTCTCTCTCTTGTTCTTGAGCTCTCATCTCCTCCTCTTGCTCTCCCTCTCTTGACTCTATGGTTCACTTGTCTCATGAGTTGAGAACCAAGAACCATAGATAAAATCCCATACAAACTCTTCTCTACTCACTCTAGTTCACAAGGTCTAGCAAACCGAGTGAACTAGTTTCTTCAAAGTTCGAAGAAGGAGCCAAAGGTTGAAGCTTTCAGGTGGATCTATTTTCGGCGCAAGGAGACGACGGGGAGAAGCCGATTCGGACGACCATCGAAGCTTGAAGACGAAGGAGTTCGAGAAAAAGAAAGGTATAACCCCCTAACCGAGTAGTTAGGTTGTTAGTTAGATGTTTAACAAAGATCCGGGTTTTAAGTCCATATTACCACCTCTATGAAAATCGTTTTTTACCAAATTCCGCATGCCCGAAAGTACCGGGAGAGGTAGCATGGACTTACAGCTCGAGCTTGAGATGAGCATCAATGCTGAGGTCAAGAAACTGATCGACTCTGGCTTCATCCAGGAAGTTCAATACCCTGAATGGATCGCCAACATCTTCTTGGGTGTTCAAGTTCCTGTAAATCTGCTCCACTTGGACCTTGTCGAAGTATTTTCAAAGCCTTTTTACTTTGGCCAGGTATTTTATCATGAGTGGCTCCCGGACTTCGAAACGCCCAGTTACTTGACCGACGACAAGTGCAGAGTCACAGCGAACTCTGATGGTCTTCAGCCCTACCCCGGAGGCGATTCGCAGTCTTGCCAACAAAGCCTCGTATTCTACGGTGTTGTTCGACATTCTAAACCGGAGCTTTAAAGAGTATTCCATTTCCGCTTTATCCGGGCCGCGGATGATCAGGCCAGCCCCGCTCCCCTCCTCGGTAGAGGATCCGTCCATGTCGAGCACTCAGTCCAGGATGGGGTTGGGTACCTTTTCGGCCGAGGGATGTGGTTCGGGGCCCTGTGCTGCCGTTCCTTCTTTAGTGGGAATAGTGCATTCGACAACGAAATCTACTAAGACCATGCTTTGATGGCTTGTCTGGGGCGGTATTTGATATCGAATTGGGATAATTCCCACCTCCATTTCTCCAGACGACCTGACGACTCGGGGGAGGCAAGAATAGACCTTAAAGGTCACTCGGTGAGGACGTTGATTGTGTGCACTTGGAAATAGTGTCGAAGTTTTCTGGAGTCGACGACAAGTGCCAGGACTATTTTCTATATGGTCCGGTATCTTGTTTCTGCATCCTTGAAGACATGGCTCACGAAGTAGACCGGCCTCTGTATGCCTTCAAATTCTCTGACAAGCACCGAGCTTACAGCCTGGTCAGAGATGGCTAGATATAATAATAGCTCGTTGCCCTCGACCGGTCGGGTGAGTAGCAGGGGAGTCGCTAAGTGTGCTTTGAGTTGCTCAAAAGCATTCTGGCATTCCTCAGACCATTCGAACTTAGGATTTTTTCTTAGGACCCTGAAGAACGGGAGGCACTTCTCTCCGGATCTGGACATAAAACGACTCAGGGCAGCCACCCTTCCTGTGAGGTGCATGATGTCGACATTGATCTTGGGCGTTTCCATGTTGAGGATGGCGCTGATCTTTTCTGGGTTTGCTTCGATTCCTCGATGGGTAACCATGAACCCGAGGAACTTCCCACTGGTGACTCCGAACGCACACTTAGCTGGATTCAGCTTCATTTTGTACTTGAGCAGAACGTCGAATGTCTCGCTGAGGTCTTTAGTGTGCCCGGCTGAGGAGATGGATTTTACGAGCATGTCGTCGACGTAGACTTCCATATTTCTCCCAATCTATGGTTTGAACAGTTTGTTGACCAGGCGTTGATACATGGCCCCACATTCTTGAGTTTGAAGTGCATTACTTTGTAGCAGTATACCCCCCGATCCGTGGTGAAGGCGGTAAGTTTTTCGTTGGCCAGGTTCATCTGGATCTGATTGTAACCGGAGAAAGCGTCCATAAAGCTCAGTAGTTCGTGGCCGGCCGAACTGTCCACTAGCTGGTCTATCCGAGATAGTAGATATTTGTCTTTGGGGCAAGCTTTGTTCAAGTCCGTGAAATCGACGCACATGCGCCATTTCCCGTTTGCCTTCTTGACCATGACCACATTCGCCAGCCAATCTGAATAGTCTAGATTCCTGATGAAGTTGGCGGCGAGCAATCGATGTAGGGGTTCTTAGGCATCCTAATGAGGTCTCACAAGGCATCAACCATGCCAATTTCAAAAAATCTAGGTGCCGAGAAACCCGACTACGGATCGTTTGCTAGAAAACTAGGCGAAAAAGCTAAATAGTTAACACTTAACTATGAGAATACGGATATACAACCTTTGTAGATCCGGTGCTCCACCTCCACGGCTCCGCAATGAAGTCTCCTCGCTGTCCAAGACGGATCCCGGGCTCTAGCGTTGGCTTCATCGGAGAATGGACGGGCTAGGTCATCGACAACGTGCCGAAGATGATCTACGTCGAAGCATCACTAGATCAAGCTCCACCTTCACCGAGCCTTGAAAACTTGTGAAGGAAACACACTCTACTACTTGGCAAGAGGTAGAGGATGAAGAAATAGGAAGTGGGTAGACTTTAGAATTGGATTTCTCACTCATCTTCATCAATCACCATTGATGAAGTGGAGGTTTCTTCATTGAAGATGAAGAAGAAGAAGAAGATAAAGCTATGATAAGTTAATTCTAAAAATAAAATTAAAAGAATACTTATCATGACCAAACCATGGTCAAGTGTAGAGAATAAATCATGGTTAGTGGGATGGTTAGGGTTAAGCATGAGACAAAATGGTCACTTGGTCAAAGTCTTCATGAAGCTTCATGAACAAAAGAAAACAAGCCACCATTTTCTCATTTGCTTTTCTATTTCCAAAAGAATAAATAAATGAATAAATGAATAAGGAAATAGTAAACCCTAACCATTTCATTAACCAAGGTTTAATTCTTTACACTTAACCAAAAGGCATGCATCATCAAACATGATACAAGCAAGTGCACAAAATCATATCGCATATGCAATGCGCACATCCGAGTGAGAAAATCCATTTAAAGTGAACCGATACTAGTTAATACAAAGTAATATATCAAATATATAATTATGCATTAAATAATTAAATCAACACTTGATTCAATGATCCGGTCATGTCGCACACAACCGACTAGTATACAATGTATCGGCTTATCGAATCAATCCTTGATTCGATAACTAGGTTATATCGCATACAACCATTCGACACATTCATCGCGAGAATGGAATACGGTATCACATACACGTATTATTCTCGGTCCCGCACATATCTCATATGCGCTCCTATTTCGTTTCGCTTGAACCAGGAAACCTCTGTGTAGGACTCTAAAGACTCGTCAATACGCCGGCAGCAGGTGATGATCATATCAAGCATCTACAAGCCGCAAGCGGTCTTCTAAACGTAACGGCCACCCGGGTATTGAGCGATCTGAAGATCGACGAGCAAGCCCGCTCACACTCCAGTGAATCCAACCAGTAACACTACCGTACAGTCCGGTCTGATCGTCTGATATGTCGCATATCTCGCCTAGGGGTGGTAAACGTCAGACCCCAATAGCTCGATAAGTCGTGTCGATATGAGGTCTATAACTGTTCGAGAAACTACTGGTAACACTTACCAGTAAATCTCTGCAACCCTGGCCAGGGATTTCCTGTTATAGCCAATCGAACACAGCGCAACATCAACTCCCTATACCGGGAGAGACGAATCCCCTCCTATCGCTCATTGCCTCCATGTGACTCGGGACTGTACCCAAAAACCACCGTTTTGCACGCCCTCTTGGACGTGGTAAGATGGAAATCAAAGCACAGTGGAAACCACACAAGACTCTATGACGATCTCGGGTCAACAGACTACTCTGTACCAGTGTCACCAGAGAACTGCCATCTGACGTGAAGTATAATACCATCTGGGAGTTCTCGGCGAGTCCGTCCAGTGTACCCAGTCTCTACTGAGCACCCGTATATCATCTCTAATATCAAACACCGATGGATATGGGATCATCCATCGCCCATCTGTATGGGTCGAGAAGGTATACGCTAGTCTACACTGGTATATCGATGCCCCGTCTCGATACACCCACGACTAGGGACTTTGAAGGATGTACTTACGGATTACCATGTCCCCACTAGTATGATCCGCATCATAGTCCAGGTAGTCAAGTACACATCCTAAGGGCTTTACCAACATGTAATAGAGAGACAATCAGTATACACGTTAAGGCAAAGAGCAACCAGATAGCATACTATCATGTCGAGCAAGAAAGTCCTCCCTATATATGTCCCAGCATCCACTACAATATACATCCTATGTACAGTAATGGCCTCTAGGGCATACATATAACTAACAATCGATCCACCTCATCTTCTATCGCTTTTTGTTAACCGGTGCAAAGCTTCTCTTCTTTTTTCGGACGGGTCGGGCTTGCTGATCGACCCCGAACTTGTGGGAGATCACTTTGGGGTCGATCCCGGGCATGTCTGCTGGCATCCAAGCGAATACGTCTGTGTTTTCTCGGAGGAAACGGATCAAGTCTTCGCGGTGGTCTCCGGTCAAGAGAAAGCCGATCTGGACTATCCGGCCATCGACTCCTTCAACGAAAGGGACTTCCGTCAATGCTTCCCACAGATGGCGCCAACTGATGGAGGCTGTGATCTCCCACAAATGTTGTCCTCCGTCGATCTGGTAGCGAGCGGTTTTGAGCGTCTGAGATTTGTTTTGGGGGTTGTTGAGCATGTGGATTTCAATGGGTTGTTGGAAGTTGCTGAGACCAAGCTACATGCAAAGGAAGTCACGGAATGGGAAACCACTGTAGGAACCTCCGACGATCAAGTTAGTGCCGGGGAATAAGAACAGCGTAGCGACCTATTGGATTCAGTTTTCGTTACCTGAGTCGTCTGAAAGATCAATGGCGGGATACGCCCATTAACGGGGGGATGCGCCAGCGTAGGGCGCGGAACGTGGGGAGACGGACATCTCGCTCTGGCGAGATACGCAGAGTCGTTGCGGGAACGCTTGGGCTCCGTGCTCTCGGTTGATCGGGGAAGCCGAGGAAGTTCGGCCTGTCAGGACACACGGAGACAAGCAGGGAGGCCGAGAAAGCTCGGCCTGTCAGATGGCTCGGAGACGAGCAGGGAGGTCGAGGAAGCTCGACATGTCAGATGGCTCGGGGACGAGCTGTTGGATGTTTGCTAGGTGAATACGGAAGGTACTCAGGGATGTCTCTGAAAGATCGGATGCATCCTCGGAGACGAAGTCCCGAGGAACGTCCCCAATGCATCTTATTTATTCCACCTCCGTAGCCTCAGGGACACGTCATCCACCGCGTGTCGTAATCTGAGGAATTCCTACTTGTGAGCATCATCACAATCCAATTTAAATATCTTGTTTGTAGAAAGACAATAGTAGTAGAATATACCGCTTTGTATGGTTTTATAATAGAGAAGGAGTGGACTCTGTTTCACAGGATAGATTGTCGGAGGAATCTTGCTCCGGTTCTTGCAAACAGATGCAAAATACGGGTAGTCAGAGTATGAAAGACCTGACATAATTAATTCCAGCATCTCAATAGGAAGGTCAGACCAAGGCCTTTTTTCCATTGCTTTATCTCGTTTGTTTAGTGAAGCCTCGGAGATCTCCGAGAGGAGAATAAAATAACATCAATCGTTAAAAATCGGAAAGAAGGAAAAAATAAACAGGGAAAGATGATATGTTATACATATTCGATTCTTTGTTTAGATAGGAAAACGTTATGCGTATGTCAATGAATTTGTTTGTCAATACTATTTTATTCCTCTCTCACATAATGAAAATGTTCCCAACGATAAGGACATAAATTCAACTTGAAGACAATAATAAATTTTAATTAATTAGAGTTACAGTAGTATACTATCTATAGGATTTAAAAGTATATTATTTGATAGTCATTAAATCCACATTGTATATGCGCAAACAATTTATTTCAATATTTGAATAGATGAAAAATATTTGTTTATGTTTGCATGCATTCTAAAACAATTATATCCATGAGACCCTGGTTTCACCGAGTTTTGGACAGTGAAAAGCATTTTTTTAATACTTTTTTAATATTTTTTGATTTGGTTCAGCGAGTTGAAGATACGTGAGTTTGTGAGGTCGTCGTCCGACATACCCACTAGTTAAAATCACAATTAAGCATAAAAAAGAGAAAAACAGAGAAATTAATCGGCTGAGAAATAAAACATCATTTAACCTATGTTAAATCATACCCTAACAACCCCCTTCCCCCTCCAATAAAAATGAAAAGAAAAGAAAAAGAAAAAGAAAAAACCACCACCACCACAAATAAATAAAGGAAAAAGGAAAAAAGAGACATGCCATGTATGAAACTCTAAGAATATGGTCAAAACCTACGATTTTCCTCTATAAGATTTAATTATTGAAGAAAAAGTAGGAAATATTACCTAATATTGTGCCCTAGGCGTAAGGAGAGCAAGGTCTTGGGTCGATGATACAAATAACAGTTGCTTCAGGATCTCTTTATTTGTAGGGGGATTGATGGAGGTCCTTTTCGGGTCTCCGTCAGATGTTGTCTTCCGTCGATCTTCCGATAGATCTTGGAGGTGATCTCCTGTTGCGTGTGGCTCTCAATGGGTTTTTAGGAGATTGGTGGTTTTGAGGAGTTTGCGCCGAGTACCTGCAAGGAAGTCCCGGGATGGTTTGGTACCACCGAGGGCCCTCCGACGATCAAGTTAGCACAAGATCCGAGCAAAGTAACGGCTAAGTGGTGTGAAAAAAGCTTACTTAACCCCTCTGTGATGGGGGTTTATATAGTGGCGGCAGCACGCAGTAACAGGCGCGAGAATCTCGCCGGCGGTTACGCTCCTGACGCCATGCCCGCGTGATAAGCGGATCGCCCGTTAATGGGGATCATGGTGGCGTGGAACATGGGATTGTTAGTTATATGTATGTCCTAGAGGCCATTACTGTACATATGATGTATATTGTAGTGGATGCTAGGACGTATATAGGGAGGACTTTCTTGCTCGACATGATAGTATGCTATTTGGTTGATCTTTACCTTAACGTGTTTACTGATTGTCTCTCTGTTACATGTTGGTAAAGCCCTTAGGATCTGTACTTGACTACCTAGACTATGATGCGGATCATACTAGTGGGGACATGGTAGTCCATAAGTACATCCTTCAAAGTCCCTAGTCGTGGGTGTATCGAGACGGGGCATCGATATACCAGAGTAGACTAGCGTATACCTTCTCGACCCATACAGATGGGCGATGGATGATCACATATCCATTGGTGTTTGACATCAGAGATGATATACGGGTGCTCAGTAGAGACTGGGTACACTGGACGGACTCGCCGAGAACTCCCAGATGGTATTATACCTCACGTCAGATGGCAGTTCTCTGGTGACACTGGTACAGAGTAGTCTGTTGACCCGAGATCGTCATAGAGTCTTGTGTGGTTCCCACTGTGCTTTGATTTCCATCTTACCACGTCCAAGAGGGCGTGCAAAACGGTGGTTTTTGGGTACAGTCCCGAGTCACATGGAGGCAATGAGCGATAGGAGGGGATTCGTCTCTCCCGGTATAGGGAGTTGATGTTGCACTGTGTTCGATTGGCTATAACAGGAAATCCCTGGCCAGGGTTGCTGAGATTTACTGGTAAGTGTTACCAGTAGTATCTCGAATGGTTATAGATCTCGTATCGACACGACTTATTGAGCTATTGGGGTCTGACGTTTACCACCCCTAGGCGAGATATGCGACATATCAGACGATCAGACCGGACTGTACGGTAGTGTTACTGGTTGGATTCACTGGAGTGTGAGCGGGCTTGCTCGTCGATCTTCAGATCGCTCAATACCCGGGTGGCCGTTACGTTTAGCAGACCGCTTGCGGCTTGTGGGTGTTTGATATGATCATCATCTGCTGCCGGCGTATTGACGAGTCTTTAGAGTCCTACACAGAGGTTTCCTGGCTCAAGCGAAACGAAATAGGAGCGCATATGAGATATGTGCGGGACCGAGAATAATACGAGTATGTGATACTGTATTCGATTCTCGCGATGTGACATTGATCGGTTATATGCGATATAGCCGGGTTATCGGATCAAGTGTTGATTCGATAAGATGTTACTAATGATACCAGTCGGTTATGTGCGCATGACCGGATCATTGAATCAAGTGTTGATTTAATGATTTAATGTATAATTATATATTTGATATATTACTTTGCATTAACTAGTATCGGTTCACTTTAGACGGATTTTCTCACTTGGTTCGTGCGCATTGCATATGCGATATGTTTTTGTGCACTTGTATGTATCATGTTTGATGATGCATGCTAACTTGAGTTTGTGTAAAGATTAAACCATGGTTATTCAAATGGTTAGGGTTTTGTTTTTCATATCTATTTATTTATTTATTTATTTACTTTCTTTTTGGAAAATGAAATGAGAAGAATGGTGGCTTTCTTTGTTTGTAGTTGAAGATTCATGAACCTTTGACTTTGTCCACCATTCTTATCTCATGCTTAACCTAACCATTTGATTTAACCCTAGTTCAATCTCTACACATAACCATGGTTAAGTTATGATAAAGATTGGATTATTCTTTTCTTTTTATATATTAACTTATCATAACATTTCTTCTTCTTCTTCCTTGCTTCAAGTGAAGAAAAGCTAACCTCATCAATGGTGATTGATGTTTTTGAGTGAGAAATCCAATTCTAAAGTTAACCCACTTCCTATTTCTTCATTCTCTACCTCTTGCCAAGTAGTAGAGTGTGTTTACTTCATAAGTTTCTTGACTTGGTGAAGTCGGAGCTTGATTTAGCGATGCCTCGACGTAGATCATCTTCGGCATGGACATCGACGACCTAGCTTGCCCATTCTCCGACGAAGCCGATCCTAGAGCCCGGATTTGATTTGGACAGCGGAGAGGACCTCGTTGCGGAGCCGTGGAGGTGGAGCACCGGATCTACAAAGGTTATATTTCCGTATCTTTTAGTTAAGTGTTAACTAGTTAGCTTTTTCGCCTAGAAATCTAGCAAACGATCCGTAGTTTAGGGTTTGTAGGCACCGTAAAATTTTAATATGGCATGTTCGATGCCTTGTGAGACCTCCTTGGGGTGCCTAGGAACCCTACAGTGGTATCAGAGCCTAGCTAGAGCCTTAGGCGAAGTCCAGACGGAATCTGAAACCCGATCGAACCGAAACCCTACCCGCAAAATTGCTCTCTGGACGATTTTGAAATAATGGGATTTTTCCATATTAAAAATATTCAGAAAACTCAGTAAAATAATATAAGAATTACTGTTGAAATTTGAGGCCTTGATTAATTATAGGGGGCGCGGATCCGCGGCCTCACAGTAGGCTCAGGCGGCGGAACCGCGACCCTTTTGTCGTGTTGTGCATTAATTTCTGCACAGTAATTCTTATATATTATTTATGGTGTTTCTGGGAATTTTTAATATTTTTTCCAGAGTTGTTTTTTCTGCAGTTGTTTTGGGGATTCGGTATTTCGATCGGATTATCAAATTTCGTCTTTTGTGTATTTCCGGATAAATTTTAGAATATGTTAAAAAGTTCGACCGGATATAAATACCCAATTTTTCCCCTGTCGGGAAATTTCCAAGTGTTGGATTTTTCCGTAGTTTAACGACGTTCTAAGTAGTGCAAGTAACGCGATGGTCCCTCTAGAAGACACAAACCTTAACTTGATTATGTGACCGTCTTGAACTGCCCTTTGAACCTTCGGGTTTGGGGCAGTACGGCGTGCCACATGTGAGGCGTTGGCTTGACCCTTCTACGGCTGGACCGTTGGTACTGAGGTACGAACGGAATGTTGTTAGACTTGTTTCATGTGTTGATCTATATCGGGAAAACTTGGGTGTTAGATTGTTCGATCGAAAAGTTTAACATTTTCTGTTTATCCGGAATGGGATACAATAATTGGAATTCACAAAAGTTATGAGATAACTAAATGAATGTTATAAACGTAGCAATTTAGTCTCAATTGATCGGTTGCCACGGAATTTTGATGTGATCAAAAGTCCGTCGCAATCACGTAGCGTACGCGGATACTCGCCGGGTAAACTTAACAGACAGCCTCACTCCATAGCCCCGACCAAGTGACTGTAGGAGAACCCCGTCGCCGAAAGCATCCGTCCGGGTGCTCGCGGCAGCGGTGTTCCGCCTTGGTGCACTTCGTCGACGGTATCGGGGGTGCGGCCGCCTACTAAAGTTTGCGACGAGCATTCGATCAGGCTGTCGGGAATCTTGTTGAATTGCCCGACTTGATATTGAAAAGTGTTTTCGATAATGAGACTAAAATGCGGGGTTTATAATTGTTAGGCATGCGATGTCTAAAGAATTCATTTGGTCAGGCATGCGATGTCTGAGGTGGTTGCGGATTCCAACTGTTGTAGTTTTACACTTTCTTTTCTGGGACCGTAAGTGTAATATATGATATCGCCGGTTTCGTTGCTATATGTCAACGACAATTGGGATGGACATATTTACTTACGTTGATGACATGTGATGTTATGTGTTGCTGGATATGTTATATTGGATCGTCGTGTTTGAATAGCCGGGGGTTTTTATGTGAGATGAGTGTTTTTTCATTTTCATTCATGTAAAAACTTGTATGTAATATTATTTTATTGGGGCGCTTCCAGGTTGCGGAAGTTGTCACCGTTTGTATATTATTTACTTTTCCGCACTAGGATAGACCCAAGGAGGAGGGCACAAGTAACCGGGTTCTGGAGTCCAGTGGGAGACCAACTCGAGGAGTCGAGTCCGGGTCTCCTAACTCCAGAATTGGTAGGGTTGCTTGCCGCTCTCGTAGGGGTCTTGGGGTGTGGGTTTGGCTATTCATCACGACCGTGGAATCCGTGTTTTATACTGGCTCGTATTGAAAACACGGACGTCCTAGTATATCCAATATTTCATATGATTCTTCTGCTGCGATATCTGTGATGTGATCATGTGATGTTCTGTGATAGATACAGTATATAGTATATATGATATATTATATAGACGTTACTTATGTTTTACACCCGCGCTAGCCCTGCCCTGCTCTGTCGTTAGTTACCTAACCTAACGGTGCACGAGGGGACATCGAGGCGAATGCGGATGGCATAAGTGTACGTCATATCTATCTGTGATGTTTAGGTACTTAAATGATGGGACTTCATTAATGAGATTAATGAAAGAAAAGAAACCTAAGATATTGTAGAATCGAATTTCAAAATAAAACAGGTAGCTACAGTTCTTGCTTTGCACAGAGGTATATATGATATATCCTGCACCTTATTCGATAAGGAAAGGACCGAGATCCCTTCACCGGGAGTGACTCCTTTAGCAATAACTGGCAGATGCTACAACCTCGGTTTGTCTTTTGATTGCTTTTAAGAGTTTTTGCTTTGCACAGTGATATATGTGATATATCCCGCACCTCATTCGACGAGGAAAGGACCGACGATCCCTTCATCGGGAGTGACTCCTTTAGCAAAACTAGAAAAGCCTCAAAAACACTCCATTTTAAAATCATTTGATTCTACAACGATATCAAGTTCATTACGCAATAGGTTTTCAGAAAAACCTGTCGTAGCCCTCCGTCATTTCAGATAAGTACTGGTTAGTATTCGTGCTACGTTTGTTGACTATGTTAAGGCGTAGTGTGCGGTAGCTAATTAGTGCTTATCTGCATAAGCATTTGATGTGATTGGATTAGGGTAGTCGTGCGACTTTGTTGACTATGTTAAGGGTCGTGCGGGTGGGTTTAATTCAATCGGGAAATGACGGGTTGAACTTGACTAGCACTTATGATTTGTTGACTATGTTAAGGTCATATAGCTGCTAGGGGCAAAATATTATCGGGAATTTCAAGTGTTGAAATTTGCAATGAGATTGCATACCTTCTATGAGATAGTTGGATCCCGATACCCACTGCGAGTAAGTGTTACTCCTGGGAGAGTTTTATACATTACAATTAGCCGATCAAGTAGGTGTCTAGAAAGGTGTTAACGAGGTTACGCCTCTGGAAAACGAGGTTTACTTTAATTAAGTTCGTGCGAAAGCACGGGGGACCTCCCTCAAAGTACCGACACTGGCCTGGCTGAAAGATTGGCGAACTTGTAGTGTGTAATTAATCCCGGCTAGTCTTTCCTTTTAGGGTTTGAAGGAAGATTTGATAAAAAGCAGTGGGAGCCATCCTGATAAGATAAAATAATAACCAATCTATTCTTGACAGAGCGCACGCTGAGTGTTTTCTTCTCTCTCTCTCCAGGTAGCGACCCTATCACGCCTTAATCAAGATAATAATACGGATATTTGACCGAACCCGCTTGTTATACTGAGCTGGGGAACGTTGGTCCCGCTCTAACTTATAATTGTTATAAGACAGAGCAGGAAATTGGGGAATACCAGAATTCCCGTGCCGCCCAAACGAAGAGAGTGCATGCTGATGCATCATCTTCGGGTGTGTTCATTATACAGAACTGTTTCTCAGTATCCTTTACGTCCTGGGTATATGATACCGGATCAGGATCCCAGATATGTAATCTATTACATAGGGCTACAGATAGGTAGAGAACTGAGAACGGGTGATAAGTTTCATGAGGCAGAAAACAGGGCAAGTGTTGCAGCCAAGTCTGTTGGTCACTGTCATCCTGTATTACCAATACATTGATTCTGAACGAATGTTATTAGATACCGAACCTGATATACAAAATCATATCAGTCTCTTTATTAGTAAAGAAAGGATATAATTTTGTATTGATGGATAATGTTTTGAACATTTCCTATATCAAAGGTTGATCGGTTCAGGCACGTTATTTAAAAGGATTGATGTTCTAAATCAAACTACAATTCTTAGTATATGGAACACACACAAGAGGAAGAGTTCAGAAATGAACGAATTCTTCTTGAGGCATTGTAGACTAGGCCAGATCAATGTGACCCGACCAGCTAGAGTTACATATAGATGCATATTTAAATCAGTTTGAATTTACATCTTGTGAAACTCGCCAGTCATGTCACAAAGATAAGATAACCATAGCTCCGTTTACTGGAAACAGAGAAAGAGTTAATGAACTCTTGGGATGATACATGTTGATGTATGTAGGTCCCCTGTCTACACATGCTAGGACTGGTTCTTTATACTTCATTACATTCTCTGATGATCTTTCGAGATTCAGACCTATGTTCCTGTTGAAACACAAGTCCGAACCTTTTGAGATATTCACAGAATATAAGTTAGAAGTAGAGAACCAAAATACGGGTATAAGTATTATGTCCCTTGATGTGATCAAGGAGGAGAATACTTGAGCACGGAAATCCTGGACTATTCTAAAGGAGAATGAGATTCTCTCTCGGCATTACTCCTCCGAATACACCATAGCACGATGGTATATCGGGGCGGAGCATTCACACCCTATATGATAAGGTGTGCTCTATGATGAGTACTACTGAGTTACCTTTTTCTTTTTGGGAGTTATGCACTTGAGAAGCTGCATACCTATTGAATAGGGTTCGAATCAAATCAGTTGCCTACCACTTCATATGTGATATGGAAAGGGAAGAGCCCATGTCTTAAGTTAGTTAAGATTTGGGGTTGTCCGGCCTATGTCTAAAAGCAAAATCCGGACAAACTCGAGGCAAGGTTAGTTATGTAGAACTGGAAAGGTTCCAGCTATGCAAACTACAGAAGATGATTTGATGGAACCAAAGGATTCAATTGTTACCAACGAACCTCGGCCTCTCCGCCGATCTAGTAGGGTTCCTCACCCACCTGAGAGATACTTCGGTTCCTCTATGACAGTGGGAGCGAGGACTGCATCATGAGATGATGACCCAACTAGTTTCGAGCTGACCATCAAGAGTAAGACTCTGTAAGAATGGCTGGATGTTTATCGATCTGAGATGGAATCCATGTACACCAACAAAGTATGGACTTTGGTTGCTATATCTGAAGGGTTAAATCCCCATCAGGAGCAAGTATATCTTGAGAAGATTACTTGGTGTAGATGGAAAAGTTGAGACTTTCAAAGCTAGACTTGTTAAAGGTTTGCATCATTGACCAGGTGTGGATCATGATGAAACTTTTTCTAAGGATCTATGCTTAAGTCCATCCAGATCCTACTTGTCACGGCTACATACCATGACTACGATATCTGGTGGTTGGGTGTCTTGACTGCTTTTCTAAATGATGATTTGGAAGAGAGCGTCTATAAGTACACAGCCAGAGGGCTTCGTAGACAGTGGGAGCAGCGGAAACGTGTGCAAGATGCTTTATAGGATAAAGCAGACATCGCGGAGTTGGAACATCTGTTTTGATGAATTAGTCAAAGAGGTTGACATCATCAAAATGGTAGATGAACCTTGTATAAACAAAAAGGTAGTAGAGAGTATGGTGACGATCCTCGTAGAGTACGTGGATGACATACTCTTGATAGGAAAGGAGTTTCTTATGCTACGCTCGATCAGTCTCCGTTTATCACAATGATTCTCCACATAGGATCAAAATGATACCTACTAAATCCTGGATTTTGGATCTATGAGATAGATCTAATTGGATGTTAGGATTCTCACTAGTTGTAGTGAGATGGTATCAATCGACCCTGGGGAGAATCACTGGAAGGGTTCCAAGGTGATAAGGACGACTGAATGTCAGTCGCAGGCATTGTCTTTACCCTCAGTAAAGGGACGGTATGTTGGAAGAGTTCCAAGCTAGATACCGTGGCATACTAGACGATAAAGGCTGGATACATCGCTACTTAAGATGCTACCAAAGAGGCTGTTTGGGTGTATATTGGTTCATGAGATGAACTATGTTCCTCCCATTGTGTGACAATGGAGTTGTGGCTTATGCCAAGGAACACCGGTCCCATCAGTGATCCAGACATGTTCTAAGGCAGTATCACTTGATCATGGAGATGGTTGATCTCCAGGGTGATCAAGGTTAGGAGAGTAGACTCAGAGGACAACACGGCGGATCCACTCATAAAGGCCTTTTCCCAGAGAGAGACTTTTATGGGATGGTTGAGTATGAGATACTACAACCACTGCTACAGATGGCCCTAGTGCAAGTGGGAGATTGTTAGTTATATGTATGCCCTAGAGGCCATTACTGTACATATGATGTATATTGTAGTGGATGCTAGGACGTATATAGGGAGGACTTTCTTGCTCGACATGATAGTATGCTATTTGGTTGATCTTTACCTTAACGTGTTTACTGATTGTCTCTCTGTTACATGTTGGTAAAGCCCTTAGGATCTGTACTTGACTACCTAGACTATGATGCGGATCATACTAGTGGGGACATGGTAGTCCATAAGTACATCCTTCAAAGTCCCTAGTCGTGGGTGTATCGAGACGGGGCATCGATATACCAGAGTAGACTAGCGTATACCTTCTCGACCCATACAGATGGGCGATGGATGATCCCATATCCATTGGTGTTTGACATCAGAGATGATATACGGGTGCTCAGTAGAGACTGGGTACACTGGACGGACTCGCCGAGAACTCCCAGATGGTATTATACCTCACGTCAGATGGCAGTTCTCTGGTGACACTGGTACAGAGTAGTCTGTTGACCCGAGATCGTCATAGAGTCTTGTGTGGTTCCCACTGTGCTTTGATTTCCATCTTACCACGTCCAAGAGGGCGTGCAAAACGGTGGTTTTTGGGTACAGTCCCGAGTCACATGGAGGCAATGAGCGATAGGAGGGGATTCGTCTCTCCCGGTATAGGGAGTTGATGTTGCACTGTGTTCGATTGGCTATAACAGGAAATCCCTGGCCAGGGTTGCTGAGATTTACTGGTAAGTGTTACCAGTAGTATCTCGAATGGTTATAGACCTCGTATCGACACGACTTATTGAGCTATTGGGGTCTGACGTTTACCACCCCTAGGCGAGATATGCGACATATCAGACGATCAGACCGGACTGTACGGTAGTGTTACTGGTTGGATTCACTGGAGTGTGAGCGGGCTTGCTCGTCGATCTTCAGATCGCTCAATACCCGGGTGGCCGTTACGTTTAGCAGACCGCTTGCGGCTTGTGGGTGTTTGATATGATCATCATCTGCTGCCGGCGTATTGACGAGTCTTTAGAGTCCTACACAGAGGTTTCCTGGCTCAAGCGAAACGAAATAGGAGCGCATATGAGATATGTGCGGGACCGAGAATAATACGAGTATGTGATACTGTATTCGATTCTCGCGATGTGACATTGATCGGTTATATGCGATATAGCCGGGTTATCGGATCAAGTGTTGATTCGATAAGATGTTACTAATGATACCAGTCGGTTATGTGCGCATGACCGGATCATTGAATCAAGTGTTGATTTAATGATTTAATGTATAATTATATATTTGATATATTACTTTGCATTAACTAGTATCGGTTCACTTTAGACGGATTTTCTCACTTGGTTCGTGCGCATTGCATATGCGATATGTTTTTGTGCACTTGTATGTATCATGTTTGATGATGCATGCTAACTTGAGTTTGTGTAAAGATTAAACCATGGTTATTCAAATGGTTAGGGTTTTGTTTTTCATATCTATTTATTTATTTATTTATTTACTTTCTTTTTGGAAAATGAAATGAGAAGAATGGTGGCTTTCTTTGTTTGTAGTTGAAGATTCATGAACCTTTGACTTTGTCCACCATTCTTATCTCATGCTTAACCTAACCATTTGATTTAACCCTAGTTCAATCTCTACACATAACCATGGTTAAGTTATGATAAAGATTGGATTATTCTTTTCTTTTTATATATTAACTTATCATAACATTTCTTCTTCTTCTTCCTTGCTTCAAGTGAAGAAAAGCTAACCTCATCAATGGTGATTGATGTTTTTGAGTGAGAAATCCAATTCTAAAGTTAACCCACTTCCTATTTCTTCATCCTCTACCTCTTGCCAAGTAGTAGAGTGTGTTTACTTCATAAGTTTCTTGACTTGGTGAACTCGGAGCTTGATTTAGCGATGCCTCAACGTAGATCATCTTCGGCATGGACATCGACGACCTAGCTTGCCCATTCTCCGACGAAGCCGATCCTAGAGCCCGGATTTGATTTGGACAGCGGAGAGGACCTCGTTGCGGAGCCGTGGAGGTGGAGCACCGGATCTACAAAGGTTGTATTTCCGTATCTTTTAGTTAAGTGTTAACTAGTTAGCTTTTTCGCCTAGAAATCTAGCAAACGATCCGTAGTTTAGGGTTTGTAGGCACCGTAAAATTTTAATATGGCATGTTCGATGCCTTGTGAGACCTCCTTGGGGTGCCTAGGAACCCTACAGGGATGCTGCCGGCGGAGAATCCGCGCATGGCGAGATTTGCGGAGCGGCGATTACGCCTGTGAGTGGTGGAGTAAGTCGGTCGGAGGGACCGAGGAAGATGGCCTCTGCGGGAGAGCTCGGGAACGAGTGGGGGAGCCGAGGTACCTTGCTCCTGTGGTAGCTCGGGGGCGAGCCGAGAGGCCGAGGAGGCCAATTTGCAGGGGCTCTGCGGTGAGCCAGCTTGTGCTTGCAAGTCGGGTACAGGGGTGGCCTGGTCGGCCCATGTGGGCCCTTTCTTCTGAGTTCTGGGACACGTCATCTGCCACGTGTCCTGATCTGGGAGATCGCCAATATAGAGCATCATCATTAGCCCCCCACTCTTGTCCCGACCAGCTGACGGGTCGGGTCAAGAGTGGACTGCCGGGCCGCCCTGGTGAGCTCCTTCCAGCTTGTGCTTGCAGGTCGGGTACAGGGGCGGCCTGGTCGGCCCCTGTGGGCCCTTTCTTCTTAGTTTTGGTACACATCATCTGCCGCGTGTCCTGATCTGGGAGATCGCCAATATAGAGCATCATCATTAGCCCCCCCACTCTTGTCCCGACCAGCTGACGGGTCGGGTCAAGAGTGGACTGCCGGGCCGCCCGGGTGAGCTCCCTCCAGCTTATGCTTGCAGGTCGGGTACAGGGGTGGCCTGGCCGGCCCATGTGGGCCCTTTCTTATGAGTTCTGGAATACGTCATCTGCCACGTGTCCTGATCTGGGAGATCGCCAATATAGAGCATCATCATTAGCCCCCCACTCTTGTCCCGACCAGCTGACGGGTCGGGTCAAGGGTGGACTGCCGGGCCGCCCGGGTGAGCTCCCTCCAGCTTGTGCTTGCAGGCCGGGTACAGGGATGGCCTGGTCGGCCTATGTGGGCCTTTTCTTCTGAGTTCTGGTACACGTAATCTGCCGCGTGTCCTGATCTGGGAGATCGCCAATATAGAGCATCATCATTAGCCCCCCACTCTTGTCCCGACCAGCTGACGGGTCGGGTCAAGAGTGGACTGCCGGGCCGCCCGGGTGAGCTCCCTCTAGCTTGTGTTTGCAGGTCAGGTATAGGGGTGGCCTGGTCGGCCCCTGTGGGCCCTTTCTTCTGAGTTCTGAGACACGTCATCCGCCACGTGTCCTGATCTGGGAGATCGCCAATATAGAGCATCATCATTAGCCCCCCCCCACTCTTGTCCCGAACAGCTGACGGGTCGGGTCAAGAGTGGACTGCCGGGCCGCCCGGGTGAGCTCCCTCCTAAGATTTCGTCGGGACACGTCCCCGGGCTGTCAGCTGTCTTTTCTGCCAGCGAATCAGGGCAAGATCTCTGCATTTAAGGAAGGTGCGCCGGTTCGTGCATTTAATCAGGGCAGAGAGATGTCCGCCGTAGTTGTGCCGAGCATAAAGGGGCTCAGTGGCCTCGTTATGAGGGCTACAAATCCGCAGCGTCTGTTGGGCAGGAGGATGCCTGCTGGGGATGACCGAGCAGGGAAGCTGCTCGGTTGATCTTGGCGAGGGCTTTGATCCCTGTCGGTTGTGGTAGGAAGCTACCAACCGGGGATAGTCGAGCAAGGGTCGGGCTCGACTGCCTCTGGGAGGACTTTGATCCTTAGCGTTGGAGGGGCCGTAGGAGGCCTGCTAAGGATAACCGGGCAGTGAAAATGCGCGGTTGCCTCTTGGCGAGAGCCTTGATCCCTGGCGTTGCGAGTAAGGAAGCTACCGGCCAGGGATAGCAGAACAGGGAAGCCGCTCGGCTGCCTCTGGGAAGACTTTGATCTTTAGCGTTGGAGGGGCTGTAAGAAGCCTACTAAGGATAACCGGGAAGTGAAGCTGCACGGTTTCCTCTTGGCGAGGGCTTTGATCTCTGGCGTCGTAGGTAGGCAACTACCAGCATGGGATGACCGAGTGGGGTAGCCGCTCAGATGCCTCTTGCGAGGGCTTTGATCCCTGGCGTCATGGGAAGGGAGCTACCAGCCGGAGATGACCGAGCAAGGGTCGGGCTCGGTTGCCTCTTACGAGGGCTTTGATCCTTAGGACGGGGACCGAGCAGGGTTACTTCCCAGTGCCTCTTGGCGAGGACTTTGATCCCTGTCGGTTGTGGTAGGAAGCTACCATCCGGGGATAGCCGAACAAGGGTCGGGCTCGACCGCCTCAAAGGAGGACTTTGGTCCTTAGCACGGGAGGGGCTGTAAGAAGCCTACCAAGGACCCTTGGCCCGGTAGGGTTACTGTCCGGTGCCTCTTGGCGAGGGCTTTTGTCCTGAAGGATAGCCGAGCGAGGGTCGGGCTCGACTGCCTCTGGGAAGGCTTTTGATCCCTGTCAGTTGTGGTAGGAAGCTACCAGCCGGGGATAGCCGAGCGAGGGTCGGGCTCGACTGCCTCTGGGAGGACTTTTTGATCCCTGGCGTTGCGAGTAGGGAGGCTACCGGCCAGGGATAGCCGAGCAGGGTAGCTGCTGAGCTGCCTCTAAGGAGGACTTTGATCCTTAGCGTTGGAGGGGCCGTAGGAGGCCTGTAAGGATAACCGGGCAGTGAAGCTGCGCGATTGCCTCTTGACGAGGGCTTTGATCCCTGGCGTTGCGAGTAGGGAAGCTACCGACCAGGGATAGCCGAGCAGGGAAGCCGCTCGGCTGCCTCTAAGGAGGACTTTGATCCTTAACGTTGGAGGGGCCGTAGGAGGCCTGCTAAGGATAGCCGGGGCAGTGAAGCTGCGCGCTTGCCTCTTGGCGAGGGCTTTGATCCCCGGCGTTGCGTGTAGGGAAGCTACCGGCCAGGGATAGCCGAGCATGGTAGATGCTTGGCCGATTCTTCATAAGGTTTCGCCCGACCATCCCGTTGTAGGTATGGGGAACAGGAACGGTCGCGGCGAACGTGCGCGTAGCATGCGCATTGAATGTGTGGGGAGGCGAAGCGCCAGAGTCGCGTCGTTTCGACTCCGCCAGAGAAGGCTCAATGATCCCCGCGTGTCAGCGACTTTGTGGGCGAAAACGGGCAACTGTTGGGTTCCGTTGAGGCGCAGTGGGCTATATAAAGCTAAGGGAGCGATGGTCCTTCCTTTCTTCACAAATAGATCGTTGAGAATGGAAGACTTCCCCTTTACCATCCCCGAAATCATCCACTTAGAAGACGTATACCTCTACGACCAGAACTGCGCCGAGGACATGGTGCAGTTGGTCTATGGGAGCATCGAAGACCATTTCGGCCGGCTGTTCCCCCGGCGCTCCCCTCTGCTGCAGCTGCTGATGTACTCCATCTGGAGAGCGTCGCCGGGGCTTTACAACCCCCTGTCCGAGCAGCTCTACGAAGAGGCCGTGGGCAAGCTGCGGTCTCTGAGGCGCTTCGGCCTGATCTTCGCGGGTCGGCTGGCTCGTTCGGTGGCACTCGTCCGTGAGTGCTACGAACTGAGGCTCGAGGTCAACGCGTGCGGGGGGAATCGAGGGCAGTGGCTGGATCTCGCGAAGCCTCGGCTTGCGGAGATCTTTACTGAGTACCATGAGCAGTGCTCTCTGCACCCCCTTCCCCTGCTGCTGTAATTTTCTTCTTCTTTTTGTATGTATGGCTGAGAATCCCATAATACATTTTTGAATAAATAAGACATTTCCTTCTTTTTCGCAATGTTCCATTGATCTTTTATTAAATTAACAACATACCCTAGGAAGAGTTTACATTGCCCTTAAAAAAAGTACATGCTAATGGATGACCTTATTATCGTGGCTCGAGCTCCTCGGAGGCTTGTTGGTCTCCGTGCTCGGCACCGGGTATGGGGCTCCCTGGGCGCCAGACTGGTCAGCTGCCGAAACGAGCATGATCTGGATTCATTCAGATAGGGACGCTGCTCCTGCTCGCGGTCGGCCTGCCGCTTATCCCTCAAGTAGGCGGCGATGTGCCCTGATCGGATGAGCTCCTCGACGTAGTCCCAGAGTTGCTTACAATCTTCCGTGGCGTGGCCCAGCGTCCGGTGGAAGGCGCAGTAGGGGCCCCGGGTTCGCTTCGAGGCCTAACGCGGGATTGGAGGGAACTTGAAGAACCTCTCGCCCTGGGCCTCCTCTAGTAACACTGCGAGTGAGACGTTGAGCGGGGTGTACTCCTGGAACTTCGGGTGATAGGGCTGCTGACCCTCCGGCCTCTCTTCCCGAGCCCACTTCTTCTAGTCAGACCGTTCTGCTCGAGGGAGGTTCGCGTTTACCTCGGACTCGAGCTGGACATCGCGCTCGATCCATGCCTTGACCTTGGCCATGGTCTTAGGCTGGGCCAATGCAAAGGAGTGCAACCACTCCTTGTGCCTAAGACCAGATCTGAGCGCCGTGATGACGGTCTCGTCCCGGTGCTCGGGGACCTCGAGAAAGGTGTTGTAGAAGCGGGTGACGTAAGCTTTGAACGTCTGTTTATCCCCGCTCTTAATTGTGAAGAGGTAGTCGACCGTACGCTTCTACCGATGGTTCCAGACGAAGTGGCCGAGGAACTGAGTAGCCAGCTCGTCAAAGGTCGAGATTGAGTGAGGCTCGAGTCCTCGGAACCAGTCCTGACCAGAGCAGATGAGGGTGGCTGGGAAGGCTCTGCATTGGGCGGCGTCGGAATGGTCCTGGAAGCTCATCCCCGCGATGAAAGCATCCAAATGGTATTTCGGGTAGGTTTTCCCGTCGAACAGAGAGACCTTCGGGGGCTTGTTGCTTGAGGAGACGTGAATAGCGAGCAGTCCCTCGGTAAATGGCTTGGTGAGCGAGTCGGCGGCGTACTTATCCCCGTCGCCCGAGAGGTGACCTTCTCGGCGTATGCCCTCGATCTTCTTCTCGAGGGCGTCAAGTCTGCCGTGATACCTCGAGAATTCGGCGCCTTGTGATCCCTGGCCTCTGCTGTGGGAGATCTGTGTCTGGGCGCAGCCCCGGTTCCTCTTGATGAGGTTCCTCAGATCCCCGGACGAGGTGGCCCTCGAGCCGCCGTGGCGAGCCCCTTCTGTGCGACCCCGTCGAGGGAGGGGGTGTCGGTCATGCCTGGGGACAGACGAGGTGACCGACATCTCCTCAGGGGGGTGAGGGTCACGAGGAGGCTCGAGGCGAGGCGCTCTGGCGGCGGATCTTGGTGTGGAGCTGTAAGGCGCCCAGCGGGCCTCAGAGAGTATCGGCCCGTGAGATCTGTGGCCATGGGACGCAATCTGCCGGTGGTCAACCGTGCCGACGAGGGCAAAGTCTTTTGGAGGCGGAGGAGCGGCGATTTGGGGCCCTGGTCCGGCCGTTTGGACGCGGACGAGCGCCTCCAAGATGGACTGTAGTCGGTCTATTCGGCCGGCGAGGGACGAATTAGAAGAGATGTTAACCGGCAACCGTATCTGGAAACAAAGACTAGAACGGTCGCCGGAGGAGGTTCATCCGCGTCTCCGGTGAGGGGGAGGCGGCGGCTGGTACCTGGATCTTCAGGGTGATTGCATGCCATTTAGATGGAGATCGGAAGACCAATTTTTGTTTTTGTGGAGTTTTAATTCCCACAGACGGCGCCATCTGATGGAGGTCCTTTTCGGGTCTTCGTCAGATGTTGTCTTCCGTCGATCTTCCGGTGGATCTTGGAGGTGATCTCCTGCTGCGTGTGGGTCTCAATGGATTTTGAGGAAATTGGTGGTTTTGAGGAGTTTGATCGACGGAAGACAACATCTGACGGAGACCAGAAAAAGACCTCCATCAGTGATCATGCTAGTACCCTAAGTCTCGGTTTAATTTAAAATTGCTTATTCTATTTTTGCACGTTATGTATTGCAAATATTATACATTCTGAAATTAATCCTATTCTATGTAAGTGAAATATTATGATTTTAAAATGAACTTTTATAGATGGCTCCGAAAATTAAGTTGGCTTTGATATTGGTGGCGCGGGAGGGATTAGGATGATTGAAACTAGAAATTTAAAGAGTCGGTGGAAAATTTTATGTGGATATATAACTTAAAATAAGAAGATTGCTTGGAAGATTTTTCTTAAATATTGAATTATTTTATTAAACAAGAGAGATCATCAAGTGCTGACGTGATTCGCAACTTTAAAGTTTGCATTATTATAAATGTAGAAATAATTACATATTTAACACCAACCCACTTATTCTCCTTTTTGGATTCCTAACAAAATTAGGGTTCGAAAACTTTAACAATCAAACAATGATTATAAAGAGGCTTAAATGTTACTAGCATTTAGCACGATGCATTTTTTATATTTTGGCATCAGACAAAGATTTGAGAAGGATTTTTAAAGAATTTATTAAAATAATATAGGTTTTAAAGGATTTTTCTAAGACCTTTTATTTTTTAAAAATTTAATAATTTAGCTATTTTAAATACTTTTAAAAAAATCTTTACTATTATAACTGGAAATCCATAGACGATATCATTAATCAATAAAATAAAAAATATAAACAATAACAAAATCCCTATGCCCAAAGTTGAAAATAGAAAATGTCAACCTCGTCAACCATAAAAAAAACAAAAATAAGCAAATGAAAAGTCAACAAACCCCCTTCTCTCTCATGCCCAAAAGTCCAAAAGAGGAGAAATTATTCAGGGTGTAATACTCACGGGCCGGGATAAGAAGGAGGATTTGTTAGTGATATAGCCCTAGAGACCATTATTGTATCATACTAGATTGTATATTACATATTGGATACTTGAGATATTTCACAGTTATAATAACAGTCTTACTCGATATGGTAGTATACTACCTGGTTTGATTCTATCTCAATATGTGCATGTGTTTCTTTTAGCATATCGCTTATACATATTGGTAGAGTCCTTAAGATTTTTGCTTGACTACCAGAATTATGATGACAGTCACACTCGTGGGGGCTGGGTAGTCTATAAGCACATCGTTATACAGGTCTCTAGTCGTTGGATTATTGAGACGGGGTATCGATACCCCAGAGTAGACTCGTGTATACGTTTCTCATCCCAGCAGGGGATATGGTATGTCCCACAGCCATTAGTACGACGTATTGAAGATGGTATGCAGGTGCGCATTAGGTTATGAGTTACACTGGACATGACTCGATGGGAACTGCTGGTTGGTATTATACCTATCGTCAGGTAGCAGTTCCCAGGTGGCATGAGTACAGCTTAGTCCGTTGACTTGCCATCGCTACTTCGTCTCGAGTGTGTTCCCACTGCACTTTGATTACTACCCTACCATGCTCAAAGGAGTCGTACAAACAGGTAGTAGTTGGGTGTAGTCACGAAGAACTTGGAGACAGTAGCGATCAGACAGGATTCGTCTCTCTCGGTATTGGGGGTTGATATTGCGCAGTGTTCGGAAAGCCATTACACAAAGTCTCTGGTCAGGGCAGTCGAGAAATACTGGTAAAGTACTCCAGTAGTTTCTCATGGTGTATTGGGCTCTCCTCCGGCACGACTTATCACGTTGTCAGGGGTCTGACGTTTACCATCCCCCTAAGCGGACATGCGAGTATCTTAGATGAACAGACCGGACTATACGGAGATTGTCACCGATAGGTTCAGTAGGAGTTCGGATGAGTTTGCCCATCGGTCTTCTTATCGACAGATACCTGGATAGACGTTACATGCAGCAAGAACCGCCGACGGCTTGTGGATAAACCCACTGCCAGCGTACAGTCGAGTCTTTAGAGTCCCACACAGAGGGTTTCCCTGCTTCAGGTAGTTGATGTAAACGTCGTATGGTTTTACGACTGGGCTTCGATCACGTACGCGTACTTGTACACGGATGCTGATCGGGCAGACAATACTAGCGGGCTTTAGTTTAAGCCGGATCTTAGTATTTTATTATTGGATTGTTATCGTCTCAGTATATCCATATTTTTCGGAATACGGATACGGGTATGTATATACGGTGAGAGAGGCATTCTTGTAATTTGTCAAGGCATGCTTCTAGAAGGAGCCACCTCATTATTAGTTTTATCCATTTTAGATAAATGGATTAATGAGGTGGATATTGGAGGAGACATCCATGGCATGGGTAAGGAATGGGTATTTGATTTCTTTATTAGTCTTGACTTACTATTCAAGTATGGGCAATATTTTCTATTGTGAAATATTGCATGCTTGAATTATTGTCAAGACTTATACCCATTTCTCACACACTTAGCCATTGACTTGTTCATTATATTTCACTCTTGATTTTTTCTTGAGTTGCTCTCCTTGAGCTCTCTAGGTTTCCTCCATCTCCTTCTTCCTCTAACTAAACCCTAACCTTCACATGTGTTGTGAGCCAAGGGTTTAGTGAGACAAACAATCCATTAGACATTCTACATATTCTAGGCTAGTTGATTTAGCGAACCATCTACCTTAGTTACCTCATTTAGAGGTTGAAACTTGGAGCACATTCTTTCACGGTGGATCATCTTTGACGCAAGAAGGCCGATAGAGTAAGCCCGATCCGATCACCGAGGAGCCTTGGAGAGGAACACTAGAAGACCCAAATGACTCGATCTTGGAGGTATAACCATTCTAACATAGTAGTTAAACCTTTAGATAGATTAGCTAGTTAAGCTTTTAGTAAAGATCCTGGAGTTTTAGCCGGTGTTGCGTAGTTAAATATCATCGTTTTTGAAAATTCCGCCTCCCCGCGAACCGCGGGGTGCGCGACACCGGCTTACAGTGGTAACCTTAACTAGCTAGTTAGCAAAGTGTTAGAAATTCGATTGGTGAAAAAATCTCAAAATCACGTCCGAAAATTGCACTTTCTGTCGATTTTTTAAACTGGTCCAAAAATCTTTTCACGGGCTTTAAAATTACGTGAAGGGTTTTCATTGGACACTGAAGAAATTTTGACTCGTGAATCGCTAAGACCGCCGCGGAACCGCGGCAGAACAGAGCGTTCTGCCGCCGTTCCGCGGCCGAGTCAAGGCCGACTTGGTCTAAATTTTTCCAGTTTGTCTATTCTGGTGATTTGTGATATTTGGGATATTTTGTTTCTGCTCACGATCTTTTGGGTATAGTGTTGTACTTGGGGTAGATTCAAATTTGGTTATTGATCGAAATTCTAAGTACTTTAGCTAATCTGGTTTTCTGTGTTTGATATATATGTGTTCGTAAACCTCCGCTAATTGCTATACGTCGATTAGTTGGGGGTTGCACATATCTGTGATCTATGTAGGTTTGTGGATATGAATTTTATTGGATCGTCGTGGATGAATAGCCGGGGATGTGAGAATAGTGTTTTGTTTTCTTTCATTCATGTAATTTGTAAAAATTGATGTAATATTATTTTGCGGGGCACATCCAGATTGAGGTTGTAGCCACCGTTGTATATTATTTCTTTTTACCGTTTCTGCTCTTAGGATAGACCCAAGGTGGGGTGCGCAAACTACCGGATTCTTTGAAGTGCCGAGTGGCCTACTCATTTTACTGAGAGAGGCTGCTTCACTTCGGGAATTTGGCGGGTAGTTTGCCGCACCCGTAGGGGTCTGGGGTGGGGTTTTGCTATTCATCATTACCGTGGAATCCGTCTTTCGTTACAGGCTTAAACGAAACGCGGAATTCCTAGTATATCCAATATATTCATCTGTGATCTGGAATGTCTATTATTGCGTGAGACGAATGCATATATATATATATATATATATATATATATATATAGTAGACGTTCCTTATGTTTTTCACCCGCGCTAGTCCAGCCCCCGCTCTGACGTTAGTTAAGTAACCTAACGGTGTTAGACGAGGCCCAGTAGCGAATGCGGATGGTATAAACGTACGTTGTATATGCATATTCAGTAATATTCAAGCTATGTTTGTTGACCTTCGCCAAGGCATAGTGATTGGTAGCTGCTGAGTATTCATATGTAGTATAGATAGATGTGTTGGTTTGGGACAGCAGTACTACTTTGTTGGCCTTCGTCAAGGGTATGTACGGAAGGGTTCAAATTAACCTGGACAATGACAGGTAGAACTTGACATGTGACTTATGATTTGTTGGCCTTCGTCAAGGTCATAAGAGAATGGGGCAAAAATTCACATCGGGAGTTTCTAAGGCACTGAAACTTGCTAGTGCTGCATCCCATTTGGTGTGTGATAATCATGGTAGGCTTTCTTCTTGGTTATCACACAATGATATTTTGATCCCGATCCTACTGTGAGTATGCGCTACTCTTCGGGAGATTTTTTACTAAACGATCAATGCTATAAACCAAGTAGGTGTCTAGAACGGTGTTAGCGGGGCTATGCCTCCAGGGAAAAGAGGTTATGTAATTAAGGAACTTCGCAAAAGCATTGGAAAACCTCCCTTGAAGTACTGACACCAACATGGTTGAAAGGTTAAGCAAGAATTGTAAAAGTGAGATTAATCCTGACTAATTCTTCTTTTATGATTTGAGGAAGGATTCGAGAAAACAGTGGGAGACATCTTGTTTAGATAAATTAATAACCAATCTAAACTTGCAAGAGCATCATGCTAAGTGTTTTTTCTCTCTCTCCTAATTGCAGCGACCACAATGACCAGACATAGGTTATTATCTAATAATTTGACTGGGCCAAATTATATTGATTGGCTAAAGAATGTCCAGATAACACTTACTTATGACAAGCTAGACTACCTTCTTACTACAAAACCCCCTGCCGTCCCAGGTCTAAGTTCCACCGTCGCGGATATGGAAATCCGTCTGACATGGGAAAATGATTGTGCGAGAGCCAAATGCCTCGTGTTAGGATCCATGGATAGTGAAAACCAAAGGCAGCACGAGAACATGGACTTAGCTTCCATCTTCCTCCATACCAAAGTTTTATATGGAGAGCAATCTCGTATCGCAAGATATGAGACCTCGAAGATATTGCTTCAAGCGAGGTTGGCTGTTGGGTCATCTGTAGGGGACCGCGTCCTTACGATGATTAGCTATATTGAACAGCTCATGGACCAAGGGACCACGTTGGAGACGAGTTATGCATCGACTTGACTCTGCAGTCCCTATCATCTACTTATGCCCAGTTTATCTTGGATTAAATTCAAAGGAAGGAAGTTACACTTCCAAGTCTCCTCAATTTATTGAGGAGCTCAGAGGGCACCGTAGAAGAATCCAGGGAGACACTCGCTCTGCTTATTGGGGAATCTTCCTCTTCTAGATCTAAGGCGTAAGCCAAGCGAGAGAAGAAGAAGGCCTCCACCAAGCAGATAAGCAGTGTCAGTAAGATAGAGGGAAAGGGCAGGGCAAAAGTTTCGGGGCTAGTAGTAGGGTAGAAAGCATGTTTTTGTAGTCACGGGAAAGCGCATTGTCAGAAGGACTGCAAGGCTTAGAAATCCAGAAGCCAGAATTCGAAGCACGTTGTGGCTTTAGTTTCGAATGTGTTTGTAATTGAAAACTGTCCATCTATTAACTCTACTTCTCGGGTACTAGATAGTGGATCAGGATTTCATATCTGTAATTCATTACAGGTTTTGAGAAACCGTAGAGTTATCAAGGCAGGTGATATGACTCTCAGAATTGCTAACGGAATGAGCGTGGACATTGAATTCATAGGGGAATATCACCTAGGATTGACAAGTGGGCAGATATTGATTTTACGTAACTGTTTGTATGTACCTAGTCTAGCTTGTAATATCATATCTGTATCTTTACTTTCTAATGAAGGATATGATTTTACATTTGTAAGCGATGTAGTACACATCCACCTAAATCAAAATTTGATTGGGTCAGGTACATTAGATAACGGTATATACGTATTGAATCAAGCTCATATTTTCAGTGTCCAGAACACACTTAAAAGAAAGTCTCCAGAATTAAATCAGGCTTTCTTGTGGTATTGTAGACTTGGTCACATTAATGAAACACGGTTGACGAAATTACATATGGAGGGATATTTGGATCCGTTCAATTATCAGTCCTATGCAACTTGTCAATAATGTCTCAAAGGAAAGATGACAAAAACTCCGTTCACTGGACACGGAGAAAGAGCGAGCGAGCGAGCTCTTGGGACTCATACACAGCGATGTGTGTGGTCCAATGTCTACACATGCGAGAAGTGGTTATTCCTACTTCATTACTTTCACGGATGATTTCTCTTGGACATGTATTCTTGATGAAACATAAATCCGAGGCCTTTGAGAAATTCCGGGAATATAAGAATGAAGTGGAAAAAAAACCCGGCAAAAGTATCAAGATACTGAGATCTGATCGAGGTGGTGAATACTTAAGTGTCGAGTTCCTGGGCTACTTAAAAGAGAATGGAATTCTCTCTCAGCTTACTCCTCCATACACACCTCAGCACAACGGTGTATTAAAAAGGCGGAACATAACCCTATTGGATATGGTTCGTTCCATAATGAGTAATGCTGAGTTACCGCGATTCTTCTGAGGTTATGCACTAGAATCAGCTGCATATCTTTTGAACAAGATTCCTACTAAGTCAGTGCCTACCACACCATATCAGATGTGGAGTGGGAAGAAACCCTATCTTAAGTACCTTAAGACATGGGGATGTCCGGCTTTTGTAAAAAAGCAGCATGCGGACAAACTCGATACACGCTCAGTATTGTGTAAGTTTGTGGGATACCCAAAGAACTCCAGGGGGTATCTTTTCTATTACGTAGGGGAACAAAAAGTTTTTTGTTTCTCATCATGTCCATTTCTTGGAAACTGAATTTTTAGAAAATCAGATAAGTGGGAGCGCAATAAAACTGGAAGAAATCCAGAACCACAAGCTATTATTGGAAGCATGGTGGAACCAGACGTTTTGAAAGAATCAGACACTCCCGCGCCACTCCGCAGAACTAGTAGGCTATCTCATCCGTCCGAGAGATACTACGGTTTTCTCATAGACGGGCATCAAGAGGATTGTATCATCGAAGATGATGAGCCAACTAGCTTCCAGTAAGACATTCAGAGCCGAGACTCGGTAAAATGGCTGGATGCAATGCGGACCGAAATGGAGTCCATGTACACCAACAAAGTATGGACTTTGGACTTTGCTCCAGAAGGGATAAAACTCGTAGGCTGCAAATGGATCTTCAGAAAGAAGATTGGTGTAGATGCACAGGTTGAAACCTATAAGGCTATACCTGTTGCAAAAGGTTTTCGTCAAAGACCTGGTTTTGACTATGATGAAACCTTTTCTTCAGTGGCTATACTCAAATCCATTCGGATCCTTCTTGCCATTGCTGCCTTCCACGACTATGAGATCTGGCAGATGGATGTAAAGACCGCTTTTCTAAATGGAAATTTAAAAGAGTGCGTCTATATGGATCAGCCAGAGGGTTTCATTCAGAGTGGGAGCAGCGGGAAAGTGTGCAAGTTGCTTAAATCCATTTATGGACTAAAGCAGGCATCGCGGAGTTGGAACATCTGTTTTGATAAGATGGTCAAGAAATTCGACTTTATCAAAAATCCAGATGAACCATGCATATATAGTAAAATTGTAGCGAGAAGTGTGGTATTCGTCATCCTGTATATGGATGACATTCTCTTGATAGGAAATGACGTTCCTATGCTACAATTAGTCAAGTGATTCTTGTCACAGAGGTTCTCCATGAAGGACATGGGTGATGCCTCCTACATTCTGGGGATCCAGATCTATCGTGACGGATCTAAACGGATATTGGGACTCTCACAGTCAAGGTACATCGACACCATACTGAAACGATTCAGTATGGAAGATTCTAAGCGCGGTAATCTACCGGCTTGTCACGGAATCACCCTTTCTAAAGAGATGTTTCCCAAGACTGATTTAGAAAGGACTCGCATGTCTATCATACCCTACGCTTCTGCGGTAGGCTCTATAATGTATGTGATGTTGTGTACCAGACCTGATGTAGTATACACCCTGAGCATTGTAAGCCGGTATCAGTCAAACCCAGAGAAGAAGCACTGGATAGTAGTGAAGAACATTCTCAATTACCTGAGAAGGACTAAGAAGATGTTTTTGGTGTACAGCAGGGAAGACCTCCAGATCGAGGCCTTCGCCGACTCCAGCTTTCAGAGTGACAAGGATGACTCTAAGTCCATGTCAGGTCATGTCTTTTCCCTCAATGGAGGGGCTGTTGTTTGGAAGAGCTCCAAGCAAGACACCGTTGCTGACTCGACTATGGAAGCAGAGTATATTGCTGCCTGTGATGCCGCGAAGGAAGCAGTCTGGAACAGGAAGTTCGTGACAGCGCTTCAGGTGGTTCCATCCATTATTGATCCAATACCACTGTATTTTGACAACAATGGCGCTATAGCTTTGGCGAAGAAACCAAGGTCATATCAGAAGTCCAGACACATCCTGAGGCGGTTCCACCTGATCAAGGAGATCATTGATCGAAGGGAGATCGAGGTACGGAGAGTAGAGACAGAGAACAATACTGCAGATCCACTCACAAAGGCCATCCCTCAGACATAGTTCGAGCGGCTAATCAAGATGATAGTTCTGTGATATGCCAATACATTTCCTTAGTACAAGTGGGAAATTGTTAGTGATATATGCCTTAGAGGCCATTATTGTATCATACTGGAATGTATATTATATATTGGACGCTTGGGTTATTTCACAGTTATAATAATAGTCTTGCTCGATATGGTAGTATGCTATCTGGTTTGATTCTACCTCAATATGTGTATGTGTTTCTTTTAGCATATTGCTTATACATATTGGTAGAGCCCTTAGGATTTTTGCTTCACTACCAGCGTTGTGATGGTAGTCACACTCGTGGGGGCTGGGTAGTCTATAACCGCATCCTTATACAGGTCCCTAGTCGTTGGATTATTGAGATGGGGCATCAATACTCCGGAGTAGACTAGTGTATACGCTTCTCATCCCAGCATGGGATATGGTCTGTCCCATAGCCATTAGTACGACGTAATGGAGATGGTATGCAGGTGCTCATTAGGTTATGTGTCACGCCCCGCTTCCCAAAATACGGGATACGAGGGATGACTAGGCCAGCCATGCTCCTACGATCAGAGAATAAACCCGCCGTAGTCACACTTCGGCTTCTAGCATTACATCGTAGTTAATAAACAGTGCTCGAGTAAAGGAAAAATCATAGTTCACGACTTTATTACATTGCAATTTAAAAGAGTTCGAAGTACATTTATTTCACAGAATAAACAACTAACCAATAACAAATGCTGAAATCAAAGAAAGTAGCGCTGGTAGGCAGTCTAGAACTCCGCAATCTCGAAGGATAAGTCCTGCTCCTGGACTGGATCCACTTCGTCCTCTGAGCATGCACACTCAGGTCGTCAGGGTGACACATATAGCAATAAATATGTATAATAGGCATGCAGTATTATTAAACATAGGAAGTACAATGAATTGCAGAACATGTATATAATAACATCAACTGAATATCAATAGTGCACTATGAGTAACATGTCGGTGAACTAAGCAATGTATATGTCACTACTTAACGGTCATTAAGTCCATGAAATCAATTGGTAGAGAGGATACTCGTGTTTAACAAGGGTCTCGTGCATGTCCGAGACTACGGTCCACTATGCCCGGGATATAACTCTGTCAGCCGTGCCGCTAGGCCCACGACCTAAAGTATGTATGTATGTATGTATGTGTGTGTGTGTATATATATATATATATATATATATATATATATATATATAAATATCACTGATAGCGAATGATCATCCTCTAAATCACTGTACCTCGCTAAATACGAGTTCAATTCCACCTTGATTTCCCCATTCCCCAGGTTATGGTATGTATTCATGAATTAGATAGGTTGTGGACAATACGTATCACTGTCGTTTTCAATCACTTTTTCCACTTATCAATATCACTGTCGTATTTGCCACAACCCAATCACTAATCATTAATATATCGACAATGCAAATGATCACTATGCGGCAGGTATAACTCAAGCATGAAAAATATGCAGAAATGCACTGAGCGGGTATTCATTATTCTATAACGACCAATGCCATGTAATTGATAAAATTCACGATAAATCATACACATAGAATCGACCAAAACAGTATAAAGGGCGTATGAAGTACACTGGATTATCTAAACAATAAAATTCACTTCAGGTCAATCGGAGTTCAGATTAGGGAATTATCATCGTTTGAAGGCAGTGATTGATTTCTGGGATTCCAGTTCCAGAACTGGAAGCCTAACTTCGCGCGCATTTTATCAGTAATTATGTTCAGATTCAGCTTTTTCCCTAGCTGAATAAAATTTAGTTCTGCTAGTTAAGTTTCCAACGCACCAAACGTATTATCAATCGCACTTCTACATCAGAAGTTATGTTCAGATTAAAGTGACAATGTATTGAACATTTCTGCAGAAACTGCAGAACGCACTGACATTCTAAAATACAATTTAAATAACAAACGACCGTAAAAATGCACGGGGATGATTTCAGGTGTTAGATAATTAAGTTATCTACGCCACCATATGGGGCTCCACGCATTTTCAGTTTTAAGCAGGTGTGTTCAGGTGCTTAGAATTCAGTTTCCCTCATAGATTGCTACCCCGGACTGCAGTCAAGAACAATAAATCTATTCAGTTTTCACTATTTAAACCACATGATTTTCTGTAACCGTATACATGGATTCATGGATTATTCAGTTATCTTCACAACGAGCCTAAGCACGCCACAATCCGATTTGTATATAATTTATTATGAAGCTAACAAGGCTGCATGATCAGAAAATTCAGTTTTGATGATGCATCCTGAGTGCATCGTATTATGTTTGGAACTTTAACATTTTAACACCAATTTTATACACATTACCAGATAACAGTACATGGATCTTTTAATCATAAATTTGGGGAATTTCAAACGAGCTTTTGGTTCAAGACAATTGATCGAGAACGTAGTATACCCATGAAACTATCGATCGGAACTTCGAGTTTCGTCTAATCAATTCAAACGGGATTGATCCCCCCGATCCCTACATGTCTTAACCCTGGTTTATAGTCCCGATTCCAAATGATCATGCATAAATCCAAGCCATTACAGGTCGTAGTAGAAAACTAGTTGGTAACAATAAGACAGCCACACACCCAATTTCAATTGTCTCATTTGTATCTAATTGAAATTAAAGAATACCAATTCCAATTGTCTAATCCATTTCAATTGTCTCATAGGTTCAAGGTATAGCATGATAAGCAAGTAGAAAATACTTGCCTTAGGCGAAGGTGGCACGGCAGCGACAACGAGCACGATCAAGGCACGATGCGCGCTCGACTTGGCTAGATCGGAGTACTCGGGCTCAGCACTGGCGTGGAGGCGGCCACGGCAGGGGTTTCCAGCGACTCTGTTGAAGTGCTCGGGTGCAGAGGGGCTGCCGGCAGTAAGCTCAGGTGGCTCAGGGGATTGGAGCTGGTGAGTCGGGGAGCTCGGGGCTGCAGGGGATCGATGCAGTGGCTCTGGCTCTGGCGAGGTCGGCGGAGGCGTGGAGGCGACGGGGTCGGAGCTCAGGTGAGGCGCAGGGACGAGGGAGTTGGGTTCGCCGGCGAGATGCAGGGGTCGGTGTTGATGGTGGTGGGTGCTCAGTTTGGTGGTGATGAATATGAGGCGAGGGTGTTAGCGGTTGAGGTGTTGGGAAAGAGGAGAGGGAATGTTGGGGAGCTCGCGGCAGTGGTCGGAGCTGGGGAGTTTGGGTTGGGGTGCGTGGGTGCTGTTGGCTCGGTGTTGGAGGAAGGCAGAGGAGAGTGAGCAGAGAGGGGAGATAAGGGAAGAGAACTGGGGAGTGAGAAAGAGACGTTGGAGAGAAGAGGGTGGCAGGTGCGGGGATCCCGGGTTCGTTGGCGACGAGATCACGTCGACTTGGAATCATTCTCGCGGAGGTGAGCACGAGGAAGCGGAGTCGTGGGGGGAGAGCCGTTGGGCATTGGAGCTGTTGAGGGGTGACGTGAGGGACGCGGTCGTCGTGGGGTGAGCACGGGTCATGGGGAGATGGGCGCGAGAAGCGGGGGATCGTGGGGAAGCCGTTGGGGAGAAATGTCGGGAAAAGAGTGAGCGGGGAGGAAGACGAGGGAGCGGGTTGGGTTGGGTTGGGTTGGCAGGGGTTGAGTTGGGTAGAAATAGGAATGGGTTAGGGAATTTATATATATATATATATATATATATAAATGAAATAAATTTAGATTAAAATCTGAAAAAATACGGAAAATTTTATTTGGAACTAGGGATTTACATCATACCCTCCTTACAAAAATTTCATTCTCGAAATTAAAACAAAAACAACGAGACTACACTATACAAACAAATGTGGAAAACATGCACGGATGTCCTCCTCGCGTTCCCAGGAGGTAAGGAAAGTCGATAGGCAAGTCGATAGGCCACCTCTCCCACTCGCTCTAGCACCTCAAAAGGTCCGATGAATCGGGGACTGAGTTTCCCGCGACCTCCAAACCTGATAACACCGTGGGTGGGAGAAATTTTCAGAAATACATGATCTCCAACCTCAAATTCTAGCGCTCTCCTGTTGGTATCCGCCCAGCTCTTCTGTCGGTCCTGAGCCGTATTAATGCGCTGCCTGATCATCTGGACCTTGTCTACCGTCTTAACAATAATTTCGGGGCCCAGTAATCTCCGTTCTCCCACGTCATCCCAACAAACAGGGGATCGACATTTCCTTCCGTAGAGTGCTTCGAATGGAGCCATCTGGATACTAGCTTGAAAACTGTTGTTATAAGAAAACTCCACCAGATGAAGGTGATCCTCCCATGATCCCTGGAAGTCTAGCATGCAAGCCCTCAACATGTCCTCGAGCGTCTGAATAGTACGCTCGGACTGCCCATTCGTCTGGGGATAATAAGCCGTACTGAACTTGAGACGTGTACCCAGACTCTCCTGTAAGCTCTTCCAAAAGTGTGAAACAAATCTGGTGTCTCGATCCGACACTATCTAACTGGAACCCCGTGAAGTCGCACCACATCTTGCATGTATTCCTTCGCAAGCGACTCTGTCGACTGGCCCACACGAAAGGGTATAAAATGTATAGCTTTCGTAAGACGGTCGACGATAACCCAAACCGCGTTGTTTTCCCTAGGGCTCCATGGTAAGGCAGTCACAAAATCCATAGTGATGTACTCCCACTTTCACTCGGGTATCGAAAGTGGTTGCAACAGTCCAGCCGTTCTCTGGTGCTCTGCTTTTACCTGCTGGCATACCAAACACCTGGGCATGAACTGTGCAATCTCTCACTTCATCCCGTTCCACCAAAAGTGTTTCTTTAGATCTCGATACATTTTCGTGCCTCCCGGATGCACAGAATAAGCCGAACTATGAGCCTCAGCTAATACCTCTTCTCGAACATCTCCCTTGGGAACGCAGAGCCTGCTACCGAATCTTAGAGAACCATCCTGATGTATGAGTAAGTCCGTCCTCAGCCCGGCTTCTACCTGCTCTCTGAACTTTTGTAATCGAGGATCATCAGCCTGCGCCGCCTTAATGCGATCGATCAGAGAAGATTGCACCTGTAACTGCCAGAATTTCCTGATTGCACTCGGTGTAACAACTTCTAGTTCGAGCTTCTGAAAATCCTCAATGATGCTCTTCTGACTGGTCAACATCATGACCGCTGGCTTGCGACTGAGAGCGTTTGGTACGACATTTACCTTCCCCGGATGGTACTGTAAGTCCAAGTCGTAGTCCTCCATTAATTCTAGTCACCGGCGTTGCCTTATATTCAGTTTTCTCTGAGTGAGCACGTACTTCAGACTCTTGTGATCCGTGTACACTTCTACCTTTTCGCTCAACAAGTAATGTCTCCAAATCTTCAGTGTGAAAACTACTGCGGCTAACTCCAAGTCGTGCGTTGGGTAGTTCCTCTCGTGATTTTTCAGCTGGCGTGAGGCATAAGCAACTATCCGACCATGCTGCATCAGGACGCAGCCTAAGCCTTTCCCCGAAGCATCGCTATGTATCACCAACCCACCTGAATTATCTGGCACAGTAAGAATAGGTGCCGTGGTCAATTTCTGCTTTAGCACCTCAAAAGCCTGAGTACACTCCTCCATCCATACGTACGGTACTTCCTTCCACGTCAGCTTTGTCAAGGGCTCAGCGACTCGTGCAAAGTCCTGAACGAATCGCCGATAATATCCTGCCAATCCCAGGAAGCTTCTGATCTCGGCCACTGATTTCGGAGTCGGCCAATCTCTAACAGATTCTATCTTCGCTGGGTCTACCGAGATGCCTTCGCCCGAAACAACGTGTCCTAAGAACTGCACTTTGTCGAGCCAGAACTCACACTTGCTCAATTTTGCATATAGCTTCTCTTCCCGAAGAATTTGTAATACTGTCCGCAGGTGTTCAGCATGCTCCTCCTGGGTCTTAGAGTAGACTAGAATGTCGTCGATGAATACAATGACAAACGTGTCCAAGTACTTCGCAAATACACTATTCATCAGGTCCATAAATATAGCTGAAGCATTGGTAACACCGAACGGCATCATAAGAAATTCATAATGCCCGTATCGAGTCCTGAAAGCCGTCTTGCATATATCTTCAGCTGTTACTCTGATCTGGTGATAGCCCGAACGATGATCCAGCTTCGAAAATACCTTGGCCCCACCCAACTGATCAAATAAATCGTCGATACGTGGAATGGGGTATTTGTTCTTTATCGTAACCCTGTTCAGCTCTCGGTAATCTATGCACATTCGTAGCGATCCATCCTTTTTCTTCACCAACAATACTGGTGCACCTCACGGCGAAATGCTTGGGCGAATAAATCCCTTCTCCAGGAGTTCTCCAATTTGTTTCTTCAATTCTGCCAACTCAACTGGCGCCATCTTATAAGGAGCTTTGGAAACTGGCGCCGTTTCTGGAATCAAGTCGATAGAGAATCCCAAGATGCGGGGAGGTGGTAGACCTGGTAAATCTTCAGGGAATACATCAAGAAAATCCTGAATGATCTCTGGGGCTGGACTCTCATCAATCTCCATAGCTGTCAACGCTTTTGGCTTGGCTCTAAACTTGGCTGGCTCCAAAGACTCGCTCCCGCCTTCGAAAACAAATTCAGGGTGATTGGGAATGCGGAAAGTCACCTTCCTTGCTCGGCAATCAATAATTGCATGGAATGTACTCATCCAATCCATCCCGAGAATCGCATCATAACTGCCAGTCCCGATTAAAAGGAAATTCACATAGAATTCCCTACCGCATACTACCACCGGACATAGGCTACACTCTTGATCGGACATAATAATACCATTACCCGTATATATCTCCCAACCTTTGGTTAAAGGCTCGTGAGGTATAGAGTGTGTGTGGACAAACCGCGTGGAAATGAAACAATGCGAAGCACCCGAATCGAAAAGAACTCTAGCTGGTACAGAATAAACGAGGATGGTACCGGTAACCACATCTCCAGAAGCCTCTGCCTGCTCGGCGGATAGGGTGAAAGCCCGTCCCTGATTCCGACCTGAAATAGTCTGCCTCTGATCGAAGGACCGCTGCTGGGGCACCCAAGGTGGACCCCTCTGAGCTAATGTGCCATACGACGGCTGTTGTTGCTCGAACCCTCCCTGTAGCTCAGATCTCTGTGGACACCCGTTGATCCCGTGCTCGCTGGATCCACAGATCAGACACTTCCCCTTAGCTCTGCGGCAATCCCTCTGCATGTGTCCTGGCCTCTGACAGTAAATGCAAAATAGGGTCCTCTGCTGCGGCTGCTGAGGTGAGAAGGTACGCTTCATCTGTGTGACATCTGGCCTGTGAACTGGGATGGCTCCACGGGGCGGAATGGTAGGCCGTGCCGGAACTGCGTGAGGTCTTCTGTCCATTGATCGTTGGCCCTTGGCCTTCTCTGCTAACCTTTCCTGTATTCGGGAAGCATTCAAAACTTGTGCGAAGGTTGGTAGGTCGAGAGACGCGATGAGTTGTTGCAGTTCAATATCAAGCCCTTGCTGGAAACGTCTTGCCCTGGCGGATTCGGTGGCTACCATGTACGGTGCGAAGCGACTCAGCCGATTGAACTCTGCGGCGTAGACATCCACTTAGCGTCCATTTTGCTTCAACATAATAAACTTTTCCTCCATCTCGACCTCAGCAGTAGTCGGAAAGTAATGATCCAGGAAGCACGTGGAGAACGTGTCCCATCCAATAGGCTTCTCTAGCCGGCTCTCCTCTACGGACCACCACGTGCGGGCCTTGTCTTCTAGTTGAATCTTCACTACGTTCACTCTATCGTCGTCAGGAATTCGAGCGGTAGTCAGGAGGTTCTCTACGTTGATGAGCCATCGTTCAGCCTCAAGTGGACTTGTTGATCCAGTGAACACTGCTGGATGGAGCCTCCTGAAGTCTGAAAGGTACCAACCCTAGCCTGTGTAGTCGGTATGAGCGCACCCTCGGGGGCGGCGGAAACAGCCGTAGATCTCTCCAGGGCGGTAATTGCGGTCGCCTATACCGCCTTAAATCCCTCAGCCAGAAGATCGTTCTTTCTCTCTTGAGCTTGGGCCAGGGTCGTCAGTGTGTTAAAAATCTTCTCGGTACGATCCTGGTAACCGGCACCTGAGGAGTTACCTGAGGAGTCCATATTCCTGAAAGATCAAAAGAAATCATATTCAAGCAAGGCTTCACAATGATTCAACGATGATTAGGAAGTGAGAAAGAATGCAATAAGGCATACGCTAAGGGTGTAACTCAATCTAGAGGTCCCTCCACGGAACCGTAATTTCATCCAAAACCTGGCTCTGATACCAACAAAACCATGTCATGCCCCGCTTCCCAAAATATGGGATGCGAAGGATGACTAGTGTTCACACCATAATATTGTATTATTATATTCCCCATTCTTATTCGTTTTATAAATAAACAGGTGCTTTTGACGCATGTCTGCTACATATTACAGGTTACAGGTTCTTGGACAGAAAACAGTAAAAACGATGAAAAGACGATGCAAAAGTGGAATTTGACCAACAAACAGAAGACTCTTGATCAAGCCTACATCAAAGATAAAATTCACAAAGTACAAGGCAATGCAAGGTCCAAGATTACAAAGCGAACGGTTAAAAGTCCACCGCAATTATTCACTGGAGATCTGGAAGAAACATAGAAGCTATTTTAATCAAAGAACCAAATAATAAGTAAGCCCAAAGACAGAAGAGCCCACAAAGGAAATTTCAAGGCCCAATACTTCCTTTTAAAGAGACAGAGACATAAAATTTTACCAAAGCTTGGAGTCTACTTTGACTAGGTCTTCCTAAGGATATTTTGGTAAATGTAGACGTGCGAATCAATTGTAACCTAGGGTTTCCTATCCTCTATAAATAGGAACTCTAAATCATTGTAAAGGTGATGCCTCCCTCATGCCTCTATTCATCAATAAAATTCTGTTTTCTTTGAAGATTGGAGTGCATCAATCGTAAGTAGGTTATTTTTCTGCTCTAGCTCTAATTTTAATTCCTTGCCCTAGTTAGATAGTTAGATCTTCAATTCAATTGCAAGTAATATTATTTTTGATTGCGGTAATATTATTTTTGATCATTAAAATCCATAAAAATCAAATGGCGCCGTTGCCGGGGATGGTGTGTTATTTCCTTTTTGCAATTTCGGGTTAATACAAAATTAAAAAAATCATAAAAACTGAAAAATCAAAAAATATAAAAATTTATCATCTTTGTATTTTGTGAAGGGTATTTTTTGTTTGAATTTCGCAGGATCTACAATCGAGACGGATCTGGAAAAATCCAGAGTTCGAAACAGAAAAAGATATATCAGAACAGAAAGAGGTTGGAAAAATCAGAACAGAACAATTTTTTTGGAGACCTGAAGCCTCCGTACCGCCTCCATTCCGCCGCGCAAGCGCGCTCCCGCCGCTGAACCGCCGCGTCATGCTGATGTCATCGCGCGAAATTTTCACTGTTTGTTTCCTTTTTCCCCCCTCTGCAATCTAAAATATATCTTTTGTCAAATCTCCTGCAGAATTTTTTGCGCTAAAAATCTTCTCCCTTCCAATAATTGATTTTGTCCAGGATTCTTTGCGCCGTGCATAAAATAAAAATAATTAATTGCAAGTGAATTTACTGTTTTGCATATTTTAATCGGACTTTAAGGGGCTATTGACCAAACTCAAATTGGGTGGGGATTTCATTACCCTTCCCAGGACCCCAGAAATCACATAAGGCATTTGCATTGACCAAATCTTAATTAAAAAATACTAGACTCAGCCCTAAGGACTTCGAGCTCAATAGGACAGAGGACTAGTTATAGGCATCAGCCGTTAATCCTAACCTGACTTTGCGGTGTCTAGGCAAGTGTGTCAAGGCAAGTGGTAACTTAATTAGGATCGCTACTTGTAGCGGGGAGCCTCCCACTTACCTGGCACTTACCTGGCCGCAATTGGCGGTGAAGAGACGGTTTGAGGTCCTATTTCTAGCCCTTTGGAATAGTTAGGAGCTGTCTAGCTGACCTAGGTGACCCTAGATCTAGGCCTGATTGTGCATTTCTGGTTGATTGCATTTGTGTCTAAGCCCTTTATCGAAAATTTTTGCGAAACAAATAAAAAAAATAAGAGGAAAATTTTTTGTAAAAAGACTTGCAACTTTTGTCGCTAAGAAATCCGTGCACCACAATCTTCTTTCACTTCTCTTTCTTCTATCATGGGTACCCCACATCATAAATCTCTTGCCGAACTTTGGTATCCCGAACCTAACTTTGCGTCGTACGTCAATTGTTTCGATCGATTTAAAGAAGATCCCTCCATGCCAAAAATTTCTTTGAAAGATCAAATAGAAGCGTTTAGGAGAAACAGTTTGACTTTGCAACCCACTTTGTGTCAACCAAGTCAACCTTTACCACCTTTATATGTTGATACCACTTTTTCAAGTCCTGCTGTAACTCCTAAACCGATGTCCATTGCTGAGCATATCGCTCAATCTCGTAGCCGATCTTTCACCCCTCTCCCCTCATCTAGTTCTAGGAATCAACAAGTCCATCCACCTTTTTATCCACATGTTGATCCTAATCCTGTCCAACCACCCACTTCCTACCAGTCCTACCCGACTTTCCCACCTTTACTAGACACTGTTTCTACACAGCCATTAGGAAGTTTCACGTATCCAAACAGTTTTGAATCTTTTACCGAAACCCCTTAACAACCCATGTCTAGTTTGGAACAGTCGTTAGAATCTTATATTTCAGCAACAAAAAAAATGGTTAGGAATGTGGAAGCGTCCATGGCCGCCCTTATGCAACCTAGTGAACCGGTAGCTAGTTTCCCGCTAGCTTCAAATTTTTCAATGTATAAGGAGGCGGTTGGACAGAGTGAGAATGTGAGAGGATTTCCAAATCAAACCTACCCATACCCAGTTGAATCCAACAACTCCAATTTTCAAACATGTGTCCAAAATGATGAGTTGTGCGACTTTGTAGTGCTTGATTTGCCAAATTGTGAAGAACCCCTTTCGAGTGAAACCACACTTAATCCTTTCGATCTTTACACCTCCACTCTAGAACCTAAATCGATAAATATCCATGCTTTTGATGAGGTGTCAGAAAAAATTGAATTTCACTTGATTAAGGATATAGACGCCGGGAATATTTTGGATGATGAACCAGTCGATTTGATTGAAATTTTAGGTCCAATTCATCATCCCGAGTCATTAAATGTTTCTCCTGAACTTTATATGCGTCTTGATTTTGATGATAATGGCATGGATGAGTTAAATATTGAGGAGAAATATGAGGATAGTATTGTGTAGCGTTTTGAAAATCGTTTCGGTGAAATTTCGGAAAATCGGTAAAATAAGGGGGTTTTCTGTAAAAAGTCAAAATGCAAATATCTTATTATAAAAATTAAATATACATATTCTAGTTATGTAATTGCTATTATTTGGTGTTTATTGAGCCACTGGTGAAATTTTAAATTTTCTGAAAATTTTTCCGAAATTAATTATTTTAATATTATTTTAAGCCGTCACTAATATATTTAATTAGGGAAAATTACAAATTGGAATGAGTTGAAACAAATTTTGTGCATCATAAAACTTTAAATAAAATTTTATCATGTGGTTTTTGAAATGAAATCGTTTGCCAAAACGGTTTTGAAAATATCGAAGAAAAAGCCTTTTTTCGGTGAAATTAGTGTTAATGGAAATTGGGGTATATCATTTATTTTTTTTCCCTCACCCACACAAACCCAATTTCCCCTCCTTGGCTGAGCCCATGGCACCCCATTACCCAAGTTCCCAAAAAAAAAATTGAGAGAAGCAAAACAAATGAAAGAAAAGGGAAATGAAAAGAAATAGATAAATGAGTATGGACTTTTGACTTTTGTGTTGACTTGAACCTTCCCCACTTAACTTTTCCCCACCTCACACACCCCCCACACTTATCCCCACCTGCACTTGACCGAGCCCCCCCTCTTCTTCAGCCCCACCTCATTTCTTCTTCTCTTTTCTCTTCAAAATTCCATCAAAAATCATCAAAAATGCTTGGAAAATTCACAAAAAATCAAGCAAAAATCCAAATCAAAATCCACCTCCTACCCATTTTCCCTTGGCTACCATAGCATGGATCTAGGGATTTAGATTTCAATTTGGGAGGCTAAGTGTGCTTGTGGGATCTTCAAATTTATTTGGGTATAATTCTAACCTTTTTGTTAAATTGTTGTTAATTGCTTTAAGTTAGCTTAATTTGATGTTTAATTGGGTTTTATTGCATCTTTAGGAAATTCAAGACTAGGGTTTGAATTTAATTAGGGTTTTTATCATTAGTTTATGGTTGTAATGAGGAGATTAACATATAATTGTATGCAAAATCTAAGTTGGTTGCTACTTGCTAATTTGTTAAATTAAAATGGTGATAACTTTGCTAAATTGCTAACTAGGTTTTAAAAAAAAATAGTTTAAATATTGGGTTTTAAAATGTGATTAGGTTTTTCATGACTTCATTAACATTATAAAATATAGTTTAATACTTTAGTTCATGAAAATCCAAGCTAGATTGTAGTTTGTGCATTTTTGCTATAAAATTGTTAAAATTGGTTAATATTGCAAACTAGGTTTTTGAAATCGAATTAAATTGTGGGTTTAAAATTTACGTAATGGTTTCTATGGCATAATTAAGATATTAAGTTATCATCTTGGTCACTAGAATTGTTAAAACATCATGTTTTGTACAAAAACGGCGAATTGTGCTTGCTAGATTTTCGGAAAAATGACTTTTTAAGTTAAATTGGGGTTTTTGTGAGTTTTAACCTATTTTATATTAAAATTTGTGTTCGTGAATGTGCAAATGAGTGTATTTGGGTTTTTCTCGATGGTTTGGCGTTTGTACCCCGACGTCGAGGGTTTTTGGGTTGATTTGTGAAAGCAACCATAGGTTTTGACCTAGGTGGGATTCGTGTGTCGTTTTGGTCATGAGTCGGATTTTAATGTGATACGATGCGTTGTGATATGTAGGTACCTCCATGTGGAATTCGAGACGACAAGCAAGCACGTGGCGACGTCGGCACCGGCGAGCGAGGACCAGGTGAGTAGATTTATATCTACGGGGAGAAGTCGGGTGGATGGCGTATAGCACCCCCGCAGTTCGTGGTGATGTATACGAATACGTATACACACATTATTGATTATATTTTGTTTGAGTTTATTGATGATAAATATGGATGGTTTAGTATCGCGAAACCCTAGAGTAGTGGTCGCACCATACATGCACACACCCACCCATACTTGCATACATTCTTCTTCCATTTGTGTTTACGGGAATATATACAGTTATGTGTTCACATGGGTATGGGACTATGTGTTCACATACGGATTTGAGGATGATACTTGGGATTGAGATGAGTCGATGAGATTTGTGTTGAGGTTGTGATATCGGTGATATGGCAGGATTCGTACTTGAGGTACGTCCTGGTGTCATGGCGGATCTTTGGATGACAATGCCATGTGAATAGTGATATTAGTAGTGTACTAGACGTAGGTCAGTACCCTAGATGATGATCTTGATAAAGAGGATACCAGATGAACAGTGTGATGAGTATGATATTGACCCGTACCCAGATTTGGGGATGCCGTACGACGGATTTACGAACGAGCTATATCTTGATGATTGATCCGCACTCTTGACTTGGGATGTCTGATTATAGATATGGTATCGGATATGATATTATTGAGGCGGGATCACCGACTAATATATATACAGGTATGTATATGGATCGACTCAGATGTTAGGCGGTTTCCTTACCTGTAGTCCAGCTTGTTAGCTTAGCCCTTTAGTTTAGTTTAGTTGTTGGATTAGATTCGATTCTTATCTATTTCAAAACCTAACGAATCGTGGGTATTTTAAAAGACAGCCCAAGGGATCCTACGGATATTTCAAAAGACGTATCTTTTCATAAAAACACCGTAGCCCCTATTTTCAAAACCCCATGATTCGTGTTATTTCAAAAGGCACCATTTGTAGGACTTATATTAGATTAATGCAGATTAGTTATAATTGCGTCTAGTATTCAGCTCCCGCTCATTATTGTGGTTCGCTTCGCATCGCATGCTTATATTATGTTTCATACTCCATTATTGATATCATGCTGTTAGGACACCAGCACCATTACCGATGATGCGTATGTACCACGTACACTTACTTACCGGCTCACACACATCTTCATCGGTAATTGCCATGTCACGTACACCTTAGAAAATATTATTGCTTGACATAGCCTGTTAGCTAGTAGTTTAGACATGATATTAGTGTACTTGCCTTATATGTTAGTCTAGACATTGTAGTTATTACCTGCTACTTCATGCATACTGTTATTCATTGTTATGCCGCATTCATGGATTCTCATGCATATATTCACTTTTTACGTGCTATTGAGGTTTTGGATTCGGATTTCCATGAGATTTTCTGGATTTGGGGAAAACCGCAAAACATATACAAACTTCTTCTTTCTCTTTTTAAATGAAAAGCGCGGTTTTTCCCATGATGTATGAGTCGTCCACCATGAGTTTGCGGATGGATTTCGAGACCCGATTCGAGGAGTTGGATGAACCGTTTCGGGTACATGGTGGACCCGATAAGGTACCCCGGGGCAAGAAGCTCATGGTGATGACGATGAGCCTGGCAGGGGGAGACTACCTACCGGTGATTTTACCCGACGCGTCGGATATCCGGAGGATACCGTCGTGGTCTTGAGATGGGTGGTAGGGGCCGGTCTGGACTGACGGCGCCCTAGATATTGAGATTGAGACATTGAGATTTCGAGATATTGAGGTACTGAGATTTGATGATACAGGCCAGTCCGGATAGCCGGAGCCTGAGGTTTTGAGACATTGAGATTTATGTTTTGTGTCGATGCTAGACACTGTTGATGCTGATTTCATTTATGATATCTCATTTTAAAAATACAAAGGAAATCTCACTAATTTATGAAAACAGTTTCTGCATTTACATGTATTCTGTTTTCATGCATTCATACCTCATTCATATGATATATTACTACCTGAGGCACTGACACGGGCATATGAGATCACACTCGGGTTAGATATTACCCTAGCCATTGTTATAGGCTACATGTTATTCATATATTTGAGGATATATTATGATCATTGACCTAGGTTGCGTTATTTATGCGATTTCTGTGCGTAGATGTTTTTCTATTCACGAGTTGGCAACTCACCCCCGTTGTGCCCCAGTTTCTTGCAGGTTTGCCGTATAGGTTTCTTTACGGCTTGCGGGCATAGTTTCCTTCGGGTGATTTGCTAGTAGGTGGGTTTACTTGTATCGTACCCCCATTATATATCTTGTATATTATTATTCTGTTGTATCTAGAAGTTCCATCAACCAAACATGTATTTATTTTGAGATAGAGACCAGTGATGTTATTCTTTTGACCTTAGAGTCGCGTGTTGTATTTCTGTGGATTTCTTGTTGTTTTGAGTTTCTTTTTGAGTTTTGATCCTCGCCCTTGGCGTTGTATATTATATTGCTTGTGTGGTTGTGACAGTCGATTGACGAAGAGCTAGCTCCCGCTTGGGGATCCCTTTTTATTGATTTCGTATACTATTCATGTTGTATTCCGTTTGGGGGCCAGTATTTACAAAGGAGACTCTGCCGAAATTTTCAGGAAATTTTTGATGTTTTTAAAAACCCGCATAATTCGGCTTATGCTATTGAAACTACTTGTTTTAAATTGGTATTCCTTCACTCTACTACTTTTCTTGGTTTGGATTTCTGGGTTTTCGGCTTACTTAGATTACGTACGCCTCGAGACGTTCGTAGTTTAAGTGCCGGTCATATTCCGTACTTTCGGGACGTGACATATTGAGGATAATATTGAGGTTGAACCATTCTTGTTTGATGTGTCAGATTTTCCAATTCATCCTCTTGAACTTTTAACTAAATCACCATCCCTCCTTTCCATCGTTCCGACCACGCAAAAGATCACGCTTGAAGACTGTGAGCTTGAAAATTTTTCCTTTGAATCTGACACAGTTCTCATAGCCGATAACACTTACGAGTGTTTCACTTTTTCGGACGATATTGAAGACTCACCGCCCGAGTTTGAGTCCTTTACATTTTCTAATGAGTTAGTTGAACCATCAGACTCGGTTGCATACAGTCGTTTCGAACGATTGATGGAATCTTTCAAGTTCGAGACAGTTTACTACGGTGAGAATGAGACTATCCCTAATTCACTCCCTTTCGTCCTTCCTATCGTTCCGACCGTGCAAGTGACCGTTACGCTTTCATCTCCAATACCAAGTTCGGCGTACCCATGTTTTCTTGCGAATCTTGAGGGATTTGACCCCATTTCTCGACGAGTTGATAGGTTAGCACAATCGCTTTTAACACATCGGTCATCACAAATTGCGCTAATTTATTCACTCGATTTACACCCTCAAGATCGTACTTCACTTCTTTCTCCTTTCCGCCATTCTTCTCTTGCACCGAGACCGTATTCTACCCTTCTTCTCACACGGTCTCGTGTGTTTCTTATTTCTTTCCTCTACATCCCATTATTTCACCAACTCGACCATTACCACGATAAGATTTTTGAATGGTTGGTGTTAACCTTTGGCTTGTGTAAGGCCAAGCTTAAGTTTAGGGGAAACCTTTGTATATATGTATATATATTTTTTGTTTTCTTTTTCTATAAAAAAAATAATAAAAAAAATTTCAAAACAATAAAATAAAAAAAAAAGTATAAATAAATAAACATGGGAGTGCCGGCATTTTGACCCTCTTGGTGTAGCATGACAGTGAGGACACTGTCAAGTTTAAGTTTGGGGGTATGCTCGGTACGTCTTCTTCCTTCGCATTCATATGTACATTTTGCATTTGCATACTTATTTGAAAACCCATAAAAATTTGAAAATTTTAAAAATTATAAAAATTATTGTATTCAATTTTGGCTTATTTAACTAGAGTCTGACAGATAGGTTAACTAGTTAGGAACAACTAGATTTTAGACGTTGTAAATTAAAAACCCTAAAAATAACCTTCCTTAAAGTTTAACGGTAAAAAGTATATGTCTTTGTAGTTTATTTAGAAATAGACAAATTTTGGGTTCACTTTTTGGGCTAAGTCGAAACGAAGGAAAAGTATTGATACTTTTATTAGAATATAAGTTTGAAAAATAATTCCTAGCTTAAATCTAGATTCTGAAAATATATACCCTACAAATTGCACCAACACGTACCTTGAAACTTGGAATAGTAGAAGAGACCTTGAAATGCTCTTGTCTAAAGTCCTTAGTACAATGAAAATAAAAGAAAAAAAGTGAATAAAGAAAAAAAAATGAACACTGTTTTTTGTGATTACTTAAGGCTGCAAAAATAGAAAAATATTTAGCGAGGGTGCTTCATCACCTAGTGCCTTAGACCAACTGGTTTGGGAGTCACTGCTAAAGCCTTGGGTGTTGCAAGACCAGGAATTATGCTTTAATGTGTAAACGTATTTTGTAATCGGTCGTTGGTACCTCAAGAAGTATTAACGGTCGCATGAAGGATGTGTAAGCAAAATTCATTTTAAAAAATTCACCAATTAAGAAGTGCTTTGGACAACGGACAAGAGTACGATTGCTTGATTTGAATTTCCAAGTGTAGGGGTGATTTATACACACACGTAAGGGTATGTGATTGGAGTTTAGATGAGAGAAAGGAGTGAAGAATAGAACTTGTATCTTTAGTAGAGTTGATAAAAATTCCTAAGTGGAGATGGAACCCTAGAAGGAAAACTTAAGAAATTCCGAAAGCTAAGTAAGTCTATAGAACACATATAATCTTAAGTTAAATGATGAGGAAGTGTGAAGAATATGGGTGGATAATTTGCAAGTCGAAGATAATAGAGTTCCTTGTTAGAAACCCTAATTGGAGAATTAAAGTCGAAAAAGCCAAATTGATAGGATTTTGTGGGTAGTATCCGCTGAAAACCCTCAGGAGACAACACTCCTCCTACTAGGAATACCTAGAGGTTTAACGGCTTGTTGCACGAGCTCAGTGCAATCCCGTTTCCCTGCGAAAGTGCGGTTAGGTTTTTGTCAAGAATAAAAAATAAGCTTGCTCGAGTACGAGCAAAAGATAAGTTTGGGGGTATTTGTTCACACCATAATATTGTATTATTATATTCCCCATTCTTATTCGTTTTATAAATAAACAGGTGCTTTTGACGCATGTCTGCTACATATTACAGGTTACGGGTTCTTGGACAGAAAACAGTGAAAACGATGAAAAGACGATGCAAAAGTGGAATTTGACCAACAAACAGAAGACTCTTGATCAAGCCTACATCAAAGATAAAATTCACAAGGTACAAGGCAATGCAAGGTCCAAGATTACAAAGCGAACGGTTAAAAGTCCACCGCAATTATTCACTGGAGATCTGGAAGAAACATTGAAGCTATTTTAATCAACGAACCAAATAATAAGGAAGCCCAAAGACAGAAGAGCCCACAAAGGAAATTTCAAGGCCCAATACTTCCTTTTAAAGAGACAGAGACATAAAATTTTATCAAAGCTTGGAGTCTACTTTGACTAGGTCTTCCTAAGGATATTTTGGTAAATGTAGACGTGCGAATCAATTGTAACCTAGGGTTTCCTATCTTCTATAAATAGGAACTCTAAATTATTGTAAAGGTGATGCCTCCCTCATGCCTCTATTCATCAATAAAATTCTGTTTTCTTTGAAGATTGGAGTGCATCAATCGTAAGTAGGTTATTTTTCTGCCCTAGTTCTAATTTTAATTCCTGCCCTAGGTAAATTCTTTTCTTTCCCTAGTTTAATATAGTTTAGAATTTTATTAACTTGCCGTAGATCTATCTTTCATCTCTTTTCAAAACTTCAAATAAAAATCATGTCTTTTGTAAATCTCTCGATGAGCGAGTAGTTTCCTCGCTTGTTAGGGTTAGGAATAGGTAAGGGTTTGAGAGATGAAGATCTCTTATCTCTTTTCCTTGCCAATCTATTGTGAACATTAGGACTCCATGCATACTTTCATCCTCCGCTCCCTACGGCACTCTACCCTCGAGGTAACGGTGATCCATAGTATAAAAGACCGAAGTTGTTAGTTTTTCATGGAGGTTAGGGTAAAGGTTAAGAAAGGAAGGACAAGGATCTAGAGGAAGAAGTATCTTCCCAATCATCCTAATCCCCTTTATTAAAATTTACCATAACCCCTAATATGAAATCTAAATTAAGGCATTGGAAAGAGATGTAGATCTTTGTTTACCAAACTTTTCCTAAACCTAATCCTAGCAAGTTTCTAATCCTAGTAGAACACAACTTCGTTTTTAGATCTAATTAAAAGACCAAACACCATTTGGAATTAGCTCGTAAGACCTTTAAGGAGAATTACAACATCCCTGTGGACCGACCCGTATTCACCGGCTAGATACATGCGACGCCGTTCTTGATTGCGGTAACTTATTTTTGATCTCTAAAATCTCTCTTAATCAACTAGGCCAGCCATGCTCCTACGATCAGGGAATAATCCCGCCGTAGTCACACTTCGGCTTCTAGCATTACATGGTAGTTAATAAACAGTGCTCGAGTAAAGAAAAAATTATAGTTCACGACTTTATTACATTGCAATTTAAAAGAGTTTGAAGTACATTTATTTCACAGAATAAACAACTAACCAATAACAAATGCTAAAATCAAAGAAAGTAGCGCTGGTAGTGCAGTCTAGATCTCCGCAATCTCGAAGGATAAGTCCTGCTCCTGGACTGGATCCACTTTGTCCTCTGAGCATGCACACTCAGGTCGTCAGGGCGACACATATAGCAATAAATATGTATAATAGGCATGCAGTATTATTAAACATGGGGAGTACAATGAATTGCAGAACATGTATATAATAACATCAACTGAATATGAATAGTGCACTATGAGTAACATGTCGGTGAACTAAGCAATGTATATGTCACTACTTAACGGTCATTAAGTCCATGAAATCAATTGGTGGAGAGGATACTCGTGTTTAACAAGGGTTTCGTGCATGCCCGAGACTACGGTCCACTGTGCCCGGGACATAACCCTGTCAGCCGTGCCGCTAGGCCCATGACCTAAAGTATGTATATATATATATAAATATCACTGATAGCGAATGATCATCCTCTAAATCACTGTACCACGCTAAATACGAGTTCAATTCCACCTTGATTTCCCTATTCCCCAGGTTATGGTATGTATTCATGAATTAGATAGGTTGTGGACAATCCGCATCACTGTCGTTTTCAATCACTTTTTCCACTTATCAATATCACTGTCGTATTTGCCACAACCCAATCACTAATCATTAATATATCAATAATGCAAATGATCACTATGCGGCAGGTATAACTCAAGCATGAAAAATATGCAGAAATGCACTGAGCAGGTATTCATTATTCTATAACGACCAATACCATGTAATTGATAAAATCCACGATAAATCATACACATAGAATCGACCAAAACAGTATAAAGGGCGTATGAAGTACACTGGATTATCTAAACAATAAAATTCACTTCAGGTCAATCGGAGTTCAGATTAGAGAATTATCATCGTTTGAAGGCAGTGATTGATTTCTGGGATTCCAGTTCCAGAACTGGAAGCCCAACTTCGCGCGCATTTTATCAGTAATTATGTTCAGATTAAGATTTTTTCCTAGTTGAATAAAATTTAGTTCTGCTAGTTAAGTTTCCAACGCACCAAACGGATTATCAATCACACCTCTACACCAGAAGTTATGTTCAGATTAAAGTGACAATATATTAAACATTTCTGCAGAAACTGCAGAACGCACTGACATTCTAAAATACAATTTAAATACCAAACGACCGTAAAAATGCACGGGACTGATTTCAGGTGTTAGATAATTAAGTTATCTACGCCACCATATGGGGCTCTACTCATTTTCAGTTTTAAGCAGGTGTGTTCAGGTGCTTAGAATTCAGTTTCCCTCATAGATTGCTACCCCGGACTGCAGTCCAGAACAATAAATCTATTCAGTTTTCACTATTTAAACCACATGATTTTCTGTAACCGTATACATAGATTCATAGATTATTCAGTTCTCTTCACAACGAGCCTAAGCACGCCACGATTCGATTTGTATATAATTTATTATGAAGCTAACAAGGCTGCATGATCAGAAAATTCAGTTTTGACGATGCATCCTGAGTGCATTGTATTATGTTTGGAACTCCAACATTTTAACACCAATTTTATACACATTACCAGATAACAGTACATGGATCTTTTAATCATAAATTTGGGGAATTTCAAACGAGCTTTTGGTTCAAGACAATTGATTGAGAACGTAGTATACCCATGAAACTATCGATCGGAACTTCGAGTTTCGTCTAATTAATTCAAACGGGATTGATCCCCCCGATCCCTACATGTCTTAACCCTGGTTTATAGTCCCGATTCCAATTGATCACGCATAACTCCAAGCCATTACAGGTCGTAATAGAAACTAGTTGGTAACAATACGACAGCCACACACCCAATTTCAATTGTCTCATTTGTATCTAATTGAAATTAAAGAATACCAATTCTAATTGTCTAATCCGTTTCAATTGCCTCATAGGTTCAGGGTATAGCATGATAAGCAAGTAGAAAATACTTGCCTTAGGCGAAGGTGGCACGGCAGCGACAACGAGCACGATCAAAGCACGATGCGCGCTCGACTTGGCTAGATCGGAGTACTCGGGCTCAGCACTGGCGTGGAGGCGGCCATGGCAGGGGTTTCCAGCTACTCCGTCGAACAGATCGGGTGCAGAGGGGCTACCGGCAGTGAGCTTAGGTGGCTCAGGGATTGGAGCTGGTGAGTCGGGGAGCTCGGGGCTGCAGGGGATCGATGCAGTGGCTCTGGCTCTGGCGAGGTCGGCGGAGGCACGGAGGCGACGAGGTCGGAGCTCAGGTGAGGCGCAGGGACAAGGGAGTTGGGTTCGCCGGCGAGATGCAGGGGTCGGTGTTGATGGTGGTGGGTGCTCGGTTTGGTGGTGATGAAGATGAGGCGAGGGTGTCGGCGGTTGAGGTGTTGGAAAAGAAGAGAGGGAATGTTGGGGAGCTCGCGGCGGTGGTCGGAGCTGGGGAGTTTGGTTTAGGGTGCGTGGGTGTTGTTGGCTCGGTATTGGAGGAAGGCAGAGGAGAGTGAGAAGAGAGGGGAGATGGGGGAAGAGAACGGGAGAGTGAGAAAGAGACGTTGGAGAGAAGAGGGTGGCAGGTGTGGGGATCCCGGGTTCGTTGGCGACGAGATCACGTCGATTTAGAATCGTTCTTGCGGAGGTGAGCACGAGGAAGTGGAGTCGGGGGGGAGAGCCGTTGGGACTTAAAGCTATTGGGGGGTGATGCGAGGGATGCGGTCGTCGTGGGGCGAGCGCGGGTCATGGGGAGATGGGCGCGAGAAGCGCGGGATCGTGGGGGAGCCGTTGGGGAGAAATGGCAGGAAAAGAGTGAGCGGGGAGGAAGACGAGGGAGCAGGTCGGGTTGGGTTGGCCGGGGTCGGGTTGGGTAGAAATAGGAATGGGTTAGGGAATTTAGTTTTGTGTTTAGGAAATTAATATCAAAATATATATATATATATATATATATATATATAAATGAAATAAAATTGGATTAAAATCTGAAAAAATACGGAAAATTTTATTTGGAACTAGGGATTTACATTATGAGTTACACTGGACATGACTCGACAGGAACTGCTGGTTGGTATTATACCTACCGTCAGGTAGCAGTTCCCAGGTTGCATGAGTACAGCTTAGTCTGTTGACTTGCCATCGCTACTTCGTCTCGAGTGTGTTCCCACTGCACTTTGATTACTACCCTACCACGCTCAAAGGAGTCGTGCAAACGGGTAGTAGTTGGGTATAGTCCCAAAGCACTTGGAGACAGTAGCGATCTGATAGCATTCGTCCTTTCTGGTATTGGGGGTTGATATCGCGCAGTGTTCGGAAAGCCATTACACAAAGTCCCTAGCCAGGGAAATCGAGAAATACTGGTAAGGTACTCCAGTAGTTTCTCATGGTGTATTGGGCTCTCCTCCGGCATGAATTATCACGTTGTTAGGGTCTGACGTTTACTATCCCCCTAGGCGGATATGCGAGTATCTCAGACGAACAGACCGGACTGTACGGAGATTGTTACCGATAGGCTCAGTAGGAGTCCGGATGAGTTTGCTCATCGGTATTCTTATCAACAGATACCTGGGTAGCCATTACGTGCAGCTGGTACCGCTGACGGCTTGTGGTTAAACCCACTGCCAGCGTACTGTCGAGTGTTTAGAGTCCCACACAGAGGGTTTCCCTGGTTCAGGCAATTGATGTAGACGTCGTATGGTTTTACGACTGGGCTTCGATCACATACGTGTATTTGTACACGGATACTGATCTGGCAGACAATACTAGTGGGCTTTGGTTTAAGTCGGATCTTAGTATTGTATTATTGGATTGTTATCGTCTCAGTGTATCCGTATTTTTCGGAATATGGATACGGGTATGTAAATACGGTGAGAGGGGCATCCTTGTAATTTGTCAAGGCATGCTTCAAGAATGAGCCACCTCATTATTAGTTTTATCCATTTTAGATAAATAGATTAATGAGGTGGATATTGGAGGAGACATCAATGGCATGGGTAAGGAATGGGTATTTGATTTCTTTATTAGTCTTGACTTACTATTCAAGCATGGACAATATTTTCTATTGTGAAATATTGCATGCTTGAATTATTGTCAAGACATATACTCATTTCTTACACATTTAGCCATTGACTTGTTCATTATATTTCACTCTTGAGTTTTTCTTGAGTTGCTCTCCTTGAGCTCTCTAGGTTTCCTCCATCTCTTTTTTCCTCTAACTAAACCCTAACCTTCACATGTGTTGTGAGCCAAGGGTTTAGTGAGACAAACAATCCATTAGACATTCTACATCTCTTAAGCTAGTTAGTTTAGCGAACCATCTATCTTAGTTATCTCATTTAGAGGTTGAAGCTTGGAGCACATTCTCTCACGGTGGATCATCTTTGACGCAAGAAGGCCGATGGAGCAAGCCCGATTCGATCACCGAGGAGCCTTGGAGAGGAACACTAGAAGACCCGAAGTACTCGATCTTGGAGGTATAACCATCCTAACAGAATAGTTAAACCTCTAGATAGATTACCTAGTTAAGGTTTTAGTAAAAATTCTGGAGTTTTAGCCGGTGTTGCGTAGTAAAATATCATCGTTTTTGAAAATTCCGCCTCCCCGCGAACCGCGGGATGCGCGACATCGGCTTACAGGATTTTCAGACGGGCAGCGTGTGGGGCCCGCACTTCTATTTCTTCTTTCTCATGTCGGGTGTATATGGCCGGCATAGGGAATAATTTCCCAAAAAAGATACGCCTCACAAATTTATACATAAGCTATTATATCATTTTTATTCTGTATAACTCATAAATTTTTTAATTCTAATATTATCACTTGGTCGTATTCATTTAATTTAAATTTTGAAAAATTGTAGATATCTTTAGAGTTTTTCATGTAATGTCCAGAATAAAAAAATTTACATACGCCTTCGGTATATATGTTAAAAAATACACACACGCAAAATACTAATCTTGATTAACTAAAAGTATTTAAGTTATTTCTCAAACAAAAAAATTAAAGTGATCATTGTCTCTATGGGGGAAAATTAAAAAGATATTTAGCTACCGGTTATCTTCCATTGGATTTTTTCTGTTATGAAACGTTGTTAGGCATGGATAACTAACAACAAATCCCAAATTTATCCGATCTATTTTTTAAAAAAACATCTCAGTTTTATTTTGAAGCAAAATTTTATTATCTTGACACATCATCAATAGTTGTTGAGGTTCGATTTTATTTATCTAATTCCTATCTTCTACTTTTAGCATTAAAATAGTAGAGATGCACCCCGTTCTGGAGGACTGAGCAGAGGAGTTTTTTTGGTTCGGTAAAGGGTTATTTAACAGAAGCCTCCTTGAAGTTTGAGATAATATCCAGAAACCCTCTGTAGTTCTGCCGTAAGATTAAAAAAAACCCTATAATTGGCAATCGTTGCGCAACACCCTATTCGTCCATTAAATCCCACTTTTAAGTGGTTATGTGACCTATTAAATTTTTTTAAATCCCCATATTATCCTTCTTCATCCTTATAACAGCAAGCCCCACCTTTCCTCCCTCAACCTCAATCCTTCCTTTTGAGGGTCTCGTCGTCTCGATTTCGTCGTCAAAGGCAGGAGATTTCGAGCTCTTTTTTCGCAGCTTTTTTATGTTTTCTTCGAGAAATTTGATGGGTTTCATTTGATTTCTAGGGTTTTTGGCATGCAGCGTGTGGAGATGATCAAGGGGAAGCCCCCTGAGCCCTTGGATTTCTTCAGTTGGACTATTGAGGTATACAATTGGTCACTTTTTAGTCAAAGTCCATCTATTTAATTTTTCCTAAAATTAGCTTATTTGTATTGTGATTTTGGTGAGCTCAAATTGGATCTTTGAGGCTATTTATGCAGAAGAAAAAATCTAAGCAGGAGGTTGTAAGGCTGTGGAGATGGTTGGATCAACCATTAGAGATAAAGAGGAATTTTTAAAAAATGAACTACTAATTTATGAAGATAATTTTCATGTTTCATTGAAAATTTCTCTCTTTTCCTATGGAAAATTAGATTGACTCTTAAAGTTTATTTAGACCGAGGATTCTTTTTCCTAATTGCCATCATGTCATTTTTTCTACTCCTGATAGTGTGAAATGCGAGCGCAGTAAATTGTCGAGGGTGATATGGCGTTCCTGTCATTAAGTAGAACACCCAGTAGCATATTTACTTTAAAACAAATTTTTTCTCTTGATTTGAGTGATCCAAATGGTTTGACATTTTTGCAGCAAATATTGTGTGAAAGAGCAGAGAAATGCCCATTGTTCATCACAGAAAAATGCATTTTAATATCGCTCATTCATTTTCTATTTTGTTATATATCGGTACTATTAACCAGTGTCTGCTCACTAAGTACAGATTACAGGTATTCGTGACAAAACACTGGAAAACATACTCAAAGTCACGGATATGAATGTGTGAGCCGACACTGCAATCAGAATAGAAAACCGATCGATATCCAAAGATTTCTTTTTGCAATAAACATGTGTACATAATTTTGGTCCAACACAATACAAGTGTGCACATAGCTCTTTGAAGACTTGGACCATGGTGGGGCTGCCTTGGCATAACTTATGCAAGTGGGCATGTGTGAATTGATGTGTGATAAATGCTAAAAAGATGTGATGTGATTTAAGCATCAAGTTTCCCTCCAAGACTACTGAGTATAACTTAAGCTGATATGAAAAAATCAAACAATACCAGTGGACTTGTTGAGTGCACTCGAGTTCACTACACCAACACGAGCCCCATTGCTTGGACCCAGACCGGTGAGACCCCCTAACAGTCCGGCGTCGCCGGACCCCTTGGTCCTTTTGTCTCCATTTTTCTTCTGGTCATTTCTTCGGGTCACATCGTTTTATTTTTATTGTTTGTTTATTCTGGAATGAGGCCTATAAATACCAGAATAGATTAGAGAGAGGGGGTGCACATATTCTATAGTTTAGTTTAGTTTTTGGTTTAGGTTGAAAGTTGTGTGAGCTCAACTTGGTTTTCTTCTTCTTCTCTCTTGGAGCTTTCTTTTGAGAGCTTCATTATGGAGGTTGAACAAGTAACCGATATCTTGTATCTCAACTTATTCAAGTGTTAATATATTTGCTTTCTTTTTTCCTTGTTTATTTTCTTTTGTGTTTTCATTTCCTTTTCATTATGTGTAACTAATGTTTTGGTTGTGGTGTGGCGAGGATGTGAGATGAATGACTTTGCCTTCCTCCTCCTCTTGTTAATGTTTCATATGCTTTAATGTGATTCTAAACTTAGTATTGTAACTTGGATTGGTTTCATATGGTATGTTGATTCCATGTTTACTTGGTAACCTCATCACATACCATAATCTCTCCAAAAACCCCATTTTGCAAGCGTAAGGTTAAAATCAATTTAGAATTGAGGTTGCTAAGTTTAGATATGGTATTTTGTGATCAAATGGCTTGACAAACCTCTTGATTTCATATACCATATATTTTCACAAACACTTAGCAAATTCAATACTAAAATCATTTGCTCTCACTCACTAATTTGTGTTTTTGATGTTGTGGTATGTTTGCTAACTCTTGTGCTTAGTGTTGATATCTCAAGCTTGGACATACAAACGGTAAGTGAACAAAAACAGACTCGCTTCGTATTTTGCGTCGAATATTGGTATTTTGATGAGTTGTGTTTCGCAACCGCCTTGACAAGTCATGTGATTGCACGCTTTTGTCGAGTCGTGTATTTGAAGTTCTAAAGTTAACCGCAATCAGGACGGTGTCGCTTTGCAGCTAGCCGTGATGAGTACGGGTTGATCCACAGGGAGACGGAGCGTTTTATGTTCTTGTTCTGACGAGTTAATGTGCGTGGGCGGAATGTTCGTATCTATCCTATGTGTATATATGCAAAGTTATAAGCTTGTTAGGATTAGATAGTATAGTGTAAGTTAAGGATTTCCGTACTAAAATCCTTTGAGCCAAACTCGACCACTAAAGTTAGAGCAATCGGCAACAACGTGGATTAGGGTTCTTAAGCATGGTATTAGTGAAATCCGATTTCTTGACCCTTGTCCGTCCGTTCTTGTCGCTTGCTTTCGCCTTCGACCAATCCGAACGCAACCGGTCGCAGTTTAGGAAACACCGATACCTTGGTAGGGTAGGGTGCCTAACAGAGCGCTTGCGTAAGGTTTGGACGGAATTTAATGGAAAAGATCGGGAAAAGAAAATGAGAAACGAAAGCTTAACTTACAATATCGTATTCTTTTCCTAACAACACATATTCACAACCAACTCAACAACAACAAAAGAAAGAGCAAAAGAAAAGAGAAGAGAAAAGAAAAGAACAACAACACAAGAAAGTAAATTGCATGATAATAAATTTGCAAGTAAATAAAGAGCATGTAATTAAATTGCAAGAAAGTAAAAGAGCAAGTAATGAAAAGAGCAAGAAATGAATATTAAGAACCTTGGAACAAGTTACAAACCATGGGTTTAATAACCCAAACTTAAACTTGCAAGCTCAATTAAGAGGTTGCAAGATCAAGAGAGGGATAAAAACTCAAGGCAAATGAAGGCACAAAAGAGAGCTTTATTAATTCCATATGAAGATACAACCCTTGAGATCAATAACCAACAATTAAACTTGCAAGCTCAGTGAAGAGGTTGCAAGATCAAGTGAAGGCAAAGAGCTCAAGGGGACTAAGCTATATACAAGAGAAAGAACAAAAGAGAAACAAAAGCTTGGACAAAGAATCACAATCCAAGAAAAAAGAATCCCCTCTCCCTTGCTCACTCATATGCCTTATATAGGCACAAAAGGAAAATAAACAAACAATAAAACCATGATGACAAGGCAGCAAGGGAGGGACCACAGAAGACTGGGGCATTTGGGACAAGGGGGGCCGGCCAGGCCGGTTTTTGAGAGCATGTGCTCGGCCAAATTCCGAGCACTTGGTCTCGTATTGAAGTGGTGGTCTTGTGTTGTCTCCTCCAGTTCACTGGTGTTGCTAGATTTGTCTGGAAAGGCCTTGGATGCACTCAGGGAACTAGATGCTTCAAATCACTTCATAATCTTTAGCATTCAATGCATATTTAATGCATATCACTTCTCATCCCCACTTGCCTTGCATCATGGCAGCCCCATCCCATGGTCCATGCTCCAAGAGTTGTGTTCACGCATGCTATGTTTTGAACCAAAATTGCGTACACTTTATTTGTTTGCAAAATAACTCTTGGCTATCGATCGGTTTCCAGTTCTGGATGCAGTGTTGGCTCTCAAATGTTTATATCCGTGATTTTAAGTATATTTCCAGTATTTTGTTACGGATACCTGTAATCTGTATTACTGAGCAGACACTGGTTAATAGTACCGATATATAAAAAAATAGATAATGAATGAGCGGTATTAAAATGCAATATTCTGGTTTGAACAAATACCCCCAAACTTATCTTTTGCTCGTCCCAAGCAAAACAAAATCCTAGCTTCACTTTCGAAGGGAACGCGATTGCACTGAGCACGTGCAACAAGCCGTTAAACCTCTAGATGTCTCTACTAGGAGGAGTGTTGTCTCGTGAGGGTTTTCAGCGGATATTACCCACAAAATCCTGTCAAGCTAGTTTCATAGGTTAATGTCGATTCTACACCTACAGCTTGGTATCAATGTTAGAAATTCTATCATCCTAAGTTAGAAATATTCCGCCCTTATGTTTCACGCATCTAATTTATTCAACCCCAGATCCTATATGTTTTACAGTTTAAAAAGATCTCGGTATCTCCTGAGTTTTCCTTCTAAAGTGCGGTCTCAAATCAGGGATTTTTATCATCTTTACGGAAAACATAATTCTTATTCTTTATTCCTATCTTTCCTCCAAATATTGATTGTATACCCCTACGTGTGTGTAAATTTTCACCCCTACACTTAAGAATTCAATTCAAGTTATAGTACCCTTGCCCTAATGCCTAATATTACTTCTTTTCATTAATGAGGGACGGTGTTGCTCACACATCTTTCATGCGACTATTAATGCTTTTTGAGGCACTAACAGCCGATTACTGAATGAGTGGGCTTAAAGCGTAAATAGCACTTTCCAAGTCTTGATTTTATTTATTTAATTTTCTTTTCTTTATTTTTCCTTTTCAAGACCGGATATATTTTTCAATATGCTCTTTTGGTGTTTAGCTTTAAATACCCTTTTTTCTTTCATACTAGGTTTTCAGGCAAGAGTATTTTTAGGTATCCTCTAATATCCCAAGTTTCAAGGTGCGTGTATGTACAGTTTGTAGGGTATATACTTTCTAAATTTGAACTCAAGAATAGAAACTATTTTTCAGATTTATCCTTCAGTAAAACTTCAATACTTTTCCTTCATCTCGACTTAACTCAAGAACTGATCTCAAGATTACCTATTTCTATAAAAAAAAATTGTAAGGACGTATAATTACCAAGGTTAAACAAAATGAGGGTTATTCTTAAGGTTTTCAATTCTTAAGTTTAGGATTTAGTTATTTCTAACGTATCAACTAAACTTTCGGAAACAAAAATCTAAGTTACCCTATTAGCTAACTTGATGACAAAGTTTGTATATTTTTATAATTTTTTTTTATTTTTGTGGGTTTTAATAAGGTATGCAATTGCAAAATATACATATGAATGTGAAGGTAGAAAGCTTACCGAGCACGCCCCCAAACTTAAACTTGACAGTGCCCTCACTGTCAGGCTATACCAAGAGGGTCAAAATTGTCGGCGCTCCCTGAAAGAAAATTTTATACAAAACAAAACGCAAAGCAAAAAAAATATATACACAAAAAGGTTCCTCCCAAACTTAAGTGAAACAGTGTTTCCACTGTTTAAGCGGCGATGTTCAGAATTAGGAGGGAAAGAGAACAGTATCAATCTATATAAGGCCTTACACAGGCCAAAAGTTAGCACCAACCATTCAAAAAATTTATCGCTATAATGTGCAGGTTGGTGAAAGAATACGGTGAGCAAAGAAATGGAGAATACGCGAGACTGTATGGGGATAGAAGTGGTATACGGTCTCGGTATATGAGAAGAAGAATGGCGGAATGGAAAAAGAAATGGTGTACGAACTTGAGGGTGAAAATGGAGTGAATAAATTAGCACAATTTGTAATGACCGATGTGTAAAAAGCGATTGTGCTAATCTATCAACTCGTCGAGAGATGGGGTCAAATCCCTCAAGATTCGTGAGAAAATGTGGGTACGCCGAACTTGGTAAACCAGACACAAGAAATGAAAGTGATACGGTGTCTTGCAAGGTCGGAACGATGAAAAGGGTGGAGGGGAGTGATCGAGGAAGGGTATCAGGTAATGGTTCAGGTAATGGTTCAGGAGGGTGTACACAGTCAATTAAAGGGACAGGATGAATTGGGAAATCTGACTCATCAAGTAAAACTGGTTCATCCTCAATACTATCCTCAAAAGTCTCCTCAAAAATTAGCTCATCCAAACATTTATCATCAATATCTAGACGCATATGAAGTTCGGGAAAAACAATTAAGGACTCAGGATGATGTTCACATGGAAGTGAAAGTAAATGATGAATTGGAGAGACAAATTTATCCAATGCTGTGGGTTCATCATCCAAAATATTCCCAGCGTCAATATTCTCAATCAAGTGAAAGTCAAATTTCTCAGACACCTCATTAAAAGCATGGATTTCAATCAATTGTGGTTCTAGAGTGGAGGTGTAGAGGTCAAAAGGGTTGGGATTGGTTTCACTTGACAGAGTCCCTTCACAATCGGGTAAATCAAACACTACAAAGTCGCACAACTCATTAAACGTTCTATCTTCAAGTGGTGAATCATTTGGGACACTTGATAGACATTCAAAACTGGAGTTGTGGGATTCAATTTGCAATGGGTAGGTCTGATTTGGAGGGGTGTATAGCTCACTCTCACTACTCAAATTCTCAACCTGTCCTACCACCTCATCATACATTGGAAAATGTGGAGCTACTAGGAAACTAGCTACCGGTTCTTTAGGCTGTATGAGGGCGGCCATGAACGCATTCAAATCCATCATCTGTTGGTACGACGCTACCCGGAAGTTTTCTAACGACTGTTCCAGACTAGACATGGGTCGTGAAGGAGTTTCAGTAAAAGATTCAAAGTTGTTTGGATACTAGAAACTCCCAAATGGCTGTTTAGAAATAATGTCTAGGGAATGTGCAAAAGTTGGGTAGGATGGATAGGAATTGAATGGTTGGACAGGGTTAAGATCAACGTTATGATAAGAAGGTGGTTGGAATTGTTGATCAAAAGAATTTGAAGTGGGGAAATGAGTCAAAGATCGGCTACGGGATTGTTCAATACGTTCAGCCATAGACATAGCTCTTGGAGTTACAACAGGACTCTCAAAAGGGGTATCAACGTAAGAAGGTGGGGTAGGTTGAAATGGTTGATACAAAATGGATTGCAGAGTCCAATTGTTTGTCCTAGACGCGTTTATCCGATCTTTCAAAGAAAGTTTAGGCATGGAGGGATCGTTCGAAATTTGACCAAAGCAAGAACCGTAAGAAGTAATGTTTGGCTGTGCGTACCTAAGTTCGGCAAGAGTTTTTCTGAATGGCGTACCCATGATATGAAGAGAGAAAGAAGAAGAAGAGAAAAAGAGGGGAAAAATAATGTGGTTTTTTTTATGTTAGTTATTAATAAAAGAATGAAATATACACACAAAAAGAATCTGGACAAAAACAATCACGACACAATACCACACACCTAATCGGTCTAGGGTTCACCTAGGTCAACTAGACCTGCTCAAGAACTTGATTGTTGAAGTAAAACTGTGTCGAGAAACGGACTCAAGATATACTGATCACGAGGCCAGGTAAGTGCAGAGATAAGAGGAGGTTTTCCGACGCTTTCGCGAAGGTCCTTAATTAGATAACCCTTTCTCTTTGGGCGGTTTCGCCGTGAACACTTTCCTAGATACCCCGTAAACGATATACCGTTAAGCGGTGTTCTAAACACTGTTAAGTTCTTCTAATGAGCGCAAAATCCTTAAAGGCTTAAAGTCTAGTTTCTTTTAAAATTTGTGCGGGTAAACGTTATGATCAATTCGTGATTTGTGGGCCACGGAAAAGGGGATGAAATCATTTACCGTATGTTGTGGGGTTCGCTTACCCTTAAGTCTGTATTAATGGATGCAATGCGCAAATTAATGAAAAAATTTGTTCAAAACATCAAACAATCTTTTTTTACGTTTAAGCTCGCCACTGCAACAAATACGGGTTATTCAATTTTTGGCGTTTGAAAGCGAACTTGCAAAGAATTGCAAAGATATTATAGTGGATGCGTCGGATTTAAGAAGAAGGTATTAGTAAAGTACGTACCGATAAATTTTCGGGTTAAGAAACCCCCGTTGAAGTTAAATCCGAATAGCTTGGAAAGTTCGCTTGCGCGGGTCAAACTATCCGGATCTTTGGTACTGTACTTCGCAATCACCTTAACTTTGAATGCACACTTTGCTCCACACAATCGCAGTTCGCAAATTCGTAAAATCTGAAAATGTTGGAAAACGGATTTTTAGTGCGAAAAAGCGATATGAATGCCCAAATACCTGCATACTAAAAATTATAAAAAACAAGCAATAAAAATGGGACAAAAACAGAACAATGGAGCACAGAGAAAAAATTGGAGGCAAAAGGAGGTGAAGGGGTTGGCGAGCTCGGATCTGGAGGGTGTCTTGCTTTGGAGTTTGGGCTCCAAACTTCTTCTGTGATCTCAGTGTTCTATTAGTGCCTCACAGGTATTGTTTATCTTTTTAGTTTAGATCCAGAGTGCTAGCAGGTAAGAAATCCAGAGAACAAAATGGTTATGTTAGTTTTTTTTTGTTTTTGTTTTGAAATTTTGAAATTTTTAGTTTGTTTTTAGAAAAGTGTTAGATAGATATTAACAAGATTAACCCGAAATAACAAGAATAAAAACGTTACCGTTTCCCCGGCAACGGCGCTATTTGATTGCACGCTTTTGGCGTGTCGTGTATTTGAAGTTCTAAAGTTAACCGCAATCAGGACGGTGTCGCTTTGCAGTTAGCCGCAATGAGTACGGTTCGATCCACAGGGAGACGGAGCGTTTTATGTTCTTGTTCTGACAAGTTAATGGGCGTGGGAAGAATGTTCGTATCTATCCTATGTGTATATATGCAAAGTTATAAGCTTGTTAGGATTAGATAGTATAGTGTAAGTTAAGGATTTCCGTACTAAAATTCTTTAAGCCGAACTCGACCACTAAAGCTAGAGCAATCGGCAACAACGTGGATTAGGGTTCTTAAGAACGGTATTAGTGAAATCTGGCTTATTGACCCTTATCCGTCCATTCTTGTCGCTTACTTTCGCCTCCGGCCAATCCAAACGCAACCGGTCGCGGTTTAGGAAACACCGATATCTTGGTAGGGTAGGGTACCTAACGGAGTGCTTGCGTAAGGTTTGGGCGGAGTTTAATGGAAAAGATCGGAAAAAGAAAATGAGAAACGAAAGCTTAACTTACAATATCGTATTTTCTTCCTAACAACACATATTCACAACCAACTCAACAACAACAAAAGAAAGAGCAAAAGAAAAGAGAAGAGAAAAGAAAAGAACAACAACATAAGAAAGTAAATTGCATGATAATAAATTTGCAAGTAAATAAAGAGCATGTAATTAAATTGCAAGAAAGTAAAAGAGCAAGTAATGAAAAGAGCAAGAAATGAATACTAAGAACCTTGGAACAAGTTACAAACCATGGGTTTAATAACCCAAATTTAAACTTGCAAGCTCAATTAAGAGGTTGAAAGATCAAGAAAGGGCTAAAAACTCAAGGCAAATGCAGGCACAAAAGAGAGCTTTATTAATTCCATATGAAGATACAACCCTTGAGATCAATAACCAACACTTAAACTTGCAAGCTCAATGAAGAGGTTGCAAGATCAAGTGAAGGCAAAGAGCTCAAGGGGACTAAGCTATATACAAGAGAAAGAACAAAAGAGAAACAAAAGCTTGGACAAAGAATCACAATCCAAGACAAAAGAATCCCCTCTCCCTTGCTCACTCATCTGCCTTATATAGGCACAAAAGGAAAATAAACAAACAATAAAAACATGATGACAAGGCAGCAATGGAGGGACCACAGAAGACTGGGGACCATTTGGGTCAAGGGGGGCCGGCCAGGTCGGTTTTTAAGAGCATGTGCTCGGCCAAATTCCGAGCACTTTGTCTCGTATTGAATTGGTGGTCTTGTGTTGTCTCCTCCAGTTCACTGGTGTTGCTAGGTTTGTCTGGAAAGGCCTTGGATGCACTCAGGGAACTAGATGCTTCAAATCACTTCATAATCTTTAGCATTCAATGAACATTTAATGCACATCACTTCTCATGCCCACTTGCCTTGCATCATGGCAACCCCATCCCATGGTCCATACTCCAAGAGTTGTGTTCCCACATGCTATGTTTTGAACCAAAATTGTGCACACTTTATTTGTTTGCAAAATAACTCTTGGATATCAATCGATTTCCAGTTCTGGATGCAGTGTCGGCTCTCAAATGTTTATATCCGTGATTTTAAGTATATTTCCAGTATTTTGTCACGGATACCTGTAATCTGTATTACTGAGCAGACACTGGTTAATAGTACCGATATATAATAAAACAGATAATGAATGAGCGGTATTAAAATGCAATATTCTGGTTTGAACATCATGCTTCATGCCGGGATCGACACAATGACGGAAAACTCATGATCAAGGGAGCGACGAAAGAATCTCCGCGATTCAACCATCCGAGCCAAAGCCACGGCCACTTCTTCTTGAGCCTGTTTTCTTGTTTTCGTTTTCTTTATTATTTTGTGACAAACTAAACCCAATTCTTTGTTCTCAAACCATAAGCGACAACACCTAATCTCTAATTCCCTGCGGATCGACCCGTACTTTCCATTGCACTGTTAGTACTCTATTTGTATTGTTTGATTTTTATAATTATGTGTGTGCAGGATTGGGGCAGATATATCGCTTTTGACACTAAATATCGTATTTTCCGACATTTTCGGGTTTTGACGGGATTACGAGAAGCGATCATGCGGAGCAAGGTTCAAATTCAATTTCAAGACGTTAGTAAAGTATAGTGCCAAATATCCGGGTAGTTTGACCGGCGCAAGCGAACATTCAAATACCCATAATCACTTCAAAGGGGGTTTCTAAACCCAAATCACATCGATACGTATTTTTCTAACACTTTCGCTCAAATCCGATGCAATCCAATATTATATCTTCTGCAGGATTCTTCGCACAATTTGCCACTATTGAATAGAGAACTAACCCGTATTTGTTGCAGCGCTTAAGTTTAAAATGAAAAAAAGAATTGCTTGATTGATTGATTTCTTAAATTCTTTTATTGAATTGCGTATTTGCATCTTAATACGGATATTAAGGGTACGAAACCAGACAAGATACGGTAAAGGATTTCATCACCTTTTTCCGTGGCCTACCAATCACAAAACTGCATTCTTGCATACCCACAGTAATTCTTAAAATCAATTAGAACTCTGACTTTAAGGACTTCGCGCTCATTAGGAGAAGTTAACTGTGTTTAGAACACCGCTTAACGGTATATCGTTCACAGTGTGTCTAGGCAAGTGTTCACGGCGAAACCGCCAAAAGAGAAAGGGTTATTCTAATTAAGGAACTTCGCGAAAGCGTTGGATAATCTCCCCTTATCTCTGCACTTACCTGGCTTCGTGATCCGTATATCTTGAGCCCGTTTCTCGACACAGGTTTACTTCGACAATCAGGTTCTTGAGCAGTTCTAGTTGACTTAGCATAACATAGACTGTTAGGGGTGTGATATTCTTTGTTTTTGTGATATTTGTGAATTCTTGTTAATATGGGTGATACACAGTTCGATTCAATTTTTCACGGTCCTTACTCTTTTATTTATACTCATTCCCAATTCGTCTGTGCAAATTGCCAAGATTCTTCCCACATTCATGAAAACTGTCTTTTCCTAGGGCACCACCGTCACAGAATTTTGATATCAGCCACCCACCTAACACTCTTGAACCCAGTCCCACTTCAAATCTAGATCAAATGATTGAAAATTTAGAGAAAGAGGTCGACAGGATGACTGCTTTAGCATCACCACCATCACAACCCTCCCAACCTGAAACAACTGACACTCCATTAGGGTATGATAGTGAGATGGATGCTAGGTTGACCGCTTTAGAGAAGGGTATTAAAGTAATAACTGCGGTCGAGAATCAAACAGCTGAGACGCTAGCCCTGTTCATACAACAATCTGAGCAATTGTTTCTTGCTCAAGCTCAATCGTTGGCTAGAATCGAAGAACAAGTGAAACATTTAGCTGAAAGAATTCTAGGGAGTGAACACGGTCGATTAGAACTTAATAATGTCGATATCTGTCATCTAGGAAGTCACCTGAGTGAAATAAACGATCAAACAAATTTTGATGATTTCATAGATGATGATACCATTGAGTTGACTGAGTATTATCAGGACAAACAAGAAAACCCTCCGAGTTAGTCTGACACTAGTCTTCATGTACCAATTGAACCTCTTGTCACTAGTGATCTAGAGATTGATTTCACCGATATGCCACTTGAAGATGAAATTCTTGCACCGACTGATTTTTGCACTCCAATATTAGAGGAGGGAGCGCGTGAATTTATTGGGTATGGTTGGGATAGATTGTTAGAGGAAATCAAGGATCAGGAACTCACAATTTTTGTATCACCTATTGATATTGTTTCCGAAGAAACGTTAGTGCGGGACCTACTTTTTTAGATGATATGAACCTACCCAGATATGAATGTGATGAAGGAGAGCTAGTTTTGGGAATTGTGAGCTGTTACGATGAGAGTAGGATTGTGGAGGATCATATGGAGGAAGACAGCCTTGAAAAACATTCTTTCATGCCGAGTTTTGAGGAGATATTTGCGGATGAACTGGATATTCTTGGTGAGTTTGAGTCAGAAACAATTTGGAAATATCCTACGAACCTTTCTTTTGATGAACTTTTTAAGGATGACTCCAGTTTTTAAACGAACCTGACCTCGACACTCAACACATACTTCTTGAACATTCAATTCATTTGGGCAACAATTCTTTGACCTTTTCAAAACATCATCTTTGTATTTAGCGTCTTCTGATCCCTACTTTCACACACCCATGCCCTTCACTAACATCTAACATATACATTTTCTTTTTCTTTTTCTTTGTTATATAATTTTTCTTTTACCAGCCCTGGCCATATATCGACAAAATTTTTAAATGGCTGGTATTAATTTCTGGACTAACGCAATCTCTTAACTTGTATATACTGTAATTAGTATTAGTTTTTTTTCTTTATTTTTGAATAAAATTCTCACCCTGATATCTAAGTCTAGCTACCGGAGATGGGGGCAACGATGAGGACATCATAAAACTCTGGTTTGGGGGTGAGCACTGCGTTTATTTTGCTGCATCATGTGTATTTTCTGCATTGCACATATATTAAAAAACCCATAAAAATTTTAAAAAAAATCTTCAAAAACATAAAAACTTTTCGTCATGTTAGCTAGCGGGGGAAGTTAGACTCGAAGTCTGACAGTTCGGTTGATAAGATAGAAACAATTAAATCCTTTTTCAGAAATTGAAAATACGAAAGATAACCCTATTTTGAGTTTAACCGTAGGTAATATATGTCTTTTATATCACTTTACACATGTCATGAGTTTTCGAGAATTAGATGAAATGTTTGACATGTCTCAAAATTTTGAAAATTGATAAACATCTTTAGGACCAAACAGGTTAGTTCTGAATTAAATAATATCAAGAATAGTTCACAAGGTGAAGTGAATATAATGGATATTATTGAGCTTTTAATAGAAGCTATAAGTCTGAAAAATAACCCATCTGGAACCTTGTTGGAGAAATTACACACCTTATCCACATGATCACGTCTTCGGAATTAAAAAGAAAAGCTGGCTATATCTCCGTTTGCTCTGCTTTCAGAATATTTTATGAAACAAAATGAGTCTTTTATTTGTGGCCTTGGTAACTTGGGTAATTAAGTCCTTAGGGTATTTCCACACCTAATACCCTAAAATCATCTGGTTTGAGAGTCATTGACCCAAATCTCGCTAAGTTTCCAATCGCCAAATAAAACAAGCTAAGCAAGTGTTCTCTCCGAGTTAAAAGTCCTCACGGTTCTTTGTGGGAGAATAATCTTGGCGGAGACGAGTTTTCTATAATAAACAGTTTTTTCGCAGAGATATGAAAGTTTATATTTATAAAGACGTTTTTGCACGATCACGAAAGGCATGTATGAACAATAACAGGTGAAAGGTAGGAGTGAAGAATAAGACTTGGTTCTCTATTAAAAATGATATAACTTCTGACTTGAAATCTAAATAGAGAACGAAACTTGAGAAAATCTTAAGTCTTTTCAAACTCGTATGATCCTTTAGAAGTTTATCCTGGTCCGTATTTATGACATGATAACCCTAATCAAGTTCTTAAAAACTTGTCGACACTATTCGCACAACAACGAAATAACGTGTATAAGCTTAGGTTAAATAAATTGTAAGGAGTGAAAAATAGGGTTTGACATTTCTAACTAGGATGATAGAACTTCTAGTTTTGATACTTAACCTTAAGATTAGAATAAACGGTTTCCACACGACACTAACTTGACAGGATTTTGTAGGTGTAATCCGCTGAAAACCCTCAGGAGACAACACTCCTCCTATTAGGAACACCTAGAGGTTTAACGGCTTGTTGCACATATTCAGTGCCATCACGTTCCCTGCGAAAGTATGGTTAGGATTTTGTTTTGCTCGGGACGAGCAAAAAATAATTTTGGGAGTATTTGTTCATCACAGAAAACTGCATTTTAATACCGCTCATTCATTATCTATTTTGTTATATATCGGTACTATTAACCAGTGTCTGCTCAGTAAATACAGATTACAGGTATTTATGACAAAACATTGGAAAACATACTCAAAGTCACGGATATGACATGTGTGAGCCGACACTGCAATCGGAATAGAAAACCGATCGATATCCAAAGAGTTCTTTTTGCAATAAATATGTGTACACAATTTTGGTCCAACACAATACAAGTGTGCACATAGCTCTTTGAAGACTTGGACCATGGTCGGGCTGTCTTGGTACAACTTGTGCAAGTGGGCATGTGTGGATTGATGTGTGATAAATGCTAAAAAGATGTGATGTGATTTAAAGCATCAAGTTTCCCTCCAAGACTACTGAGTATAACCCAAGCTGATATGAATAAATCAAACAATACCAGTGGACTTGTTGAGTGGACTCGAGTTCACCACACCAACACGAGCCCCATTGCTCGGACCCAGACCGGCGAGACCCCCTAAAAGTCCGGCGTCGCCGGTCCCCCTTGCACCTTTTGTCCCCATTTTTCTTCTGGTCATTTCTTTGGGTCACATCATTTTATTTTTATTGTTTGTTTATTCTGGAATGAGGCCTATAAATACCAGAAGAGAGGGGATGCACATATTCTATAGTTTAGTTTAGTTTTTGGTTTAGCTTGAGAGTTGTGTGAGCTCAACTTGGTTTTCTTCTTCTTCTTCCTCCCTCTTGGAGCTTTCTTTTGAGAGTTTCATTATGGAGGTTGAATAAGTAACCAATATCCTGTAACTCAACTTATTCAAGTGTTAATATATTTGCTTTCTTTTTGCCTTATTTATTTTCTTTTGTGTTTTCATTTCCTTTTCATTATGTGTAACTAATGTTTTGGTTGTGGTGTGGTGAGGATGTGAGATGAATGGTTTTGTCTTCCTCCTCCTCTTGTTAATATTTAATATGCTTTAATGTGGTTCTAAACTTAGTATTGTAACTTGGATTGGTTTTATATGGTATGTTGATTCCATGGTTACTTGGTAACCTCATCTCATACCATATTCTTTCCAAAAACCCCATTTTGCAAGCCTAAAGTTAAAATCAATTTAGGGTTAAGATTGCTAAGTTTAGATATGGTATTTTATGATCAAGTGGTTTGACAAACCTCTTGATTTCATATACCATATACTTTCACAAACACTTAGCAAACTTAACACTAAAATTATATGCTCTCACTCACTAATTTGTGTTTTTGATATTGTGGTATGCTTGCTAACCCTTGTTCTTAGTGTTGATATCTCAAGCTTGGACATAAAACGGTAAGCGAAAAAACGGACTCGTTTCGTTTTTTGCGTCGAATATCGGTATTTTGATGAGTTGTGTTTCGCAACCGCCTTGACAAGTCATGATTCACGCCGGGATCGACACAAGGACGGACAACTCATGATCAAGAGAGCGACGAAAGAATCGCCGCGATTCAACCATCCGAGCCAAAGCCACGGCCACTTCTTCTTTAACCTGTTTTCTTGTTTTCATTTTCTTTATTATTTTGTGACAAACTAAACCCAATTCTTTGTTCTCAAACCATAAGCGACAACACCTAATCTCCAATTCGCTGCGGATCGACCCGTACTTGCCGGCTTGCTACAACGCGTCGTGCACTTGCGGTTTATAAATTTTAAAACGAGACCGAACTCGCGTGTGCAATATTTCTTAAAAACAATATCTTTTCCAAACATGCACATTTGCGCGCGCGGGTGAAGTCCCACCACCCATTAGCTGTTCGACTAAATGCGCATAAGAAATTATCTTAGTTACTTATGAAACCAAGAACATAGAGAACAAGCAATCAAGATAGGATAAGCCAGCGTGAACGGCATCAAGCTCCCATCATCTGCTCTGATGTAGAACTCGGCAAGAAATCAACAAGTGATGTATCGATCGTTTAATTCAAACTGCTATATAAGGAAATTACTCTCAAGTCCGGTGTTGAGCATGCAATATTTTGATTATATGGTTGAATGCAAATTGTTATGTTAAAGAGATGCGTGTTAAGTTTCGATGTATGTTCTTTATTTTACTTTCATTTGGATAAACCTCAATTTAAACTGTTGCACTAAGGGAATATAATTTTTTCTTTATGTTCGTTAAGTTGTACTCATATGTTCAATTCCATTTACTTATGCCATATCAAAAGTAGGTTTTATATTTGTTGTTTGTTATTTTCATTCAGGCAATTGCACAAATATCTTATTTAATGTAAAATCGGTGCTCACGACAAATTTTTTGCATTGGCAATTACGCAAACATATTATTTTAATGAAGTACTTATATTGTTCATACATGATCATGTAAGCATTTACGCGAACAATTTCAAAACACCATTTAAGCAATTGCACAAAAAATATTCCAAACACGGTCATTTTGACATTTATACAAACATTTTGCAAACATAAATATTTAAACAATTTCACCAAGATATTCCAAACACGATCATTCGGATATTTACACAAACACCTTCCAAACGTAATTATTTAGTTAATTGATAAAAATATTCTAATAACCGTCCTTCAAATATTTACATACACATTCTAATCACCGTCATTAATCAAACATAGATTTGCCAAAAAACCCATAATTCTAAAATCTGCGGAGTTAGTATGGACTCTTGCTTATGACTCTTCTGAAATCTGCGGAGTTAGTGTGGACGCTTGCTTCTGGCTAATTTTGAAATCTGCGGAGCTAGTGTGGGATGCTTGTTCTTCTATAAACATAAATCAAGAGGACATCTTGCATTGACATTTCTATCAAACATCTTCTGGGAAAGAATACATGAAAGGGAAATGTTGTCTAAGTATGAATTATACCAACCCAATAATTTTGCTCTAAAGAAAGAAAGAACAAAAATTAACAATTATAACTGATTTTTCTAAATGGGATGAAATTAACAAAATTGGTAACCCGTCCTTGTTCAATTCCAATCAATGCCCATCATCAACAAAATTGGCAAGCATAACAATCACGCTCTTCGCCCCCTGATGCTGCTACTGATCTACAAATTGTTTAGCAAAATTTAAATTTATTTATATGTACCTAGAGCTTCTGGCATGTTAGTTGATGCAAGAATAGGAAATGCAAAAGAGGGTTTCTCTTCTTCAAGGAGAATATTAGTGTCACTAGTTTTCACTTCATGAGCCTGAAATATTTTAACAAGTTTCTATCAGATATAAGAAACACATTTCTTCATACTAACATACAATATAACAAACACCTAATCTTTATTATGACACGATCATCGACTTACAAATTTGAAAGACATTTTTCCAGCAGGAATCAAATCTTGGACATCTCAGAATTAATGAGAAGAGATAACATCATAAGTTAGAGCTAAACCAAGCAGCATAAATAGAGAATTTCTATAAATTTAATCTTTTAAAAAAATTCATTGGGTTTTCCTGATACTTGCACTGGTTCCTGCCATTATATATTGAATTTAAAAAATAAATAACATATTTTGATACCTGATTCAGATCTAAACATTCAACTACTAACTAATCACAAGATAAAAAAAATCACCTTCTGGGTTTGCTCCGAATTTCCAAAATCACAAATACTGTCAATTTGAATTGTTCTCTCCTATTTAATTTTCGGCATGAAAGCTAAAAATGCACAATTTAACACCAAAATTTAAATAAAAAGATGAGAAATTGTAACACCCTAACACGATCGTACGTTATTGAAGGATATTAACCGGTATATTTAAATTTATTTAATTATTATTGTTCGGCTTGTAATTGGTTTGAATAGTATATGTGTTTATCCGATCCGATCCGCTTGCGTGAATCCATTATGATGCTAAAGTTGTAAGTCTACGCTAGCGCCCCGGCCGTCTACAGACGCCAAATGCGGAACAAAAACTTTTTAACTGGCGCTATCGTATACTTTAACCCGGATCTACCATTATTGCTAAACTAACAAACTGTAAAGAGTGTAGAAAGGTTATACCGAACGATCCGAGTCCTTCGTTCTTTAACCATCATCCCACGCTCCGTTGCGGCTGCTCCGATCTCGTCGATCTCCGATATCCTCGTCGAGGTGGCACCACATCACTGATTCTTTAAACGGGCTCCCGCCTCTGACTCGAGGCAACTCGGTCGTCAAGTTTGCTAGAAGAGACGACCAAGATTGATGTAGAGAATGAGTAGATGACTTTGTCTCGTTCCGTCCAAAGCTATGGATGGACGGTTAATGAAGTTGCCGAGGGAGTCGGGTGTTGGAATGAAATGAGCTGTGAAATTCCATACACCCCAAATACTATCATAATCTTTTCACAAATGAAAAACCATCAAGTGAGAGAGAGAGGAGGGGGCCGGCCTCTTATAGCAAAGAGGGAGGTGACCGTAGGAGAGGGGGGGTAACCATAAGCAAATATCATAATGTGAACACAAAATAATATCTTAAGGAAAACAAGAAATGGTTAAAATCAAAGCATGAGTCACAAGACACCTCACCAAATCTAGAACCTTCTAGAACCTTCTAGAAGCATGACTCACTCTCATCCAAGAAAAGATAAATCCGTCTTTAACCGAATGTTAAAAGACGGCTGATAGAAAACTGGAAACTGGCAACTTCCAAAAGTGATCCTGAAACGAATTTCAGGACAACCCCGAAACTGTATAAATATACCCGCATTTGTATTACGACCGAATACAAATGCAACTGAGACAAAGATATTATACCTACTCAATATAATACTCGGATCCGGCTTAAACCAAAGCCGACCAGTATCATCTGCCCGAAAAATAACACGTGCGTAAACGCACGTGCATTTTCCGAACCCTGCCATAAAACCATACGGCCTCTACAACGTTTCGCCCGAACTTGGGAAACTGTCTGTGGGGAACTCTAATGACTCGTCAGTACCCTGGCAGTGGGTTTAACCACAAACCGTCAGCGGCACTAGCTATGCGTAACGGTTGCCCACGGACTGACCTCAAGGGAAGCCGATGAGCAAACTCAAGGGAGGCCGATGAGCGAACTCATCCAGAAACCCTACTGAGCCTAACAGTGACAATGTATATACAGTCCGGTCCGTTCGTCAATGAGTATCGCATATCCGCCTAGGGGGCTAGTAACGTCAGACCCCCAATAGCAGTATAAGTCGTGTCGGAGTGTAGCCCAATAACACCCTGAGATACTACTGGAGTACCTACCAGTAAATCTCCTGCCATGGCCATGGACTTTGTGTAATGGCTCTCCTAGACACAGCACGACCTCGCCCCTAATACCGGGAGAGACGAATCCCCTGCCGATCCGCTCACGTGCCTCCATATGGCTCGGGACTGTACCCAAAAGCTACCTGTTTGCACGACTCCTTTGAGCCGTGGTAGGGTAGAAATCAAAGCACAGTGGGAACTCACACGAGACAAATGACGACCTCAGGTCGATGAACTAACATGTACACATGTCACCAGGGAACTTCTATCTGACGATATGTATAATACCAACTAGCAGGTTCCCGGCGAGTCCTGTCCGGTGTACTCATAACCCAATGAGCACCTGTATACATCTTAGGTGATCCAACTGACACCAGTGGCTTGTGAGACCGGCCACCGCCCCTCGTCGGGGTCTCGACTGTATACACTAGTCTACTCCGGAGTATCGATGCCCTGTCTCGAAACTCCTACGACTAGGGACCACAATTAAGGATATGCATATAAACTACCCAACTCTCACGTATATGATCGCCATCATACTGTTGGTAGTAAAGCAAGATCCTAAGGGCTCTATCAAAGTGTAACATGCAATCAGTCACCTGAACATGTACACGACTGATAAAGGCAAACCAGATAGCATACTATCATCTCGAGTAAGACTGTTCTACCGGGATAGGTCCTCCGCAATCATTGCAATCACGTACCTGCGATCCAATAATTGACTATGAGGGTACTATCTCCAACAATCTCCCACTTGCACTCAAGGCTAATTATTACGATGTCGACTACTCACAGCCCGTGTGAAACCGAACATCCAACTCCTCTACTAATCAGTTTCACAAAGCCCGTTTGTAAAACTATTGTGTTCGAGAAATAGCCTCAGTGAGTGGATCCGCCTAGATGTTTCTTTCTATATCTCTCTAAATCTCAACTTCGCGGAGAAAGCCATCTCCCGAATCGAGTAATACCTGTCTTAGAATATGTCTGGTTATCTGATGGGACCTTGTTCATAAATGAACTCTAAATCCAAACTTCTTAGACTGTATCGATCACTGAACCTAATCAGTATCCGGCACCATGCCACCCACAGTATCCTCTTGGACCACCTGTCCACAATACTGTCCCTCTTTGTCAGAGGGAAAAACTATAACTCTGATAATCACTCTGTCATGCATGTCACCTTTGAAGCCTGGAATGATAATAGTCTCCCGAAAGAGGCTGCCGTCATCAAATCCGTAGAACATCCACTTATGTTCTAAAACTGCTTCCTTATGTCTCTCCAGGATTGGATTAATACAAACTTATCGCATCTAGTGCAAAAACAACATCTGGTGTGGTACTTGACGCCTGACGATTGACTCAATTGCCTAAGCAAGTGATCTGCCAATCATGCACAGTCCTCTCCCCTTTAGTCTATACGACACCTTTAGAGAGGGTGACTCCATCACCTGCAGGTACACCACCATGCTAGGAGTCAACTATTCTAAAAACCATTAGAATATCTGTCAAAGTACCCACATTGGGAAACTACCCAAATCCAGATCTAAAACCATAGATCCAGAAACCAGAATGTCAAATATTATATCCATATCCTGTCTGGAGAAACAACTGTGTGACGACCACAGTACAACCGATCGTAGTATAGGAATTTTACTTCCTACTCTGTGTATGTCATCCAAATACCATGACATCACACCCTACTACCTTCTTAACAGATCCATCCCCTATTCTGATTGAAGTCAAACCCATGACTGTCACATCAAAATTAGATGATCTATCTCCGCTATAACTGCTCAAGTCTATAAATAGACATAAGCTACTTGCCCACTATTCTTCTGCTGCTCCCACTGACTACGACAACCCTCCTACCGGGTCTCATATCCTGGAACAACAGTAGTGTCAAGTCTGGGTAGATAATAACCTCCCTGTCACCGTCCTTGAGGCTACCGAAGTACCTCTCGGGTGTCTGAGGTTACCCACCATATCTGCGGAGTGGCTATTGGAATATCAAACCTGATTGAATATATAGGTCCTATTAAATTTTCCATAATCGTCTGCGGTTCTGGAATCACTTCCAGTTCTACCATACTCCCACTACTGTTTTCTGAAAAAGATCCATTTTACTAAAACTGTGGCGAGTCAAGAACAATATCACTATTGATCTTCCAAATGGTAGAATATCAACCCTCGTCATAGCCAGGGTCAACCCACAAACAGCCATTACAGAAACGTGCCCTGAGTTATCCCGAGTCTGGTTTTAAGCATAAGCTGGACAACTCCCCATACCTTAATATCTTTTAAGGTACGATCCATTCTATATCCAATATAGAAACTTTGGCACTTATTTAATTGGAACCTGATTCAAATCATGCAGCTGTCTCCAGTGCATATCACTTTAATGGAAAGAGGCTAATCAGTATTACTCAACTTAGGAATCCATCCAATTATGAGTAACCTGAAAGAGAAACACGTTTCTCAAAACCATTACTATCATCTGAATACCAATCACAAGAATCTACATCTTCGATCTCTTTGAAGAATCCCGATACTTGTGATATCTGGTTCTCTACTTTATTCTTATACCCACAACTTCTCAAAACTTAGACCTTGTATTTCTACGAAACACTTGTCTAAATACTAGAGAAATTATAAGTAAATAGAACATAGTACGAGGACCTACCCCTTTGTCCTGATGGACACTTGGACAACATACAATACTCTGTATAAGTCCGCTGAGTTAAATAACTCAAAATCTGTGCGTCGTAGGTTGAAAACTGTACCCTGGCGATTTCCTCAAATATCACCAATTACAACGAATTCCGATATAATGAGGATAATCACCTAATTCCCAATAATTTACTCCCACTCATCATCTGTAAAACCATACAGATATGAGAATGAAACCTGGTAAATACATACCCTTGGAGTAAGTGTCTAATCGGGAAAACAGGTTTTCTTTAACAATGCACTGAAACATGAAAATGTTTCGTAGGGGTATCCTGGTATTCATAGCAATGCCTCTTCCATAATCCAATTCATGACTTCAACCGTATATTTTATTGCCATCTCTCCAAATCCCTTTATTTGTCTTTAGTCGTTACCTTCTGTATACCATCGTTAGGCTAAATGGTTTTCTTCCTTCCCTACCGTTCGGCACCAGCCTATGGTTTGAAAGAAGACTATCCAGTAAGCATAATAGGTGTACCCTCCTAAACCAAGGAGTACTCGCATCTTGAGAGAAGGTGATGATAAAAGACAACTGAATAATACCTTATTCCTTTAAAGGTGAATTAGGAGTAGCGATGAAGTACGCGGTTTTGGTCGTGAATGATATCGGTCGCAATTTACTTTGCCCTCTTTCTAATCCCTTTATTTTGTCTTTACATATTACCTTCTGCACACCCTACTTAGGCTAATTGGTTTTCTTCATTCCCTACCTTTCGGCACCTGCCTATGGTTTGGAATAAGAATATCCAATAAGCGTAATAGGTGTACTCTCCTAAACCAAGGAGCTCTCGCAACCTGAGAGAAGGTGATAATAAAAGACAACTGAATAAACCAATTCTATTTCTCCTGAACCTGGATCCATCCTTGAAGAAGTCCCTTCGAGTTCGTATATAACCATACGATGGATCTATCCAATGGAAGTGGATATCCGTAGTAATACGGGTGTTCTGAGAAATTCAAAGGGTAGAAGAAGGAGTGGCAATGACTTATGCAACATAGACAATCCAAAAGCCAGTATTTTAAGAAGGTTCGGTCAACCTGGTCACTGAGTCATAGTCTAGGGTCGGTCAAAGGTCGCTGCCAAAGAGAGAGAGAGAAAAGAAACACTCTGCGTGCACTCTAACCTAGATCAGAATGGTTATCACTTTATCTAATCCGGAAACCTCCCACTGTCCTGTCAAATTCTCCTCCAAACCTAAAAGAAGAATCAATCGGGATCACCCGAAGAGTAAACCAACTCATCAGTGGGAATCGGGATCCAACTCTCATCGCATGATAACGTGATGGAATGCATCCACGTTACTCATACTCCAGAAGGTATGCGTATACTTGGCAAGTTTCAGTTTCTTTAGAAACTCCCGATCTGATTTTTGCCCCATGCTCTTATAACCTTGGCTTTGGTCAAAATGTCATAAGTCACATGCCAAGTTCTACCCATCACTATCTTGTCAATTTGAACCCACCCGCACATGCCCCTGACTTTGGCCAATCGGCAGAACGACTGTCCCAAACTAACTCATCTATCTATGCAACAATTGAAATACCCAGCAGCTACCAAACACTATACCTTAACTTTGGCTAAAATACATAGCTTGAATACTACTGAATACTCAAAAGAAGTGACGGAGGGCTACGGCTGGTTTTTGGCGAAAAACCTTTAGCGTAGTGAACTTGATATCGCTGAAGGAACCTAATAGCTTTTTTAAAATATAGTGGCGAAAACCTTTTGCTAAAGAGGTCACTCCCGGTGAAGGGATCTCGGCTCTTTCCTCGTGGAATGAGGTGCAGGATATTCCACTGAATACCGCGATGCAAAGCAACATGTAATCGACTATAGTGAAGTTATTACCCTGACGCAAACTTCTGCCCAAGGGGTCAGTCCCGGTGAAGGGATATCGGCCCTTGCCCCGTCGAATGAGGTGCAGGATATTCCACTGAATACCGCTATGCAAAACAAAAGAAAACGTCTTTGCAATAACACTTTTTAAATTTGTTCCAACAACTGAAAACAGGTTTGTTTAACTTTTTGCATTGATCAGAATCAACGCAGTCCCATCAATCAATCACACCAGAAAAGAACGAAAATAAAATGTACGTATATGCCATCCGCATTCGTCACTGGGTCCCGTCATCACCCGTTAGGTTACTTAACTAACGACAGAGCGGGGACTGGACTAGTGCGGGTGTAAAACATATACAACATCTAATAGTATATAAACCAATATACATAATCGCTCCAGGCGTGATAATATGCAACATTACAGAAAAGTAATAAGCATCACAGAACAATACAGATAATCTGGGATCCCCGGGTTTCACAGAGCCACTGCTAAAACCCGACGTTCCCCTGTCGTGTGGATAGCCTGTGCAATGAAACCTAGACCCCTACGGGTGCGGCAAGTTACCCGCCAAAACCTGAAGCGAGGTAGTCCTCCACAGCATAGTGAATGGAACACCCGGCACTTCACGGAATCCGGTAAATTGAGCACCCCTCTTTGGGTCAACCTGTACCCCCTACGAGTGCGGCGAATAGTCTGCCAATTTTAGAGTGGGGCCCCTCTGCCTCCCAAAGCCATGAGATGCGGACCCGTTGCCCTCCAGAACCCGGCTATCCGTGCACTCCGTCGCGGGGCAAAACCTAGTACAGTAATGAAAAATAGTACAACAGGTACATCGACCGCAACCTGGTCGTGTCCTAAAAAGAATAATATACAACAGGCAGTGACGGCAGTCCACAAGTTGGACGCTCGCCCCGCAATATCAAATGTACAAATAAACTCAAACTGTACTACCATTGCACACTGCTATCCACCACGACATATCCGCAACATCACAGCACAACACAGAACATCAACGCGAATGTCACGTTCGCAAACCCGTCTAAAAGAACTATAGCAATCGGACGCGGTTTACCGATCAAATGACATTCCCGGTCGGAGATATAATGTAAGCACTGTAAACTAACATGTTTAAATTTCGATCGACAAAATATCATAAAGTGGGCCCCACGACTTACTGGTGAACAGTAACAAAATCTGGGCAAAAACGATATTTACCAAAAACCACAAAATCCAACAGAGAACCCACTGTACAAATTTGGGAGCATGAGCTCACCAAGTGGCCGCGGATACGCGGCCAAACCATGGGTTTGGCCGCGTTTCCGCGGCGGTTTGGTGGAGTCATGTCCCCAAATTTTGTCGTGGTTCTTAAAAAACCCTGCACAGTTTTCTGAGATGTGTGAAATATTTTTAGGACACCGTTTAAAATCAACAGAAACTGTCAAGTTGGAATTTTGCAATTTTCGATTTCCGGTTCGATCGATGTTTTAAACGCGCTAGCACAAGTTAGCATAGCAAAATGGTTAGGCTCTGATACCACTGTAAGTCTACGCTAGCGCCCCGGCCGTCTACAGACGCCAAATGCGGAACAAAAACTTTTTAACTGGCGCTATCGTATACTTTAACCCGGATCTACCATTATTGCTAAACTAACAAACTGTAAAGAGTGTAGAAAGGTTATACCGAACGATCCGAGTCCTTCGTTCTTTAACCATCATCCCACGCTCCGTTGCGGCTGCTCCGATCTCGTCGATCTCCGATATCCTCGTCGAGGTGGCACCACATCACTGATTCTATAAACGGGCTCCCGCCTCTGACTCGAGGCAACTCGGTCGTCAAGTTTGCTAGAAGAGACGACCAAGATTGATGTAGAGAATGAGTAGATGACTTTGTCTCGTTCCGTCCAAAGCTATGGACGGACGGTTAATGAAGTTGCCGAGGGAGTCGGGTGTTAGAATGAAATGAGCTGTGAAATTCCATACACCCTAAATACTATCATAATCTTTTCACAAATGAAAAACCATCAAGTGAGAGAGAGAGGAGGGGGCCGGCCTCTTATAGCAAAGAGGGAGGTGACCGTAGGAGAGGGGGGGTAACCATAAGCAAATATCATAATGTGAACACAAAACAATATCTTAAGGAAAACAAGAAATGGTTAAAATCAAAGCATGAGTCACAAGACACCTCACCAAATCTAGAACCTTCTAGAACCTTCTAGAAGCATGACTCACTCTCATCCAAGAAAAGATAAATCCGTCTTTAACCGAATGTTAAAAGACGGCTGATAGAAAACTGGAAACTGGCAACTTCCAAAAGTGATCCTGAAACGAATTTCAGGACAACCCCGAAACTGTATAAATATACCCGCATTTGTATTACGACCGAATACAAATGCAACTGAGACAAAGATATTATACCTACTCAATATAATACTCGGATCCGGCTTAAACCAAAGCCGACCAGTATCATCTGCCCGAAAAATAACACGTGCGTAAACGCACGTGCATTTTCCGAACCCTGCCATAAAACCATACGGCCTCTACAACGTTTCGCCCGAACTTGGGAAACTGTCTGTGGGGAACTCTAATGACTCGTCAGTACCCTGGCAGTGGGTTTAACCACAAACCGTCAGCGGCACTAGCTATGCGTAACGGTTGCCCACGGACTGACCTCAAGGGAAGCCGATGAGCAAACTCAAGGGAGGCCGATGAGCGAACTCATCCAGAAACCCTACTGAGCCTAACAGTGACAATGTATATACAGTCCGGTCCGTTCGTCAATGAGTATCGCATATCCGCCTAGGGGGCTAGTAACGTCAGACCCCCAATAGCAGTATAAGTCGTGTCGGAGTGTAGCCCAATAACACCCTGAGATACTACTGGAGTACCTACCAGTAAATCTCCTGCCATGGCCATGGACTTTGTGTAATGGCTCTCCTAGACACAGCACGACCTCGCCCCCAATACCGGGAGAGACGAATCCCCTGCCGATCCGCTCACGTGCCTCCATATGGCTCGGGACTGTACCCAAAAGCTACCTGTTTGCACGACTCCTTTGAGCCGTGATAGGGTAGAAATCAAAGCACAGTGGGAACTCACACGAGACAAATGACGACCTCAGGTCGATGAACTAACCTGTACACATGTCACCAGGGAACTGCTATCTGACGATATGTATAATACCAACTAGCAGGTTCCCGGCGAGTCCTGTCCGGTGTACTCATAATCCAATGAGCACCTGTATACATCTTAGGTGATCCAACTGACACCAGTGGCTTGTGAGACCGGCCACCGCCCCTCGTCGGGGTCTCGACTGTATACACTAGTCTACTCCGGAGTATCGATGCCCTGTCTCGAAACTCCCACGACTAGGGACCACAATTAAGGATATGCATATAAACTACCCAACTCTCACGTATATGATCGCCATCATACTGTTGGTAGTAAAGCAAGATCCTAAGGGCTCTATCAAAGTGTAACATGCAATCAGTCACCTGAACATGTACACGACTGATAAAGGCAAACCAGATAGCATACTATCATCTCGAGTAAGACTGTTCTACCGGGATAGGTCCTCCGCAATCATTGCAATCACGTACCTGCGATCCAATAATTGACTATGAGGGCACTATCTCCAACAAAAGTATCTTTTATTAATATTTATCTGTAAAATAAATCTATATGAATCTTAATTAATAGATATAAAATATTTAAATTATATATATATATATATATATATATATATATATATATATATATAGCCATACGTTATGGATATTTATATATTAATTTTCAGCATATCTTATCTTATTTGAATATCTCATGTTATTATATTGATATTTATCTATTACGCCTAAATCTTAAAACAACCTAGATGCCAGATATATATTATATTAGAATATATTATTTCAACCCTTTAGATTATGGTTTAAGAAGGTTACGTGGTGTATTTTATTTCCAGTATATTTTTCCGTGAGATTTAGTAGAGACGGATCGGAGATTTGTAATATCTTTTACAATATTATTAGATATGTACAAAACTAAATATATATTATACATATACTATATATATAAACATATTATTATTTTTTTCTTATGAAAAAATTAAAACTCTATCCCCCCTCTCTCTGCCTCATCTTTTCTCTCTCTTTCTTCACATAACATATCTCTTTCTCTTTCTCCTCTAACTAAATCTCTCTCTCATCAATTTATATATTCTCCTTCTTCGTTCTTCAAACCCACATCCATACTCGCCGATGCAACTCCAGCCGTATCCTAGAACCCAAACCGAGCCATCAAAACTTAGTGTTGATTTGTATAGCGTCGTGTTGTTTCCGTTCATCGCGTTTGTTTTGAGGAAAGTGTATACTTGCTACATGCTACACACACGATATTATATCTTTAATGCTATAATTTCTACTTGAGTAACTCCTCTATAAATCATTTCCTCTTGACATACCTAGTATTGATTACTTGTAGACATCTAACTATTATTATAATACTTTTAGCAACCTATAATCTTATTTGCCATAATACCTATCATATTTATAACCAATTAATACACTTATAATGTTCAATATAATCATAAATATATCAGTTTAGAATATTAGTCCTGTGAGGATCAAACACTGTTTTACAATATTGTTATATATTTTTATCTAATTGAAACCAGTGTTGAGTTTATTGCATTGATAGTAGTTAGGGCAGTTATATTTATACCGATGACTACGAAAGCTTATAGTATGATGTTATACACACACACACACATACATGTATATAGTGTACATATTCTATTCTTCTACCTTGATTAATGTTTAGTACTATTACGCTAAAATAGCAAAGGATCATTTAAACCTGACATGACTGGTTAATCTATATCAGTCACGATTATCAATTTACTATTACACCTATATTCATCATGACTTGTGTACGCAATATTATTATGAGAAAAACACTTTATCTAATTGAATATTATCACCGTCATGCTTATAGCCTGCCAGACTATTACTATTTTGTTATCATATTAATACCTGTTTATCTGTGATACTTACCGATGCCAACAATCCTGACTTATTGTCCTAATAGACGTAACATGTTGTCTACATATACATAATCTATACCTGTCTGTTCCTGTGTTGGCATTAGATAGATATTGTCCATACCTGATTTGGAAAACAAAACCTGGGAAATGGGGAAGTCAAAAGTGTAACTGAAGTGTAATTTAAAAGGATATTACTTGATCCGTGGTTCTTGCAGGTAACGGAACAGAATCATTCGTGATTCATACCACTTGATTCGTGGTTCTGGGGGGTAACGGAACAGAATCATTCTTGATTAACAAATCTTGATCCGTGGTCCCGGGGGGAGGGGGTAACGGGATATATACTTTTGAGTTATATGGAGGAGTACATTCATTGGTTTCAAATACATGTAGAATAGTAAACCTAGAAATATAGACTTTAGGATACACGTGATATACCTATAACCTGCTGTTATAACACTTGTGATTGATTTTGTTTATACTCATACCTCACTCTTGCACGTGACATCTTATTGTTTCCCCCAATAAAAGAGAAAATCTCTGTTCAAAATTAATGAGGCAATACCTCACGTGCCCTCCACAAGGGCGCCAGCACCAGAGCCAATCTTATAAGATTAAATCCTATGATGGCGCCTCACGTGCTCCTCACACGGACGCCAGTGTGCAAAGCACAAAAGAATTTATTAAATTAAATAAGAGTTAAAACTCTCATATAGCGCCGCACGTGCTTCTCACGCGGGCGCCAGTGTGCAAAACACAAAAAGAATCTATTAAATTAAATAAGAATTAAAACTCTCATATAGTGCCGCACGTGCTCCTTACGCGGGCGCCAGTGTGCAAAACACAAAAGAATCTATTAAATTAAATAAGAGTTAAAACTCTCAGATGGCGCCCACGTGCACAACATGTGAGCACCGGAGCCCAAGTAGAATTAAATTCTATTCTCTGTTAAACAGAGCCGTTGGATCTTTGATCCAACGGAGATGATAAATCATCAAGATACAGAATTAAATTATGTTGGGAGAAAATATTCCCCAAATTGGATCATAAAATAAAATTCTATTTTGGGATATATTCCTTCAATCTTTCTAAACAAGAAAGATTGCCCTCTGTAAAACAGAGAACCCTTGAATTAAAATTCCAATGGTGATTAAAAATCACCATTTCACAGAATAAAACCCTGCATATGGAAAATATTTCCCCAATCTTGTTAAAAATAAGAAAATATGTTCTGTAAAACAGAAACCCTTGGATCAAAAGATCCAATGGTGGGTAAAATTCCCCAAATCAATTGAGATCTCTTAATGATAGATTTCTTCAAAGCTAATTAACAAACTTGCCTCCACTATATAAAGGACTGAAGACTTCAAGTCTGATATAGAGGAACCCCCCATAAGCTTCTAAAAATAGAGACGGAAAGCTTCAAAAGGAACAGAGAATTAAATTTTCAAGGAAGAAGATCTCCCTCCTCAAAAACCCTAGGTAAATAAAAAAAAATAGAGATCAAAATATCTCATTTACCTATTGAAGGGTTTAGCCCTTTTTAAAAAACTTAGTTCTTTCTCTAGATCTGAGATCCGCGTGGCAAGTCTCCCACAAGTTGAGAATATAATTCTCATCAAGAAGAACTTGTTCTTAAAAGTCAAAAATTCAGAAAAGAACAAGAAATTGAGTTCCAAAAAAACAAAGGCATACAAGAGAAACCTAATTCTTACAAAAGAACTTAGTTCTTAAAAATGAAGCTTGATCCTAGATATTCAAACAAAGATCCTATTGATCATTAATGGATAAAAATGCTATCAGCAGAGGAGAAAAGCGCCCAGCGCCCAGTGTCCAGTGCCGCTCGTGTTCCTCACGTGGGGGCCGTAGAAGAGTGCTTAGCACTCGCTAGGTAGCACCCAGCGCCGCACGTGTTCTTCACATGGGCGCCGCAGAAGAGTGCTTAGCACTCGCTAAGCAGCGCCCAGCGCCGCACGTGTTCCTCACGTGGGCACCGCAAAAGAGTGCTTAGCACTCGCTAGACAGCGCCCAGCGCCGCACGTGTTCCTCACGTAGACGCCACAGAAGGGATGAGTGCTTAGCACTCACTAGGCAGCGCCCAGCGCCTCACGTGCTCTCCACGTACGCGTCGCAAAATAGAAGAAAAGAATGCTTAGCACTCCCTAAGCAGCCCGAAACGGCTGAGTGTTCAACATTCATTGGGCAGCTCCCGGCGCCTAACGCGGTCCCCACGTAGACGCCATAAAAAGTGCCTAGCACTCCATATAAAAACAAAAGGAGTAAAGTGTTCAACACTTATTGGGCAATTCCCATGACTAAAAGCTCCACATGATCATATGTATGCGTCAGAACTCATATAAGTGCTCAGCAATTTTTGCATAGAAAAGGGGACAAATTAAACAGAGCTCAAACAAGTGCTTAGCACTTTTTCACAAAAAAAGGGGAAACTAAGCAGACTAATGCCTAAATTGGCTAAGTTGCTAAAGTCTTGCAATTGAGTCCAAATGCTCCGTTGTTGGGTCTTAAATAAAGAAAATCCTAAAACGTTGTTAAGTGGATCTTAGTCTCAAATTGGACTAACATATACTTAACATAGAAATCAATCGAGCCCATATGCTCTCGATTTCCAAGGTCTCAAATATGACCAAAAATTCCTAAGCCCGTAACAAACCCTTTTCCCCCAAATACAGGATTTGGTTCAAGGGTACATCTCTTCACACCTCTGATACATGTCGTTGAAATTCTTCAACGTCTTCAGAAAGGTGGCGGGTCCCGATGACCAATAACTTATTCATGCATTGACGTGCATACCTCAAATTGGATTGTGCCCCAAATTAGGCACATTCAATATCTCCATTGTTCACTCTGCCACGTTACAAATACACGTGCGCATAGGGTGAATGATGGACCGAAATGTCCCTAAAACTAACATTTCGCCTCTAACACGGCGATAATGGACCGAAACGTCCTTAAAACTAACATTTCGCCTCAAACACGGCAATAATGGACCGCTATGTCCTTAAACTAAAATAATCGAGACCAAATGCTTATACATTTAAGTTGATCTTAATCTCAAAATAGATTAACGATCCTTAAATCAAACCAAACCCAAATCTAAGAATATACGGATTTGGAATAATCCACGCCCTACGGACGACGACATAAATTAGTCTCCGTATACAATCCACGGGTAACCAAAATAAACCAAACATACACACGACAAGAAGTGAACCTCCAGAGAAGGAGAAAGTGGTTATCGCGATGCGGTAACATAATTAACTGTAGGGGCTTGCGCCTGCAGGGAAGAGCGTCCCCATAATCAAAACCCCTCGCAAACGAGGGGGAATCTGATGAAGTCCGCTACAACGGCCACACTCGTCCAAACCTCTGATACACGGTGCCATAAATCAACTTGGCATCTTCGGAGAGGTGGACGGATAAATCCAAATAGCATCTGCCCCCAGGACTCAGGAAAGACTATCCATCCCAGTTTGTCTCTGTTTTCGGCGGTAAACAGATTCTGGCATGCCCGGTAGGACCTTTTCCTCTTTCCACTCCACACTTTGTGGGTTGTGTTTCGAGAACAAAATCGCGGTTCACTATGGTTTCCCTTGGATTCGAGGTACTAAGATTTGGTGTCTTGTTCCTATGCTAGAAGAAAAGAACATCAATGGCTTTTAATTGCACAACCTGTAACAGCAACTCCTGTTCCGCCCCAACTGGAGGAGTAACTTACGGGCCTAATGAGGCCTCCATCTTTTCAATACCGGTGAGGAAGATAACGCAAGTTACTACCAGATTGTTCTTCGTGACCATGCTCCCACCAATGAGTATCGTTGCCCCAATGCCGCAATACGATGTTCCCAAGAAGTCGGTCTTCCACCGGCTGACAACCGCAACGGCTCCTCTCAACGAGCCGTCCAAAAAGGGGGTCTCAGTCTTTAATAGGCTGAGCCAAAGCTCAAGAGAACTCGCAAAGAAGCCCATAATTCCCAAAGGGGCTAATGAAGCCGTCAAAAGTGTTTCACTAGTCAGGTGATCGGTCTTCGAGAGGCTGACCGTCTCCAATCAAATCTTGCCAAAGACGTCGGTCTTTAACAGGCTGACAACTGCTGGAGCTCCTCAACAAAACCAAGGGCAAGCCACAGCCGCTTCCAAAACTGAGGCGGTCCCATCTGCAAGACACGCTCGACGTCGCCATGGGTGCCGAGTGAGAAAAGCTGGGGGCAACTCCCCCTCTGGATTCACTCCGTCGGCTCCAATGGTGGAAGTTGACGCTGATGTTCCAACCGAAAACAACTTTGATCTGCATAGGAGGGTGCGAAAGAACTTTCCAACCGCGGTGCTGAAGAAATCTCCCTCGCCTGCAGAAGCCATAATGCAGACAAAACTGGAGTAGTCCCACCAACGGCTCTCCTCCCAAATTCACAGGGTTTGGCGGAAAGTCCAAGACTCTGTAATCGACAAAGACTACTCTCGCCAACTAAAGAAAATGAAGGTTCGGCAAGAGAAAGACCATCCCTCCATTATACAGCGAGGGGTGTCTTCCACACGGGTGCCTGTTACAATGGCTCCTTCAACTTCGACCTCCCACAAAGGAGGAGGACGGAGAAAATCCCACTGCCAGCGGCAAATTCCAAAGGCACTGGACCCAAACGCCCCAAGTCTGGGGGCATGATCGTACACACGGTTTACATGGCTTTCGGGAAAGAGGAAAGATGTACTTTCATGGGTCATCGGCCGCAAACTCGGTCGTTGACAAAAGCTCAGGAGCAACAACAAAAGCTCCAGAAAATGCTAATCAAAATGTCAGCACTTACCGGGCAGAAAGAAAGCCCGGAATCGGCATCTGAACAACGTCAAGAGTAGGAGACCAATACAGAGTTCCTGCGAAGGGTGCTTGAAAGGAAGGATAAGGAGGCCGCGGAACAAGCTGCTAACATAAAGCAGATGGCGCTTCTGTTCCAGGACATGGTTGGAATGATGATCCAGCCAGAACCTCCAGCCGAAGATCCACCGATAACTGTCGAGGATGACAAAAAGGAAACATCAAACCCTCTTCCATCTCTATAAATAGCTAAGGAGGAAACGATCTCCAAGTCTTCTCTTGATGACTACATCGCACAACAAATATGAGTTCATCAAGCGAATGAAGCGGCCGGCCAAACTGTCAGAACCGGGCGACCGTATCCAGGCTGGTATGACCAAATCAAGTACCCGCCAGGATATACGATCCCCAAATTCCATGTGTACAAGGGGACATGCAACCCCCATTAGCACGTCGTGCAGTTCAGAGCTCTGTGCGGCAACATTGGAGGTGACGACAAACTGTTGCTTCGCCAGTTCGTTGCCAGCCTGTCAGAGACGGCCTTTGAATGGCACTCGGAGCTCCCAAACGACTCCATGAAAACATTCACAGAAATGGAACTGATGTTCATACAGCGGTTCGCCAGCGCAAGGGAGCGCACTCCGATCACGGCATTAATCAGTGCCAGGATAAAGCCGGGAGAAATCTGGGTCCAATACGCGATTCGGTGGCGGAACCTGTGGTCAAAGTACGAACAACACATTGAAGAATCCCCTACCATGGGCAAGTTCATCAGGACCCTAGACCCGCAAACAACTGTGTCCCAGTTCATAACGTTCTTCAAATCGACTACCTTCCAGGCCCTGATCGACAAGCTGGCCCAAATGGACCAGATGGGCCACGAGCCTTCCTCCTCAAAAATGGACCCTCGAAATGCTAAGGGTAAAGGGAAAGCGGCCTTCATTGCCAACACTCAATAGAAACCGAGTGACCCGAAACCGGTTGCTCGCCAAAACAACATTCGTCCGCGCCTATCCCTGGAAGAAAGGCTAGGACGCGCTTACTCGTTTTCCCGTGACAGGACGAGGAGATTGTTCGAGTTGGCAGTGCGCAACAAACTCATCACATTTCCAGACCCACGGCGTCCACTGCAACCCGGCGACGTCAACATCCCCAACTACTGCTCCTATCACAGAATGGTGAGCCACTCAATTGAAGATTACTACGTCTTCAAGAACTGGGTCGATGAAATGTATCAACAGGGGAAATTCGCGCTGTCTGAGAACTAGAGGGTGAACCCGCCACAGAAGCACACTCCCAAAAAGATGGATGCACCGGGGGTATCATGCTCTCTCGTAGAAGAAGCTCCATGGGAAGTCGTTCTCTCAGCTAAAACTAAAATAATTCTGAAGGATCTCTAGGCATGTCCGGCAGTTAGGTGGGGAAGCCTACTTGAACCGGAAATCATTAAAGAGTTGCTGAAACCGCGTCCTGTATCGAAAACCGTCGACAAAGGGCAAAATCCCTAAGTCAAGCCTTCAAAGTCTTCGAAGAAAAAGAAGAAGACCAAGAAGCCTGTGCAACTTACCGAGTATGACGACAAACGCACAGACCTACTGTTTCCCCCAATAAAAGAGCAAACCTCTCTTCAAAATTTTTTAAAGAGGCAGCGCCTCACGTGCCTTCCTCGAAGGCGCCAGCACCAGAGTTAAAAAAAAGGAAAAGAAAAACTCTTACATGGTGCCGCACGTGCTCTGTAAGTCGATGTCGCGCACCCCGCGTATCCGAAGGGAGGGGGAATATTCAAAAAATGATTTTCAAAGCTCGCAACACCGACTTGAACTCCAAGATCGTTGCTAAACCCTAACTAGCTAACTTGCAATGAGGTTTAACTACCATGATACGAAGTAATACCTCACGATACATGTCCTTCAGGTGTTCTCCGCTGTCCTCCACTCGTCGTCAGCTCTAAGGATCGAAAACGAATCGGGCAACCTCGACGACCTCCTCGAGTCAAAGACGATCCACCCGAGAGTCTATAGTCTGAGCTCTTATCTCGAATCTGAGATAACTACGGCTTCTAGTTTTCTAAACTAGAAGTTCTAGATGGTGTAGAGAGTGAAGATGAGTTACATTATCTCTTGGAATTCTAGGTTTCTCAACTAATGAGACATTTAGGGTTTAGAGGAAGAAGAAGATGGCTTGAAGAAAAGCTAGTGAAGACTGAACTCAAGAAGGAATGGCTCTCTAGTTTGTGAAAATAATACACTCTCTAAAATATCTAGTATGCTTGATAAATATCAAGCATGCTTGATAAAATATCTAGTGTGCAATGATCACACTTAGTGAGTCATGGCATGAGTCACCAAGAGCCATGTCCCATATTTTGTCCACCTCCACCTCATTTCCTCCACCTAATTTAGGTTTTTAATCTTTAATCCAAAACGAAAAGAAACCCTAATGAGTCATCTCCTTCTAGAAGCCTTCCCGTAAGAATTACGAGAACGCCCCTCATCCGTATATACATACCCGTATCCGTATTCCGAAGAATACGAACACAAAGAGACGAATATAACCCATCAATATAATACTAGGATCCGGCTTAAACCAAAGCCCATTAGTATTATCCGCCCGATCATCATATGGGCACAAGTGCACGTACGTGATCGAAGCCCTCTCGTAAAACCATACGGCCTCGACACCTTTTTTCCGGTGCAGGGAAACCCTCTGTGTGGGACTCTAAAGACTCGACACTACGCTGGCAGTGGGTTTAACTACAAGCCACAAGCGGTACTAGCTGCATGTAACGGCTACCCAGGTATGTGTCGATAAGAAGGCCGATGAGCTAACTCATCTGAACTCCTACTGAGCTTATCTGTGACAATCTCCGTAAATTCCAATCTATTCGTCTAAGAGTATCGCATATTGGGCCTAGGGGGTGGTAATCGTCAGACCCCTAATAGCGCAATAAGTCATGTCGGAGTATAGCCCAAAACACCCTGTGAAACTACTGGAATACCTACCAGTAAATCTCGCTTGCCTTGGCCAAGGACTTTGTGTAATGGCCTTCCGAACACAGCGCGATATCAACCCCCAACACCGGAAGAGACGAATCCTATCTAACCGCTACTGCCTCCAAGTGCTTAGGGACTGCACCCAACTACTACCTGTTTGCATGACTCTTTTGAGCCGTGGTAGGGCAATAATCAAAGTACAGTGGGAACACACTCGAGGAGAAGTAGCAGAGTCATGTCTATGGACTAAGATGTACTCATGTCACCTAGGAACTGCTACCCGACGATAGGTATAATACCCACCAGCAGTTCCCGACGAGTCATGTCTAGTGTACTCATAACCTAATAAGCACCTGCATACTATCTCCAGTACGACGTATTAATGGCTGTGGGACAGACCATCTCCCCTGCTGAGATGAGAAGTGTATACACTAGTCTACCATGGAGTATCGATGCCCCGTCTCGATAATCCTACGACTAGGGACCTGTATATGATGTGCTTATAGACTACCCAACCCCCACTAGTGTGACTGCCATCACAACGCTGGTAATCAAGCAAAGATCCTAAGGGCTCTACCAATATGTATAAGCGATATGCTAAAAGAAACACATGCACATATTGAAGTAGAAACAAACCAGCTAGCATATTACCATTTCGAGCAAGACTGTTGCTATATCCGTGTATATCCCAAGCTTCCATTAAGTAATATACAATCCAGTATGTTACAATAATGGCCTCTAGGGCTTATATCACTAACAATCTCCCACTTGCACTAAGGCCATATACTGGCATATCGCAGGCCTAAGATCTCGAATAGCCTCTCGAACATTGTTTGAGGGATGGCCTCTGTGAGTGGATCTGCAATGTTGTTCTCCGTATCTACTCTCCTCACCTCGATCTCCGGAGATCAACGATCTCTCTGATCAGGTGGTGCCGCCTCAAGATATATCTGGATCTCTGATGGGACCTGGGTTCCTTCCCTGTAGCTATAGCGTCGTTTGTTGTCACAATACTAAAGTATTGGACCAACAATGGAAGGAACCACCTGAAGTTCAGTTAAGAATTTTCTCATCCAGACTGCCTCTTTTGTTGTGCCTCATGCAGCGAACTACTCCGTTTCCATCGTCAAGTCTGTAACGGTGTCCTGTTTGGAGCTCTTCCAACAGACCGCCCCTCCACTGAGGGTAAAGTCATAACCCGACATGGACTTGGAGTCATCCTTATTACTCTGGAAGCTAGAGTCAGCAAAGGCCTCGATCTGGAGGTCTTTTCCGCCATACACTAAGAACATCTCCTTAGTCCTTCTTAGGTACTTTGAGAACGTTCTTTACTGCTATCCAGTGCTTCTCCCCTGGGTTTGACTGATACCGGCCTACCATCCTGAGTGCGTAAGCAACATCTGGTCTGATACACAATATCGCATACATTATAGAGCCTACCACAGAAGCGTAGGATATAATCGACATGCGAGCCCTTTCCAAATCAGTCTTTGGGAGACATCTCCTTGGTGAGGATGATTCCGTGACAAGCTGGTAAACTACCGCGCTTAGAATCTTCCATACTAAATATTTTCAGTATGATGTTGATGTACCTTGACTGTGAAAGTCCCACCATCCTCTTTGCTCTATCACTATAGATCTGAATCTCCAGAGTGTAGTTGGCATCACCCAGGTCTTTCATGGAGAACCTTAGTGACAAGAATCTTTTGACTGATTGTAGTATAGGAATGTCATTTCCTATCAAGAGAAAGTCATCCACGTACTAAAAGAGGAATCCCACAGTTCTCCCTACAATCTTACTATAAATGCATGGTTCATCTGGATATTTGATAAAGTCGAATTCTTCGACCGTCTCATTAAAAAAGATATTCCAACTCCGCGATGCCTGCTTTAGTCCATAAATGGACTTAAGCAACTTGCACACTTTCCCGCTGCTCCCACTCTGTTTGAAACCTTCTGGGTGATCCATATAGACACACTCTTCCAAATAAACATCTAGAAAAGCTGTCTTTACGTCCATCTGCCGGATTTCAAAATCTTGGAAGGCAGCAATGGCAAGAAGGATCCGAATGGATTTGAGCATAGCCATTGGAGAAAAGGTTTCATCATAGTCCAAACCAGGTGTTTTGACGAAAACCTTTTGCAACAAGTCTAGCCTTATAGGTTTCAACCTGTCCATCTACACCAATCTTCTTTCTGAAGATCCATTTGCAGCCTACGGGTTTTACCCTTTCTAGAGAAATGTTCAAAGTGCATACTTTGTTGGTGTACATGGACTCTATCTCGGTCCGCATTGCATCTAGCCATTTTACCGAGTCACCGCTCTAAATGGCCTGCTGGAAGCTAGTTGGCTCATCATTGTCAATGATGCAATCCTCTCTATCCCCATCTATGAGAAAACCGTAGTATCTCTCAGGCGGATGAGACTGCCAACTAGTCCTGCGGGTTGGCGCAGGGATGTACGGTTCTTTTGAAACCTCTAGTTCTACCATACTTTCAGTAATAGCTTGTGGTTCTGGAATTTCTTCCAGTTCTATTGCGCTCCCACTAGTTTCCTTTATAAAAAATTGATTTTCTAAAAAGTGGGCATGACGAAGAACAATAAACCATTTGTTTCTCTGCGTAATAGAAAATATATCCCCTGAAGTTCTTTGGGTATCCCACAAACCTACACAGTACTAAGCGTGCCTCGAACTTTTCCGCATACTGCTTTTTGACAAAAGCTGGACATCCTTATTTTTTCAGATATTGAAGATAGGGTTTCTTCCCACTCCACATCTGATATGGTGTGGTAGGCACAGTCTTGGTAGGAACCTTATTCAAAAGATATGCAGCTGATTCTAGTGCATAATCTCAGAAGGATCACGGTAACTCAGTATTACTCATAATGGAACGTATCCCATCCAATAGGGTTCTGTTTCGCTTATCCGATACACCGTTGTGTTGTGGTGTGTATGGAGAAGTAAGCTGAGAGAGAATTCCATTCTCTTTTGAGTAATCCAGGAACTTGGCAATCAAGTATTCACCACATCGATCAGATCTTAGTGTCTTGATACTTTTGCCTATTTGTTTTTCCACTTCATTCTTTTATTCCCGGAATTTCTCAAAAGGCCTCGGATTTATGCTTCATCAAGAAGACATGTCCTTACCTAGAGAAATCATCTGCAAAAGTAATGAAATAGGAATAACCACTTCGTGCATCTGTAGATATTTGGACCACACACATCGCTGTGTATGAGTCTTAAGAACTTTCTCGCTCTTATTCTGTGTCGAGTGAACGAAGTGTTTGTCATCTTTCCTATGAGACAAGATTGACAAGTTGCATAAGACTGATATTCGAACGGATCCAAATATCCCTCTCTATGTAACTTCGACAACCGTGTTTCATTGATGTGACCCAGTCTACAATGCCATAGGAAAATCTTATTTAATTATGGAGACTTTCTTTTAAGTGTGTTCTGACGTTGAAAACCTGAGCTTGATTTAATACGTATATACTGTTCTTTAGTGTACCTGACCCAATCAAACTTTGATTTAGGTGGATGTGGACCATATCGCTTACAAACTAAACTTGGTACACACAAACAGTTACGTAGAATCAATATATGCCCACTTGTCAATTATAGGTGATATACCCTACGGATACAGCGTCCACGCTCATTCCGTTAGCAACCCTGAGAGTCATATCACCTGTCTTGATAACTCTACGGGTTCTCAAAACCTGTAATGAATTAAAGATATGATATCCTGATCCGATATCTTGTACCCAGGAAATAGAGTTAATTGACAGACTGTTTTCAATCACAAACACACCCGAAATCGAAGCCACAACGTGCTTCGGATCCTGGATTTTGCCTTTCCAAGCCCTGCATCCCTTCTACCAATGCCCTTTCCCGTGACAATAGGAACATCTCTCTTTGCCTACTGTTAACCCTGAAACTTTTGCCCTGCCCTTTTCTTCTACCTTACTGACACCGCCTATCGGCTTTGTAGAGGTCTTCCTCTACTCACCCTTGGCATCCGCCATGGATCCACAAGAGGAAGATTCCCCTATAAGCAGAGCGGGTGTCTCTCTGGTTTCCTGCAGGGTGTCCTTAACTGGAAGTATAACTTTCTTCCTCTGTGCGTAAGTAGGAGGTAAGGACTGTAGAATCAAGTCAGTACATGACTCGTTCTCCAACGTGGTCTCCAGGTACGTGAACTTTTTAATATAGCTGATCATTGTAGGGACGTGGTCCTCTACAGATGACCCGATAACTAACCTCGCTTGAAGCAATTCCTTTAAGGTCTCATATCTTGCGATACGAGATTGCACTCCATATAAAACTTTGTTATTGAGGAAGATAGAAACTAAGTCCATCTTCTCGTGCTGCCTCTGGTATACACTATCAACTGAGGCCAACACGAGGTACTTGGCATTCGCATAGTCCTTTTCCCTTGTCTTACAGATATCAACATCCGTGACGGTGGAAACTGGATCTGGGACGGCAGGGGCTTGAGTAGTAATGAGGTGGTCCATCTTGTCATAGGTCATGGACATCTGGATAAACCTTTGCCAGTCAATATAGTATAACTCAGTCATTTTATTATCTAACTGTAACTTAATCTGGTCACCTGGTCGCTGAAATTAGGAGAGAGAAAAGAAAACACTCAGCATGATGCTCTTGCAAGTTTAGATTGGTTTTTAATTTATCTAAGCAGGATGGCTCCCACTGTTTCTCGAATCCTTTCTCAAACTATAAAAGAAGAATTAGTCAGTATTAATCTCACCGTACAATTCTTTCTTAACCGTTCGGCCAGGCTAATGTTGGTACTTTGAGGGAGGTTTTACGACGCTATCGCGAAGTTCCTTAATTAAATAACCTCTTTTCCCAGGAGGCGTAACCCCGCTAATACCGTTCTAGACACCTACTTGGTTTATAGCATTGATCGTTAAGTGAAAATCTCCCAAAGAGTAGCGGATACTCACAGTGGGATCGGGATCCAAATATCATTGTGTGATAATCCTGAAGGAATCCTCCCAACATTATCACACTTCAAATGGTATGCAGCACAAGCAAGTTTCAGATTTTTTAGAAACCCCCGATGTGGATTTTTGCCCCATGCTCTTATGACCTTGACGAAGGCCAATATATCATAAGTCACATGTCAAGTTCTACCTATCATTGTCCAGGTTAATTTGAACCCACCCGTACATACCCTTGACGAAGGCCAAAATAGAAGTACGGCTGACCCAAACAACGCGTCTATCTATGCTACAGATGAATATCCAGCAGCTACCAAACACTATCCCTTGGCGAAGGTCAAAATACATAGCTTGAATATTACTGAATATTCAACTGAAATGACGGAAGGCTACGAATGGTTTTGGCAAAACCGTGAACGTAGTGAACTTGATATAATCGAAGGAACCTGATAGCTTTTAAAAGGAGTGGTTTAAGCTCCGCATTTAAAAGTCTCCTGTTTTAAAATAACCGAGTGGTTTTTAAAATTTGTTCCAACGATTCAGCTTTGGTTTGTTTGCTTTGCATTAATGTAATGCAGTCCCCATCATTTACACCTATCATCACAGAAAGAAACGAAAATATGACGTATGTTTATGCCATCCGCATTCGCCACTGGGCCCAGTCTAACACCGCTAGGTTACTTAACTAACGCCAGAGCGGGGGCTGGACTAGCGCGGATGCAAAACATAAGCAACGTCTATTATATAGCATATATATAATAACCATTCGTCTCACGCAATAATAGGCATTTCAGATCACAGATGAACATATTGGATATACTAGGAATTCCACGTTTCGTTTAAGCTTGTAACGAAAGATATATTCCACGGTCGTGATGAATAGCCAAACCCCACCCCAGACCCCTAAGGGTGCGACAAAGTACCCGCTAAATACCCGAAGTGAAGCAACCTCCTTCAGTAAAATGAGTAGGCCACTCGGCACTTCAAAGTACCCGGTAGTTTGTGAACCCTACCTTGGGTCTATCCTAGGAGCAGAAAACGGTAAAAGAAATAATACAACGGTGGCTACAACCTCAACCTGGATGTGCCCCGCAAAATAATATTACATCACTTTACGAATTTACATCGAATGAAAGAAAAGAAAACTCGCATCTCACAACCCCGGCTATTCATCCACGACGATCCAACAAGTTCATATACACAAACCACAAGAACAGCAACACATATATGTGCAACCCCAACTAATCGACGTATAGTAATTACTCGACGTTTCCAAACACATATATCACAACTTGAAACTTTAAACGACGTTAAAACTAAGACTTCGAAACACCCCGTATTGCCATCACAGAAAGATAACAGTATATCCAAAATTAGCAGAAACAAACAACACCTGAGACCTTAGATCCAAGCAACTAGAACAAAGACCAAAATTCAAAGAATTTCACCACAACTTAAAAGGTGGTGCCGGTTTTTTTTGAAGGTTTAGCCGCTCAAAAACAGGTGAGAATGCCTCGTTTTTGGTGTGTGTTCATCTCACAAGAAGTAGAGCACTCTGCAATTGTTTAAAAAATTTTAGAGGCTCGGAAAAAATTGACAGAAACTTGGATGTTTGTCTCGATGTTTCTGAGTTATTTCGGTTTTGTAGTTTTACACTTCGTCTAAACTGTTAGCTATGGTTTAGTAAGCTCTGATACCACTGTAAGTCGATGTCGTGCATCCCGCGTGTCCGCGGGAAGGGTTATAACACGTGAGCACCGGCACCCACGTGCATAACACGTGAGCGCCTACGTGCACAACACGTGAGCGTCGGCGTCCAGGTAGAATTAAATTCTACTATCTGTTAAATAGAGCCGTTGGATCAAAGATCCAAGGGAGATGATAAATCATCAAGACTCAGAATTAAAATTCTGTTGAGAGAAAATATTCCTCAAATCAATCTAAAACAAGAAAGATACCTTCGGTTGGATCATAGAATAAAATTCTATGCCTTCTGTACAACAGAGAACCGTTGGATTAAAAATCCAACGGCGATTAAAAAAATCACCGTTCTATAGAATAAATTCTATATGGGAAAATATCTCCCCGATCTTATTAAAAACAACATAATACTTTATGTAAAACAGAAGTTCTTGGATCAAAGATCCAGCGGTGGGTAAAATTCCCCAGATCAATTGGAATCTCTTAATGAGAGATTTCCTCAAAACTAATTAACAAACTACTTCTACTATATAAAGAACCAAAGTCTTCAAGTCTAAAGAGGAAGAACCCCCTATAAGCTTTAAAAAAAAAGAAGAAGAGAAACCTTCAAAAGAACTAAGAATTAAATTCTCAAGGAAAAAGAACTCTCTTCTTGGAAATTTTAGGTAAATAACACACACACACACACACACACACACACACACACCCCTACTGGTGGGGTTTAGCCCTTTTCAAAGAACCGAGTTCTTTCTCCGGAGAAGTGCCCAGCACTCCATACAAAGACAAAAAGGGGGTAAAGTGTTTAACAGTTATTGGGCAATCTCCATGACTGAATGCCCCACATGATTATATGTGAGCGTTAGAACTTATATAAGTGCTCAGCCCTTTTTGTACAAAAAGGGGACTGATTAAACAGATTCCAAACAAGTGCTTGGCACTTTTCAATAAAAAAAACTGAGTGGACCATGCCCAAATTGGCTAGGTCCCCTGAGGATAGAACCTCCCCGATTCAGATCAACCGAGCCCATGTGCTCATGTTTCCCAAACTGATCTTAGTCCCAAATACGACTATTGATCTTCCAATTGATGAAATCCAAAACGATACTCATCCCATATCCTCCCGAGGAAATCTTAGTCCCAAAATATGACTAATGATTTCCGGGTTTACCACTAATTCCTTTTTCCCTCAAATACGGGAATTGGTTCAAGGGTACATCTCTCCATACCTCTGATCCGCGTCGTTGTAATTCCTCAACGTCTTCAGAGAGGTGGCGGGTCCCGACAACCGACAGCTTTTTGGTGCACTTCCAAACTAATGTGCACACCTCAAATCAGACTGCACTCCAAACTGGGTGCATCCCATATCATCGTTATTCATTTCGTCACATAACAAATACACATGCGCGCAAGATGGACAACGGACCGAGACATCCTTAAACTAAAATCTCACCAAAATGGTGATCAACGGACCGAGACGTCCTTAAACTAAAATCTCACCTCCAAAATGGTGATCAACGGACCGAGACGTCTTTAAACTAAAACCTCACCTCCAAAATGGTGATCAACGGACTGAAATGTCCTTAAACTAATATTCGCCTAAAAAATGGCGACAATGGACCCAAATATCTCTAAACTAAGACAACAGAGCCTAAATGATCTCTTGTTGGATCTGAAAAAAAATGATCCTAACACCTTGTTAAGTAGATCTTAGTCTCAAATTGGACTAACGTATCCTTAACAAAAAAAACCAACCGAGCCCAAACTGCTCACATACATTTAAGTCAATCTTAATCTCAAACCAGATTAACGATCCTTAAATAAAACATACCCAAATCTAAGATATACGGATTTGGACAAATCCACGCCCTACGGGCGACAACAAAAATTAGTCTCCGTATACAATCCACGGGCAACCTAAACCAAAAATAAAAACACACACGATAGGAAGTGAACTTCCGGAGCAGGAGAAAATGGTTATCGCGATGCTAGAATGTAATTAACCGCAGGGGCTTGTGCCTGCAGGGAAGAGCGTCCCCACAATAAAAAAAACTCCCCAAACGAGTGGGAATCTGACGAAATCTGCTACAACGGCCGCATCCGTCCAAATCTCCGATATACGGTGCCATAAATCAACTTGGCATCTTCGGAGAGGTGGACGGATAAATCCAAATAGCATATGCCCCCAAAATTCAGGCCAGACGTCTTAACGTCCCGTTCGCGTCTTTCGGCGGTGAACAGATTCTGGCACGCCCGATGGGAACTTTTCCTCTTTCCACTTCATACTTCATGTGTCGTGTTTTGCGAACAAAAATCGCGGTTTGCTATGGTTGCCCTTGGATTCGGGGCACTAAGATTTGGTGTCTTGTTCCTGTGCAGAAGTGAACATCAATGGCTTCTAACTGCTCTTGCAACAGCAACTCCCGCTCCGTCCCAAATGGAGGAGTGACTTACGGGCCCAACACGGCTTCCATCTTTTCAATACCGGTGGGGCAAGTTACACAAGCCACCACTGGATTGTTCTTCGGGACCATGCTCCCGCCAATGGGCTAAGAGGAAGCTCCCAAGAAGTCGGTCTTCGATCGACTTGCAACCACCACGGTCCCGCTCAACGGGTCTTCCAAGTATACCACCTCAGTTTTCAACAGGCTAAATAAGAACTTAAACAGGCCCGCAAAGAGGCTCGTCATATCTGAAGGGGCTGTCCTAAAACGGATAGCCCTCCCAACTCCTCCTGCAGGTGAAGTCATCAAAAGTGCTTCCCCTACCCGAAGATCGGTCTTTGAAAGATTGGTCGTTCCTCCTCAAACTCTGCCAAGGACGTCAGTTTTCAACAGGTTGACGCCAACAACAGCCCCTCACCAAAGCCGGGGGCATGAAAAAACCTCTTCCGAAACTGAGGCGGTCCCGTCTGGAAGACACGCTCGACGTCGCCATTGGCGCCGAGTGAGAAGAGTTGGGGGCAACTCCCCCTCTGGACTTACTCCTGTTGGGTTAGCATAGCACCTTATGAAGGGTTTGGAAGCATCACATGAACCAAATATGTAGTCTTTAGGGTGCTAAGCTAATGAACAAAGAATCGTTCCTAGAATCAATTAGGGTTTCAAAATTTTCATATCGACATATGAAAGAAATGCTAGGGTTTAGAGAGTACAACCTTTGTAGCTCCCTACGCTAGACTACTCGGCTACTTGGGGTTTATAAGAACTCCGCTTGAACTCCTCGACGTCACCGATGATCCACCCGGAGTCCGCTTTGTCCAAGCTTGCGACTTTTTCCGATCAAGTGAACGAAATCGAGTCAACACTCCAAACAAGTGGGCTAGGCTTGTGTAGAATGGTGTTGTGGTTCTCTTTCTCACTTCAAAATCCTAACTTGTTGATTATATAGCTCACTACAAAAATCTAGAGAGCTATGAAGGAGGAGGAAGAAGATGATGGCAACATTAGAAGATGATAAGTTTTTAACTCTCATTTTCCAAAAAGGAAAAATATATCAATATATATTTTTAATCTATCATCTCAAACCATGGTTGAATCATTATTGTACTAGAGTTAAAACACAAAAGGAAATTTAACCATAGGTTAAGTGGTGGGTGAGAATGGTTAGGTCAAAAGAAGAGTGTAGAACAAAACCAATAATGAACCCTTTTCTTTCCTTTTATGTTTTAGCTTAAATACAATAATATTTCATAAATAATATCATGGTGTGAGTCTTATATTGCCACCATTTTCATATATATACAACCATGAAAGATGTATGTATGTATGTATGTGTATATGTACATCCATATGTGCATGAAACAAGAATGAAAGAAAAACATACATGCATTCATACATCCATCCAACACAAGAAAGGATTTCTAGTGAGAAACTAATGGTTAAATGATAAATCAACACTTGATTTACCAATCCGGCCATATCACATATGACCCCTACCAAAAGCAAGCCGCCCGATCAATATACGGTATCCTATACGCGCATTTTAATCGGGTCCATGCGCATATCGCATACGCGCACCACAACGTTTCGCCTGGACTAGGAAACTCCATTGTGGGACTCTGAGACTCGTCAATACGCCGGCAGTGGGTGATGATCATATCAAGCACCCCCAAGCCGCAAGCGGTCAGCTAAACGTAACGGCCACCCGGGTATTGAGCGATCAGAAGAGAACAAGCGAACCTGCTACAACTCCCGTCGAGCCGATCGGCAACACTTCCCGTACAGTCCGGTCTCCTCGTCTGATATGTCGCATATCAAGTATAGGGGTGGTAAACGTCAGACCCCAATAACTGATAAGTCGTGCCGTTGTGAGGCTCATAACGGGTCGAGAAACTACTGGTAACACTTACCAGCAAATCTCTGATCAGCCCTGGCCAGGGACTTCCCTGTTACGGCCAATCAAGCACAGCGCAACATCAACTCCTAATACCGGGAGAGACGAAACCCCTCCTGTCGCTCATTGCCTCCATGTGACTCGGGACTGTACCCAAAAACCACCGTTTTGCACGCCCTCATGGACGTGGTAAGGTGGAGATCAAAGTACAGTGGGAATCATACAAGACTCTATGACGATCTCGGGTCTACAGACTAACCTGCACAAGTGTCACCTGGGAACTGCCATCTGACGTGAGGTATAATACCATCTGGGAGTTCTCGGCGAGTCCGTCCAGTGTACCCAGTCTCCACTGAGCACCCGTATACCATCTCTGATGTCAAACACCAATGGATATGGGATCATCCATCGCCCATCTCATGGGTCGAGAAGCGTATACGCTAGTGTACACTGGTATATCGATGCCCCGTCTCGATACACCTACGACTAGGGACCTTGAAGGATGTACTTATGGACTACCATGTCCCCACTAGTATGATCTGCATCATAGTCCAGGTAGTCAAGTACACATCCTAAGGGCTTTACCAACATGTAACAATAAGACAGTTTAAAGAGACTAGTATACATGTTAAGATAAAGAGCAACCAGATAGCATACTATCATATCGAGCAAGAAAGTCATCTCTATATATATATGTCCAAGCATCCAATATAATATACATCATCTGTGTAATACTGGCCTCTAGGGCATACATACAACTAACAATCTCCCACTTGCACTAGGGCCAGCTGCTGTAGTATCGCATACCGAGCATCCCGAAGAGTCTCTCAAACTGTATCTGGGGAATGGTCTTCGTAAGTGGATCCGCCGTGTTGTCCTTCGTGTCAACCCTCCTAACCTCGATCTCCCGGCGATCAACTATCTCCCGGATCAGATGATACCGCCTCAGAATATGCCTGGATCACTGATGGGACCTGGGTTTCTTGGCCAAAGCCACTGCTCCATTGTTATCGCAATACAAAGGTATTGGATGCTCAATGGATGGAACCACTCCAAGTTCAGTAATGAACTTCTTGATCCAAACAGCCTCTTTAGCAGCATCGTTGGCAGCGATGTATTCAGCCTCCATCGTCGAGTCTGCCACGGTTTCCTGCTTGGAACTCTTCCAGCTAACCGCCCCTCCGTAAAGGGTAAAGACAAATCCCGACTGCGACTTAGAGTCGTCCTTATCACTCTGGAAGCTCGAATCGGTAAAGGACTCCACTTGGAGTTCTCCATTACCATACACCAAGAGCATCTCTTTAGTCCTTCGCAAGTACTTGAGAATGCTCTTCACAGCTGTCCAGTGACTCTCTCCAGGATCAGCTTGATACCTGCTCACTACACTTAGTGAGTATGCTACATCGGGTCTGGTACATAGCATCGCATACATGATAGAGCCTACAGCCGAAGCATAGGGTATCCCTTGCATGCGAGCTCTCTCCAAATCAGTCTTGGGAGGCATCTCTTTGGAGAGAGTGACTCCAGAGATCGTGGGTAAGTTCCCACGCTTGGATTCTTCCATACTAAACCTCTTTAGTATGGTGTCAATGTACCTTGATTGGGACAATCCCAATATCCGTTTGGATCTATCTCTATAGATCCTAATTCCCAATATGCAGGAGGCATCACCAAGATCTTTCATTGAGAATCTTTGTGATAAGAAGAGCTTGACCGATTGCAGCATAGGAATATCATTTCCTATCAAGAGTATGTCGTCCACGTACAATACGAGGAAGACAACCTTACTCTCTGCCACCTTCTTGTAGATACAAGGTTCATCTGGATTTTTGACGAAATCAAACTCTTTGATAACGACGTCAAAGCAGATGTTCCAACTCCGCGATGCTTGCTTTAATCCATAAATGGATTTAAGCAGCTTGCACACCTTCCCGCTTCTCCCACTGTCTACGAAGCCCTCTGGCTGAGTCATGTACACGCACTCTTCTAAATCACCATTTAGAAAGGCGGTCTTAACATCCATTTGCCAGATTTCGTAGTCATGATATGCAGCGATGGCAAGCATGATCCGGATGGATTTAAGCATAGCCACTGGAGAAAAGGTTTCGTCATAATCCACACCTGGTCTTTGACGAAAACCTTTTACAACAAGTCTAGCTTTGAAAGTCTCCACTTTCCCATCTACACCAAGTTTTTTCTTGAAGATCCACTTGCTTCCAATGGATTTTACCCCTTCAGGAGCAACTTCCAAAGTCCATACTTTGTTGGTGTACATGGATTCCATCTCGGACCGCATAGCATCCAGCCATTTCACTGAGTCCCTACTCGTGATGGCCTGCTCGAAGCTAGTTGGGTCATCATCCTCCATGATGCAATCTTCGCTTCCACCGTCAATGAGAAAACCGTAGTATCTCTCAGGTGGATGAGAAACCCTACTAGATCGGCGGAGAGGCTGGGGTTCGTCGGGTACTACTGAATCCTCTGGTTCTACTAAATCATTAGTTGTAGTTTGTGGTGCTGGAACCTCTTCCAGCTCTACCTCTTTGCCACTAATTTCTTTTTCGAGAAATTCCCTTTCCAAAAAGGTGGCATGTTGAGCAACAAACACTCTTTGTTCCTCAGCTTGGTAGAAAAAATATCCTTGAGAATTCTTTGGATATCCCACAAACTTGCAAAGAACTGATCGTGCCTCGAGTTTGTCCGGATTTTGCTTTTTGACATAGGCCGGACAACCCCATATCTTAATTCGTTTAAAATATGGTCTCTTCCCACTCCATATCTCATATGGTGTGGTAGGTACTGATTTAGACGGAACCAGATTCAATAGGTATATGGCTGTCTCAAGCGCATACCCCCAAAAAGAAATAGGTAACTCAGCATTGCTCATCATTGAGCGCACCATATCTAATAGGGTGCGATTCCTTCGTTCCGATACACCGTTGTGCTGTGGTGTATAAGGAGGAGTAAGCTGAGAGAGAATCCCATTCTCTTTTAGATAATCCAGGAATTCAATGCTTAAGTATTCACCTCTTCGATCAGATCGAAGAATCTTAATACTTTTGCCCGTTTGGTTCTCTACCTCGTGCTTATATTCTTTGAATTTCTCAAAAGCTTCAGACTTGTGTTTTAACAGGAACACATGCCCGTATCTAGAGAGATCGTCAGTGAATGTAATGAAGTAGGAAGAACCATTTCTGGCATGTGTAGACATAGGACCGCATACATCACTATGTATCAGTCCCAAGAGTTCAGTAACTCTTTCTCCGTGTCCCGTAAACGGAGTTTTGGTCATCTTTCCTTTGAGACATGAATGGCAAGTGTCATAAGATGATAATTCGAATGAATTCAAATATCCATTCTTATGTAACTTCGCTAGTCGTGTCTCATTGATATGACCAAGTCTACATTGCCACAAGAAGGATTCGTTCATTTATGAGCTTTTCCTCTTATGTGTGTTTTGTATATTGAGCACTGTATTTTGATTGAGAATGAATATGCCATTATGTAACGAGCCTGATGCAATCAACTTTTGATCTAGGAATATGTTCATAACATTATCCTTTACTACAAAATTATATCCTTCTTTACTTAATAAAGAGACTGATATAATGTTGCACATCATGTTCGGTATATAATAGCACTCATTCAGAACTAGTATATAACCATTTGGTAATACCAGGTGATATATGCCAACTGCTTTGGCTGCAATATTTGCCCCATTCCCTACTTGAACGGAATGATCACCTTTACCCAGTTCTCTACCTTTCCGTAGCCCATGTAACTGCTTACATATGTGGGATCCTGATCCGGTATCTAATACCCAGGACGTAGGGTGAACTGAAAAACAGTTCTCAATAACTAACACACCTGAAGAAGATGCATCAACATGCATGTTCTTTTGGGCGGTTTGAGAATCTAGATATTCTCCTATCCCCTGTTCAGTCTTATAACTCTTATAAGAAAGAACGGGTCCAACGTTCCCCTGCACAGTATAACATGCGGGTTCGGTCAATACATCCATATTTTTATCTTGATTAGGGCATGACATGGTCGCTACCTGGAGAGAGAGAAGAAAACACTTTAGCGTATGCTCTTGCAAGATCAGATTGGTTATTATCTTATCTAATCAGGATGGCTCCCACTGGTTTTTATCAAATCTTCCTTCAAACCCTAAAAGGAAAGACTAGCCGGGATTAATTACACCCTACAACTTCGTCGATCTTTCAGCCAGGCCAGTGTCGGTACTTTGAGGGAGGTTCCCCGTGCTTTCGCACGGACCTAATTAAAGTAAACCTCGTTTTCCTAGAGGCGTAACCCCGTTGACACCTTTCTAGACACCTACTTGATCGGCTAATTGTAATGTGTAAAACTCTCCCATGAGTAACTCTTACTCGCAGTGGGTATCGGGATCCAACTATCTCATAGAAGGTATGCAATCTCATTGCAAATTTCAACACTTGAAATTCCCAATAATGCTTTTGCCCCTAGCGATCTATGACCTTGACTAAGTCAACAAACCATAAATCGCTAGTCAAGTTCAACCCGTGCATTTCTCGATTGAATTAAACCCACCCGTACGACCCTTGACTGAGTCAACAAGGCCGTGCGAATGCCCTAATCCAATCACATCTCATGTTGTAACAGATAAACATTGTTTAGCTACCGTATACTATGCCTTGACTAAGTCAACAAACATAGTACGAATACTAAATAATATCTATCTGAAATGACGGAGGGCTACGCAGGTTTTTCAGAAAAACCATGAGCGTAAAGAACTTGATATCGTTGTAGAATCAAGTGAAGTTTTGAAATGGAGTGATTTTGAGGCTTTTCTAGTTTTGCTAAAGGGGTCACTCCCGGTGAAGGGATCGTCGGCCCTTTTCTCGTCGAATGAGGTGCGGGATATATCATATATATCACTGTGCAAAGCAGAAACTATAGAAGCAATCAAAAGTCAAACCGAATGTGTAGCATCTGCCAATTATTGCTAAAGGGGTCACTCCCGGTGAGGGGATCTCGGCCCTTTCCTCATCGAATAAGGTGCAGGGTATATCATATATACCGCTATGCAAAGCAAAAATTGTAGCTACCCTTTTTATTAAAAATTTGATTCTACAACATCTTTTAGGTTTCTTTTCTTTCATTAATCACATTAATGAAGTCCCATCATTTAAGTCACCTAAACATCACAGATAAATACGACGTACACTTATGCCATCCGCATTCGCCTCGATGTCCCCTCGTGCACCGTTAGGTTAGGTAACTAACGACAGAGCAGGGCAGGGCTAGTGCGGGTGCAAAACATAAGTAACGCCTATATAATATATCATATATACTATATACTGTATCCATCAGAACATATCAAATGATCACATCACAGATATCGCAGCAAAAAAATAGACATAATGTGGGATATACTAGGACGTCCGTATTTAATACTTAGCCAAAATAGAAAATACGGATTCCACAGTCGCGATGAATAGCCAAGCCCACACCCTGGACCCCTACGAGAGCGGCAAGCGACCCTACCAATTCTGGAGTTTAGGAGAGCCGGTCTCGACTCCTCGAGATGGCCTCCCACTGAACCCCAGAACCCGGTCACCCGTGCTCCCCTCCTTGGGTCCATCCTAATGCGGAAAAGTAAATAATATACAACACAGGTGGTATCGACCTCAACCCGAAAGTGCCCCAAATAAAAGAATATTACATTACATTTGAATTTACATGAATGAAAATATAAAACTCTCATCTCACATAAAAACCCCCGGCTATTCAATCGCGACAGTCATGCACATCATATCTCAGCAACACATAATATCTCATATCATCAACGTAAGTAAGTATGCATACACCGATTGTCGTCGACGTATAGCAACGACAATCGGCAATACCACTACATACTACACTTACGGTCACAGAAAAGAAAGTGTAAAACTGCAATATCTGGAATCCACATTCTCTCTAGACATCGTAAATGCGAAGTATCACATACCTCGTATTTCATGTCTTATAATGTGAATTCCATACATTGCATCACATCCCGAATAAACAGACAGTATTAAAGTTTTCGAACGACCGATCAAATACCCAAGATTCACTAAAGCTCAACACTTGAGCGAAGTTCAAAAACTTGGAGTGTGACACAGTAGTAGCGGTCCAGCCGTAGAAGGGTCAAGCCAACGCCTCACATGTGGCACGCCGTACTGCCCCAAACCCTGAGGTTCAAAGGGCAGTTCAAGACGGTCACATAATCGAGTTAAGGTTTGTTGTCTTCTAGAGGGACCACCACAAAACTTGCACGAACCTCCGAAGGATCTAAACCCTATGAGCAGTGAGCAAATGATACTCGTTCAAACACTTCACTACTTTCTAATTTACCCGGAAAAGTCACGAAATCAAAATTCCGATCGAATCGACGAGTCCGAAAACATCTCCAGAATTTTTCAGCACCAAAAACAGATTAAAAAAAACCCTAAAAATTATACTGGCAGAATTAAACATTAAGGCATAAAATTTATACAGTGATATAGGAGTACGGCCGCGGAACCGCGGTCTAAGCAAGCTTAGGCCGCGATTCCGCGGCAGGAAAGATGGATCATGGGATAATTTTTATGCCGTAATTCTTAGTTTTTCCTGCTGTAATTTTTACATAATTTTAATTCTGAAAATAACCAGATTTTGAAAAAAGTCCAGAGAGCACCCGTAAAACCGTATTTTCGGTTCGATCGGAGTTTTAACTTCGTAAAGGTGTCGCCTAATGTTCTAGGTCGGCTCTGATACCAATGTTGGGTTAGCATAGCACCTCATGAAGGGTTTGGAAGCATCACATGAACCAAATATGTAGTCTTTAGGGTGCTAAGCTAATGAACAAAGAATCGTTCCTAGAATCAATTAGGGTTTCAAAATTTTCATATCGACATATGAAAGAAATGCTAGGGTTTAGAGAGTACAACCTTTGTAGCTCCCTACGCTAGACTCCTCGGCTACTTGGGGTTTGTAAGAACTCCGCTTGAACTCCTCGACGTCACCGATGATTCACCCGGAGTTCGCTTTGTCCAAGCTTGCGACTTTTTCCGATCAAGTGAACGAAATCGAGTCAACACTCCAAACAAGTGGGCTAGGCTTGTGTAGAATGGTGTTGTGGTTCTCTTTCTCACTTCAAAATCCTAACTTGTTGATTATATAGCTCACTACAAAAATCTAGAGAGCTATGAAGGAGGAGGAAGAAGATGATGGCAACATTAGAAGATGATAAGTTTTTAACTCTCATTTTCCAAAAAGGAAAAATATATCAATATATATTTTTAATCTATCATCTCAAACCATGGTTGAATCATTATTGTACTAGAGTTAAAACACAAAAGGAAATTTAACCATAGGTTAAGTGGTGGGTGAGAATGGTTAGGTCAAAAGAAGAGTGTAGAACAAAACCAATAATGAACCCTTTTCTTTCCTTTTATGTTTTAGCTTAAATACAATAATATTTCATAAATAATATCATGGTGTGAGTCTTATATTGCCACCATTTTCATATATATACAACCATGAAAGATGTATGTATGTATGTATGTGTATATGTACATCCATATGTGCATGAAACAAGAATGAAAGAAAAACATACATGCATTCATACATCCATCCAACACAAGAAAGGATTTCTAGTGAGAAACTAATGGTTAAATGATAAATCAACACTTGATTTACCAATCCGGCCATATCACATATGACCCCTACCAAAAGCAAGCCGCCCGATCAATATACGGTATCCTATACGCGCATTTTAATCGGGTCCATGCGCATATCGCATACGCGCACCACAACGTTTCGCCTGGACTAGGAAACTCCATTGTGGGACTCTGAGACTCGTCAATACGCCGGCAGTGGGTGATGATCATATCAAGCACCCCCAAGCCGCAAGCGGTCAGCTAAACGTAACGGCCACCCGGGTATTGAGCGATCAGAAGAGAACAGGCGAACCTGCTACAACTCCCGTCGAGCCGATCGGCAACACTTCCCGTACAGTCCGGTCTCCTCGTCTGATATGTCGCATATCAAGTATAGGGGTGGTAAACGTCAGACCCCAATAACTGATAAGTCATGCCGATGTGAGGCTCATAATGGGTCGAGAAACTACTGGTAACACTTACCAGCAAATCTCTGATCAGCCCTGGCCAGGGACTTCCCTGTTACGGCCAATCAAGCACAGCGCAACATCAACTCCCAATACCGGGAGCGACGAAACCCCTCCTATCGCTCATTGCCTCCATGTGACTCGGGACTGTACCCAAAAACCACCGTTTTGCATGCCCTCATGGACGTGGTAAGGTGGAGATCAAAGTACAGTGGGAATCACACAAGACTCTATGACGATCTCGGGTCTACAGACTAACCTGCACAAGTGTCACCTGAGAACTGCCATCTGACGTGAGGTATAATACCATCTGGAAGTTCTCGGCGAATCCGTCCAGTGTACCCAGTCTCCACTGAGCACCCGTATACCATCTCTGATGTCAAACACCAATGGATATGGGATCATCCATCGCCCATCTCATGGGTCGAGAAGCGTATACGCTAGTCTACACTGGTATATCGATGCCCCGTCTCGATACACCTACAACTAGGGACCTTGAAGGATGTACTTATGGACTACCATGTCCCCACTAGTATGATCTGCATCATAGTCCAGGTAGTCAAGTACACATCCTAAGGGCTTTACCAACATGTAACAATAAGACAGTTTAAAGAGACTAGTATACATGTTAAGATAAAGAGCAACCAGATAGCATACTATCATATTGAGCAAGAAAGTCATCTCTATATATATATGTCCAAGCATCCAATATAATATACATCATCTGTGTAATACTGGCTTCTACGGCATACATACAACTAACAACTCCGCCAGCTCCAATGGTGGAAGTTGATGCTGTTGTTCCAACCGGGAACGGCTTTGATCTACTTAGGAGGGTGCGAAGAACTCTCCAACGGCGGTGCTGAAGAAATCGCCCCCGCCTGCAGAAGCTACGGTGCAGACAAAACCGGAGTGCCCCCATCAATGGCTCTCCTCCTAAATTCACAGGGTTTGGCCAGAAGTCCAGGACTCCGTGATTGACCAAAACTACTCTCGTCGACCGAAGAAATTAAAGGCTCGACGAAATAAAGACCATCCCTTCATCATACAGCGAGGGGTGTCTTTTACACAGGTGCCTGTTACAACGGCTCCTTCAACTTTGACCTCCTACAAAAGGACGAGGCCAGAGAAAATCTCACTGCCTGCGGCAAATTCCAAAGGTGCTAGACCCAAACGTCTCAAGTCTGGGGGCATGATCGTGCATACGGTATACATGGCTTCCGGGAAAGAGGAAAGCCGTGCTTTCGTGGGTCATCGGCCGCAAACTCGGTCGTTGACAAAGCCTCGGGAGCAACAACAAAAGCTCCAGGAAATGCTGATCAAAATGTCAGCACTTACCGGACAGAAAGAAAGTCTGGAATCAGCATCTGAACAGTGCCAAGAGCAGGAGATCGATACAGAGTTCCTACGATGGGTGCTTGAAAGAAAGGACAGGGAGGCCATGGAACAAGCTGCTAACATAAAGCAGATGGTGCTTCTGTTCCAGGACATGGCTGGAATGATGATCCAGCCTGAACCTCCAGCCGAAAATCCGCCGATAATCATCGAGGATAACAGAGGAGAAACATCAAACCCTCTTCCAGTTTTATCAACAGCTAAGGAGGAAACAATCTCCAAAGCTGATCTTGATGACTATATTGCTCAACAAATACGAGAACATCAAGCTAATGAAGTGGCTGGCCAAATCGTCAGAATTGGGCGACCATATCCAGGCTGGTATGATCAAATCAAGTACCCGCCGAGATATACAATCCCCAAGTTCCATTTATACAAAGGGACGGGCAATCCCCACTAGCACGTCGCGCAGTTCAGAGCTTTGTGTGGCAACACTGGAGGCGATGACAAGCTACTGCTTCGCCAATTCGTTGGTAGCCTATCGGAGAAAGCCTTTGAATGGTACTCGGAGCTTGTTCATCTCAGAAAACTACATTTTAATACCACTCATTCATTATCTATTTTTTGTATATATCGGTATTATTAACAGTGTCTGCTCAGTAAATACAGATTACAGGTATCCGTGACAAAATACTGGAAATACATTCAAAATCACGGATATAACGTTTGTGAGCCGACACTGTAACCAAAACTACAAACCGATCGATGGCCAAAGAGTTCTTTTGCAAATAAATGTGTGCACACAATTTTGGTCCAACAAAATGCAAGTGTGTACACAACTCTTTGGCTTAGACCATGGTGGGGCTGCCATGATGCAAAGAGCACAAGTGGGCACAAGTGAGAAGTGATGTGTGATAAATACTAAAAGTTTTGATGTGATATAAAGTATCAAGTTCCCTCCAAATCCCTGAATGAAAACCAAGGTCTTATAGACAAATCAAGCAATACCAGTGGGATTATGGAGAGAACACTAGACCACCACACAAGCATGAGCCCCGTTGTCCAACAAAAAAACGGCGACATCCCTCAAATGGCTGATCTCGCCGACCCTACCATGTCTAAATGTCCCAATTTTTTGTCTGGCCTTCCCTTGCAGTCACATCAACTCATTTTTATTACTTGTTTAATCTTCTTTTGTGCCTATAAAAGGCAGATCAGTGAGCAAGGGAAGGGGTCTCACATAGTCTCATTCTTTGTCCAAGATTTCATTCACAACTCTTTTTGTTTTCTTTTTGTTCTTGTACATAGCTAGTCCCCCTTGAGTTCTTTGCCTTCTCTTGATCTTGTAACCTCTTCATTGAGCTTGCAAGTTTAAGTTTTGGTTATTGAACTCAAGGGTTTGTATCATTATTTGAAATCAATAAAGCTTTTTTCTTTCCTTCAATTTGCCTTGGGTTCTTAGCCTTCTCTTGATCTTGCAACCTCTTCATTGAGCTTACAAGTTTAAGTTTAAGCTATTGAGCCCGTAGTTTGTAATATTGTTCTTGGGTTCTTAGTATTCTCTTTTACTTTCTTGCAATTTTATTCATGCTTTACTTACTTGCTCATTTTTAATTCTTGCCCTTTACTTACTTGCAATTTAATTACCATGTCATTTACTTACTTGCTTGTTGTCTTTTCTTTTCTTTTATCTTTTCCTTTGCTCTCTTTCTTGTTGTTGTTTTTGATGGTTTGTGAATATAGATGTTGTTAGGAAAGAAAACGATATTGTAAGTTAAGATTTCCTTTCTCATTTTCTTTTCCCGATATTTTCCATTGAACTCCGCCCAAATGTTACGCAAGCGCTCCATTAGGAACCCTACCCTACCAAGATATCGGTGATCCCTAACCGCGACCGGTTGCGTTCGGTTTGGCCGGAGGCTAAAGCATGAGACAAGAACGGACGGACAAGGGTCAATAAGCCGGATTTCACTAATACCGTGCTTAAGTATCCTAATTCATGTTGTTGCCGATTGCTCTAGCTTTAATGGTCGAGCTCGGCTCAAAGGATTGAGTACGGATTTCCTTAACTTACACTAACCTATCTTTCATAACAACTTATACTTGCATATAAACACTTAGGGTAGAATCGAACCATTCCGCCCCGCGATTTAACTCGTCATAACAAGAACGTAAAACGCTCCGTCTCCCTGCGGACGACCTGTGCTCACCGCGGCTAGCTACACGCGACGCCGTACTTGATCGCGGTTAAACTTTAGAACCTTAAAAACACGACACGCCGAAGGCGTGCCAATCAGAGCTCCCAAATGACTCCGTAAAGACATTCACAGAAATGGAGCTGCTGTTCACACAGCGGTTCGCCAGCGCAAGAGAGCGCACCCCGATTACGGCATTAATCAATGCCAGGGTGAAGTCAGGAGAAACCTGGGTCCAATACGTGATCCGGTGGCGGAACCTATGGTCAAAATGCGAACAGCGTATCGAAGAATCTCCCGCCGTGGGCATGTTCATCAGGACCCTTGATTCTCAAACGACTGTGTCCCGGTTCATGACGTTCTTCAAGACGACCACCTTCCAGGCTCTGATCGACAAGCTGGCCCAAATGGATTAGATGGGCCACGGGCCTTCCTCCTCAAAAATGGACCGTGGGAATGTAAAGGGTAAAGAGAAAGCGGCCTTCGTTGCCTACACTCAACAACAACCGAGTGACCCGAAACCGGTTACTCGCCAAAACAACGCGCGCCCACACCAATCCCTCAAAGAGAAGTTAGGACTGTTTCCTGATTTAAAATCAGGAAAGTTTACGGAGGAGGCATCACGTGCTAGCACATGATCAGCAGTCACGTGTTGGCACGTGACATTTAAAATAGCGGCAAAGGCAGATTCAATTCCCTGATTAAATCGAAGAAAAGGCTTCAGAAAGGGTCACGTGCTCACACGTGACCGGGGGTCACGTGTTGGCACGTGACGGTTGAACAGCGGCCAGAAGACAGAACGCAGAAAGAAGAAGAAGGCTCGTTCCAAGGGGTCACGTGCCTACACGTGATCAGGGGTCACGTGCCTATACGTGACCAAGGGTCACATGGCCACACGTGACCGGTTTTCAAAGCCTATTTATTTAACAGAATCAAATTCTGAAGAGATCATTCAAATCTTTCCAATGGAAAATGATTATTTGGAACCGATTGGACTAAAGATTTAAAGGTGATTAAATATCACCTATCTATGGAAAAATCTTGAACTTGGAAAGATTTCCCCTTAAAATCTAATCGAAATAATAAAGAAAAATCTTTGGATTTAAAATCCAATGGTGAATAAAATTCACCTAATAATCCAAAGGTCCAAACGAATGGTGAATACAAATCAAATCTCTTAATGAAAGATTAATCAAAACTAATTGATTCTGCTTCTTCTCCTATAAATAGGAGCCAAGAGACACAGGGGGACATATACAGAGATCGATACATAGAGAGAGAGAAAAATAGAGCCTTGAGATTTTGGAGGAATTGGGATCTTCTGCAAAAGAAAACCTTAGGTAAGAAGGGGGAGGCTTTCAAGAAAAAAGAGAATTTAATTCTCAACAGAGTTTAACTCTGATATTAAAAAGAATAACTTAGTTCTCTCTTTAGCAGAGGATCTGCAAAGTGCACATCTCCCCATGACTTGAGAATTTAATTCTCATTTGGTTGAGATCCTGCCATGCAGATCCAAAGCATAGAGAGGGAATGGATGTTTGAGAATTTAATTCTCATAGAACTATAAGAATTTAATTCCTGTGAATTAAAATTAGGGTTTAACCCTATGCCATAGGAATTTAATTCCTTCAAAATGAATAAAACCAGGGTTAATCCTAGTTAAGAACTCAAATCTGTCAAAATAACAGGAATTTAATTCCTCTAAAGTTTATTGCTAGGGTTTAACCCTATGAAGAATTTGATTCTTAAAAAGATAAACACATCTTCAAACAGGCAGGGTCACGTGCTACCACGTGACCCCTGTAAAGAGCCACCGCTAAAACTTTGAGGCAACGCCTCACATGCTTCACGTGACCCCCAAAGCGCGCAAAGAAAAAGCAAAGGAAAAGAAGCTCTGGGGCGCCCTCACGTGTCACCACGTGACCCCTAATGAATATTCTAACAGATCAAAGCGCAAGCCCCCATCACGTGCCAACACGTGATGGCTTTTAGAATTAAAAGTGTTAAACACTTATCTGTAGAACAAAATAAAGGGAAATAGGGCGCTATCACATGCTATCACGTGACCCCTTGGCTGAAGCTTTAATGGACAAGCACCAAAATGCCCATCACGTGACAGCACGTGACGCTCCAAAGTATTCAATACTTTTGACAGAATAGAATGAATTGAGGGCGCCCTCACGTGCTACCACGTGACCCCTCTTGCCTTAGTTTTTAACACTAGAGTTGAAACCTCTATATCCAGTGTTCAACACTGATTTTCTTAGTGTTTAAACACTAATTTGGAAAACTTTATTCACAGTGTTTAACACTGACTTTCTTAGTGTTGAACACCAACCTGGAAAACCCTGTTTTCAGTATTTAACATTGATCTGCCTTAGTGTTAAACACTGATTTGAAATCTCCACTGCCAGTGTTTAACACTAACTTGTCAATCTCATTCTCAGTGTTCAACACTGGTTGATCTTTAGTGTTTAACACTAACTTTAGCCCGATTGGCTAAGTGTCTAGAGGCAAAGCCTCTCCTCTAATGGACCAACAGAGGGCCAATATCCTAAACATGATTGGACTTAGCCCAAGCTGGCCATAAGTCCTCAATTCAAATTCAACTGAGCCAATGGGCTCATAATATAATTAATTGGTCTTGGTTCCAAATTGGGCCAAAGATTATTTAATCTACCCCGGTTTAAGGGTACATCTCTTCACTCCTTTGATACTCGGCGTTGTAATTCCTCAACGTCTTCAAAGAGGTGACGGGTCCCGATGACCACATATTGATACGGACTGTGGGGTCCTTAAACTCATGGACTATGAAGTCATTAACCTTGACCGTGATGTCTTAAAACTAACATCGGGCTGTGGAGTCCTTAAATCCATGGACTATGACGTCCTTAACCTTGACCGAGATGTCTTAAAACTAACTTTGGACTGTGGAGTCCTTAAATCCATGGACTATGAGGTCCTTAACCTTGACCGCAACGTCTTAAAACTAACATTGGACCGCAATGTCCTTAAACTACCTATGGACCGCAACGTCCTTAAACTACCTACTAACCGTAATGTCACTAAACTAAACAATATGGCTCCCTTAATTGCTCTATTGTTGGATCTAAACGATCCTGTTAAGTTGATCTTAGTCTGAAAATTAGACTAACGTATCCTTAACAAATGTTTAAGTCGATCTTAGTCTCGAATGAGGCTAATGTGTCCTTAAACCCAAACCCCCAAACCCAAATCTAAGATAATACGGATTTGGACTAGTCCACGCCCTACGGGCGACGACATAACTCAGTCTCCGTATACAATCCACGGGCAACCAAACATAAAATAAACACACACGACACGAAGTGACCATCTGGAGAAGGAGAAAGTGGTTACCGCGATGCGGTAGCGTAATTAACTGCAGGGGCTTGCGCCTGCAGGGAAGAGCGTCCCCACAATCAAAAACCCCTCAAGCGAGGGGGAATCTGACGAAGTCTGCTACATCGGACGCATCCGTTTAAACCTTGGATATACGGTGCCATAAATCAACTTGGCATCTTCGGAGAGGTAGACGGATAGCACCAATTAGCATCTGCCCCGAACCTCAGGCGAGACGACCACGCCGTCGAGCCGCCGTTCGGAGGGGAACAGATTCTGGCACGCCCGGTGGGACCTTTTCCTCTTTCCACTCCACACTTCGTGTGTCGTGTTCGCGAACCAAACACGGTTTGCTAATAATTGCCCTGGGGTTTCAAGGTACTAAGATTCGGCGTCTTGCTTATTGCAGAAAGCAAAGAATCAATGGCTTCCACTTGTGCGACATGCTCCAACTGCAATTGCAACCAACGCTCTGCCTCGCCAGGAGGTATAGCCTACGGACCCCAAGCTGCTTCGCTGTTCACAATCGCCGTGGAACAGGTCACTCAAGCCACCACAGGGTTGTTTTTTGGGACCATGCTCCATCCAACAAGCTTCACCGCTTCTGTGCTGACAACGGAAGCTCCCAAGAAGTCGGTCTTTGATCGGCTTGCCCCTGCTGTGGCCCCTCTCAACGGGTCGCCCAACTCCAGCGCCTCGGTCTTCTCCAGACTAGGCCAGAGCTCCTGTGAAACCGCAATGGGGCCTGCAATCCTAGAGAAGGCTGCTCCTGAGAAAATAACCAGTCCTGCTCCTGAAGTCGTCAAGGCGGCTTCCCCTGCCAAAAAGTCGGTCTTTACAAGATTGACTGTTCCAGCTCCCGCTACTGCTACCCAAAGGACATCAGTCTTTAATTGGCTGACACCAGCAGTGACCCCCCACATACACAGGGGGCAAGACGAGGCTATCTCCATCACCAAGCCGATGCCATCAGCACGACACGCTCGACGTCGTTACTGGCACCGAGTGAGAAAGGCCGGAGGCAACTCCCCTTCTGGCTAACTCCTCCAGCCCCGACGACAGAAGTTAATGCTGCTGTTCCAACTGGGAACAGCTTTGAGATGCTAAATAAGGTGCGTAGGAATTCTCCTACCGCGGTGCTAAAGAGGTCTCCCCCTCCGCTGAAAAGGGCTATAGAAGTAAAGCCAGAACAGCCCCAATCTCCTCAACGGATGTCCTCCCGAATCTATAAAGTCTGGCGGCAGGCCCGAGACTCGATGATCGATCCAAATTTCTCCCGCCAGCACAAGAAGCTGAAAATCCAAAAGGAAGCCAGTCACCAGGCTAAGCCACGAAAACCTGTCTGGGTGCTCACCTCAATGGCCCCCTCAACTTCCACTGCTCATAAAAAGAGGAGGCCGGAGAAGATCCCCGGGCCCGCAACGAGAGCTAAAAGCGCTGAACCCAGACGTCCTAAGGCTGGGGGCAGGATGGTCCACACCGTATACATGGAGTTGGGAAAAGAAGACAGCCGTGCGTCTACAGGTCATAGACCGCTTACACGGTCAGTAACCAAAGCTCAGGAGCAACAGCAAAAGCTCCAGGAAATGATGAACGCAATGGCCGTGCTTACTGGACCGAAAGAAAGCCCCGAGGCGTCCTCGGATCAGCAACAAGAACAGGAAACCGACGCCGAGTTCCTCTGGAGGATACTGGAAAAGAAAGATAAGGAGGCTGCGGAACAAGCGGCCAATATAAAGAAAATAGCCCACTTATTCCAGGATATGGTGGGAATGATAATCCAACAAGACCCACCTGCTGAAGATCCCCCGATCGTCCTCGAAGATGATAAGGGAGAAACGTCAAATCCGCCACCGGCTCTCTCAACGGCCATGGAGGAGACAATCTCTAAGGCTGACTTGGACGACTATATAGCCCAGAAAATCCGGGTGCATCATGCGACTGAGGCAGCTGGTCAAGTCGTAAAAACGGGGCGACCGTATCCAAGATGGTACGACCAAATCAAATATCCGCCGGGCTACACAATACCAAAATTCCACGTCTATAAGGGGACAGGCAATCCCCATCAGCATGTGGCCCAGTTCAGGGCGCTTTATGGAAACACTGGTGGCGACGATAAACTATTGCTTCGCCAATTCGTGGGCAGCATATCAGAAACGGCGTTCGAATGGTATTCGGAACTCCTGAATGATTCTATCAAGACGTTCGCTGAAATGGAGTTGCTATTCACACAGCGATTCTCAAGCGCCAGCGAACGCACTCCAATAACAGCATTGATTAATGCCAGGGTAAAACCAGGCGAAACGTGGGTCCAGTATGCTATACGCTGGCGAAATTTATGGTCGAAATGCGAGCAACGCATTGAGGAAGTGCCCGCGGTGGGCATGTTCGTGGGAACCCTAGACCCTCACGCAACTATCTCCCAGTTTATGATGTTCTTTAAGCCAACCACATTCCAGGCTCTAATCGACAAGTTGGCCCAGATGGACCAGATGGGTCATAGACCGTCTCCCCCGAAGCCCGAGCCTCGGAGTGACAAGGGTAAAGGAAAGGCAACCTTCGTCGCGAATGCCCAGCAGCAATCCAATGCCCCAAAGCTGACGGATCAACTGGAAGAAAGACGCCGGTATTATAATGAGAAGATGAAGCATCCCTACTCGTTCCCACGGGACAAGACGAAACGGCTATTCGAGTTGGCAGTGCGCAACAGACTTATAAACTTGCCAAATCCAAGGCGACTGCCACAACCCACTGAGGTGAACAACCCCAACTATTGCCCTTACCATCAAACGGTAAGCCATCCGATTGAGGATTGCTTCGTTTTCAAAGGATGGATTGAAGATCAATACCTCCAGGGAAAGTTTGCGCTGTCCGAAAAGTGGAAGGTGAACCCGCCACAGCCGCATACTCCTAAGAAAGCAGACACACCGGGGGCAACCTGTTCTTTCATTGAGGAAGCTCCATGGGAAGTCGTGCTATCAGCTAAAACCAGAAGAATGCTGAGTGACCTTCATGCGTGCCCAGCGGTCGAATGGAAGAAACCGCTTGAACCTCAAATCATCGAAGGGATGTTGAAGCCACGCTCAACTACAAAGATTCGTGGTGATGGCCCAAGTACTCACACCCAACCGTCAAAATCTTCGAAGAAAAAGAAGAAGAAATCCAAAAAGCCCGTGAAGCCTGGAGACAAGCACACGGATTTGCAGAAACAGATTAACGCGCTGGAGGAGTACAATCAAAAGGCGCGGACTCCCGTCACACTGCAAGAGTTCCTCAACCACGTCTTTCAGGAGGAAGATGATGGAGAGAGCTCGTCGGATGAATCTGAGGGATATGTGGCGAGTTGTCATATGATTTCCCATTCGGAAGATGAGAAAACTCCTGGCACTGAGAAACTGGGGGCACAACCTGAGCCAGAACTTGTATGGCCAACAGATGAAATGATCGACGCCTTTCTAGACGAGATTCGTTTGAAGAGTAAAGCCGATCGGGAGCGTGAGATGGCTGCATCGGAAGGAGCCAAGCGCAGGCGACTAAACGAAAAAGTCGAAGCACTCCCACCAGATCAAAAGATATCCGATGCGAATAAAAACGTGTTCAAGATGAGGAAAAGGTTTTCCAAAGCTATGTCAATGAGGATGAAGCTACCACCCTCGGAAGAGAACGCGTTCGATGGGGTGGAGAGGCACCCTAACTATTGCTCATATCATCGGAAAATTTCACACCCTACGGAGGAGTGCGACGCTTTTAGGATATGGTGGCAGGGATATGTTGCTCACCGGCAACATTTTAAGCGCATGAAAAGCAGAACTCGTCGGGAGCAGAAAAGTACAACCGACAGGCACAAAAGAACTACCGGCAGCTGTTACATGGTCGACGCCGGAGGATCACAAGTTCTCACCTTTGGGAGCGAATCTGATGAGGAAATGGCTTTGGGCCCTCTCTTTAAAGAGTCCGTCTTAGGGAAAGAGAAAGAACCGGAGGCCTGCGAGAACATTCAGCTGCGCAGTCGCACGCTCCCGGAAAAGAATCTCGGGCCCGCAAATAGAAAAGATAAGGGAAAGGAAAAAGTCACTGGGGATATCGCCTTAGATGACCAAGTCATGAAAGAGCTGACTGCCAAGGACCCTCCCAGGAAGGGTAAGGTGGACTACAACATCCTAGCGCATCTAAGAAAGCTACCTTCTCAGCTCAGCATTCTCGATGCCCTCCTATTATCCAAAGAAGCGCGAGATTCATTAATCAAGGCGTTACAAGAACCCGAGCAATTCCAAGCCTTCCTCGCCGCAGAAAGGATGAAGGATGAACTGGAGGAAGTGCATACGGCCGACATCACGTTCGGTGACGAAGACCTTCTCCTCGGGACGAGCGACCACAACCGTCCCTTATATATCTCTGGATACTGCCATGATATCAAGATAGGCAAGATCCTGGTGGATAATGGATCCTCCGTCAATCTCCTTAATGTTCGGGTGTTGAAGGAAATCTGCATGAGCGTACAGCATCTCGCTCGTGACAAAATTACTATCTCCGGTTTTGACTCCCAGTCATCACGGACTCTCGGATCTGTAATACTAACATTACGCTTCGGACTTCTCGTCACGGACATCAAGTTTCACGTCATTGACGCCAAGACCTGCTACAACGCCTTACTCGGTCGTCCTTGGTTACACGAGTACAACATCATCCCTTCTACACAGCATCAATGTATGAAGTACTTTAAGGATGGTTTCGAGTATACCGTAACAGGTGAGCTGAACCCATTCTCCGTGAACGAAGTCCGCAAGTACGAAGATGCAAAGTACTTTTTACCAGACTTCGAGGATACAGAAAAGTGTCGCAAGCCGGAGAACAAAGCCGCCGCCACCATCCCTATTTTCGGGAGCGATACCGAGGAAGAAGAAGAGATAGTTTACGCTGGGCCGTCTCGACGCAACAACCCGGGACCGTTCGCCCCCATGTTGATCTTCGGAAGTGACTCGGAAGATGAGGTTGATGCCGTGTTCTCCAGTTGGCCGTCAATACAACCATCCCCTGGCGATAATCAGAGTTTGCAAATCACCATGGTGCCGCGGGAACACTACAAGGATCTCGACACACTTGAAGTTTACAATGTGCAGGACCTGCAGACGTTTTACGTCCCTCCCAGGCGAAAGGGCGAAAAGGTGATCCTATTCTACCAATCCACAGAAACGAGAGTGGAGAAAGAGATATGGCATGGCGCGGATTCTATACTCGACAGGCTCCAACCCATCCGTTTGCCCAGATATTATACAAATGGACTAAAGAGGCTATTGAAGCGCCAAGGGGTACCCTTAAAACAGACTGTTCGACAAGCTCGATTATACAACAAGATTTGGGATGTCCCCGGAACTCAGCGCAAATTGCCCAACGGGAGAATGGAAACGCTCGGCCTTGGATACGTGAGATCCGGGAAGCGGGAGCGAGTCCACGGTAGCTACGCCATATATAACTTCAATAAGGAGGAGGACGCCCTGTCAGGAGATGCTAACCCCTCATCAAAACTGGATCCCGCGAGCGAAGTGCCGAGTCTGCGATTTGAAGAACGAATGGACAAGCTTATCAGGAAAGCGGGTCAAAAGGCTCGGGATGACCATAATCGCGAGATGGCCATCTACGAGAAGGCCAGGATGCAACGTCTGTTTCAACAGGCTGCAAAAGACGAAGATGCTCCTCCTTGTCAACCCGTTGCGCAAAAGGCCCGACGCAGAAGCAGAAGTAAGTCAAGAAGCAGAAAAAGAAGTCGACAACAACGACGCAGGATTAAAGAGTCAGGTGATCGGGTATTGCACGGTCCAGATTTTTCCCTCACGAAGAAGATGAGTCGAGCGTATTCCTTCCCTCGAGACAAAACGGAGAAATTACTCAAGCTCGCTATAAAACATCAAATGATCGCGCTTCCGGAGTCTAAGCACTCTGAGCAAGCTAATAAGGTTCCTCATCCGGGTTATTGCTCTTATCACCGAGTCGTAAGACACCCTATCGAAAACTGCTTCACCTTCAAGAACTGGGTCGAAGACCAGTACCAACGAGGCAGATTTGCTTTATCCAGCAGCTGGAGGGTAACGCCGCCACAAAAGCATGAACCCAAAGCTGCAAGAGCAGAGCCAGATCCACATCGGTCTTGGAAGCGGATTCGCACTTGTCACATGATTACAATATTAAAAGAAGAGCCCGAGAACATGGATGACATCCCCTGGTGCTTTGAGAATAGCAATGACGAGATGATCTCAGAATTTCCGCCGGCTCCGAAAGAACTGGAAGATGGCATACATACTACTGCAGATAACCTCAAGAAGATTGAGTTGGGGTCAACAGATGATCCGCGACCGACATTCGTCAGCGAGTTGCTCTTTGAAGAAAGGGTGGCTGTGTTGAAAGACGTGCTTATGCAGCACAGAGATTGCTTCGCATGGAACTATTCCGAGATGCCAGGATTAGATCCAGAGATTGCTGTGTATAAATTAGCAATATCCCCGGATATCAAGCCAGTCAAGCAGGCGCCGAGAAGGATGCGGCTCGAGCTTGAGATGAGCATCAACGCCGAAGTCAAGAAGCTGATCGATTCTGGATTTATCCAAGAAGTCCAATATCCTGACTGGATCGCCAACATCGTCCCGGTAATGAAGAAAAATGGGACAGTGCGCATATGTGTGGACTTCCGAGATCTCAATAAAGCCTGCCCGAAGGACGATTTCCCAGTACCGGTAACCGAGCTAATGATAGATAATACGTCCACTCATAAGGTTTTCTCCTTTATGGACGGTTCATCAGGGTACAATCAGATAAAGATGCATCCCGACGACCAGAAGCATACCGCTTTCCGGACCCCTTTGGGTATATTCTGCTACAAGGTTATGCCCTTCGGTCTAAAGAACGCCGGTGCTACCTATCAAAGGGCCATGACAAAGATCTTCGATGATCTCATACATGAAATCGTCGAGTGCTATATCGATGACCTCGTAGTGAATAGCATGTCATACGAAGAGCATTTAGAGCATCTGAAGACCGTATTTCAGCGCCTTCGGCAATATAATTTGAAGTTGAATCCCCTCAAATGCGCTTTCGGAGTCTCCTCGGGTAAATTCCTGGGATTCATCATCCGACACCGAGGTATCGAAATAGATTCATCTAAGATTAAGGCGATCATGGAAATGCCACCTCCGAGGACTCTCAAACAGCTGCGGTCTCTCCAGGGGAAGCTCGCGTACATCCGGCGGTTTATCGCCAACCTGTCAGGTAAGTGCCGTCCTTACAGTCACCTGATGAAGAAGGGAATTCCATTCGTTTGGGATCACAAATGTCAAGGCGCACTGGACGAGATCGAGCAGTACCTGCAGAACCCCCCAGTATTGGCTGCTCCGGTTAAGGGAAAGCCTCTCATTCTTTATACAACCGCCCTCGAAGGTTCTTTAGGCGCCTTATGGGTGCAAGAGAATGACCAGGGGAATGAAAGAGCACTCTACTACTTAAGTCGAGTTCTTCTGGGGGCAGAAAGCAATTACTCCCCGATCGAAAAACATTGCCTGGCGCTAATCTTTGCGATAACAAAACTCCGGCACTATGCATTGGCACATGAAGTCCGTCTTATATCAAAGGTGGAACCCCTAAAATATCTAATGTCAAAGGCTATATTGACGGGGAGACTCGCTAAATGGGCCTTACTCCTGATGGAGTTTTCAATAAACCTATCAGCATCTTAAGGCAGTGAAAGGCCAAGCCATTGCTGACTTCCTTGCTGAGCATCCAGTACCTGCCGGTTCTCCTCTAAATTACGATTTGCCGGACGAACATGCATTTGACGCGGTCGACGGTGGTGATACCCAATGGGAACTTTATTTCGATGGAGCATCTTCCATGAAAAAGCGCAAACAAAGTACCCCTATAGTCAAGTCGGGAGTAGGTCTTATCTTCGTGACCCCACAAGGAGGGATAATGCGCTTTGCTTTCTCCTTAACGGAATCGAGGACGAACAATGAAGCCGAATACGAAGCTTTAATAGCGGGCCTCGAGATCGCCATTGACATGGGAATTGAAGACCTCCTTATATATGGGGATTCTCAACTGGTCGTTAGTCAAGTAAATGGTGACTACCAAATGTGCAAACCGGAGTTGGTGAAGTACGGCGAAAAGGTGCAACAACTGTTGACCCAAATTCCCTCCTATACTTTAAAAAGCATACCATGCGCGGAAAATAGCAAAGCGGACGTGTTAGCTAAGCTCGCTAAAGAATTGGCTGACGAGAACCTCGATGACGTTAGAATCATGGTACAAAGCCGTCGAGTGCTCGCCCCAGCAGAAATATCTCCGGGATCACACGAAGAAAAGGGAGCGACTGAGCAGACGACCCTACAAATAAAAGACCGTGAGAAGGCTGAGGGCTGGAGGGAAGTCTTCATAGACTACTTTAAGTCCCACCGAATGCCCGAAGAAGCGTCCTCAAGACATCAGCTCATGAAACGAGCTCTATCTTTCGCTTTCATCAATGATACTCTGTATAAGAGGACGTTTGATTCTCTGTGGCTGAGATGTTTAGGACCTGATGAAGCAGAAAGAGTCATTCAAGAAGTTCATGACGGAATCTGTGGTTCTCATCAAGCAGGCCCGAAGATGAAGTTAAAAATTAAACGGATGGGTTATTACTGGCCCATGATGATCCAGGACTGCCTCGAATATGCGAAGCAATGCCACTCATGCCAAATCCACGGGGATTTCATCCACCAGCATCCAAATCCACTACATCCAACGGTGGCTAGCTGGCCATTTGAAATGTGGGGGACTGACATAGTCGGCCCCATCGAACCAGCATCGTCCAGGGGACATTGTTTCATCCTGGCGACGACTGATTACTTCTCCAAATGGGCGGAAGCAGTACCGCTGAGGGAAGTGAGGACGGAGAATATCCTCCACTTTTTCAAAACGCACGTCATTTATCGGTTTGGAACTCCACGGCGGGTTATCTTCGATAATGGGCCAGCCTTCAGAAGCCATAAGATTAGCCGTTTCGCGCAACAGCATAATATAGACTGGAGATACTCCTCAGTTTATAATCCACGAGCTAACGGTCTGGCCGAGGCCTTCAATAAGAACTTGACAAAGATCATAAAAAAGACGGTGTCCTGAAATAAGAAGGACTGGCACGAGAGACTGCAAGAGGCTCTTTAGGCATATCGAACTACGTTCAAGACGGCCACGAACACGACGCCATACGCACTGGTATTCGGTACGGAAGCGGTACTCCCCCTCGAGATAGAGCTGCCTTCTCTACGAGTGGCAGTCCACCACGAATTGACAAACGAAGAAAATGCTCACCTTCGGCTTGAGGAGCTTGACGCCCTCGATGAAACCCGGCTCATAGCACAACAAAATCTGGAGGCCTACAAAGCAAAGATGACGCGCTCGTACGAAAGATTGACCAGGCCGAGAACATTCCGCCAAGGCGAACTCGTACTGGTCAAAAGACCTATGATCCCCAATTGCGCCAAGCGGGGAAAATTTGAGCCAAACTATGAAGGCCCGTACATCATAGACAAGGTCTACCAGGGTGGAGCCTATCTACTCACGGACATGCACGGTGAAAGGCCTTTCAGGCCAATAAACGGCTGCTTCCTAAAGAAATACTAAGCTTAATGAGTCACAGCCTAGGTCAATGATAGATGACGACGACTATGTCCGCTCGCTATCTTCCTAAGCTCAGACTTTATAAGCAGTAGCCGGACTTCCCCTGGATGGACCGAAACGTCCTTAAACTAACGATGGACCAAAACGTCCTTAAACTAACGACGGATCGAAACGTCCTTAAACTAACGACGGACCGAAACGTCCTTAAACTAGCGACGGACAGAAACGTCCTTAAAACTACTACCGCAGTATCCTTAGGCCGACGAGATGAATAAAAAAAAAGAGAAGAAGAAAAAATATATAAATAAAAAAAATAATAATAAAAAATAAAAACGGTATGTCCATAAGCAAAATGGGCACGGATGAAAACCCGAAAGGGCTCCGTGAGTAAAAACAGCAGGGCTACCGGCGAGTGTTCGTGAAAACCCGAAAGGGCGCGACCTTGTAAAAAAAAGAGAAAAAAAAACGGTATGTCCATAAGCAAAACGGGCACGGATGAAAACCCGAAAGGGCTCCGTGAGTAAAAACAGCAGGACTACCGGCGAGTGTTTGTGAAAACCCGAAATGGCGCAATCTCGTTAAAAGACACTTACAAGATCCTCCCGACCTTGTAAGGAGAAACCACCCGCGTGGGATCCTTACGACTCACAAGGGAGCGACACACTTAGGGATCCCCACGATTCTTAAGGAGAAGATACACTTACGAGATCCTCACGACTCGTAAGGAGAACTCTCTTATGGGACCCTCACGGCTCATAAGATTTGAAAGTCTTAAGTTACAGAAACCTAAACATGTTCTTAAGCAAATCCCCCACAACCTTCGATATTGCCCTACAAGTGGTTCAATACTGACCCTTGTATACAATCCACGGGCGCGAATAAACATTTTCCCAGCAAAGTCCTACCCGTGACTAGGGATATGTCCATATGGTGAGCAACCCTTGTAAGTCCTCTCGACTTATGAGGAGAAGACCCTTTTGTAAGATCCTTACGACTTGCAAGAGGACATGCACTTCGGAATCCTCACGATTCCCATGGAGAAAACACACCTACAAGATCCTCACGACTTGTAGGGAGAAATGCCTTTGTGAGACCCCTACGGCTCATGAAGTCAAAAGCCTTGGTCGACAGGAACCTTAACCCTGTTTACTAAACCACCTTTGTTCAACATTGACAGAGGCAAATGATGATTCGCTCCTGGCAACATCCCAGTTGTAGCGGTGCTGATGCCGAAATCGGTGTCTAAAATCCAAGCTTGCAGCGAAAAAGCTAGCAAGCCACACATGCATACGAAATAGCCGAAATGATGGGGCCACTTGCAATAAAAAGCAGCAAGTAAAAATGTATGCATGACAGATAGCCGAAAGGATTGGGCAACCCGCAATAAAAAGCAGCGAGTAAAGATAAAATAAATAGCCGAAATGATTGGGCACAGCGAAAAATGGCCGAAATGATAGGGCAATCGCGACCTCCGCGATATAAAACCTAAAATGATAGAGTATCGCGAAAAAAGAAATAAAATTTAAAAAAAAGGGTTTTAATTTATGCCCTACAGGTGATGTTCCATCACACCCTGTATACAATCCAAGGGAGTAAACAAAAAAGGGATCATACTTCTCCCCCAGGTTTCATCATAAGAAAGAAGCTAAATCTCGACGGGCCGAAAGCGACCTAGAGATCATCCCAACACTCGTCTCGTAACAACGGAAACAACTTCAAACAAAGCGGAGCAGCGGCAACCCCTAGTTCCATGGCTCGGCGATATACCTATCACCAACAGTCAAATCTCCATTCCGTGAAATGCGGATACAATCAGCAAAATTCCTGGTTACGTGGAACGCGGATAACGTCACTCTTTGACCCCGTGGAAAACGTCCGGAGCGGATCCTGGTCCTCGCAGAGCACGGCAGTGAACCCGTGTGAAGCATCCAGAGTGGAATCTAGTCCTCGCCGAGCACGGCAGTGAACCCGTGTGAAGCATCTAGTGCAAAATTCCTGGTTACGTGGAACGCGGATAACGTCACTCTTTGACCCCGTGGAAAATGTCCAGAGCGGATCCTGGTCCTCGCAGAGCACAGCAGTGAACCCGTGTGAAGCATCCAGAGCGGAGCCTAGTCCTCGCCGAGCACGGCAGTGAACCCGTGTGAAGCATCTAGTGCAAAATTCCTGGTTACGTGGAACGCGGATAACGTCACTCTTTGACCCCGTGGAAAACGTCCAGAGCGGATCCTGGTCCTCGCAGAGCACGGCAGTGAACCCGTGTGAAGCATCCAGAGCGGAGCCTAGTCCTCGCCGAGCGCGGCAGTGAACCCGTGTGAAGCATCTAGCGCAAAATTCCTGGTTACGTGGAACGCGGATAACGTCACTCTTTGACCCCGTGGAAAACGTCCAGAGCGGATCCTGGTCCTCGCAGAGCACGGCAGTGAACCCGTGTGAAGCATCCAGAGCGGAGCCTAGTCCTCGCCGAACATGGCAGTGAACCTGTAGGAAGCATCTAGTGCAAAATTCCTGGTTACGTGGAACGCGGATAACGTCACTCTTTGACCCCGTGGAAAGCATCCAGAGCGGATCCTGGTCCTCGCAGAGCATGGCAATGAACCCGTGTGAAGCATCCAGAGCGGAGCCTAGTCCTTGCCGAACACGGCAGTGAACCCGTGTGAAGCATCTAGCGCAAAATTCCTGGTTACGTGGAACGCGGATAACGTCACTCTTTGACCCCGTGGAAAGCATCCAGAGCTGATCCTGGTCCCCGCAGAGCACGGCAGTGAACCCGTGTGAAGCATCCAGAGCGGAGCCTAGTCCTCGCCGAGCACGGCAGTGAACCCGTGTGAAGCATCTAGTGCAAAATTCCTGGTTACGTGGAACGCGGATAACGTCACTCTTTGACCCCGCGGAAAACGCCCAGAGCGGAGCCTGGTCCTCGCTAAGCACGGCAGTGAACCCGTGTGAAGCATCCAGAGCAAACACCGGACTATGGAGTCCTTAAAATCCACGGACTATGATGTCCTTAACCTTGACCGTGATGTCTTAAAACTAACAATCAACCAACCTGATTCTATATTGGTGCCACCTCGGTTTAGGGGTATATTTCTTCACTCCTTTGATACCTGGCGTTGTAATTCCTCAACGTCTTCAAAGAGGTGACGGGTCCCCGCAACCAAACATCGGACTGTGGAGTCCTTAAATCCTCGGACTATGACGTCCTTAACCTTGACCGTGATGTCTTAAAACTAACATCGGACTGTGGAGTCCTTAAATCCACGGACTATGACGTCCTTAACCTTGACCGTGATGTCTTAAAACTAACATCGGACTGTGGAGTCCCTAAATCCACGGACTATGAGGTCCTTAACCTTGACCGTGATGTCTTAAAACTAACATCGGACTGTGGAGTCCCTAAATCCACGGACTATGATGTCCTTAACCTTGACCGCGACGTCTTTAAACTACGATGCCTTGAGAAACCCCTGACCCCGTGAAACACGAATAAGGGTGACCACATCCAGCACTTGCAAGTCCTCACGACCTGTAAGGAAGAAAAACTCTCTTCTGAGATCCTTACGACTCTCAAGGGAAAACCCGCTTAAGAATCCTCACGATTCTTAAGAAGAACTTACACCTATGGGATCCTCTCGACCCATGGGGAGAAAAACTCTTTATGAGACCCTCGTGGCTCATAAAGTGCAAAAGTCTTAGGAAGCAGATCTTAACCCTGAATCCTAAGCCATCGCTGCCTTGCAAGTAGGCCAAGATAAATTGTCCGCAAAACACATTCAATGAAAAGAGACACACCATTGAGAAGAAAATTGTATCTTTTATTCATAAACCAAAATGGATACAAATTACAATCCATGAAAGAACAAAAAGAAAATACTCTTGCTCAAGAGTATGTACAAAAAGAAAGGAAAAGATACAAGTCTTCAAGTCGGCGGGTGATGGAGCAATTTTACCAGCTCATCTTTCTGTTGCTGAGTCACGGCCTCATGATTCAGGATCGCCAGAAGACGGGCCTCGGCCTGAGCATGCTGGGCCTGATACGAAGCGAGCCGGCCTTCAAGCTCTTTCTCGGTGGCCTTATGAGCCTCGACCCTCTCACGAGTGAACGTGACAGCTTTATCAAGAGTCACCACCTCCCTGATAGACTCTTGAAGCACCCGCCAGAGCTCATACGCTTTGTTGGCCTTGGCAGTAAGACTCGCCTGAAGCTCGCTCAGCGCTTTAGAAGCCAGCTCTCTCTCCGAGAATTTGCGGCCGAGCCTCTTCTCGCATGATGTCATGTTTGCCGCGCACCGCGCTATCAGCCCCCGCAAGTCTGCCTTTGCAGCCATGACCTCCGAGGAAAGACGGGAACATTCAAGTGCGTGCAAGCAAGCCTCCACCTGCCGACAGAACTCCACCCAGACTCGCACCACCTCTTCGCTATGGTAGGTGGCAAGAAAAGGAAGAGAACCGTTAGCCTCGGCAGCAAATGCTTCAGCTGTGGTTGCATTGCCAGCACGAAGCTCCTTGATCAAAGACGACAGAGAGACAAGGCTCAATTGGGCCAAGCGTTCTGAAGCTCGCAAAGCATAAGGGCCAGGCGGCATAACGATGCGCGATTCCAACGCTGTGGAGGCTGGCAGGGCTGTTCAGATTTGAAAGACGTCAATAAAACTCTTAAGCAAGAAGAACGAATGGAACCGTAATGAAATGTCACTTACCTACGGTCATCTAAGTAGGAACTGAAGATTCCCCTGGCCCTTCAACGATCTCGACCTCGTCGTCAGCTTCCAAAACTATAAGAGACATCAACGCCATTTCGTAAAAATGGCAACAATGCTATAATAAAAAATGGCGAATGACGCTAACCTTGCCCGGAGGAAAGGAAAACGCGCTGAGGGGAGATCGCCTGCGAAGCTGCCATCTCCAATAAACGCTGAAATGATTGTCGAGGCGACAAATCAGCGATAGAGGCCGCCAAACCGCGCAATTCTGGGAAAGACAAAAGAGGTCAGACCACGGAAATGTTGCTAATTTGAAATGCAGAGGGTTACCTCCAACACTCCTTCCGTTCTGAGTCAGAGGGATAGCAGCTTCGACAGCCTCTGCCGGAACCTCGGGCTCCAACAAAGGGAGGGTAGTCCCCACGACCTCCATCTCAGCCTCTGGGCCGCCTTCGGGAAGAGCCGTTGGAGAAGTAACCTCCAAAGGAGCCTCCCCCAAAGGGGCGAGCACTCCCTGATCAAGAACCGCCGCTGGAGGCTCTACCATGAGAGGAGCAGCCTCATCAGCCCCCTCCACATCAAGCAAGGCTTCATCGAGAATTTCGGCGGGCTTTAGCTTTAATGGGCCCGTAGGGAGCTCCCCCAGCGTTGAAGACTCTGCACGATTCAAATAAGAATAAGGATACATATGTATGGGCATAAATAATCTGAAGAACTATAAAAAGAACCACAATGTACCGATGCGCAAAGAAGCCCTCAATATGGCTTCTTCAAGCCGATGCTCCTTCTCAAGGAGGCGTGCTCGCCGGGGTTCAAGGGTAGACTCATGGCCGCCGGTCCATAAAGAAAGTGCGTCCGCTGCGTCTTCTGAAGCGGCCTGCTTCGGAGCCCTTTCCCCCCATTCCTCCAAAAAACCGATAAATCGCCGCCGAATCCACGAAGGGTTTTCGTAAAAAATGACAGCGGGATACGACTTCTTCGGAACCCTGGCGTTATGAGATACGTCTTTGGAACGCCGTATGGCCTCGGCCAACTGTGCGGCCTCCTCATCGGCCGAACTTGGGAAGAGAAGTCCAGCGTCTGACTCTTGCAGGGCCAATGGTTCGTCTTCAAGAATAGGCTCAGACTCCGCCAAAGAATCGAGCAAATTGGTGGACGCTTTTCTCCGCCGCTTAGACCCAGAGCCGGTCGCCAAGGATGATTGCTTCCTCCCCCGCAAAGCCTTAGGGCGGCGCCGACCCACATCGCCTTCGACACCCTCATCCCTATTACTCTCACTCGGTGCCACGACCGAGGATGACACCGCCATTGTCGACGCCACGAAGGGCGGTGCTGCCACTGGCGGTGGTGCTACTACTGGGGCCCGTCTACCCCGCGATCGGGTACCTAGAGGCATACCAGCTGTTGGAGTAAGGTCCACCCCTGACTCCCCCGGAATAAGCGCGGTACCAATCTCCCTCAGAGGGAAGCAGACGGAGCCCTCGGTCGCAGCTTAGCCCCCGGAACCTGAGGAGGGGCGTCATGACCAAGAAGCACCCTCCTTTCCTCAAGAATAATTGGGCTGACCCGGTGGAGATACCAACCCGTAAACGAGCCCACGCACCGGGGCATGTACTCAGCTTCAGGGATCATGAAGTAGGAGTCGGTATTTAGCCTCACGAAATGATGAGCGGCATCGCGAACGACATCAAGCGAAGGGACTGGTGCAACTATAAAAGCCTCGAAAGGAACACCCTGGTCATATCCAAGTTGTCGGGCGAATCGATGCGGGTTGTACCGCATGAAGAGAGCTGCACTGTCTTGGCGAAACACCAAATAGCCCGGTCTAATTGTATACAAGTGCGCGGCCTCCCGGGGCTTCAAAGTAGGTACGTTGTCTTTTGACTGGTCCCAAAGTTGCTGAACCGGACCTGAGGGAGTAGACAAGACCTGATCATTAAAAACCAGCCTGCCAGCGTCAGCGTAAGGAGAAATCAGCACCCGAATAGCCCCAAATTGGGTCGGGTCGGCGGCAGAAGCATCCACTAATCGCATAAGTCGTGGGAAGGGATAGGCATCGTAAAATGAGGGCCTCTGATGCATAGCAAAAGCCCCCAACACGTGCATTTCGATCCAGGATGTGAAGTAATGAAGCGAAAAATTCACCACGTCTGCGCCAGGGTTGGAAGTGTTGGCCGCAGCGCCCAACCCGTGGTAAAGATGCGCCAGCGCCGGGATGCCGATAGCCAATCACGTCCCCTCAGCAATATGATGAGCCGGGTAGATAGCCGAGGCTCTCATGAAGCGGCGATGCATGGGGATAACGAACCAACTGAGCCAGACACTGACAAACCCCACGAAGAACGTCTCCTCATCCATACCGGGTGCTGCAATGGACTCAAAAGACATTGGCGACATGATGGGGATATAGTATTGAGGTAGATCCGATTCAGTGGTCGGCAGCTTCTTCGGACCAAATCCAAAGGGGTCTTTGACGTTGGCAAACTTTGGAGCTGTTTTCGACACGACATCTTCATGAAGGAAGCAGGCAATGAAACTCTTAAAAGTAACGCCCTGCTCCTCAGATTCGGTGAACAATCGGTCGAAGATACCTAGCGCCTTGATCAAGCTGGGACGCTTGTGGCGAACGGCGTTCTCAACAGATAAGCCGTCAACCGGTGCAGGCTCGAGCTCGAAGACATACTCGTCAGGAGGCAACAACTCCTCATACAGTGCACCCCTGATTGGCAATCCCGAGATTTCATAAAATTCTGCCAGAGAAATCGAAACCTCGCGATCTCCTAAAATAAAAGTGTTAGTGGGGAGATTCCATTGATTCAAGAACGCCCTAACCCACCAGACATGCGGGGACTTATAATGGAAGAGTGACGCGTATATTGCCTGATAAAGCCCGACCTTCTGCAGCCGCGCACGATGGGCAGAAAGGATGTAGCGAGCCCAGAGAAGGTAGCCCGTAGGGTGTCGAGGAGTGAGCCCTATCTTATAAATTTGCCCCCACGGGTGGGCCTCACCCTGGCAAATACGCCGCCCCAAGATATCTATAGCCGGGATCGGATGGTTCGGGATACCGGTCGTCGAAGGCTCGAGCCTCCCCGTTGGAGTCCAGTTGGGCATCTCCACAGCAAAAACCGTCCTCGGAGGATCCATCGGCAAAAATGGGAAAGTAGGCTCTGTCGGTACTGCGCAGAGGAAACTCCGGCGACCCTGGATAATATGACTGTACCAAGTTCCCCATAGAAGCAAGTTGGTGCAGTTCGGGTCATGAGCCCGGATCATCGCCATCACTTCCTCATCGGATGGTGATTGAGGAAAAGTGGCCTCCGAACGAGTAAAGGTAACACACGGAGCAGAAACCATCGCACCTGAAATCGAATGAAAGAAGACCGTTAAAACCAAAGTCAGCGATATATATCCATGCATGAACATGAAGACTAGTTAAAGAAAGCAACAGTAGATTTTTTCTGGGACCATTGGCTACAAAACACATGGGCCCCACAGAATCAAGATGACGGCTCATTAATAATGAAATCGAGCAGTTGTAATAAGACAAAGGGGATACCCTCATTAAATAAAAAATGGGTTTCAAGTGGCTCTACACATTCTCCTAAAGGACAAATCTTCCTTGGGCTCTACAACAAATCAAACAAGACCAGGAGAATTAAATTCCCACAAAAGACATCATTGCAACCGTCTTCTTCACTAATTGCAGAAGGACAACCTCGGGCCAAGAGACCCTAAGAAGCCTCCATGTGAAGAAACTCAGTCCTTCATAGGAATTAAATTCCTTATTAAGAGAAGGGAATTAAATTCCCAAAAGCATTTTTTTCTGTAAACGGAGTTAAACTCCATGGATCATCGTCTAAGCCCTAAGAGATCTACAGTTTGAAGGTTAGGTGGTTTTCTATTCATATGGAAAAACTTAAAATAAAAAAAATGGGTTCATACTCAGAAAGGGGTAAAAACCTTTGTTTTGGATTTAAAATCCAGAGGAACGTGAAAGTTCACTGTTTGTCCAAGAACATTACCTGAGGAAAAGGGTCACTTGAACAGAATTAAACTCTGAAGATGGTTTCAAGACAGAGAACTAAGCTCTGGAAGAAGAGAATTAAATTCTCAGAAAAAAGTTTGCAAGGAGGAAGACAAGCAAAGTGGAGGCGTCTCTGAAATGACCCCAAAATTTATAGGAGGTGATGGGAACGCTTCATCTCCTAAATCCCTAGAGGAATCCAACGGTCACAAAGGTGACAGCGTTGCACTCACGTGCAGACACGTGAGAACAACGCTGTGGGGGCATTTGTTTCCTAATTTAAAATCAGGAAAGTTTACGGAGGAGGCATCACGTGCTAGCACGTGATCAGCAGTCACGTGTTGGCACGTGACATTTAAAACAGCGGCAAAGGCAGATTCAATTCCCTGATTAAATCGAAGAAAAGGCTTCAGAAAGGGTCACGTGCTCACACGTGACCGGGGGTCACGTGTTGGCACGTGACGGTTGAACAGCGGCCAGAAGACAAAATGCAGAAAGAAGAAGAAGGCTCATTCCAAGGGGTCACGTGCCTACACGTGACCAGGGGTCACGTGCCTACATGTGACCAAGGGTCACATGGCCACACGTGACCGGCTTTCAAAGCCTATTTATTTAACAGAATCAAATTCTGAAGAGATCATTCAAATCTTTCCAAAGGAAAATGATTATTTGGAACCGATTGGACTAAAGATTTAAAGGTGATTAAATATCACCTATCTATGGAAAAATCTGGAACTTGGAAAGATTTCCCCTTAAAATCTAATCGAAATATCAAAGGAAAATCTTTAGATTTAAAATCCAAAGGTGAATAAAATTCACCTAATAATCCAAAGGTCCAAACGAATGGTGAATACAAATCAAATCTCTCAATGAAAGATTCATCAAAACTAATTGATTCTGCTTCTTCTCCTATAAATAGGAGCCAAGAGACACAGGGGGACATATACAGAGATCAATACATAGAGAGAGAGAGAGAAAAATAGAGCCTTGAGACTTTGGAGGAATTGGGATCTTCTGCAAAAGAAAACCTTAGATAAGAAGGGGGAGGCTTTCAAGAAAAAAGAGAATTTAATTCTCAACAGAGTTTAACTCTGATATTAAAAAGAAGAACTTAGTTCTCTCTTTAGCAGAGGATCTGGAAAGTGCACATCTCCCCATGACTTGAGAATTTAATTCTCATTGGGTTGAGATCCTGCCATGCAGATCCAAAGCATAGAGAGGGAATGGATGTTTGAGAATTTAATTCTCATAGAACTATAGGAATTTAATTCCTGTGAATTAAAATTAGGGTTTAACCCTATGCCATAGGAATTTAATTCCTTCAAAATGAATAGAACCAGGGTTAATCCTAGTTAAGAACTCAAATCTGTCAAAATAACAGGAATTTAATTCCTCTAAAGTTTATTGCTAGGGTTTAACCCTATGAAGAATTTGATTCTTAAAAAGATAAACACATCTTCAAACAGGCAGGGTCACGTGCTACCACGTGACCCCTGTAAAGAGCCACCGCTAAAACTTTGAAGCAACGCCTCATATGCTTCACGTGACCCCCAAAGCGCGCAAAGAAAAAGCAAAGGAAAAGAAGCTCTGGGGCGCCCTCACGTGTCACCACGTGATCCCTAATGAATATTCTAACAGATCAAAGCGCAAGCCCCCATCACGTGCCCACACGTGATGGCTTTTAGAATTAAAAGTGTTAAACACTTATCTGTAGAACAAAATAAAGGGAAATAGGGCGCTATCACATGCTATCACGTGACCCCTTGGCTGAAGCTTTAACGGACAAGCACCAAAATGCCCATCACGTGACAGCATGTGACGCTCCAAAGTATTCAATACTTTTGACAGAATAGAATGAATTGAGGGCGCCCTCATGTGTTACCACGTGACCCCTCTTGCCTTAGTTTTTAACACTAGAGTTGAAACCTCTATATCCAGTGTTCAACACTGATTTTCTTAGTGTTTAAACACTAATTTGGAAAACTTTATTCACAGTGTTTAACACTGACTTTCTTAGTGTTGAACACCAACCTGGAAAACCCTGTTTCCAGTATTTAACATTGATCTGCCTTAGTGTTAAACACTGATTTGAAATCTCCACTGCCAGTGTTTAACACTAACTTGTCAATCTCATTCTCAGTGTTCAACACTGGTTGATCTTTAGTGTTTAACACTAACTTTAGCCCGATTGGCTAAGTGTCTAGAGGCAAAGCCTCTTCTCTAATGGACCAACAGAGGGCCAATATCCTAAACATGATTGGACTTAGCCCAAGATGGCCATAAGTCCTCAATTCAAATTCAACTGAGCCAATGGGCTCATAATATAATTAATTAGTCTTGGGTCCAAATTGGACCAAAGATTATTTAATCTACCCCGGTTTAAGGGTACATCTCTTCACTCCATTGATACTCGGCGTTGTAATTCCTCAACGTCTTCAAAGAGGTGACGGGTCCCGATGACCACATATTGATACGGACTGTGGGGTCCTTAAACTCATGGACTATGAGGTCCTTAACCTTGACCGTGATGTCTTAAAACTAACATCGGGCTGTGGAGTCCTTAAATCCATGGACTATGACGTCCTTAACCTTGACCGAGATGTCTTAAAACTAACTTTGGACTGTGGAGTCCTTAAATCCACGGACTATGAGGTCCTTAACCTTGACCGCAACGTCTTAAAACTAACATTGGACCGCAATGTCCTTAAACTACCTATGGACCGCAACGTCCTTAAACTACCTACTGACCGTAATGTCACTAAACTAAACAATAGGGCTCCCTTAATTGCTCTATTGTTGGATCTAAACGATCCCGTTATGTTGATCTTAGTCTGAAAATTAGACTAACGTATCCTTAACAAATGTTTAAGTCGATCTTAGTCTCGAATGAGGCTAATGTGTCCTTAAATCCAAACCCCCAAACCCAAATCTAAGATAATACGGCTTTGGACTAGTCCACGCCCTACGGGCGACGACATAACTCAGTCTCCGTATACAATCCACGGGCAACCAAACATAAAATAAACACACACGACACGAAGTGACCATCTGGAGAAGGAGAAAGTGGTTACCGCGATGCGGTAGCGTAATTAACTGCAGGGGCTTGCGCCTGCAGGGAAGAGCGTCCCCACAATCAAAACCCCTCAAGCGAGGGGGAATCTGACGAAGTCGGCTACATCGGACGCATCCGTTTAAACCTTGGATATACGGTGCCATAAATCAACTTGGCATCTTCGGAGAGGTAGACGGATAGCACCAATTAGCATCTGCCCCGAACCTCAGGCGAGACGATCACGCCGTCGAGCCGCCGTTCGGAGGGGAATAAGGACGTGCTTACTCGTTTCCCCGTGATAAAACAAGGAGATTGTTCGAACTGGCAGTGCACAACAAACTCATCACTCTACCGGACCCAAAGCGTCCACCGCAGCCCGGTGACGTCAACAACCATAACTACTGTTCCTATCACAGAATGGTGAGCCACCCAATTGAAGATTACTACGTCTTCAAAAATTGGATCGGGGACCAATATCAACGGGGGAAATTTGTGCTTTCTGAGAACTGGAGGGTGCGCCCGCCATAGAAGCACGCTTCTAAAAAGGTGGATACGCCGGGAGCATCATGCTCGCTCGTGGAAGAAGTTCAATAGGAAGTCGTCCTTTCATCTAAAAGTAAAAGAATGCTGAAAGATCTCCAGGTATGTCCGACGATCAGGTGGAAAATCCCGCTAGAGCCCGAGATCATTGAAGGGATGCTAAAACCGCGTCTTATACCAAAAACTGTCGACAAAGGGCAAAATCCCAAAGTCGAGCCTTCAAAGTCTTCAAAGAAAAAAAAGAAGACCAAGAAGCCTATGCAGCCTGCCGAGTATGACGACAAGCGAACGGACCTGCAAAAGTATATTGATGCGCTGGAAGAGTACAACCAGAAAGTGCGGACCCCAGTCTCTGTCGAAGAGTTCCTCAAGCATATTCTTGAGAACGAAGAGAGTGATAAGGATGAGGAAAATAACTCATCATCAACTGAAGACTATGTAGCAAGTTGCCACATGGTCTCCCATTCGTCGTTAAATGGCGAAGAAGTTCCCTCGGTGTCAGAAAACAACGCAGAGGGATTGGGGGCACAATCGGCGCCAAAATCCCCGGAACTGTCAGAAGACCCAATCGATAGGCTGTTAAACAAAACCTTTCGAAAGAGTAAAGCTGACCGAGAATGCGAAACACCCATATACGAAAAGGTTAGGCGTCGGCGTCAGGATGAAGAAGCTGCGGTAAGGATGAGTCGTATAGTACTCTAACCAAACCGAAGCACACCTGCCACAAATAAGAGCAGGATCAAGGCAGAGAAGCGGTTCGCTAAAGCCCTGTCAGTGGTAATGAATCTGCCACCTCTCGTGGAAAACATTCCCGGGGTCATATGCCTCGACGGAGCAGATATACATCCAAACTACTGCCTATATCATCGGAGGATCACCCACCCCACAGAAGAATGCAGTGCCTTCAAGAAGTGGTGGCAAGGATATGTTTCCCATCAATAGCACTTCAAGAGGATGAAACGAGAAGCTCCTCGACAGCAAAGAAGTTCGACAAGTGCGCGTGAGAAAACGACTGGGAACTGTCATATGGTTGATGCCAGTCGAAAAAGTGAAAAACTCCAAGTTCTTAACTTCAGGAGCGATTCCGAGGAAGAAATGACCCTCGGCCCTCTCTTCAAGAACTCTACCTCCGAAAAAGAAGAGGAGGAGAAGAACTACGAGAACATTCAGCTACATAATCGCACGCTGCCTGAGAAGAATCTTGGACCTGCAAATAAAGGTTCGAGCAAAAGAGACAAAGGGAAAGAAAAGGTCCCTGAGGAAATCACCCTTAATGATGGAGTCGTTAAAGAGCTCGCAGCCAAGGACCGACCTAGGAAAAACAAGGTGGATTACAATGTCCTAGCATATCTGAAGAAGATACCCTCACAACTGAGCACATTGGATGCTCTTCTCCTGTCCAAAGAAGCACGAGATTCTCTGATCAAGGCGTTATAAGAGCCCTATCGGTTTCAAGGTTTCTTATATGAAGAAAAGATGAAGGACGAGCTGGCAGAGGTTTACACAGCTGATATCACATTCAGTGATGAGGATCTCCTTCTCAGAACGTGCGAGCACAACCGTCCTCTATACGTCACCGGGTATTGCCACGATATCAAGATAGGCAAAATTCTCAACGACAATGAGAAGGTACTGAAGGAGATTTTCATGAACATTCAGCACCTGGCTCGGGACAAAATTACCATCTCCTGGTTCGATTCACAGTCATCACGGACGCTCGGGTCCATAATGCTGACATTATGCTTCGGGCTGCTCGTCACTGACATCAAATTTCATGTCATTGACGCCAATACTTGCTACAACGCTCTGCTCGGCAGGCCTTGGTTACACGAGTACAACGTCATCCCTTCTACACAACACCAGTGTATGAAGTATTTCAAAGACGGCCTGAAGTACACCGTTACAGGGGAGCTAAATACATTCTCCGTAAACGAAGTCCGAAAATATAAAGACGCAAATTACTTCCTAACAGACTTCAAAGACACGGAAAGATGTCATAAGCCGGAGAATAAACAAAAAGCCGTCGCCACTATCCCGATCTTTGGGAGCGATACCGAGGATGATGAAGAGATAGTCTACTCGGGGTAACCCCTATGCAACAGGCCCGGACCATCTACTCCTATTTTGGTCTTTGGTAGTGACTCTGAAGACGAGACTAACGCCGTATTCTCCACTCGCCAGTCAGCACAAACCATTACTGGAGCTGATCATAGCTTGCAAATCACCATAGTTCTGCCGCGGCATTACAAAGAACTTGATGCACTCGATACATATAGCGTACAAGAGCTGCAAACTTTCTACGTCCCTCCCAGGCGAAGAGATGAAAAGGCGATCCTCTTCTATCAATCTATGGAGACCAGAGTAGAGAAAGAAGTCTGGCATGGTACCGAGTTTGTACTTGACAGACTTCAACCAATCCGTCTACCCAGATATTACGCAGAGGGATTGAAAAGACTATTAAGATGCCAAGGCGTACTCTTCAAACAAACCGCTCGACAAGCTCAGTTCTACAACAAGATTTGGGACATTCCTGGGACTCGGCGAAAGATGCCCGATGGGAGGATGAAGACGCCTAGGCTTGGATACGTTCGGTCTAAGAAACGGGAGCGATTCCATGGCTACCGTGTTATAAATAACTCCGGTGAAGAAAAGAATGCTTTTCCAGATAGCGCTGACATTGAAAGGGAGCAAAATCCCGCTATAAGAACGTCAAGTCCGTCGTTCGAAGAGCAAGTAGACAAGCTAATAAGGGAAGCCGGTCAAAAGGTTCGAGATGATCACAGCCGTGAAATGGCTATTTACAAAAAGGCCAGGACTCAGCGTCTCATTCAGCAGTCTGCGGAAAAGGAAAATTACGATGCCCTTCACCCTCAGCCCGCTGTACGTTCTCGCGACAAGGAAAAAGCCCGACACAGAGGAAAAAACATGGTGGAGAACGAGAATGACGTTCGAAAATAGCGAAGCGGATCCAAGAAGCCACGTGATCGAGTAAAAGTCGGCTGGAATCCGTATTTTATGAAGAAGATGGTGTTCCCCTCCGAATGGCGGCGCGACGAGAGACGTCTTGCCTGAGATTTGGGGCAGATGCTCATTGGTGCTATCCATCCACCTCTCTGAAAATGCCAAGTTGATTTATGGCACCGTGTATCGGAGGTTTAGATGGATGCGGCCGATGTAGCAGACTTCGTCAGATTCCCCCTCGTCTGAAGGGTTTTTGATTGTGGGGACGCTCTTCCCTGCAGGCGCAAGCCCCCGCAGTTAGTTACGCTACCGCATCGCGGTAACAACTTTCTCCTTCTCCAGCTGGTCACTTCGTGTCGTGGGTGTTTGTTTTGTTTGTGGTTGCCCGTGGATTGTATACGGAGACTAATTTGTGTTGTCGCCCGTAGGACATGGATTAGTCCAAATCCGTATTTTCTTAGATTTGGGTTTGGGGTTTTGGTTTAAGGATACATTAGCCATATTTGAGGCTAAGATCAACTTAAACGTTTGTTAAGGACACGTTAGTCTAATTTTTAGACTAAGATCAACTTAACGGGATCGTTTAGATCCAACAAGAGAGCATTTGGGCCCTATTGTTCTAGTTTAGGGACATAGTGGTCCATTGAATGTATGGCCGTCGGGACCCATCACCTCTCTGACGACGTTGAAGGATTACAACGACAGATGTCAGAAGAGTTCAAAGATGTACCCTTGAACCAAAGTTGGTTGGGAGATCTATAGTCCAATTTGGGACTAAAGTCTGTTTTGAAAGTTTTGGTTTAAGGATACGTTAGCCATATTTGAGGCTAAGATCAACTTAAACGTTTGCTAAGGATACGTTAGCCTAATTTGAGACTAAGATCGACTTAACAGGATCATTTAGATCCGACAAAAGAGCATTTGGGCTCTATTGTTCCAGTTTAGGGACTTGGTGGTCCATCGCCAGTTTAGGAACATGGTGGTCCATCTCCAGTTTAGGGACATGGTGGTCCATTTCCCAATTTGAGGATGCATGTTGGTTTAAGGACGCATTAGTCCATGAGTTTAAGGACCCCACATTCCGTATTGTTGGTTTAAGGACGCATAAGTCTATGAGTTTAAGGACCCCAAAGTACGTATTATGTGTGGTTGTCGGGACCCGTCACCTCTCTAACGATGTTGAAGGATTACAACGACAAATACCGGAGGAGTTCAGAGATGTACTCTCGAACCGGATGTAAATTGATTTGGCAGAGCAGTTGTGATCGATTCAATTTAATTTGAGAACTTATGGCCAGAATTTGGTTGAGTCCAGTTATGTTTGAAATATTGGCCCTTTGGACCATTAGACATTTGTCTAGGTTCAGCCCCTCATCATTTAGCAGTGCTAAACAGAGGTTTGGGGGCTCTGACAACATTTTGTCTTTGATTTCCTTAATTTTGAGATTCATTTGGAGGAGGGCCTTTTGCCTCTGGAAATTTAGCCAATTTGGCTAAAAGTAGTGTTAAACACTAGAGAACAACAGTGTTAAACACTGGAGGCAGAACTCTCAAATTAGTATTAAACACTAAAAGACAATCAGTGTTAAACACTGAAAATATAATCTTCAATTTAGTATTAAACACTAGAAACAGTCAGTGTTAAAAACTGGAAATATAATCCCCAAATTAGTGTTAAACACTAAAGAAAGAGGGGTCACATGTGGACACGTGAGAGCGCCCAAAAGTGAGACCAGATCCCTTTTCTTCGTTCTGCAATTAAGTGTTAAACACTTTTTATTTTATTTTCGAGAATCACGTGCTGGCACGTGATGGAGATTTGTGCGCCAATTATGAAAGCATTTGCTGAGGGGTCACATGGTATCACGTGAGAGCGCCCAAAGCCTTCCTTTGCTTTTTGTTTCTGTGTTTTGTAGGTCACGTGGGAGCACGTGAGGCATTGCCTCAAAGCTATTTCCTTTTTATTTTTGGGGATCTTTTTAGGGGTCACGTGGGGACACGTGACCTAGTTTTATTCCTTCTTTTCTGATCACTGTGGATTGGGGTCACGTGTCATCACGTGACCAATGTTCTTTATGTGCATGGAGATCTTTCAATTCTCTTTATTTTAATAATTAAATTCTCTATAGGGTTAAACCCTAATTTTGTTTTGGAGGAATTAAATTCCTATATATGTAAAAGAATTAAATTCTTATGTAGGGTTAAACCCTAATTTCATTTTAAGAGGAATTAAATTCCTGTAATCTTGAGAGAATTAAATTTTCAATTAGGGTTAAACCCTAGCTTTGTTTTGGGAGAATTAAATTCTCTAAACTCAATTCCCCCTCTAAGTTTCGGATCTGCATGGCAGGATCTCAACCCGATGAGAATTAAATTATCAACTTATGGGGAGATGTGCTCTTTGCAGATCTTCAACCAGAAAAAGAACTAAGTTCTTTTGCAAAAGAGTTAAACTCTTAGATCTTTGAGAATTAAATTCTCTGTTTGAAATTTTGATCCCCTTTCTTTTCTCACCTAGGGTTTTTCTCTGTTGAGAATTAAATTCTCCTTTCTTTTCTCTCTACAACTTCAAGATCCCCGAAATTCTATCTCTTTCTTCTCTTCTTGGTTCCTATTTATAGGAGAAAGAAAAAAATCAATTTGTTTAGTAAATCTTTCGTTGAAAGATTTTGTTTGTTTTCATAATTAATATGATCCTTTAGATCACACAGTGAATTTTATTCACCGTTGGATTTTAAATCCAAAGATATTATGTTTGTTAATTCTGGTGCGATTTAGGGGAAATCTTTCCTTGTATCAAATCTTTCCATAAATTGGTGAATTTTAATCACCCTTGGATCTTTAATCCAACGGTCCCCATAATCCTTTTCCATTTGGAAAGATTTAGAGAAATTTAGAATTTTAATTCTATTTGGAAAGATTTAGAGAAATTTAGAATTTTAATTCAATTAAACTGTAAGGCTTTCAAAGCCTGTCGCGTGACCCTTAGGCACGTGTGAGCACATGACCCCCAATTGGTTCTTTTCTCAGCGTTTATTTATGCTTTAGTTTTAACCATCACGTGTCAACACGTGACCATTGGTCACGTGTGAGCACGTGATACCTCATTGAGGTATTTCCTTCAGCCATTGTTTTTATTTCTGTTTTAACTATCACGTGTCAAACACGTGACCATTGGTCACGTGTGAGCAAGTGACCCCCAATTGGGTCCTTCTTCGGCCGTTTGTTTTTATTTCTGTTTTAACTATCACGTGTCAACACGTGACCATCGATCACGTGCGAGCACGTGATATCTCATTGAGGTAATTCCTGATTTTTTATCAAGGAACAGTGCATAGCATATTTGCTCATAACTTTTGATACCGGATGAATTATGAGGCCTATAATATATCAAATCGAAGGGGTTTTCGAGATGCTTCCAATATCATCAGAATTTAGATGTTTCTCATTCGGGAGTTTGTCAAAAAACTGCCTGGAAGATACTGGTTCGCATTTTCCTTAAGCGTATCGCTGCCATTTGATACCTTGGACTCTTTTGCGCAGAAATTTTTGGCAGGAACAAATGCCCTCCACTACTTTGCCCATGTAAGTATATACGTGGGTGAAGTAGTGCAGAGTAATGCATAGCGTATGACCAGTTTCGGGTTGGTATATAACTTTCAGAATCTTGATCTGAGAAGATAACGAGCGGACACAAACGTCGTCATTTATCATTGACTCAAATCTCGACTCTTAAGAGATATAGTTCCAAACTCTCAACTCCATGAGCTGCACCCTTCTATTTCTTTATATCTTACTCTAGCGTGAAGAAGTTTATACGCTCATGAGTAAGTTCTCCATTTCAGTGGCATGTAGCTTTGGCAAGTGTGGCTCATAAATGGTCTATCTCGACCTCTTTGCAGGGCAGTGATGGTTTAGGAGAGAGGGCTAGGATCTGCCACCTAAGACTTTTCAACTTTACGAGCCGTTAGGGTCTCATAAAGACTTTTCTCCCTATGAGTCGTGAGGATCTCGTAGGTGTCTTTTCTCCTTAGGAGTCGTGAGGATTCCTAAATGCGTTTTCTCTTATAAGTCGTAAGGATCATATAAGAGAATTTTCCCACTTACGAGTCGAGAGGAATCGTAAGAGAGGAATCGTAAGCGGTTGTTTCCTTTCTTATCGAGATTCGACTTTGGAGAGTGTGACCTGTGGATAGTATGCAAAAGTCCATTTTGGACCGACTTGCAGGGCCACAGTGCTTAGGAAACAGGTTTTTTAATCCCCGCTGCCTAAGGCTTTTCCTCACGAGTCGAGACGAATCGAGCATTTCTCGCAAGAATATCCTAACGTCACAGTTAACCTCTGCTCTTTACGACAGAGGTCCGTTAGGGTCTGTAGTACTTAGGGTTTTGGCCGTCGTACCGTTGCGTTGGCTGATGTATTCCTCGATAGGCAATCTTGCTGTTCGAGTAACCTTGCGACTGTCGTGTCTCTGATCCCTTCGGGGGCAGGACAGGACGTCTTTAAGCAATCCTCCTAGGCAGTTTGACCGTCGGAAGAGCAAGCGTTAGGAATTTTGCCATGCCGCTTTTTACTTGAGGTTAGGCTCATTTTAGAGAGCCCCGATGAGTCATAACCACTCCGCGCTGGTGTGGGATGATCTCCGATAGTCCTTCAGGCTTTATATGACTTGCCGTTAAGACCCTGAAGCTAGAAATTTGGCCTTTACTTCGTTTGCTGGCATTGCGTATGTTGTATCGAGACGAATGTCGCGGTTGTCTCTAGGTTGTTGATGAACCGTCGAGGTTTGGAACTAGGGATTTTGTCGTGGCTCCTTTTGCTGATGTTGCGTCTGCTGTGTCGAGACGAACGTCGAGGTGGTGACCACTCCGCACTGGTGTGAGATGATCTCCGAGTGTCTTTCACGCTTTATATGACTTGCCGTTAAGACCCTGAAGCTAGGAATTTGGCCTTCGCTTCGTTTGCTTTGGCGTGTCCGGATCCTGTTAGAGGAAGGACGCTGTGGTGACATCTCGTCTGCTGTATCGAGACGAACGTCGAGGTGGTGACCACTCCGTGCTGGTGTGGGATGATCTCCAATTGTCTTTCAGGTTTTATATGAGTTACCGTCAAGACCCTGAAGCTAGGAATTTGTCCTTTGCTTCGTTTACTTTGGCGTGTCTAGATCCTGTTGGAGGAAGGACGCTGTGGTGACATATCGTCTGCTGTATCGAGACGAACGTCGAGGTGATGACCACTCCGCACTGGTGTGAGATGATCTCCGATTGTCTTTCAGGCTTTATATGACTTGCCGTTAAGACCCTGAAGCTAGGAATTTGGCCTTCGTTTCGTTTGCTGGCATTGCGTCTGCTGTGTCGAGACGAACGTCGAGGTGGTGACCACTCCGCACTGGTGCGAGATGATCTCCGATTGTCTTTCAGGCTTTATATGACTTGCCGTTAAGACCCTGAAGCTAGGAATTTGGCCTTCGCTTCGTTTGCTTGGGGTGTCCGGATCCTGTTGGAGGAAGGACGCTGTGGTGACATCTCGTCTGCTGTATCGAGACGAACGTTGAGGTGGTGACCACTCCGCGCTGGTGTGGGATGACCTCCGATTGTCTTTCAGGTTTTATATGAGTTACCGTCAAGACCCTGAAGCTAGGAATTTGGCCTTTGGTTCGTTTACTTTGGCGTGTTCGGATCCTGTTGGAGGAAGGACGCTATGGTGACATATCGTCTGCTGTATCAAGATGAATGTCGAGGTGGTCTCTAAGTTGTCTGGGAACCACCGAGATTTAGAGTAGGAGCTTTGCCGTAGCTCCATTTGTTTTGACCGTGAGGTCTTTTGTTAACGTTGTACCTGCATCATGTTGGACTGCGAAGGAACGCCGTTGTTGACATTTTGTTTGCTGTAGCGAGACGAATGCTGAGGTGGTCTCTAGGTTGTCTGTGAACCATCGAGATTTAGAGTAGGGGCTTTGTCGTAGCTCCATTTATTTTGACCGTGAGGTCTTTTGTTGACGTTGTACCTGCATCATGCTAGACTGCGAAGGAACGCCATTGTTGACATTTTGTCTGCTGTATCGAGACGAATGCTGAGGTGGAGCTACGATTTTGCCGTCACTCCACTTTGTTTCGACCGTGAGGTCTTTTGTTGACGTTGCATCTGCATCATGCTGGATTGCGAGGAACGCCGTCGTTGACATCTCGTCTGCTGTATCGAGACGAATGCTGAGGTGGAGCTAGGATTTTGCCGTCACTCTGCTTTGTTTCGACCATGGGGTCTTTCGTTGACGTTGCATCTGCATCCTGCCGGACTGCGGAGGAATGCCGTCGTTGACATCTCGTCTGCTGTAACGAGACGAATGCTGAGATGGTCTCTAGGTTGTCTGTGAACCATCGAGATTTGGAACTAAGGACTATGCCGTGGCTTCGTTTGATGGTGTAACATCTGTGTCCTGCTGGAATGAGGAGGCACACCATTGTTGGTCTCCAGGCTCTAGATGTGGCCATTGAGATTTGGAACTAGGGACTTTGCGATGGCTCCGTTTCGTTGCGACTCTGAGGTCGGTTGTTAACGTCATGTCTGCATCTGGTTGGAGTGAGGAGAAACGCCGTTGGTGATCTCTAAGTTGTCGATATTGACGTCGCGGCCCTGAAGCTAGGGATCTTCCTTCACTTTGTTTGTTGACACTGTGACTGCAATATTGCGACGAATGTCGAGATTGTCTCTAGGTTGTCTATGAACCGTCGAGATTTGGCTTCGCTTCCTGATGGAGCCTGGTGGGAAGGTATGGTTCCCTCTTTGTTTGTGCCCCTGGATTGTATACAGGGATTGATGTGAATCGCCTCTAGGGCAAAAAGTTTCATTCTTTCATCATTTCTTTTATTCTTTCCGCGATGCTCTATCATTTCAGCTTTTATATCGCGAAGGGCGCGATTGCCCAATCATTTCGGCTATTTTTCGCGGTGCCCAATCATTTCGGCTATTTTGCATGCATACATTTTTACTTGCTGATTTTGTTGCAAGTTGCCCCATCATTTCGGCTATTTCATATGCATTTTTAGCTCGCTGATTTTTTTATCACGGGTGTGGAACTTGGAATCTGGTGCTGATCTCAGCATCAGCATCGCTACAACTGGAATATTGCTAGGAGCGAATCATCATTTGCCATGAAAGGACTTGGAATTTGATACCGGTTTAGGTATCAACATCGCTATAACTGGAATGTTGCCAGGAGCGAATCATCATTTGCCTCTGTCGATGTCGAACAAAGGTGGCTTAGCGGACAGGGTTAGGATCCCGTCGACGAAGGCTTTTGACTTCATGAGCCGTAAGGCTCTCACAAAGGTATTTCTCCCTACAAGTCGTGAGGATCTCGTAGGTGTGTTTTCTCCTTAGGGATCGTAAGGATTCCTAAGTGTATGTTCCCCTGTAAGTCATAAGGATCTTACAAAAGGGTTTTCTCCTTATAAGTCGAGAGGACTTACAAGGGTTGTTCACCATATGGATATATCCCCAGTCACGGGTGGGACTTTGTCAGGGAAATGTTTATTCGTGCCCGTGGATTGTATACAAGGGCCAGTATTGAGCCGCTTGTAGGGCAGTATCGGAGGTTGTGGGGGTTGCTTAAGAACAGGTTCAGGTCTCTATAACTTAAGGCTTTCAAATCCAATGAGACGTGAGGGTCCCATAAGAGAGTTCTCTTTACGAGTCGTGAGGATCCCATAAGTGTAATTTCTCCTTAGAAATCGTGAGGATCCCTAAGTGTGTTGCTTCCCTGTGAGTCGTAAGGATCTCACGCGGGTGGTTTCTCCTTAGAAGGTCGAGAGGACCCTGTAAGTGTCTTTTAACGAGGTTGCGCCCTTTCGGGTTTTCACAAACACTCGCCGATAGCCCTGCTGTTTTTACTCACGGAGCCCTTTCGGGTTTTCATCCGTGCCCATTTTGCTTATGGACATACCGTTTTTTTTATTCTTTTTTTTAACGAGGTTGCGCCCTTTCAGGTTTTCACAAACACTCACCGGTAGCCCTGCTGTTTTTACTCACGGAGCCCTTTCGGATTTTCATCCGTGCCCACTTTGCTTATGGACATACCGTTTTTTTTAACAAGGTTGCGCCCTTTCGGGTTTTCATAAGACTCGCTGGTAGCCCTGCTATTTTTACTCACAGAGCTCTTTCGGGTTTTCATCCGTGCCCATTTTTCTTATGGACATACCGTTTTTTTTTACCACGTCAGCCTGGGGACGCCGCGGGTTGGTAGTAGTTTAACGACGTTTTGGTCATTATCCAGTTTTAGGACATAGTGGTCCATTGTTAGTTTAAGGACGTTTCGGTCCATAGCTAGTTTTAGGACATAGTGGTCCATCATTAGTTTAAGGACGTTTCGGTCCACGGCTAGTTTTAGGACGTAGTGGTCCGTTGGGCTTTCTCTATGAATGAGCATGATGCCCCCGGCATACCATCTTTTTCGGAGCATGTGGTTGTAGCGGGCTCACCTTCCAGTTTTCGGACAACGCGAACCTGCCCTGTTGGTATTGGTCTTCAACCCAGTTTTTGAAAACGTAGCAGTTTTCGATCGGATGGCCCAATACTTAGCGGTAAGGGCAGTAATTAGGATTGTTGACATCATTCAGTTGTAGCTGGTGTTTCGGCTCCGGTAGAGTGATAAGCCTGTTGCGCACTGCTAGTTCGAACAGCCTCCTTGTTTCATCCCGGGGAAATGAGTAAGGACGTTTCAACTTCTCATAGAGGGGTTGCCGCTTGTTGTTTTGGCGAGTAACCGGTCTAGAGCCACTCGATTGTTGTTGAGTGTTGGCGACGAAGGCCGTTTTTCCCTTTCCTTTATCCTTTTTGTTCGATCCCTTGTTTGCGGGTCCGAGATTCTTTCCGGGTATCATGCAATTGCACGGCTGAATGTTCTCGCAACTCCTCAATTCTTTCGTTTCAGAGATGGATTCCTTGAAGAGAGGGCCGAGGGCTACTTTTTCGTCGGAGTCGCTCCCGAAGGTGAGAACTCGCGATCCCCCGGGATCAACCCTATGACAATTGCCGGCAATTCTTTTACGCTCATCTGTCGCATTTTTCCGCTGTCTACGAGCTTCACGCTTTGTCTTGTTGAAGTGTTGCCTGTGAGCGACATACCCTTACCACCAACACTTAAAGGAGTTGCAGTCTTCAGTAGGATGTGTGATCTTCTGATGATATAAGCAGAAGTTAGGATGTACGTCTACTTCATCAAGATGTATACCGCCAGGAGAATTTTCTCTGAAAGATGGCAGCTTCATCCCCATCGATATGGATTTGGCGAATCGTTTCCTTGTCTTAATCCTGCTTTCATTTGCGTCGGATGTATTTTGATCCGGTGGGAGTGTTTCGACCCTTTCATCTAGTCGCCGGCATTTGGCTTTCTCGAATATGGCCATCTCGCGCTCTCGATCAGCTTTGCTTTTAAGACGGACTTCGTTCAGGAATGCATCAATCATTTCGTCTGATGGTCCTAGAAGTTCTGGCTCAGGATCTGCCCCCAGCTTCTCTGTGTAAGAAGCTTCTTCGTCATTTTTTGATGAGTGAGAGATCACATGGCAGCTTGCCACATAATCCTTAGGTTCATCTGACGAGTCTTCTCCATCATCTCCGTCTTTAAGGACGTGGCCGAGGAATTCTTGGAGCGTGATTGGCGTCTGCGCCTTCGGATTATACTCTTCCAGCGCGTCGATTTGTTTCTGCAGGTCCGTGCGCTTGTCGCCAGGCTTCATGGGCTTTTTGGATTTCTTCTTCTTTTTCGAAGATTTCGACGGCTGGGTGTGCGAGCTTTGGCTATCACCACTGATCTTTGGAGTTGGGCGCGGCTTTTGCATCCCTTCGATGATCTGGGGTTGTAGCGGATTCTTCCACCTGATCGTCGGACATGTCTAGAGATCATTCAGCATCTTTTTGGTTTTGGCCGAAAGGGCCACCTCCCATGGGGCTTCTTCAACAAAAGAGCACGTTGCCCCCGGCATGTCCACTTTTTTAGGGGCATGAGGTTGTGGCGGGTTCACCTTCCAGTTTTCGGATAATGCGAACTTGCCTTGCTGGTATTGGTCCTCAATCCAGCCTTTGAAAACGAAGCAATATTCGATTGGATGGCTTACTGCTTGATGGTAAGGGCAGTAATTAGGATTGTTGAGATCGCCTGGGTGCAATGGACGTTTTGGACTCGGCAGATTGATGAGTCTGCTGCGCACTGCCAGCTCGAACAGTTTCCTCGTTTTATCCTGGGGAAACGAGTAAGAACGTCCCAGTCTCTCCTCGAGGGATGGGCGTGGACGCACGTTGTTTTGGCGAACAATCGGCTTTGAGTTGCTCGGCTGTTGTTGAGTATTGGCAACGACGATCGCTTTTCCTTTTCCTTTCTCATTTCAAGGGTCTGGCTTTGGAGGAGATGGTCTGTGACCAATCTGGTCCATTTGGGCCAGTTTGTCGATCAAGGCCTGGAAAGTAGTTGGCTTGAAGAACATCATGAATTGTGAGATGGTCGCTTGCGGATCAAGAGTGCCCACGAACATGCCCACCGGCGGCGCTTCTTCGATCCGCTGTTCGCATTTCGACAATAAGTTCCGCCACCGGATTGCATATTGAACCCAGGTTTCGTCCGGCTTTACTCTTGCATTAATCAAAGCTGTTATTGGAGTACGCTCGCTGGCACTTGCAAAACGTTGGGTAAACAACAACTCCATTTCAGCGAAAGTTTTGACAGAGTCGTTCGGAAGCTCGGAGTACCATTCAAACGCCGTCTCCGATAAGCTACCGACGAATTGGCGAAGCAGGAGCTTATAATCGCCGCCGGTGTTGCCACAAAGAGCCCTGAACTGGGCTACATGTTGATGGGGATTGCCTGTCCCCTTGTAGACATGAAACTTTGGGATCGTGTAGCCCGGCGGGTATTTGATCTGATCGTACCAGCTCGGATACAATCGCCCCATTTTGACAACTTGACCGGCCGCCTCAGTTGCCTGGTGAACCCTTATCTACTGAGCTATATATTCATCTAGGGCAGCTTTAGAAATTGTCTCCTCTTTGGCCGTTGACAGAGCCGGTAGAGGATTTGACGTTTCTCCTCTGTCATCTTCAAGGACAATCGGAGGATCTTCAGCAGGAGGATCCTGCTGGATCATCATACCCACCATGTCCTGGAACAGAAGGGTCATTCATTGAGAGGGGTGTAGGGTTCCTAGGCACTCCCAAGAGGTCTCACAAGGCATCAACCATGCCAATTTCACAAATTAGAGGTGCCGAGAAACCCTAATACGGATCGTTGGCTAGAAGTTTAGGCGAAAAACAAACTAGTTAACACTTAACTACAAGAATACGGAAATACAACCTTTGTAGATCCGGTCCTCCACCTTCATGGCTCCATGATGAAGTCCTCTCCGCTGTCCTCATGCAATCCCGGGCTCTAGCGTCGGCTTCATCGGAGAAGAAGCGGGCTAGGTCATCGACGACGTGCCGAAGATGATCTACGTCGAGGCATCGCTAGATCAAGCTCCAACTTCACCAAGTCAAGAAAACTTGTGAAGGAAACACACTCTACTACTTGGCAAGAGGTAGAGGATGAAGAAATAGGAAGTGGGTAGACTTTAGAATTGGATTTCTCACTCATTTTCATCAATCACCATTGATGAAGTGAAGCTTTCTTCATTGAAGAAGATGAAGAAGAAGAAGAAAGAATATTATGATAAGTTATTTTAATAGAATAGAAAATCAATACTTATCATAATTTTAACTATAGTTATGTGTAGAGAATTGACCAAGGTTAAAGGAATGGTTAGGGTTAAGCATGGAGACAAGAATGGTTACAAAGTCAAAGCTTCATGAAGCATTGACTAGAAACAAAGAAAGCCACCATTCTCTCCAAAATCTTTTCCAAATAAATCAATAAATAAATAAAAGATTATGCAAAACCCTAATCATCATCTTAATCATGGTTTAATTCTATACACTTAACCAAAGAAGCAAGTATCATCAAACATGATACAAACTTGTGCACAAAAATATATCACATATACAATGTGCACAAACAAGTGAGAAAATCCATTTAAAGTGAACCAATACTAGTTAATGCAAAGTAATATATCAAATATATAATTATACATTAAATCATTAAATCAACACTTGATTTAACGATCCGGTCATATCGCATATAACCGACTAGTATCCAATGTATCGGCTTATCGAATCAATCCTCGATTCGATAACTAGGTTATATCGCATACAACCTTTCGACACATTCATCGCGAGAATGAAATACGGTATCACATACACGCATTATTCTCGGTCCCGCACATATCTCATATGCGCTCCTATTTCGTTTTGCTTGAGCCAGGAAACCTCTGTGTAGGACTCTAAAGACTCGTCAATACGTCGGCAGCAGGTGATGATCATATCAAACACCCAAAAGCCGCAAGCGGTCTGCTAAACGTAACGGCCACCCGGGTATTGAGCGATCAGAAGATCGATGAGCAAGCCCGCTCACACTCCAGTGAATCCAACCAGTAACACTACCGTACAGTCCGGTCTGATTGTCTGATATGTCGCATATCTCGCCTAGGGGTGGTAAACGTCAGACCCCAATAGCTCGATAAGTCGTGTCGATATGAAGTCTATAACAGTTCGAGAAACTACTGGTAACACTTACCAGTAAATCTCAGCAACCCTGGCCAGGGATTTCCGGTTATAGCCAATCGAACACTGCGCAACATTAACCCCCTATACCGGGAGAGACGAATCCCCTCCCATCGCTCATTGCCTCCATGTGATTCGGGACTGTACCCAAAAACCACCGTTTTGCACGCCCTCTTGGACATGGTAAGGTGGAAATCAAAGCACAGTGGGAACCATACAAGACTCTATGACGATCTCGGGTCAACAGACTACTCTGTACCAGTGTCACCAGAGAACTGCCATCTGACGTAAGGTATAATACCATCTGGGAGTTCTCAGCGAGTCCGTCCAGTGTACCCAGTCTCTACTGAGCACCCGTATATCATCTCTGATGTCAAACACCAATGGATATGGGATCATCCATCGCCCATCTGTATGGGTCGAGAAGGTATACGCCAGTCTACTCTGGTATATCGATGCCCCGTCTCGATACACCCACGACTAGGGACTTTGAAGGATGTACCTATGGACTACCTTGTCCGCACTAGTATGATCTACATCATAGTCCAGGTAGTCAAGTACACATCCTAAGGGCTTTACCAACATGTAACAGAGAGACAATCAGTGTACACGTTAAGGTAAAGAGCAACCAGATAGCATACTATCATGTCGAGCAAGAAAGTCCTCCCTATATATGTCCAAGCATCCACTACAATATACATCCTATGTATAGTAATGGCCTCTAGGGCATACATATAACTAACAATCTCCCACTTGCACTAGGGCCATCTGATAGCAGTGGTTGTAGTATCTCATACTCAACCATCCCATAAAAATCTCTCTCTGGGAACAGGCCTTTGTGAGTGGATCCGCTGTGTTGTCCTCTGAGTCTACTCTCCAAACCTCGATCACCCTGGAGATCATCCATCTCCATGATCAGGTGACACTGCCTTAGAAATATGTCCGGATCATTGATGGGACCGGCGTTCCTTGGCATAAGCCACAACTCCATTGTCACACAATGGAAGGAACAAAGTTCATCTTATGAACTAATATACACCCAGACTGCCTCTTTGGTAGCATCTTAAGTAGCAATGTATCCTGCCTTTATCGTCTAGTTTGCCACGGTATCTAGCTTGGAACTCTTCCAACATACCGTCCCTTTACTGAGGGTAGAGACAATGCCTGTGACTGACTTTCAGTCGTCCTTATCACTCTGGAACCCTTCCAGTGATTCTCCCCAGGATCGATTGATACCATCTCACTACAACTAGTGAGTATCCTAACATCCAATTAGATCTATCTCATAGATCCAAAATTCAGGATTTAGTAGGTATCACTTTGATCCTATATGGAGAGTCATTGTGATAAGCGGAGATTGATCGAGCGTAGCATAGGAAACTCTTTTCCTATCAAGAGTATGTCATCCACGTACTCTACGAGGATCGTCACAATACTCCCTACTACCTTTTTGTTTATACAAGGTTCATCTACCATTTTGATGATGTCAACTTCTTTGACTAATCCATCAAAACAGATGTTCCAACTCCGCGATACCTGCTTTATCCTATAAAGCATCTTGTACACGTTTCCGCTGCTCCCACTGTCTATGAGGCCCTCTGGCTGTGTACTTATAGACGCTATCTTCTAAAACATCATTTAGAAAAGCTGTCATGACACCCAACCACCAGATATCGTAGTCATGGTATGTAGCCGTGGCAAGTAGGATCCGGATGGACTTAAGCATAGCCACTGAAAAAGGTTTCATCATTATCCACGCCTGGTCGATGACGAAAAACTTTAACAAGTCTAGCTTTGAAAGTCTCAACTTTTCCATCTACACCAAGTAATCTTCTCAAGATATACTTGCTCCTGATGGGGATTTAACCCTTCAGATATAGCAGCCAAAGTCCATACTTTGTTGGTGTTCATGGATTCCATCTCAGATCACTAAGCATCCAGCCATTCTTACAGAGTCCCACTCCTGATGGCCAGCTCGAAACTAGTTGGGTTATCATCTCATGATGCAATCCTCGCTCCCACTGTCATAGAGAAACAGAAGTATCTCTCAGGTGGGTAAGAAACCCTACTAGATCGGCGGAGAGGCTGAGGTTCGTTGGTAACTATTGAATCCTGTGGTTTTATCAAATCATCAACTGCAGTTTGTATAGCTGGAACATTTCCAGTTGTACATAACAGACCTTGCCTCGAGCTTGTCCGGATTTTGCTTTTAGACATAGGCCGGACAACCCCAAATCTTAACTAGCTTAAGACATAGACTCTTCCCTTTCCATATCACATATGAAATGGTAGGCAACTGATTTGAGTGGAACCCTATTCAATAGGTATGCATCTTCTCAAGTGCATAACTCCTAAAAAGGAAATAGGCAACTCAGTAGTACTCATCATAGAGCACACCTTATCATATAGGGTGTGATTGCTCCGCCCCGATATACCATCGTGCTATGGTGTATACGGAGGAGTAATGCTGAGAGAGAATCTCATTCTCCTTTAGAATAATCCAGGATTTTCGTGCTCAAGTATTCTCCTCCTTGATCTCATCAAAGGACATAATACTTATACCCGTATTGGTTCTCTACTTCTAACTTATATTCTGTGAATATCTCAAAAGGTTCTGACTTGTGTTTCAACAGGAACATATATCTGAATCTTGAGAGATTATCAGAGAATGTAATGAAGTATAAAGAACCGGTCTTGGCAAGTGTAGACAGGGGACCTACATACATCAACATGTATCATCCCAAGAGTTGGTCTCCCACTGGACCCCAGAACCCGGTTACTTGTGCTCCCCTCCTTGGGTCTATCCTAATGCGGAAAAGTAAATAATATACAAAAGGTGACATCTTCCGCAACCTGGAAGTGCCCCAATAAAAGAATATTACATACAAGTTTTTACATGAATGAAAATGGAAAACACTCATCTCACATAAAAACTCCCGGCTATTCGAACACGACAATCCAATATAACATATCCAGCAACACATAACATCACATGTCATCAACGTAAGTAAACATGCGTATCCCAATTGTCGTTGACATATAGCAACGAAACCGGCGATATCACATATTACACTTACGGTCACAGAAAAGAAAGTGTAAAACCACAACAGTTGGAATCCGCAACATGCTCAGATATCACATGCCTAATCAAATGAAATACTTAGACATCGTATGCCTAACAATTATAAACCCCGCATTTTCGTCTCATTATCGAAAAATCTTTTCAATATCAAGTCGGGCAATTCAGCAAGATTCCCGACATCCTGATCGAATGCTTGTCGCAAACTTTAGTAGGCGGCCGCACCCCCGATACCGTCGACGAAGTGCACCAAGGCGGAACACCGCTGCCGCGAGCACCCGGACGGATGCTTTCGGCGACGGGGTTCTCCTACAGTCACTTGGTCAGGGCTATGGAGTGAGGCTGTCTATTAAGTTTACCCGGCGAGTATCCGCGTACGCTACGTGATTGCGACGGACTTTTGATCGCATCAAAATTCCGTGGCAACCGATCAAGTGAGACTAAATTGCTAGATTTATAACATTCATTCAGTTATCTCATAACTTATTGTGAATTCCAAATATTGTATCACATTCCGGATAAATAGAAAATGTTAAACTTTCCGATCGAACAATCGAACACCCAACTTTTCCCGATACAGCTCAACACATGAAATAAGTCTAAAAACATTCAGTTCGTGCCTCAGTACCAACGGTCCAGCCGTAGAAGGGTCAAGCCAACGCCTCACATGTGGCACGCCGTACTGCCCCAAACCCGAAGGTTCAAAGGGCAGTTCAAGACGGTCACATAATCGAGTTAAGGTTTGTTGTCTTCTAGAGGGACCATCGCGTTACTTGCACTACTTAGAACGTCGTTAAACTACGGAAAGATCCAACACTTGGAAATTTCCCGACAGAGGAAAAGTTGGGTATTTATATCCGGTCGAACTTTTTAACATATTCTAAAATTTATCCGGAAAACCACACAGACGAAATTTGATAATCCGATCGAACATTCGAATCCCCAAAACAACCCAGAAAATTCAAATCTTGAATAAATATTAAAAATTCCAAGAAAATCCAGAACTGAAAACTAAGAATTAAGGTCCAAAATTCGATGCACAAAAAGACAAAGTGGCCGCGGAACCGCCGCATGAGCATGCTCATGCCGCGGATCCGCGGCGATATTAAGGAATTAGGCTCTCGAATTTTGCAGTAACCCTTAGATCTTCCTGCTGATTTTTCTGAATATTTTTATTTTCGAAAAACTCCAGATTTTAGAAAAAGTCCAGAGAGCATGTTTGGTTTAGGGTTTCGGGTTCGTTCGGGTTTCAAATTGCGTCTAGACTTCGCCTAAGGCTCTAGCTAGGCTCTGATACCACTGTAGGGTTCCTAGGCACTCCCAAGAGGTCTCACAAGGCATCAACCATGCCAATTTCACAAATTAGAGGTGCCGAGAAACCCTAATACGGATCGTTGGCTAGAAGTTTAGGCGAAAAACAAACTAGTTAACACTTAACTACAAGAATACGGAAATACAACCTTTGTAGATCCGGTCCTCCACCTTCATGGCTCCATGATGAAGTCCTCTCCGCTGTCCTCATGCAATCCCGGGCTCTAGCGTCGGCTTCATCGGAGAAGAAGCGGGCTAGGTCATCGACGACGTGCCGAAGATGATCTACGTCGAGGCATCGCTAGATCAAGCTCCAACTTCACCAAGTCAAGAAAACTTGTGAAGGAAACACACTCTACTACTTGGCAAGAGGTAGAGGATGAAGAAATAGGAAGTGGGTAGACTTTAGAATTGGATTTCTCACTCATTTTCATCAATCACCATTGATGAAGTGAAGCTTTCTTCATTGAAGAAGATGAAGAAGAAGAAGAAAGAATATTATGATAAGTTATTTTAATAAAATAGAAAATCAATACTTATCATAATTTTAACTATAGTTATGTGTAGAGAATTGACCAAGGTTAAAGGAATGGTTAGGGTTAAGCATGGAGACAAGAATGGTTACAAAGTCAAAGCTTCATGAAGCTTTGACTAGAAACAAAGAAAGCCACCATTCTCTCCAAAATCTTTTCCAAATAAATCAATAAATAAATAAAAGATTATGCAAAACCCTAATCATCATCTTAATTATGGTTTAATTCTATACACTTAACCAAAGAAGCAAGTATCATCAAACATGATACAAACTTGTGCACAAAAATATATCACATATACAATGTGCACAAACAAGTGAGAAAATCCATTTAAAGTGAACCAATACTAGTTAATGCAAAGTAATATATCAAATATATAATTATACATTAAATCATTAAATCAACACTTGATTTAACGATCCGGTCATATCGCATATAACCGACTAGTATCCAATGTATCGGCTTATCGAATCAATCCTCGATTCGATAACTAGGTTATATCGCATACAACCTTTCGACACATTCATCGCGAGAATGAAATACGGTATCACATACACGCATTATTCTCGGTCCCGCACATATCTCATATGCGCTCCTATTTCGTTTTGCTTGAGCCAGGAAACCTCTGTGTAGGACTCTAAAGACTCGTCAATACGCCGGCAGCAGGTGATGATCATATCAAACACCCACAAGCCGCAAGCGGTCTGCTAAACGTAACGGCCACCCGGGTATTGAGCGATCAGAAGATCGACGAGCAAGCCCGCTCACACTCCAGTGAATCCAACCAGTAACACTACCGTACAGTCCGGTCTGATCGTCTGATATGTCGCATATCTCGCCTAGGGGTGGTAAACGTCAGACCCCAATAGCTCGATAAGTCGTGTCGATATGAGGTCTATAACAGTTCGAGAAACTACTGGTAACACTTACCAGTAAATCTCAGCAACCCTGGCCAGGGATTTCCGGTTATAGCCAATCGAACACTGCGCAACATCAACCCCTATACCGGGAGAGACGAATCCCCTCCTATCGCTCATTGCCTCCATGTGATTCGGGACTGTACCCAAAAACCACCGTTTTGCACGCCCTCTTGGACGTGGTAAGGTGGAAATCAAAGCACAGTAGGAACCACACAAGACTCTATGACGATCTCGGGTCAACAGACTACTCTGTACCAGTGTCACCAGAGAACTGCCATCTGACGTAAGGTATAATACCATCTGGGAGTTCTCGGCGAGTCCGTCCAGTGTACCCAGTCTCTACTGAGCACCCGTATATCATCTCTGATGTCAAACACCAATGGATATGGGATCATCCATCGCCCATCTGTATGGGTCGAGAAGGTATACGCTAGTCTACTCTGGTATATTGATGCCCCGTCTCGATACACCCACGACTAGGGACTTTGAAGGATGTACCTATGGACTACCTTGCCCGCACTAGTATGATCTGCATCATAGTCCAGGTAGTCAAGTACACATCCTAAGGGCTTTACCAACATGTAACAGAGAGACAATCAGTGTACACGTTAAGGTAAAGAGCAACCAGATAGCATACTATCATGTCGAGCAAGAAAGTCCTCCCTATATATGTCCAAGCATCCACTACAATATACATCCTATGTATAGTAATGGCCTCTAGGGCATACATATAACTAACAAGGGGCCGTGGCAGTAGCAAGCCGATCAAAGACCGACTTCTTTAGAGTTTCTTGCGATGTCATTGGGGCATTGAAGCTCATTGGTGGGAGCAGGGTCCCGAAGAATAGTCCAGCGGTGGCTTGAGTTACCTGCTCCACTGGCCTCTTGAAAAGGGAGGCCGCTTGGGGCCCATAAGTCACTCCTCCAACAAGGACGGAGCGAGAGTTGCAGTTGCAGGTAGTGCAGTTTGAAGCCATTGATCTTCTGTTTTCTGCACGGAGCAAGACACCAAATCTTAGTACCTCGAATCCACAGGTAACCATAGCAAACCACGATTCGTTCGCGAACACGACACACGAAGTGTGGAGTGGAAAGAGGAAGAGGTCCCACCGGGCGTGCCAGAATCTGTTCCCCTCCGAATGGCGGCGCGACGAGAGACGTCTTGCCTGAGATTCGGGGCAGATGCTAATTGGTGCTATCCGTCCACCTCTCCGAAAATGCCAAGTTGATTTATGGCACCGTGTATCGAAGGTTTAGACGGATGCGGCCGATGTAGCAGACTTTGTCAGATTCCCCCTCGTCTGAGGGGTTTTTGATTGTGGGGACGCTCTTCCCTGCAGGCGCAAGCCCTTGCAGTTAATTACGCTACCGCATCGCGGTAACTTTCTCCTTCTCCAGCTGGTCACTTCGTGTCGTGGGTGTTTGTTTTGTTTGTGGTTGCCGGTGGATTGTATACGGAGACTAATTTGTGTTGTCGCCCGTAGGACGTGGATTAGTCCAAATCCGTATTTTCTTAGATTTGGGTTTGGGGTTTTGGTTTAAGGATACGTTAGCCATATTTGAGGCTAAGTTCAACTTAAACGTTTGTTAAGGACACGTTAGTCTAATTTTTAGACTAAGATCAACTTAACGGGATCGTTTAGATCCAACAAGAAAGCATTTGGGCCCTATTGTTCTAGTTTAGGGACATAGTGGTCCATTGAATGTATGGCCGTCGGGACCCATCACCTCTCTGACGACGTTGAAGGATTACAAGGACAGATGTCAGAGAAGTTCAGAGATGTACCTTTAAACCAAAGTTGGTTGGGAGATCTATAATCCAATTTGGGACTAAAATCTGTTTTGAAAGTTTTGGTTTAAGGATGCGTTAGCCATATTTGAGGCTAAGATCAACTTAAACGTTTATTAAGGATACGTTAGCCAAATTTGAGACTAAGATCGACTTAACAGGATCATTTAAATCCGACAAAAGAGCATTTGGGGTCCATCGCCAGTTTAGGGACATGGTGGTCCATCGCCAGTTTAGGGACATGGTGGTCCATTTCCCATTTTGAGGATGCATGTTGGTTTAAGGACGCATTAGTCCATGAGTTTAAGGACCCCACAGTCCGTATTGGTGGTTTAAGGACGCATAAGTCCATAAGTTTAAGGACCCCACAGTCCGTATTATGTGTGGTTGTCGGGACCCGTCACCTCTCTGACGACGTTGAAAGATTACAACGACTAATACCAGAGGAGTTCAGAGATGTACCCTCGAACCGGATGTAAATTGATTTGGGAGAGCAGTTGTGCTCGATTCAATTTAATTTGAGGACTTTTGGCCAGAATTGGGTTGAGTCCAGTTATGTTTGAAATATTGGCCCTTTGGACCATTAGACATTTGTCTAGGTTCAGCCCCTCATCATTCAGCAGTGCTAAACAGAGGTTTGGGGGCTCTGACAACATTTTGTCTTTGATTTCCTCAATTTTGAGATTCATTTGGAGGAGGGCCTTTTGCCTCTGGAAAATTAGCCAATTTGGCTAAAAGTAGTGTTAAACACTAGAGAACAACAGTGTTAAACACTGGAGGTAGAACTCTCAAATTAGTATTAAATACTAAAAGACAATCAGTGTTAAACACTGGAAATATAATCTTCAATTTAGTGTTAAACACTAGAAACAGTCAGTGTTAAACACTGGAAATATAATCCCTAAATTAGTATTAAACACTAAAGAAAGAGGGGTCACGTGTGGACACGTGAGAGCGCCCAAAAGTGGGACCAGATCCCTTTTCTTCGTTCTGCAATTAAGTGTTAAACACTTTTTATTTTATTTTCGAGCATCACGTGCTGGCACGTAATGGAGATTTGTGCGCCAATTGTGAAAGCATTTGCTAAGGGGTCACGTGGTATCACGTGAGAGCGCCCAAAGCCTTCTTTTGCTTTTTCTTTCTGTGTTTTGTAGGTCACGTGGGAGCACGTGAGGCATTGCCTCAAAGCTGTTTCCTTTTTATTTTTGGGGATATTTTTAGGGGTCACGTGGGGATACGTGACCTAGTTTTATTCCTTCTTTTCTAATCACTGCGGATTGGGGTCGCGTGTCATCACGTGACCAATGTTCTTTATGTGCATGGAGATCTTTCAAGTCTCTTTATTTTAAGAATTAAATTCTCTGTAGGGTTAAACCCTAATTTTGTTTTGGAGGAATTAAATTCCTATATATGTAAAAGAATTAAATTCTTATGTAGGGTTAAACCCAAATTTCATTTTAAGAGGAATTAAATTCCTGTAATCTTTAGAGAATTAAATTCTCAATTAGGGTTAAACCCTAGCTTTGTTTTGGGAGAATTAAATTCTCTAAACTCAATTCCCCCTCGAAGTTTCGGATCTGCATGGCAGGATCTCAACCCGATGAGAATTAAATTCTCAACTTATGGGGAGATGTGCTCTTTGCAGATCTTCAACCAGAGGAAGAACTAAGTTCTTTTGCAAAAGAGTTAAACTCTTAGATCTTTGAGAATTAAATTCTCTGTTTGAAATTTTGATCCCCTTTCTTTTCTCACCTAGGGTTTTTCTCTGTTGAGAATTAAATTCTCCTTTCTTTTCTCTCTGCAATTTCAAGATCCCTGAAATTCTATCTCTTTCTTCTCTTCTTGGTTCCTATTTATAGGAGAAAGAAAAGAATCAATTTGTTTAGTAAATCTTTCATTGAAAGATTTTGTTTGTTTTCATAATTAATATGATCCTTTAGATCACATAGTGAATTTTATTCACCGTTGGATTTTAAATCCAAAAGATATATTATGTTTGTTATTTCTGATGAGATTTAGGGGAAATCTTTCCTTGTATCAAATATTTCCATAAATTGGTGATTTTTAATCACCCTTGGATCTTTAATCCAACGGTCCCTATAATCCTTTTCCAACAGTTTAATTCTATTAAACTGTAAGGCTTTCAAAGCCTGTCACGTGCTGGCACGTGACCCTTGGTCATGTGTGAGCACGTGACCCCCAATTGGTTCTTTTCTCAGCGTTTATTTATGCTTCAGTTTTAACCATCACGTGTCAACACGTGACCATTGGTCACGTGTAAGCACGTGATACCTCATTGAGGTATTTCCTTCAGCCATTTGTTTTTATTTCTGTTTTAACTATCACGTGTCAACACGTGACCATTGGTCATGTGTGAGCACGTGACCCCCAATTGGGTCCTTCTTCAGCCGTTTGTTTTTATTTATGTTTTAACTATCACGTGTCAACACGTGACCATAGATCACGTGCGAGCACGTGATATCTCATTGAGGTAATTCCTGATTTTTTATCAAGGAACAGTGCATTGCATATTTGCTCATAACTTTTGATCCCGGATGAATTATGCGGCCCATAATATATCAAATCGAAGGGGTTTTCGAGATGCTTCCAATATCATCAGAATTTAGTTGTTTCTCATTCGGGAGTTTGTCAAAAAACAGCCCGGAAGATACTGGTTCGCATTTTCCTTAAGCGTATCGCTGCCATTTGATACCTTGGACTCTTTTGCGCAGAAATTTTTGGCGGGAACAAATGCCCCCCACTACTTTGCCCACATAAGTATATACGTGGGTGAAGTAGTGCAGAGTAATGCATAGCGTATGACCAGTTTCGGGTTGGTATATAACTTTCAGAATCTTGATCTGAGAAGATAACGAGCGGACACAAACGTCGTCATTTATCATTGACTCAAATCTCGACTCTTAAGAGATATAGTTCCAAACTCTCAACTCCATGAGCCGCACCCTTCTATTTCTTTATGTCTTACTCTGGCATGAAGTAGTTTATACGCTCATGAGTAAGTTCTCCATTTCAGTGGCATGTAGTTTTGGCAAGTGTGGCTCATAAACGGTCCATCTTGACCTCTTTGCAGGGCAGTGATGGCTTAGGAGACAGGGGTAGGATCTGCCACCTAAGACTTTTCAACTTTACGAGCCGTGAGGGTCTCATAAAGACTTTTTTCCCTACGAGTCGTGAGGATCTCGTAGGTGTCTTTTCTCCTTAGGAGTCGTGAGGATTCCTATGTACGTTTTCTCTTATAAGTCGTAAGGATCTTATAAGAGAATTTTCTCTCTTACGAGTCGAGAGGACTCGTAAGCGGTTGTTTCCCTCCTTTTCGAGATTCGACTTTGGAGAGTGTGACCCGTGGATAGTATGCAAAAGTCCATTTTGGACCGACTTGCAGGGCCCCAGTGCTTAGGAAACAGGTTTTTTAATCCCCGCTACCTAAGGCTTTTTCTCACGAGTCGAGACGAATCGAGCATTTCTCGCAAGAATATCCTAACGTCACAGTTAACCTCTGCTCTTTACGACAGAGGTCCGTTAGGGTCTGTGGTACTTAGGGTTTTGGTCGTCGTACCGTCGCGTTGGCTGATATATTCCTCGATAGGCAATCTTGCTGTTCGAGTAGCCTTGCGACTGTCGTGTCTCTGATCCCTTCGGGGGCAGGACAGGACGTCTTCAAGCAATCCTCCTAGGCAGTTTGACCGTCAGAAGAGCAAGCGTTAGGAATTTTGCCATGCCGCTTTTTACTTGAGGTTAGGCTCATTTTAGAGAGCCCCGATGAGTCATAACCACTCCGCGCTGGTGTGGGATGATCTCCGATAGTCCTTCAGGCTTTATATGACTTGCCGTTAAGACCCTGAAGCTAGGAATTTGGCCTTTGCTTCGTTTGCTGACATTGCGTTATTAGTTATATGTATGCCCTAGAGGCCATTACTGTACATTGGATATATATTGTAGTGGATGCTGGGACATATATTGGTAGGACTTTCTTACTCGACATGATAGTACGCTATCTGGTTGCTCTTTATCTTAACGTGTATACCTTCTGTCTCTCTGATTACATGTTGATAAAGCCCTTAGGATGTGTACTCGACTTCCAGGACTATGATGTAGATCATACTAGTGGGGCCTGGGTAGTCCATGAGTACATCCTTGAAATGTTCCTAGTCGAGGGAATATCGAGACGGGGCATCGATATTCCAGAGTAGACTAGCGCATATCTTCTCGACCCATGCGATGGGCGATGGATGATCCCATATCCATTGGTGTTTGACATCGAAGATGGTATGCGGATGCTCAGTGGAGACTGGGTACACTGAACGGACTCGCCGAGAACTCCCAGATGGTATTATACCTCACGTCAGATGGCAATTCTCTGGTGACACTGGTACAGCTTAGTCTGTTGACCCGAGATCGTCATAGAGTCTTGTGTGTCTCCCACTGTGCTTTGATTTCCACCCTACCACGGCTCTACTGAGTCATGCAAACAGGTGGTTTTTGGGTACAGTCCCGATTCACATGGAGGCAATGAGCGATAGGAGGGGATTCGTCTCTCCCGGTATTGGGGGTTGATGTTGTGCTATGCTCGACTGGCCATAACAGGAAATCCCTGGCCAGGGTTGTAGTGATATACTGGTAAGAGTTATCAGTAGTTTCATGAATGTTATGGACTTCACGTCGGCATGACTTATCAAGCTACTGGGGTCTGACGTTTACCACCCCTAGGCGAGATATGCGACATATCAGACGAACAGACCGGACTGTACGGTAAGTGTTACTGGTTGGATTCACCGGAGTGTGAGCGGGCTTGCTCGTCGATCTTCTGATCGCTCAATACCCGGGTGGCCGTTACGTTTAGCAGACCGCTTGCGGCTTGTGGGTGTTTGATATGATCATCATCTGCTGCCGGCATATTGACGAGTCTTTAGAGTCCTACACAGAGCTTTCCTAGCTCAAGCGAAACGAAATAGGAGCGCATATGAGATATGTGCGGGACCGAGAATAATTCGTGTATGTGATACCGTATTCCATTCTCGCGACGAATGTATCGATTGGTTATATGCGATATAACCTGGTTATCGAATCAAGGATTGATTCGAGAAGCCGATACATTGAATACTAGTCGGTTATATGCGACATGACCGGATCATTGAATCAAGTGTTGATTTAATGATTTAATGCATAATTATATATATTTGATATATTACTTTGCATTAACTAGTATTGGTTCACTTTAAATGGATTTACTCACTTGGTTTGTGCACATTGCATATGTGATATATTTTGTGCACATGATTGTATCATGTTTGATGATACAAGCAAGCTAGGGTTAGTGTAAAGAATTAGACCATGGTTAAGATTATGATTAGGGTTTTCTTTTTCCTTATTTATTTATTTATTTATTTTGGAAAAAGATAAGAAAAGAATGGTTGCTATTTTTGTTTGCTAGTTGAAGATTCTTGAAGCTTTGAATTAGTCCACCATCCTTGTCTTATACTTAACCCTAACCATTCTAGTTAACCATGGTCCATTCTCTACAACTAACCAAGGGTTTGTAAATGATAAGTATTGAATTATTTATCATTTACATAATACTTATCATCTTCTTCTTCTTCAACATGAGAAGAAAGCTTGCTACATCAATGGTGATTGATGAAAAAGTGTAGGAAATCCAAAACTAAAGTCTACCCACTTCCTATTTCTTCATCCTCTACCTCTTGCCAAGTAGTATAGGGTGTTTCCTTCACAAGTTTTCAAGGCTTGGTGAAGTTGTAGCTTGTTCTTGTGATGCCTCGACGTAGATCATCTTCGGCATCGAACCGACGATCAAGCCCGCCCATTTCTCCGATGAAGCCGATGCTAGAGTCATGGTTTTGATTTGGACAGCGGAGGGACCTCATCACGGAGTCTAGGATGTGGAGGACCGGATCTACAAAGGTTGTAGCCCCTTTCCTTTAGATACATTTCCGTTTACTTGCTTGTTTCGCCTATATATCTAGTTAACGATCCGTATTAGGGTTTGTAGGCACTAGGAATTTTTTGATTTGTGCATGTTTGATCACTTGTGAGACTCCATTAGAGTGCCTTGGAACCCTACAGTGGTATCAGAGCCTAGCTAGAGCCTTAGGCGAAGTCCCGACGGAATTAGAAGTCCGATCGACCCAAAACCCCGACTTGAAATTGCTCTCTGGACTTTTTCTGAAATCGTGGTTTTTTCGAAATTAAAAATATGCAGAAAAATCAGCAGGGAATCCTAAGAATTACTGTGCAACACGTTCCCGTGATTCAACTAAAGTGCGGCGGAACCGCGGCATGAGCTTGCTCATGCGGCGGTTCCGCGGCCCGTTTGTCGTTTTGTGCATCCAATTTTGCACAGTAGTTCTTAGTTGTCTGTGCTGGGTTTCCTGGGGATTTTTAATATTTTTTTCCAGAGTTTTATTTTCTGGGTTGTATTGGGAACTCAGTATATTCGATCGGACTGTCTAATTTTGTCGGTGTGTATTTCCGGATAATCTTAGAATATGTTAAAAAGTTCGACCGGATATAAATACCCACTTTTTCCCCTGCCGGGAAATTTCCAATTGTTGGATTTTTTCCATAGTTTAACGATGTTTTAAGTAGTGCAAGTAACGCGATGGACCCTCTAGAAGACAACAAACCTTAACTCGATTATGTGACCGTCTTGAACTGCCCTTTGAACCTTCGGGTTTGGGGCAGTACGGCGTGCCACATGTGAGGCGTTGGCTTGACCCTTCTACGGCTGGACCGTTGGTACTGAGGCACGAACTGAATGTTGTTAGACTTATTTCATGTGTTGAGCTGTATCGGGAAAACTTGGGTGTTCGATTGTTCGATCGAAAAGTTTAGCATTTTCTATTTATCCGGAATGTGATACAATAATTGGAATTCACAAATTGTTATGAGATAACGGAATGAATATTATAAACGTAGCAGTTTAGTCTCACTTGATCGGTTGCCACGGAGTTTTGATGTGATCAAAAGTCCGTCGCAATCACGTAGCGTACGCGGATACTCGCCGGGTAAACTTAATAGACAGCCTCACTCCTTAGCCCCGACCAAGTGATTGTAGGAGAACCCCGTCGCCGAAAGCATCCGTTCGGGTGCTCCCGGTAGCGGTGTTCCGCCTTGGTGCACTTCGTCGACGGCGTCGGGGGTGCGGCCGCCTACTAAAGTTTGCGACGAGCATTCGATCAAAATGTCGGGAATCCTGTTGAATTGCCCGACTTGATATTGAAAAGTGTTTTCGATAATGAGACTAAAATGCGGGGTTTATAATTGTTAGGCATGCGATGTCTAAGTAATTCATTTGGTCAGGCATGCGATGTCTGAGGAGGTTGCGGATTCCAACTGTTGTAGTTTTACACTTTCTTTTCTGTGACCGTAAGTGTAATATGTGATATCGCCGGTTTCGTTGCTATATGTCAACGACAATTAGGATGCGCATATTTACTTACGTTGATGACATGTGATGTTATGTGTTGCTGGATATGTTATATTGGATCGTCGTGTTTGAATAGCCGGGGGGTTTTTATGTGAGATGAGTGTTTTTTCATTTTCATTCATGTAAAAACTTGTATGTAATATTCTTTTATTGGGGCACTTCCAGGTTGCGGAAGTTGTCACCGTTGATGTATATTATTTACTTTTCTGCACTAGGATAGACCCAAGAAGGGGAGCACAAGTAACCGAGTTCTAGGGTCCAGTGGGAGACCATCTCGAGGAGTCGAGTCCGGGTCTCCTAACCCTAGAATTGGTAGGGTTGCTTGCCGCTCTCGTAGGGGTCTAGAGGTGTGGGATTGGCTATTCATCACGACCGTGGAATCCGTGTTTTATACTGGCTCGTATTGAAAACACGGACGTCCTAGTATATCCAATATTTCATATGTTTCTTCTGCTGTGATTTATCTGTGATCATGTGATGTTCTGTGACAGATATTATATATAATGTATATGATATATTATATAAACGTTGCTTATGTTTTACACCCGCGCTAGCCCTGCCCCGCTCTGCCGTTAGTTACCTAACCAAACGGTGCAGACGGGACATCGAGGCGAATGCGGATGGCATAAGCGTACGTTATATTTATCTGTGATGTTTAGGTGGACTTAAATGATGGGATATTCATTAATGAGATTAATGAAAGAAAATAAACCTAATTGATGTTGTGGAATCGAATTTCAAAATAAAACAGGTAGCTACAGTTCTTGCTTTGCATCGCGGTGTTCATTATAGAACATTCTGCACCTTATTCGATGAGGAAAGGACCGAGATCCCTTCACCGGGAGTGACTCCTTTAGCAATAACTGGCAGATGCTACAACCCTCGGTTTGTCTTTGATCGCTTCTATAGTTTCCGCTTTGCACAGTGATATATATGATATATCATGCACCTCATTCGACGAGGAAAGGGCCGACGATCCCTTCACCGGGAGTGACCCCTTTAGCAAAACTAGAAAAGCTTCAAAAACATTCCATTTAAAAACCATTTGATTCCGCAACGAGATCAAGTTCAAAGCGTTAAAGGTTTTCACAAAAACCAGCCGCAACCCTCCGTCATTTTAGGAAGTAGAGTACTTAGTATTCGTGCTGTGTTTGTTGACCATAGTCAAGACACAGTGTACGGTAGCTAAGTGATGTCTTCCTACACCGCATATGATGCGATTAGTTAGGACAGTCGCGTGACTTTGTTGACCTTAGTTAAGGGTCATGTGGGTGGGTCTAATTAATCATGAAATGACGGGTAGAACTTGACTAGTATTTATGATTTGTTGACCATAGTTAAGGTCATAGGTGCTAGGGGTAAAAACCTTTATCGGGAGTTTCAAGTGTTGAAATTTGCAATGAGATTGCATACCTTCTATATGATAGTTGGATCCCGATGCCCACTGCGAGTGATTGTTACTCCTGGGAGAGTTTTGCACTTTGCAATTAGCCGATCAAGTAGGTGTCTAGAAAGGTGTCAACGGGGTTACGCCTCTGGGAAAACGAGGTTTACTGTAATTAGGTCCGTGCGAAAGCACGGGGAACCTCCCTCAAAGTACCGACACTGGCCTGGCTGAAAGATTGGCGAACTTGTAGAGTGTAATTAATCCCGGCTAGTTTTTCCTTTTAAAGTTTGAAGGAAGATTTGATAAAAACAGTGGGAGCCATCCTGATTAGATAAAGTATATAACCAATCTAATCTTGCAAGAGCGCACGCTGAGTGTTTTCTTCTCTCTCTCTCCTGGTAGCGACCATATCACGCCTTAATCAAGATAATAAAACGGATGTATTGACCGAACCCGCTTGTTATACTGAGCTGGGGAACGTTGGTCCCGCTCCAACTTATAATTGTTATAAGACAGAGCAGGAAATTGGGGAATACCAGAATTCCTATGCCGCCCAAACGAAGAAAGTGCATATGATGCATCTCCTTCGGGTGTGTTCATTACAAAGAACTGTTTCTCAGTATCCTCTGCATCCTGGGTATATGATACCGAATCAGGATCCCAGATATATAATCTGTTACATAGGGCTACAAAAGGGTAGAAAAACTGAGAACGGGTGATAAGTTTCATGAGACAGAAAACGGGGCAAGTGTTGCAGCCAAGTCTGTTGGTCACTGTCACCCTGTATTACGAATACATTGATTCTGAACAAATGCTATTAGATACCGAACCTGATATACAAAATCATATCAGTCTCTTTATTAGTAAAGAAAGGATATAATTTTGTATTGATGGATAATGTTTTGAACATTTCCTATATCAAAAGTTGATCGGTTCAGGCACGTTATCTAAAAGCATTGACGTTCTAAATCAAACTACAGTTCTTTGTATACTGAACACACACAGGAAGAAGAGTTCAGAAATGAACGAATTCTTCTTGAGGCATTGTAGACTAGGTCATATCAATGCGACCCGACTGGCTGAAGTTACATTTTAGATGCATATTTAATCAGTTTGAATTTACATCTTGTGAAAACTTGCCAGTCATGTCACAAAGATAAGATGACCATAGCTCTGTTTAAAGGAAACAGAGAAAGAGTTAGTGAACTCTTGGGATGATACATGTTGATGTATGTAGGTCCCCAGTCTACACATGCCAGGACTGGTTCTTTATACTTCATTATATTCTCTGATAATCTCTCAAGATTCAGTCGTATGTTCCTGTTGAAACATAAGTCCGAAGCTTTTGAGGTATTCACAGAATATAAGTTGGAAGTAGAGAACCAAAATACGGGTATAAGTATTATGTCCTTTGATGTGATCGAGGAGGAGAATACTTGAGCACGGAATTCCTGGATTATTCTAAAGGAGAATGAGATTCTCTCTCAGTATTACTCCTCCGAATACACCACAGCACAACGGTGTATCAGGGCGGAGCAATCACACAATATTAGATATGGTGTGCTCTATGATGAGTGCTACTGAGTTTCCTATTTCCTTTTGGGAGTTATGCACTTGAGAATCTGCATACCTATTGAATAGGGTTCCAATCAAATCAGTTGCCTACCGCTTCATATGTGATATGGAAAGGGAAGAGCCCATGTCTTAAGCTAGTTAAGATTTGGGGTTGACCGGCCTATGTCTAAAAGCAAAATCCGGACAGGCCCGAGGCAAGGTCTGTAATGTAGAACTGGAAAGGTTCTAGCTATACAAACTACAGCAGATAATTTGGTAGAACCAAAGGATTCAGTAGATTCCAACGAACCTCAGCCTCTCCGCCGATCTAGTGGGGTTCCTCATCCGCCTGAGAGATACCTTGGTTTCTCGATGACAGTGGGAGCATGGAATGCATCATGAGATGATGACCCAACTAGATTCGAGCAGGCCATCAAGAGTAGGGACTCTGTAAGAATGGCTGGATGCTTAGCGATCTGAGATGGAATCCATATACACCAACAAAGTATGGACTTTGGTTGCGATATCTGAAGGGTTAAATCCCCATCAGGAGCAAGTATATCTTGAGAAGATTACTTGGTATAGATGGAAAAGTTGAGACTTTCAAAGCTAGACTTGTTAAAGGTTTTCGTCATCGACCAGGCACGGATAATGATGAAACTTTTTCCAGGGAATATGCTTAAGTCCATCCAGATCCTACTTGCCACGGCTACACACCATGACTACGATATCTGGTGGTTGGGTGCCATGACTACTTTTCTAAATAATGATTTAGAAGAGAACGTCTATAAGAACACAGCCAGAGGGCCTCGTAGACAGTGGGAGCAGCGAGAACGTGTGCAAGATGCTTTATAGGATAAAGCAGGCATCGCGGAGTTGGAATATCTGTTTTGATGAAGTAGTCAAAGAGTTTGACATCATCAAAATGGAAGATGAACCTTGTATGTACAAAAAGGTAGTAGGGAGTATGGTGGTGATCCTCGTAGAGTACATGGATGACATACTCTTGATAGGAAAAGAGTTTCCTATACTACGATCGGTCAATCTCCTATTATCACAAGGATTCCCCAAATAGGATCAAAGTGATACCTCCTAAATCCTGAGTTTTCATCTATGAGATAGATGTAAAAGGATGCTAGGATTCTCACTAGATGAAGTGAGATGGTATCAATCGATCCTGGGGAGAATCACTGGAAGAGTTCCAGGGTGATAAAGACGACTGAATGTCAGTCACAGGCATTGTCTTTGCCCTCAGTAAAGGGACGGTATGTTGGAAGAGCTCCAAGCTAGATACCGTGGCAAACTAGACGATAAAGGCTGGTAACATCGCTATTAAAGATACTACCAAAGAGGCAGTTTGGGTGTATATTGGTTCATAGGATGAACTAGGTTCCTACCATTGTGTGACAATGGAAGTGTGGCTTCGACCCTGGAACCCTGGTCCCATCAGTGACCCAGACATATTCTGAGGTAGCATCACCTGATCATGGAGATAGTTGATCTCCAGGATGATCGAGGTTAGGAGAGTAGACTCAGAGGACAACACGGCGGATCCACTCACGAAGGCCTTTTCCCAAAGAGAAACTTTATGGGAAGGTTGAGTATTAGATACTACAACCACTGCTACAGATGGCCCTAGTGCAAGTGGGAGATTGTTAGTTATATGTATGCCCTAGAGGCCATTACTGTACATTGGATGTATATTGTAGTGGATGCTGGGACATATATAGGTAGGACTTTCTTGCTCGACATGATAGTACGCTATCTGGTTGCTCTTTATCTTAACGTGTATACCTTCTGTCTCTCTGATTACATGTTGATAAAGCCCTTAGGATGTGTACTCGACTTCCAGGACTATGATGTAGATCATACTAGTGGGGCCTGGGTAGTCCATGAGTACATCCTTGAAATGTTCCTAGTCGAGGGAATATCGAGACGGGGCATCGATATTCCAGAGTAGACTAGCGCATATCTTCTCGACCCATGCGATGGGGGATGGATGATCCCATATCCATTGGTGTTTGACATCGAAGATGGTATGCGGGTGCTTAGTGGAGACTGGGTACACTGAACGGACTCGCCGAGAACTCCCAGATGGTATTATACCTCACGTCAGATGGCAGTTCTCTGGTGACACTGGTACAGCTTAGTCTGTTGACCCGAGATCGTCATAGAGTCTTGTGTGTCTCCCACTGTGCTTTGATTTCCACCCTACCACGGCTCTACTGAGTCGTGCAAACAGGTGGTTTTTGGGTACAGTCCCGATTCACATGGAGGCAATGAGCGATAGGAGGGGATTCGTCTCTCCCGGTATTGGGAGTTGATGTTGTGCTATGCTCGACTGGCCATAACAGGAAATCCCTGGCCAGGGTTGCAGTGATATACTGGTAAGAGTTATCAGTAGTTTCACGAATGTTATGGACTTCACGTCGGCATGACTTATCAAGCTACTGGGGTCTGACGTTTACCACCCCTAGACGAGATATGCGACATATCAGACGAACAGACCGGACTGTACGGTAAGTGTTACTGGTTGGATTCATAGGAGTGTGAGCGGGCTTGCTCGTCGATCTTCTGATCGCTCAATACCCGGGTGGCCGTTACGTTTAGCAGACCGCTTGCGGCTTGTGGGTGTTTGATATGATCATCATCTGCTGCCGGCGTATTGACGAGTCTTTAGAGTCCTACACAGAGCTTTCCTAGCTCAAGCGAAACGAAATAGGAGCGCATATGAGATATGTGCGGGACCGAGAACAATTCGTGTATGTGATACCGTATTCCATTCTCGCGACGAATGTATCGATTGGTTATATGCGATATAACCTGGTTATCGAATCAAGGATTGATTCGAGAAGCCGATACATTGAATACTAGTCGGTTATATGCGACATGACCGGATCATTGAATCAAGTGTTGATTTAATGATTTAATGCATAATTATATATATTTGATATATTACTTTGCATTAACTAGTATTGGTTCACTTTAAATGGATTTACTCACTTGGTTTGTGCACATTGCATATGTGATATATTTTGTGCACATGATTGTATCATGTTTGATGATACAAGCAAGCTAGGGTTAGTGTAAAGAATTAGACCATGGTTAAGATTATGATTAGGGATTTCTTTTTTCTTATTTATTTATTTATTTATTTTGGAAAAAGATAAGAAAAGAATGGTTGCTATTTTTGTTTGCTAGTTGAAGATTCTTGAAGCTTTGAATTAGTCCACCATCCTTGTCTTATACTTAACCCTAACCATTCTAGTTAACCATGGTCCATTCTCTACAACTAACCAAGGGTTTGTAAATGATAAGTATTGAATTATTTATCATTTACATAATACTTATCATCTTCTTCTTCTTCAACATGAGAAGAAAGCTTGCTACATCAATGGTGATTGATGAAAAAGTGTTGGAAATCCAAAACTAAAGTCTACCCACTTCCTATTTCTTCATCCTCTACCTCTTGCCAAGTAGTATAGGGTGTTTCCTTCACAAGTTTTCAAGGCTTGGTGAAGTTGGAGCTTGTTCTTGTGATGCCTCGACGTAGATCATCTTCGGCATCGAACCGACGATCAAGCCCGCCCATTTCTCTGATGAAGCCGATGCTAGAGTCATGGTTTTGATTTGGACAGCGGAGGGACCTCATCATGGAGTCTAGGATGTGGAGGACCGGATCTACAAAGGTTGTAGCCCCTTTCCTTTAGATACATTTCCGTTTACTTGCTTGTTTCGCCTATATATCTAGTTAACGATCCGTATTAGGGTTTGTAGGCACTAGGAATTTTTTGATTTGTGCATGTTTGATCACTTGTGAGACTCCATTAGAGTGCCTAGGAACCCTACATGCGTATGTTGTATCGAGACGAATGTCGCGGTTGTCTCTAGGTTGTTGATGAACCGTCGAGGTTTGGAACTAGGGATTTTGCCGTGGCTCCTTTTGCTGATGTTGCGTCTGCTGTGTCGAGACGAACGTCGAGGTGGTGACCACTCCGCACTGGTGTGAGATGATCTCCGAGTGTCTTTCAGGCTTTATATGACTTGCCGTTAAGACCCTGAAGCTAGGAATTTGGCCTTCGCTTCGTTTGCTTTGGCGTGTCCGGATCCTGTTGGAGGAAGGACGCTGTGGTGACATCTCGTCTGCTGTATCGATACGAACGTCGAGGTGGTGACCACTCCGCGCTGGTGTGGGATGATCTCCGATTGTCTTTCAGGTTTTATATGAGTTACCGTCAAGACCCTGAAGCTAGGAATTTGGCCTTTGCTTCGTTTACTTTGGCGAATCCGAATCCTGTTGGAGGAAGGACGCTGTGGTGACATATCGTCTCCTGTATCGAGACGAACATCGAGGTGATGACCACTCCGCACTGGTGCGAGATGATCTCCGATTGTCTTTCAGGCTTTATATGACTTGCCGTTAAGACCCTGAAGCTAGGAATTTGGCCTTCGCTTCGTTTGCTGGCATTGCGCCTGCTGTGTCGAGACGAACGTCGAGGTGGTGACCACTCCGCACTGGTGCGGGATGATCTCCGATTGTCTTTCAGGCTTTATATGACTTGTCGTTAAGACCCTGAAGCTAGGAATTTGGCCTTCGCTTCGTTTGCTTTGGCGTGTCCGGATCCTGTTGGAGGAAGGACGCTGTGGTGACATCTCGCCTGCTGTATCGAGACGAACGTCGAGGTGGTGACCACTCCGCGCTGGTGTGGGATGATCTCCGATTGTCTTTCAGGTTTTATATGAGTTACCATCATGACCCTGAAGCTAGGAATTTGGCCTTTGCTTCGTTTACTTTGGCGTGTCCGGATCCTGTTGGAGGAAGGACGCTGTGGTCACATATCGTCTGCAGTATCGAGACGAATGTCGAGGTGGTTTCTAAGTTGTCTGGGAACCACCGAGATTTGGAGTAGGGGCTTTGCGGTAGCTCCATTTGTTTTGACCGTGAGGTCTTTTGTTAACGTTGTACCTGCATTATGCTGGACTGCGAAGGAACGCCGTTGTTGACATTTTGTTTACTGTAGCGAGACGAATGCTGAGGTGGTCTCTAGGTTGTCTGTGAACCATCGAGATTTGGAGTAGGGGCTTTGTCGTAGCTCCATTTGTTTTGACCGTGAGGACTTTTGTTGACGTAGTACCTGCATCATGCTAGACTACGAAGGAACGCCGTTGTTGACATTTTGTCTGCTGTATCGAGACAAATGCTGAGTTGGAGCTGCGATTTTGCCGTCACTCCGCTTTGTTTCGACCGTGAGGTCTTTTGTTGACGTTGCATCTGCATCCTGCTGGATTGCGAGGAACGCCGTCGTTGACATCTCGTCTGCTGTATCGAGACGAATGCTGAGGTGTAGCTAGGATTTTGCCGTCACTCCGCTTTGTTTCAACCATGGGGTCTTTCGTTAACGTTGCATCTGCATCCTGCCGGACTGTGGAGGAACGCCATCGTTGACATCTCGTCTGCTGTAACGAGACGAATGCTGAGATGGTCTCTAGGTTGTCTGTGAACCATCGAGATTTGGAACTAAGTACTATGCCGTGGCTCCGTTTGATGGTGTAACATCTGTGTCCTGCTGGAATGAGGAGGCACACCATTGTTGGTCTCTAGGATGTAGATGTGGCCATTGAGATTTCAATCTAGGGACTTTGCCATGGCTCCGTTTCGTTGTGACTCTGAGGTCGGTTGTTAACGTCATGTCTGCATCTGGTTGGAGTGAGGAGAAACGCCGTTGGTGATCTCTAAGTTGTCGATATTGACGTCGAGGCCCTGAAGCTAGGGATCTTCCTTCACTTTGTTTGTTGACACTATGACTGCAATATTGCGACGAATGTCGAGATTGTCTCTAGGTTGTCAATGAACCGTCGAGATTTGGCTTCGCTTCCTGATGGAGCCTGGTGGGAAGGTATGGTTCCCTCTTTGTTTGTGCCCCTGGATTGTATACAGGGATTGATGTGAATCGCCTCTAGGGCAAAAAGTTTCATTCTTTCATCATTTCTTTTATTCTTTCCGCGATGCTCTATCATTTCAGCTTTTATATCGCGAAGGTCGCGATTGCCCAATCATTTCGGCTATTTTTCGCGGTGCCCAATCATTTCGGCTATTTTGCATGCATAAATTTTTACTTGCTGATTTTGTTGCAAGTTGCCCCATCATTTCGTCTATTTCATATGCATTTTTAGCTAGCTGATTTTTTTATCACGAGTGTGGAACTTGGAATCTGGTGCCGATCTCAGCATCAGCATCGCTACAACTGGAATATTGCCAGGAGCGAATCATCATTTGCCATGAAAGGACTTGGAATTTGATACCGGTTTAGGCATCAGCATCGCTACAACTGGAATGTTGCCAGGAGCGAATCATCATTTGCCTCTGTCGATGTCGAACAAAGGTGGCTTAGCGGACAGGGTTAGGATCCCGTCGACTAAGGCTTTTGACTTCATAAGCCGTAAGGGTCTCACAAAGGTATTTCTCCCTACAAGTCGTGAGGATCTCGTAGGTGTGTTTTCTCCTTAAGGATCGTGAGGATTCCTAAGTGTATGTTCCCCTGTAAGTCATAAGGATCTTACAAAAGGGTTTTCTCCTAATAAGTCGAGAGGACTTACAAGGGTTGTTCACCATATAGACATATCCCCAGTCACAGGTGGGACTTTGTTAGGGAAATGTTTATTCGCGCCCGTGGATTGTATACAAGGGCCAGTATTGAGCCGCTTGTAGGGCAGTATCGGAGGTTGTGGGGGTTGCTTAAGAACAGGTTCCGGTCTCTGTAACTTAAGGCTTTCAAATCTTATGAGCCGTGAGGGTCCCATAAGAGAGTTCTCCTTACGAGTCGTGAGGATCCCGTAAGTGTAATTTCTCCTTAGGAATCATGAGGATCCCTAAGTGTATTGCTTCCCTGTGAGTCGTAAGGATCTCACGCGGGTGGTTTCTTCTTAGAAGGTCGAGAGGACCCTGTTAGTGTCTTTTAACGAGGTTGCGCCCTTTCGGGTTTTCACAAACACTCGCCGGTAGCCCTGCTGTTTTTACTCACGGAGCCCTTTCGGGTTTTCATCCGTGCCCATTTTGCTTATGAACATACCGTTTTTTTGTTTTTTTTTATTCTTTTTTTTAACGAGGTTGCGCCCTTTCAGGTTCTCACAAACACTCGCCGGTAGCCCTGCTGTTTTTACTCACGGAGCCCTTTCGGGTTTTCATCTGTGCCCACTTTGCTTATGGACATACCGTTTTGTTTTTTCTAACGAGGTTGCGCCCTTTCGGGTTTTCATAAGACTCGCTGGTAGCCCTGCTATTTTTACTCACGGAGCTCTTTCGGGTTTTCATCCGTGCCCATTTTGCTTGTGGACATACCATTTTTTTTACCACGTCAGCCTGGGGACGCCGCGGGTTGGTAGTAGTTTAACGACGTTTTGGTCATTATCCAGTTTTAGTACATAGTGGTCCATTATTAGTTTAAGGACGTTTCGGTCCATAGCTAGTTTTAGGACATAGTGGTCCATCATTAGTTTAAGGACGTTTCGGTCCACGGCTAGTTTTAGGACGTAGTAGTCCGTTGGGCTTTCTCTATGAATGAGCATGATGCCCCCGGCATACCATCTTTTTCGGAGTATGTGGTTGTGGCGGGCTCACCTTCCAGTTTTCGGACAACGCGAACCTGCCTTGTTGGTATTGGTCTTCAACCCAGTTTTTGAAAACGTAGCAGTTTTCGATCGGATGGCCCAATACTTGGTGGTAAGGGCAGTAATTAGGATTGTTGACATCATTCAGTTGTAGCTGGTGTTTCGGCTCCGGTAGAGTGATAAGCCTGTTGCGCACTGCTAGTTCGAACAGCCTCCTTGTTTCATCCCGGGGAAATGAGTAAAGACGTTTCAACTTCTCATAGAGGGGTTGCCGCTTGTTGTTTTGGCGAGTAACCGGTCTAGGGCCACTCGATTGTTGTTGAGTGTTGGCGACGAAGGACATTTTTTCCTTTCCTTTATCCTTTTTGTTCGATCCCTTGTTTGCGGGTCCGAGATTCTTTTCGGGTATCGTGCAATTGCACGGCTGAATGTTCTCGCAACTCCTCAATTCTTTCGTTTCAGATATGGATTCCTTGAAGAGAGGGCCGAGGGCTACTTTTTCGTCGGAGTCGCTCCCGAAGGTGAGAACTCGCGATCCCCCGGGATCAACCCTATGACAATTGCCGGCAATTCTTTTACGCTCATCCGTCGCATTTTTTCGCTGTCTACGAGCTTCACGCTTTGTCTTGTTGAAGTGTTGCCTGTGAGCGACATACCCTTGCCACCAACACTTAAAGGAGTTGCAGTCTTCAGTAGGATGTGCCATGTTCTGATGATATAAGCAGAAGTTAGGATGTACGTCCGCTTCATCAAGATGTATACCGCCATGAGAATTTTCTCTGAAAGAGGGCAGCTTCATCCCCATCGATATGGCTTTGGCGAATCGTTTCCTTGTCTTAATCCTGCTTTCATTTGCGTCGGATGTACTTTGATCCGGTGGGAGTGTTTCGACCCTTTCATCTAGTCGCCGGCGTTTGGCTTTCTCGAATATGGCCATCTCGCGCTCTCGATCAGCTTTGCTTTTAAGACAGGCTTCGTTCAGGAATGCATCAATCATTTCGTCTGATGGTCCTAGAAGTTCTAGCTCAGGATCTGCCCCTAGCTTCTCTGTGTAAGGAGCTTCTTCGTCATTTTTTGACGAGTGAGAGATCACATGGCAGCTTGCCACATAATCCTTAGGTTCATTTGACGAGTCTTCTCCATCATCTCCGTCTTCAAGGACGTGGCCGAGCAATTCTTGGAGCGTGATTGGAGTCCGCGCCTTCTGATTATACTCTTCCAGAGCGTCGATTTGTTTCTGCAGGTCCGTGCGCTTGTCGCCAGGCTTCACAGGCTTTTTGGATTTCTTCTTCTTTTTCGAAAATTTCGACGGCTGGGTGTGCGAGCTTTAGCTATCACCACTGATCTTTGGAGTTGGGCGCGGCTTTAGCATCCCTTCGATGATCTGGAGTTCTAGCGGATTCTTCCACCCGATCGCCGGACATGTCTGGAGATCATTCAGCATCTTTTTGGTTTTGGCCGAAAGGGCCACCTCCCATGGGGCTTCTTCAACAAAAGAGCACGTTGCCCCCGGCATGTCCACTTTTTTAGGGGTATGAGGTTGTGGCGGGTTCACCTTCCAGTTTTCGGATAATGCGAACTTGCCTTGCTGGTATTGGTCCTCAATCCAGCCTTTGAAAACGAAGCAATCTTCGATTGGATGGATTACTGCTTGATGGTAAGGGCAGTAATTAGGATTGTTGAGATCGCCTGACTGCAACGGACGTTTTGGACTCGGCAGATTGATGAGTCTGCTGCGCACTGCCAGCTCGAACAGTTTCCTCGTTTTATCCTGGGGAAATGAGTAAGAACGTCCCAGTCTCTCCTCGAGGGATGGGCGTGGACGCACGTTGTTTTGGCGAACAATCGGCTTTGAGTTGCTCGGCTGTTGTTGAGTATTAGCGACGACGATCGCTTTCCCTTTTCCTTTCTTATTTCGAGGGTCTGGCTTTGGAGGAGATGGTCTGTGACCCATCTGGTCCATTTGGGCCAGTTTGTCGATCAAGGCCTGGAAAGTAGTTGGCTTGAAGAACATCATGAATTGTGAGATGGTCGCTTGCGGATCAGGAGTGCCCACGATCATGCCCACCGCCAGCGCTTCTTCGATCCGCTGTTCACATTTCGACCATAAGTTCTGCCACCGGATTGCATATTGAACCCAGGTTTCGCCCGGCTTTACTCTTGCATTAAACAAAGATGTTATTGGAGTACGCTCGCTGGCACTTGCAAAACGTTGGGTAAACAACAACTCCATTTCAGCGAAAGTTTTGACGTAGTCGTTCGGAAGCTCGGAGTACCATTCAAACGCCGTCTCGGATAAGCTGCCGACGAATTGGCGAAGCAGGAACTTATCATCGCCGCCGGTGTTGCCACAAAGAGCCCTGAACTGGGCTACATGTTGATGGGGATTTCCTGTCCCCTTGTAGACATGAAACTTTAGGATCGTGTAGCCCGGCGGGTATTTGATCTGATCGTACCAGCTCGGATACGGTCGCCCCGTTTTGACAACTTGATCGGCCGCCTCAGTTGCCTGGTGAACCCTTATCTGCTGAGCTATATATTCATCTAGGGCAGCTTTAGAAATTGTCTCCTCTTTGGCTGTTGACAGAGCCGGTGGAGGATTTGACGTTTCTCCTCTGTCATCTTCAAGGACAATCGGAGGATCTTCGGCAGGAGGATCCTGCTGGATCATCATACCCACCATGTCCTGGAACAGAAGGGTTATTCGTTTTATATTGGCTGCTTTTTCTGCAGCTTTTTTTTCCTTCTTTTCCAGTATCCTGCGAAGGAATTCAGCGTCGGTTTCTTGCTCCTGGCGCTGATCCGAGGATGCTTCTAGGCTTTCTTTTGGCCCAGTGAGCGCAGCCATCGCAGTCATCATTTCTTGGAGCTTCTGCTACTGTTCTTGAGCCTTAGTCACTGATCGCGTAAGCGGTCGATGACCTGTGGATATACGGCTGTCCTCTTTCCCGGACGCCATGTAGACGGTGCGTACCATAATGCCCCCGGACTTAGGGCGTTTAGGCTCACTGCCTTTGACATTTGCCGCGAGCGTGAGGACTTTCCCCGGCCTTCTTCTCTTGTAGACCATCAAAGTTGAGGGGGCCGTTGCTTTGGGCACCCAGGTGGTCGTCGTTTTACGTTGCTTGACAGGGAGGTCTTCCTCCTGTCGGCCTTTCGACTTCTTATGCTGGCGAGAGAGATTCGGATCAATCACTGATTCTCGGACTCGTCACCAAGTCTTGTACATCCTGGAAGACAACCGTTGAGGAGACTGCTCCGGCTTTTCTGGTTTTGCTTCCACGATGGCCTCTACCGGTGGAGGAGATCTTTTGAGCACTGCAGTTGGCGAATTTCTGCGTACCTTGTTCAGCAATTCAAAGCTGTTCCTGGTTGGAACAGCAGCATCGATCCCCACCGTTGGAGCTGGCGGAGTTATCCCAGAGGGAGAGTTGCCCCCAGCCTTCCTCACTCGGCGCCAGTGGCGACGTCGAGTGTGTCGTGCGGATGGAGTTGTTTCAGCTATATGGGTGACTTCGTCGTGCCCCCTCTGGGCAGGGGAAGCAGCTTTGAGGACCTCGCCTGGAGCAGCAACCTGAATGGCCAGCCTTGTAAAAACTGACTTCTTGGAAGGAGGAGCCTTTCCAATAATTTCATCCGCTTGAGCCGGGATGGCTATCCGCTTTGGGATGGCAGCTTCGGGTATCGCGGGCTTGTAGACGTTCTGGCCCAGTCTGTTGAAAACTGAGGTATTGAAGTTGGGCGACCCGTTGAGAGGGGCTGCGACAGTAGCAAGCCGATCAAAGACCGACTTCTTTGGAGCTTCTTGCGATGTCATTGGGGCATTGAAGCTCATTGGTAGGAGCAGGGTCCCGAAGAATAGTCCAGCGGTGGCTTGAGTTACCTGCTCCACTGGCATCTTAAAAAGGGAGGCCGCTTGGGGCCCATAAGTCACTCCTCCAGCAAGGACGGAGCGAGAGTTGCAGTTGCAGGTAGTGCAGTTTGAAGCCATTGATCTTCTATTTTCTGCACGGAGCAAGACACAAAATATTAGTACCTCGAATCCACAGGCAACCATAGCAAACCGCGATTCGTTCGCGAACACGACACACGAAGTGTGGAGTGGAAAGAGGAAGATGTCCCACCGGGCGTGCCAGAATCTGTTCCCCTCCGAATGGCGGCGCGAGGAGAGACGTCTTGCCTGAGATTCGGGGCAGATGCTAATTGGTGCTATCCGTCCACCTTTCCGAAAATTCCAAGTTGATTTATGGCACCGTGTATCGGAGGTTTAGGCGGATGCGGCCGATGTAGCAGACTTCGTCAGATTCCTCCTCGTCTGAGGGGTTTTTGATTGTGGGGATGCTCTTCCCTGCAGGCGCATGCCCTTGCAGTTAATTACGCTACCGCATCGCGGCAACAACTTTCTCCTTCTCCAGCTGATCATTTCGTGTCGTAGGTGTTTGTTTTGTTTGTGGTTGCCGGTGGATTGTATACGGAGACTAATTTGTGTTTTCGCCCATAGGACGTGGATTAGTCCAAATCCGTATTTTCTTAGATTTGGGTTTGGGGTTTTGGTTTAAGGATACGTTAGCCATATTTGAGGCTAAGATCAACTTAAACATTTGTTAAGGACACGTTGGTCTAATTTTTAGACTACGATCAACTTAACGGGATCGTTTAGATCCAACAAGAGAGCATTTGGGCCATATTGTTCTAGTTTAGGGACATAGTGGTCCGTTGAATGTATGGCCGTCGGGACCCATCACCTCTCTGACGACGTTGAAGGGTTACAACGACAGATGTCAGAGAAGTTCATAGATGTACCCTTGAACCAAAGTTGGTTGGGAGATCTATAGTCCATTTTGGGACTAAAGTCTGTTTTGAAAGTTTTGGTTTAAGGATGCGTTAGCCATATTTGAGGCTAAAATCAACTTAAACGTTTGTTAAGGATACGTTAGTCTAATTTGAGACTAAGATCGACTAAACAGGATCATTTAGATCCGACAAAAGAGCATTTGGGCTCTATTATTCCAGTTTAGGGACATGGTGGTCCATCGCCAGTTTAGGGACATGGTGGTCCATTTCCCATTTTGAGGATGCATGTTGGTTTAAGGACGCATTAGTCCATGAGCTTAAGGACCCCACAGTCCGTATTGGTGGTTTAAGGACGCATAAGTCCATGAGTTTAAGGACCCCACAGTCCGTATTATGTGTGGTTGTCGGGACCCGTCACCTCTCTGACGACGTTGAAAGATTACAACGACAAATACCAGAGGAGTTCAAAGATGTACCCTCGAACCGGATGTAAATTGATTTGGGAGAGCAGTTGTGCTCGATTCAATTTAATTTGAGGACTTATGGCCAGAATTGGGTTGAGTCCAGTTATGTTTGAAATATTGGCCCTTTGGACCATTAGACATTTGTCTAGGTTCAGCCCCTCATCATTCAGCAGTGCTAAACAGAGGTTTGGGGGCTCTGACAACATTTTGTCTTTGATTTCCTCAATTTTGAGATTCATTTGGAGGAGGGCCTTTTGCCTCTGGAAAATTAACCAATTTGGCTAAAAGTAGTGTTAAACACTAGAGAACAACAGTGTTAAACACTGGAGGTAGAACTCTCAAATTAGTGCTAAACACTAAAAGACAATCAGTGTTAAAACACTGGAAATATAATCTTCAATTTAGTGTTAAACACTAGAAACAGTCAGTGTTAAACCCTGGAAATATAATCCCCAAATTAGTGTTAAACACTAAAGAAAGAGGGGTCACGTGTGGACACGTGAGAGCGCCCAAAAGTGGGACCAGATCCCTTTTCTTCGTTCTGCAATTAAGTGTTAAATACTTTTTATTTTATTTTCGAGCATCACGTGCTGGCACGTGATGGAGATTTGTGCGCCAATTGTGAAAGCATTTGCTGAGGGGTCACGTGGTATCACGTGAGAGCGCCCAAAGCCTTCCTTTGCTTTTTCTTTCTGTGTTTTGTAGGTCACGTGGGAGCACGTGAGGCATTGCCTCAAAACTGTTTCCTTTTTATTTTTGGGGATCTTTTTAGGGGTCACGTGGGGACACGTGACCTAGTTTTATTCCTTCTTTTCTGATCACTGCGGATTGGGATCACGTGTCATCACGTGACCAATGTTTTTTATGTGCATGGAGATCTTTCAAGTCTCTTTATTTTAAGAATTAAATTCTCTGTAGGGTTAAACCCTAATTTTGTTTTAGAGGAATTAAATTCCTATATATGTAAAAGAATTAAATTCTTATGTAGGGTTAAACCCTAATTTCATTTTAAGAGGAATTAAATTCCTGTAATCTTGAGAGAATTAAATTCTCAATTAGGGTTAAACCCTAGCTTTGTTTTGGGAGAATTAAATTCTCTAAACTCAATTCCCCCTCTAAGTTTCGGATCTACATGGCAGGATCTCAACCCGATGAGAATTAAATTCTCAACTTATGGGGAGATGTGCTCTTTGCAGATCTTCAACCAGAGGAAAAACTAAGTTCTTTTGCAAAAGAGTTAAACTCTTAGATCTTTGAGAATTAAATTCTCTGTTTGAAATTTTGATCCCTTTCTTTTCTCACCTAGGGTTTTTCTCTATTGAGAATTAAATTCTCCTTTCTTTTCTCTCTGCAATTTCAAGATCCCTGAAATTCTATCTCTTTCTTCTCTTCTTTGTTCCTATTTATAGGAGAAAGAAAAGAATCAATTTGTTTAGTAAATTTTTCATTGAAAGATTTTGTTTGTTTTCATAATTAATATGATCATTTAGATCACATAGTGAATTTTATTCACCGTTGGATTTTAAATCCAAAGATATTATGTTTGTTATTTCTGGTGAGATTTAGGGGAAATCTTTTCTTGTTTCAAATCTTTCCATAAATTGGTGATTTTTAATCACCCTTGGTTCTTTATTCCAACGGTCCCCATAATCCTTTTCCATTTGGAAAGATTTAGAGAAATTTAGAATTTTAATTCTATTTGGAAAGATTTAGAGAAATATAGAATTTTAATTCTATTTGGAAAGATTTAGAGAAATTTAGAATTTTAATTCTATTAAACTGTAAGGCTTTCAAAACCTGTCGCGTGCTGGCATGTGACCCTTGGTCACGTGTGAGCATGTGACCCCCAATTGGTTCTTTTCTCAGCGTTTATTTATACTTCAGTTTTAACCATCACGTGTCAACACGTGATCATTGGTCACGTGTGAGCACGTGATACCTCATTGAGGTATTTCCTTCAGCCATTTGTTTTTATTTCTGTTTTAACTATCACGTGTCAACACGTGACCATTGGTTACGTGTAAGCACGTGACCCCCAATTGGGTCCTTCTTCAGCCATTTGTTTTTATTTCTGTTTTAATTATCACGTGACCATCGATCACGTGCGAGCACGTGATACCTCATTGAGGTAATTCCTGATTTTTGATCAAGGAACATTCCATAGCATATTTGCTCATAACTTTTGATCCCGGATGAATTATGAGGCCCATAATATATCAAATCGAAGGGGTTTTCGAGATGCTTCCAATATCATCAGAATTTAGCTGTTTCTCATTCAGGAGTTTGTCAAAAAACATCCCGAAAGATACTGGTTCGCATTTTCCTTAAGCGTATCGCTGCCATTTGATACCTTGGACTCTTTTGCGCAGAAATTTTTGGTGGGAACAGATGGGTCGGAAATACTCTTTCCCCTAAGACAAGACAAGGAAAATATTCGACCTTGTCATTAAGCATCAAATGATGACGCTCCCGGAACCTCGGTACCCCGAACAGATAAATGAGGTTCATCACCAGGATTATTGCTCATATCATCGAGCAATAGGATATCCCCTTGAGGACTGCTTCACCTTCAAAGATTGGGTTGAAGATCGGTATCAACAAGGCAGATTCACTTTATCCGACAGTTGGAGGGTGACCCCACCGCAAAAGCACGAGCCAAAGAGAACCTATATCGCGAAGGTAGGACCAGCTCAACACCAAGAATGGAAGTGAACTCATACTTGCCACATGATAACACTCTCAAAGGAGAGAGAGCACGAGAATATGGATGACTTCTTCAAGTGCTTCGTAAATAAGGACGAGGAGGAGGTGATCTCAGAGTTTCCACCGACACTAAAAGAGCTGGAAGATGGGATACACATTACGGCGGACAACCTGAGAAAAATCGACTTGGGGACGGAAAACGAGCCAAGGCCCACATTCTTCAGTGAGCTGCTATCTAAAACGCAGGTGGCCACGTTAAAAGGCGTGCTCATGCAATATAAAGACTGCTTCGTATGGAACTATTCGGAGATGTTGGGTCTAGATCCAGAAGTAGCAGTACATAGGCTGGCCATATCGCCGGACATCAAGCCAGTCAAATAAGCGCCAAGAAGAATGCGGCTCGAACTCGAGATGAGTATCAACGCTGAAGTTAAGAAACTAATTGAATCCAGTTTCATCCAGGAAGTTTAATACCCTGACTGGATCGCTAATATCGTTCAGGTGATGAAGAAAAATGGAACAGTGCGCATCTGCGTGGACTTTCGGGACCTCAATAAAGCTTGTCCGAAGGATGACTTCCTAGTACCTGTTACCGAGTTGATGAATGACAACACGTCTACTCATGAAGTCTTCTCTTTCGTGGATGGATCTTCAGGATACAATCAAATAAAAATGCATCCTGAAGACCAAAAGCATACCGCCTTCCGGACTCCATTGGGTATATTCTGTTACAAGGTGATGCCCTTCGGTCTGAAGAACGCCGGCGCTACATACCAGAGGGCCATGACAAAGATCTTCGATGACCTCATTCACGAGGTTGTTGAATGCTACATTGACGACCTTGTGGTAAAAAGCAAATCTCATAAGGAGCATTGGGAACATCTAGATATAGGGTTCCAACGTCTTCGGAAGTATAATCTGAAAATGAATTCTCTCAAATGCACGTTTGGAGTCTCCTCAGGAAAATTCCTGGGATTCATCATACGGCACCGGGGTATCGAAATTGATCCTTCGAAGATTAAGGCAATTATGGAGATGCCCACGCCGAGAACTTTCAAACAACCGCGGTCTCTCCAAGAAAAGCTCGCGTATATCCGGCGGTTCATAGCTAAACTCTCTGGAAAATGCCGTCCCTACTGTCACCTGATGAAGAAGGGGACCCCGCTCGTCTGGGATCATAGATGCCAGAATGCGATAGACGAAATCAAGCAATACCTGCAGAATCCGCCAGTACTGACTACTCCGGTTAAGGAAAAGCCCATCATCCTGTACACAACAGCCTTTGAAGGTTCTTTAGACGCGCTATGGGAACAAGAGAACGACCAGGTAAAGGAGAGAGCTATGTACTATTTGAGTTGAGTTCTTCTTGGGGCAGAAAACAACTACCCCCATCGAAAAGCATTGTCTGGCACTGATCTTCGCAATAATGAAGCTCAGGCACTACGCCTTAGCACATGAGGTCCATCTCATATCGAAGGTGAATCCCTTTAAATATATGATGTCAAGGGCCATTCTAACAGGAAGGCTCGCCAAATGGTCCCTCCTCTTGATGGAATTCTCAATAACATATCAACCCCTCAAAGCAGTGAAATGCCAAGCCATCGCCAACTTTCTCGCCGAGCATCCGATACCCGCCGACTCCCCCTTAAATTGTGAGTTGCCGGATGAACATGCGTTCGACGCAGATGAAGGAGAGGAGGAAGAAAATGATGCCTGATGGGAACTCTACTTCGATGGAGCATTTTCCATGAAAAGGCAGAAGTATAACACCCCCATAATCAAAGTGAAAGTGTACGCTAGCACCGTGATGGGGTTTAAACGGGCATCACACATGCAATTTTCAAAAATTTCGGGTGCTAACGAACACTAACCAAGATCTTAACTAGAATAATAGGGTTTACTATGATGATATCATAAAACTAAGAGAAGGAAAAATGGCTACAACCTTTGTAGACCGTGTCCTTCTCTTCATAAAGATCTGGATAGTAGTCTACGCGACTCCACTAGGCTCCACTTGAAGAATGAACAAGCTTCCTCCGATGATCTTCGTGTCGAAGATGATCCACCTGAAGTTCACCAATCCAAGCTATCTCTTCACTAAACTCTTTAGTGAAGGAAACACACTATACTAGAGTGCTAATGATGGTGATGTAGGGGTTTTATATGTTCACTAGGATGCTCAAGCTCTATGGTTCACATCACATGTGAGGGTTTAGAGCTTGATGGTGGAGGTGAGGAAAAGGGGAAAGAGCAAGAGAGCAAGATCTCATTTCATGAGCTCAAGAAAGGAAAAATGACTTACTCTCAACTTCAATTGAAGAATGGCTTAACTAGTGGCTCACTCATTAAAGCATGAAAATATCTCCAATATAATTTAGCAACCATGCTTCTATAGTGATCCCAAATGAATAAAGAAATAAGAAAAGCCATGCCTCACCATTCCTCCTCATTTTCCACCTCATTTTCTATTTCCAATAAATAGAAAATCATGTCATGCTTCATTGTGTGTGTGTGTATATATATATATATTATGAAGAATAGTTAGTGAAATAATATTAGTTAATATATAATTATATTAAATATAATATATATCAAATTATTAAATCAACTCTTGATTTAATAATCTGGTTAAATCACATATAACCGACTAATATTATTTATCTGTATATCACATTATCAAATCAACACTTGATTTGATAATCTGGTTATATCATATATAACCTAACCGATAATAAATAACTGCCAGATTAGACTATGGTATCACATACTCGTATTTAATCAGCCCTCCTGCACATATCAACATATGTGCCCTACTTCGTTTTGCTTGAACCAGAAAACTTCTGTGTGGGACTCTAAAGACTCGTCAATACGCTAGAAGTAGGTGATGATCACATCAGTCACCCCAAGCCATCAGCGGTACTAACTGGACGTAACGACTACTCAGGTATTGAGCGATTAGAAGATCAACAAGCAAGTTTGTCCAAACTCCCATGAAGCCTATAGGTAACACTTACCATACAGTCCGGTCTTTTCGTCTGATATGTCGCATATCGAGTCTAGGGGTGGTAACGTCAAACCCCAATAACTTGATAAGTCATGCCAATGTATGGCTCATAACGGTAAGAGAAACTACTGATAACACTTACCAGTAAATCTCATCAACAGCCATGTCCAGGGACTTACTGTTATAGCTAATCGAGCATAGCGCAATATCAACTCCCAATACCGGGAGAGACGAAACCCTTTCTATCGCTCATTGCCTCCATGTGACTCGGGACTGTACCCAAAATCCACCTGTTTGCATGACTCCATTGAGTTGTGGTAGGGAGGAAATCAAAGCACAGTGGGAGCCACACAAGACTCTATGACGATCTCGGGTTTACAGACTAACATGTACTAGTGTCACCAGAGAACTGATATCTGACGATAGGTATAATACCAACTAGGAGTTCTCGGCGAGTCCTGTTCGGTGTATCCATTCTCTAATGTGCACCTGTGTACAATCTTTGATGTCAAACACTAATAGATATGGGATCAACCATCGCCCCCATACAGGGTCAAGAAACGTACACACTAGTCTACTCTGGTGTATCGATGCCCTGTCTCGATATACCCTCGACTAGGAACAATTGAAGGATGTACTTGTGGAGTACCCAGATCCCAGTAGTATGATACGTATCATAGTCCAAATAGTCAAGCCAATATCCTAAGGGCTTTATCAACATGTATATAAGAGACGGTATAATAATACCAGTGAACACGTTAAGATAAAGGAAACCAGATAGCATACTGCTGGGTTCGCATAGCACCCCGACACGGTTTCGGCAAGCATCAAGTATGCTATTTTAAAATTTTAGGGTGCCGAGCGAGCCCGAACCAAGGATCTAACTAGAGAATTAGGGTTTAACTAAGCAAGTAAACAACTTTACTCTAAGTGAACAAGGAATACAACCTTTGTAGACTGGTCCTTCACTTCTAAAGCTCCGTGTAGTAGTCCCTTAGCTCCAAGTGGTGATCTCCCAAACTCTCGTTAGGCTCCACTAAGCGAAAAGAACAAGCTTGCTCAAGGATCTTCGAGGCCGAAGATGATCTACGTCGAAGAATCTCTAACTCAAGCTACCTCTTCACTAATTGAGAATTAGTGAAGCAAACAACCTATACTAAATGGCTAGTTTGATATAGATTGATGAAGTAGGAATTTTGCTCACTTTAGAATAATTTTTCTCTCTTTTCTTTTTCACCTCACTCAAAGCTAGAGAGCAAGAAGAAGATGAAGAAGAAACTCTAGTGATCAAGTGTGAACCATGGGTGAGAAAATATCTCATATAAACTCATGTAGAGACTAAACCATGGCAAAAGATAATGGTTAGGTTAATAAATATCTAGAGTAAAACAAAATTAGTGGACTAAGTCAAGCTTTCCACATGCTTCTACAAGCATTTTCAACTATGATAATTTCCACCAAATTTTGTTTTTCCCTTAATAATTAAATCCCCACATTATATTAAGTATGGTATGAGTCTCATACACCCAAGTCCAATGTATCACCTAGCATGACACAAAATAAATACATTAATATATATTACATATATATTCAAATGTATTTGGAGAAAACATTTTCTTAAGTGAGCTAATATTTGTTAATGTATGTTAATATATTAAATATATAATTATACATTAAATCATTAAATCAACACTTGATTTAATAACCCGGCTGTATCGCATACAACCAACTAATATCATTTAATAAATTATTGAATCAACACTTGATTCAATAATCCAGTTATATCACATATAACCTATATCGCGAGATTAGAATATGGTATCACATACACGTATTAATCTCGGTCCCGCACATATCACATATGTGCCCTACTTCGGTTCGCATAAGCTAGGAAACCTCTGTGTAGGACTCTAAAGACTCGTCAATACGCCGGCAGTAGGTAATGATCATATCAGTTACCCACAAGCTGTCAGCAGTACTAGATGGATGTAACGGCTACCCGGGTATTGAGCGATTAGAAGATCAACAAGCAAGCTTATTCATACTCCCATGAATCCAATAAGTAACACTACCGTACAGTCCGGTCTCTTCGTCTGATATGTCACATATCTAGTGTGGGGGTGGTAAACGTCAGACCCCAATAACTTGATAAGTCATGCCGATGTGAGGCTCATAACGGATCGAGAAACTACTGATAACACTTACCGGTAAATCTCAGTGTCAGTCCTGGCCAGGGACTTCCTGTTATGGCCAATCGAGCACAGCGCAACATCAACCCCCAATACCGGGAGAGACGAAACCCCTCCTATCGCTCATTGCCTCCATGTGACTCGGGACTGTACCCAAAAACCACTGTTTTGCACGCTCTATTGAACGTGGTAAGGTGGAAATCAAATAATAGTGGGAATCACACAAGACTCTATGACGATCTCGAGTCTACAGACTAACCTGTACCAGTATTACCAGAGAACTGCTATCTGACGATAGGTACAATACCATCTATGAGTTCTCGGCGAGTCATGTTCAGTGTACCCAGTCTCCACTGAGCACCCGTATACAATCTTTGATGTCAAACACCAATGGATGTGGGATCATCCATCGCCCATCAAATGGGTCAAGAAACGTATACGCTAGTCTACTCTGGAATATCGATGCCCTGTCTCGATACTCCCACGACTAGGAACAATTAAAGGATGTACTTGTGGACTAATCTGGCCCCACTAGTATGATCCCCATCATAGGCCTGGTAGTCAAGTCCATATCCTAAGGGCTTTATCAACATGTAACAGAGAGACAGTACAAGTATACATGTTAAGATAAAGAGCAGCCAGATAGCATACTATCATGTCAAGCAAGAAAGTCCTCTCTATATATGTCCAAGCATCCACTATAATATACAATCATGTACAATAATGGTCTCTAGGGCATACATACAACTAACTCATACTATCATGTCGAGCAAGAAAGTCCTCCATATATATGTCTAAGCATCCACTATATCATATAATAATGGCCTCTAGGGCATACATATCACTAACAATCTCCCACTTGCACTAAGGCTAGTTGTTATAGTATCTCATACCCAACATCCCAGAAAGTCTCTCGATTAGCATCTGGGGGAGGGCCTTGGTCAGTGGATCCGCTGTGTTATCCTCAATGTCAACTCTCCTGACCTCGATCTCCCGGAGATCTACTATCTCCCTGATCAGGCGATACCGCCTAAAAATATGTCTGGATCGCTGATGGGACCGGGGTTTCTATGCCAAAGCCACAACTCCATTGTTATCATAATACTCAGGTATTGGATTCTCAATGGTAGGAACCACACCAAGTTCATCTCATGAACTTCTTCATCCATACAGCCTCTATGGCAGCATCGTTGGTAGCGATGTATTCAGCCTTCATCGTCGAGTTTGCTCCGGTATCTAACTTGGAACTCTTCCAACATACCGTCCCTCCACTGAGGGTGAAGACAAAACCCGAGACCGACTTACTGTTGTCCTTATCACTCTGAAAGCTCGAATCGGTAAAGGACTCCACCTGAAGTTCACCGTTACCATACACCAAGAACATCTCTTTAGTCCTTCTCAAGTACTTAAGAATGTTCTTCACAGCTATCCAGTATTTCTCCTTTGGATCTGATTGATACCTACTCACTACACCTAGCGAGTAAGCTACATCCGGTCTGGTACATAACATCATATACATGATTGACCCGACTGCCGAAGCATAGGGTATCCCTTGCATGCGAGCCCTCTCCAAATCAGTCTTGGAAGATATCTATTTGGAGAGAGTGATTCCTGAACAAGCGGGTACATTACCACACTCAGAATCTTCCATACCAAATCTCTTTAGTATGGTGTCAATGTACCTGGATTGGGACAATCCCAACATCCGTCTAGATCTATCTTTATAGATCTATATCCCCAGGGTGTAGGAGGCATCACTTAGATCTTTTATGGAGAACTTGTGTGATAAGAAGAGCTTGACCGGGTGTAGCATAAGAACATCGTTTCCTATCAAGAGTATGTCATCCACGTACAATACGAGAAAGACAATCTTACTCTCTACAACCTTCTTATATATACATGGTTCATCTACATTTTTGATGAAGTCTAACTCTTTGAAAGCTTCATCGAAACGGATGTTCTAGCTCCGTGATGCCTGCTTTAATCCGTAGATGGATTTAAGCAGCTTGCACACGCTTCCGCTGCTCCCACTGTCTACGAAGCCCTCTGGCTGTGTCATGTACACGCTCTCTTCTAAATCACCATTTAGAAAAGCGGTCTTGACGTGCAATCTGCCAGATTTCATAGTTATGGTATGCAACAACGGCAAGTAGGATCCTGATGGACTTAAGCATAGCCACTGGAGAAAAGGTTTCATCATAATCGACACCTGGTCGTTGATGAAAACCTTTTGCTACAAGTCTAGCTTTGAAAGTCTCAACTTTTCCATCTACACCAATTATCTTTCTTAATGATCCACTTATTCTCGGTGGGTTTTATCCCTTCAAGAGAAACATCCAAAGTCCATACTTTGTTGGTGTACATGGATTCCATCTCAGATCGCATAGCATCCAGCCATTTCACAGAGTCACCACTCGTGATGGCCTGCTTGAAAATAGTTGGGTCATCATCTTACATGATGCAATTCTCGTTCCCACCGTCTATGAGAAAACCGTAGTATCTCTCAGGTGGATGAGAAACCCTACTAGGTCTGCGGAGTAGCTTAGGTTCATTAAGGACTATTGAATCCTCCGGTTCTACCAAGTCGTCAGTTATAGTTTGTGTAGCTGGAACTTCTTCCAGTTCTACCTCATTACCACTAATTTCTTTCACAAGAAATTCCTTTTCTAAAAAGGTGGCATTTTGAGAAACAAAAACTTTTTGTTCCTCGGTGTGGTAGAAGATATGCCCTCGCGAATGTTTTGGAAATCCTACAAACTTGCACAGAACTGACCTTGCCTCGACCTTGTCCGTATTTTGCTTTTTAATATAGGCCGGACAACCCCATATCTTAACTCGTTTAAGAGATGGTCTCTTCCCATTCCATATCTCATAGGGATTGGTAGGCAACGGATTTGGTCGGAACTCTATTCAATAGATATGCAGCTATCTCAAGTGCATAACCCCAAAAGAAAATAGGCAACTCAGTATTACTCATCATAGAGCGCACCATATCTAATTGGGTGTGATTCCTCCGCTCCGAAACTTCGTTGTGCTGTGGTGTATACGGAGGGGTAAGCAAAGAGAGAATCCCATTCTCTTTTAAGTAGTCTCTGAATTCCGTGCTCAAGTATCCTCCTCCTCGATCATATCGAAGGATTTTAATACTTTTACCCGTCTGGTTCTCAACTTCGCACTTTTATTTCTTGAATTTCTCAAAAGATTCAGATTTGTGTTTCATTCGGAACACATGTCTGTATCGTGAGAGATCATCAGTAAATGTAATAAAGTACGATGAACCATTCCTGGCATGTGTAGACATAGGACCGCATACATCACTATGTATCTGTCCCAAGAGTTCAGTAGCTCTTTCTCCGTGTCCAGTAAACGAAGATTTGGTCATCTAGCCTTTGAAACATGACTGGCAAGTTTCATAAGATGTAAATTCGAACGGATTCAAATATGCATCCTTATGCAACTCAGCCAGTCTTATCGCATTGATATGACCTAGTCTACGATGCCATAAGATGGCTTCGTTCATTTCTGAACCGTTCCTCTTGTGTGTGTTCTGTATACTTAGAACTGTTGTTTGATTTAGAACATTTATACCATTATACAATATACCATACCCAATTAATACTTGATTCAGGAAAACATTCACAATATTTTTGGTAAGATATAACAGTCGCTCAAAATCATTGTGTTACCACATGGTAATATAAAGTAATATTCGCTAACCGTTTCGGCCGCAACAATTGCACCATT